>CM042475.1:49429306-50629306 GCA_023621385.1 Quercus gilva
TCTTCCCGGGTAAGTTAAGATCAAGATGGACAGGTCCTTATACAATTGACAAAGTTTCCTCTTTTGGAGCAATAGACTTGAAGGACAAGGCAGGGCATATATTCAGAGTTAACGGTCAGAGATTGAAGCACTATTGTGGAGAACAAGTGGAGAGGAATTGTGCATTTATTCCTCTTAGAAATCCTAATTGATGAAGATTGAAAAGTCTGGCTGTAAACTATAAAACAAGCGCTTATGGGAGGCAGCCCATAAAACTTTCTTTTATTCTTTTATTTTGTTTTATTTTTTTATTTTTTTTTATTTTTTATTTTTTTGTTGAATAATTTGGATTTTGATGCAGGTTTATCTGGCATGAATAAAGAGCAGAAAATTATAAACTAATGCGGATTCACCATAAAACCAGGGAAGTTCTTTTCATTTCTTTAATCTGTCTCACTTTTAAATTACAATGAGGACATTGTTTGGTTTGAGTTTGGGGGTGGAAACTCCTATAGTCTTGAGTTGTTGGATTCTCTTATCAAGCATGTATTTGAGTATGATTGAATTCGCTGTGACTCTGAAATTTGTGATTAAGGATGGTTTTGAGAAAAATTTTCAAAAAATTTGCTATTATGTCAGGCAGAGTTTTGTGGGTACTTTGATTTAAATCTTTGTCCTTGAAAATAATTGAGCACATAGTCAATTTTTCTTTACTCCATTTTGCCTATGAAGAGAAGGAGTTGAATTAACTGGGTCAGGGAAGTTCAATCTTGCTTTGCTCTAGAATCTGTTGATGGGTCCTTGAGGCAAAATCCTAGTTGACACCAAACATTAGAGAAAGGATCTAGGCAATTTTTTTGTCACAACCAAAAAGCTTTCCCAGCCGTCCTAATTATCACGCCATCATTGCATGGTGTATCCCCATAGTCAACCCCATTGAGCCTTATTTTACATAAGCCTTTATTTGTTCTTTTAACTACATAAACCATTCCCATTCTAAGCCTGAAAAACCATGAATTTACCTTACATTTTGAGAAAATACTTTGGTGGAAATTTGCATTTAAAGAGAAAGTTAGTTCAAATTAAATTATCCACATTATGTTTGCTCTATTTGATCAAAGTGTGAAAAGAAAAGAAAGTGAAAGGCAAGAATTGAAAAAGGGTTAAAGTGGTTGAAAATCAGAAAAGGCTATGAGTATCAAGGTGGCTGAAAAAAAAGAAAAAGAAAAAAAAAAGGCACTTCACTTATTGAGTATAGCAACAATATTGTCATCAGTATGAGCATATTGTTAAGAAAGAGCTATGGTGTGAATCTTGTAGATATCTTTTTTATTGTTCTTTCTACCAAGTATTTTCTCAGTTTGCTTTGATTTTCCATATCCATTTCTTTCTTAGCCCTCACCCTGTGGCCTGTCATTACAACCTTGATTAAAGACCTTTTGATCTCTGATTTTGGTGTTTGATTACATTAGTGGAGAGGATTTCTGAAAATTGGACTAATGGGGTGAAGTTTTGAGAGAATTCTTCTGATTTCAATTGTTCTGCTTTTATCTGAATTTGCTGGTGGTTTGGAGTTAAATTGACTATTTCACACACACACACACACACTCAAGGACTTAGCTTTAGGCTAAAGTAAATGCTTAACTCTTGCTTGACAAATTGCTAAATTTTTGATTGATTTTCCTGCTATCCTTGATGTTAAAAGAGTAAGTTACTAGTCATGAAATCTAAATTCAGATTATGGCTTGCTGAGTGATGATATTTCTCTATGGGGTCTAGCTAATAGTGTCTATAGTTGTCTTTTACTTTATTTTCTTTTTGTTTGAGGACAAACAAAGTTCTAAGTTTGGGGGTGTTTGATGACTTGCATAATTTGACATAATTTATCACTTCTCAACTTTAAACTTTAGTCTAATTTTATTTATTTTTGTTGATTTTAGACTTCATTATTGTTATTTAAATTTTATTGTAGATTTGAAGGAAATAAAGATTTAACCAAATGAAAGAGAACTTAAATAGAGCAAAGAGGAAAAATGCTGAAACAAAGGGGCTGAAAGGAGCAATGTTTTTGGGCTAAATAAAAGAAAATATTGGGGTGAAAAGAGGAACTGCTTTTGGGCTAAAAGGAGGAAGGTTTTGGGCTAAAAAGAGCAAGGTTTTTGAGCTAAAGAAAGCAAGGTATTGGGTTGAAACAGTGGGCTGAAAAAGACAAACGTTTTGGGCTGAAAAGGGCACCACATCTAAAAGAAAAAAAGGCACCATGACTGAAAGAAAAAAGTTTGGAGGTGCTAAAAAGAAAAGGAGGGCAAAAGCAGAAAGTTTGGAGGCGCTGAAACTGAAGAGAGAAAAGCTGAAACAGAAAAGAAAGAGAGGGCTAAAGCAGAAAAGAAGCTGAAGCTGATGCAGAAAGAAAGGGGAGGCTAAAGCAGATTTTTGTGTTCATTTTTTCCATCAAATCTTCTCAGAAAAATTATGGTGAATTCGTTTATGTTGAATTTAATTTTTAGCATGAACTAAATTTCTTATTTCTAGGAAAACAATGTAATCTAGTTCCGAACTATGCTTGCTTTTCTATGTTAATTTGAATTAATTCTTTTCATGTTTGTCTGATTTATTCTGAGTTTATTGCTTCTAATTAACCGGCCATTAATTAGATGATTTTGATCTTGTGATTTGTTGTCGAAAGAGGGAATTATAGGATAGATCTTGAATATTTCGGCATAGGTAAATATAGAGATCGAAAGACTTGTATGAACCTGTGTAGTATTAAAATCATTGGTCTTAATGCTTTCTTGCTTTATTAAATTGCATACTCTTGTGTAAATTGATGAACAAGAATGTTTCCAATTGGCTGTCGAAAGAGGCTTTTGGATGTTTATTGTAGATTGCTAACAAACAAAGAGAATTGAATTTAATTAGCTAGATGAGTAAAGCATAGTGAGGGATCAGGTGAAATCGATTTCCTAGAAGTTTTCTTCCCATTAATTTGATCTTTGAACAACATCTTTCTTTTCCTTTGCTTATTTTCTTTAATTTGATTTTATTTTAAATTCCAATTACAACAACCTTAGTGACTTCTCTAGATAAAATCGAGATTAGCATAATATTGGTATTTGTCAAAAGTAAGTTACCAATCCCTGAGGACGATACTCTTCTCATCACTTTACTATAAAACTACAATACTGTGCACTTGCAGTTTTGCACCGATCACAGAGGGAAACGTCCTAATACTCGTCTATCTCTCTCTCAATACTATCACTAGACGCAAACATGATTAAAATAATGAACAAGAGGAAAACCTAATGATGAAGGGAAGGAAGTACCTGACAAGACTCTAGACGAGTACTAGACGAGGCTCTTGGATGAGATGGCAGAAAGGAAATTATTAGAAAAGTGAAAGGTAAGAGAGAGAGTGCACATATTTATAGGGCCCAAAGGGGGGTCAACAAAGTGACACAGACCAACCAGAAACTGACATGTGGCATTTTCCTCGAAAATATGAATTAACAATGCAAGTCAACCAATAAGATTCTGACACGTGGCACAATCTGGAACAATAAAATTCAACTAGAGTAAGGACGACATGTGACATAACAATTGACCATTAAAATGTTGACAGGTGTCAAAAGCAAACAGTTATACTACAGTGTTCTGGATGACCCTTCGACAAAAAGGGCAACTGATGGTGAACTAAAAATCGGACCATCTCCAGTTCGTCCACAGATTTTTCCAGGACCAAAAAGATTAACCCAACATAAGAAGGTCATCCACCGTCAGGAGGTCGTCCGTGGGTATGAAGGTCATCCATCAGGGAAGCACCTAGACGACCTCTCAACACTTAGAAAATTTTCAGAATGGATTTATGTACAAAAGCTTATAATAATGCGGACCACATTCTACTATTTTGAAGTATGAACAAAATCCTTATTCATTGCTATAACTTCCTACTAATTACTTAACTTCTAATGGTAGTTATAGAAGATAAGATTGAACTTTCTAATTTCTATAGCAGTTGTGGAAGTTAAGTCTGAACCTTATAACTTTCGTACATGTTAAGGAAGTTACTAAACAAGTAACCACTCCAAGGCTCACTATATAAGAACTTATCCACATCAAATGAAAGTAAGTTTCCACCACTTCTAAAGTTGGAATTCTTGAGTTCTAAAGAGAAAAACTAACTTAAGTATCGAAGGGTTCTTGGCCGGTTCACCCCGGTCACCTTTAATCTTGTGTTTCTTTCATTTCAGGCCTTCCAAGCAACCTCTAGTCCATTGAAACCCAAAGCATTCAGCCTACTGATTTTCTGTGTATCATCAGTTGGCGTCGTTTGTAGGAAGATTAAATTTGTATTTTGCAATTTATTTTTCTCTAACAAAAGGCTGTATGGTCTGGACAAGGTCAATGGACACTAGTCCAGGCTATCAGGAGAGTGGGAATGCTTCCAGCCACCCTAACCGCACTCACCAGTCAGCACCTGTTATGCAACTGCATTCTGTCCAGCAAATATAATCTATGGCAGCCGCCATGGCAGAGTCAACCCGTCAGTATTAGGAGTTGACTTGAGAGATCAACCAAAGAAGGTAGTGTAACGAAAGGTGTATGGAAGGGTAGGCTCAAGGTCAAGAAGTTAGAGAATGAGAAAATGTTGAGCACGAGAACCACTTAAGGGGGATAGCATCGCGTATGGTGCCACACTTAGAAAGAGAAATGGATCAAATGAGGAAGGCTATGGATGAGATGAGGGAGAATATGAAAAGGATGAGTCATGTAGATGATTTAGTTTATCGAACTAATTCCCTTTTAATAACTTCCATCAATAGTCATCCCTTACCTTCCAAGTTCAAGATGCCTTCATTGGATTCGTATGATGGAACGCGTGACCCGTGTGACCATATTGCAACCGTCAAGACCATAATGCACCTTCAAGGAGTTCCAGATGGGATAATGTGTAGGG
This sequence comes from Quercus gilva, assembly GCA_023621385.1. Taxonomy (NCBI): domain Eukaryota; kingdom Viridiplantae; phylum Streptophyta; class Magnoliopsida; order Fagales; family Fagaceae; genus Quercus; species Quercus gilva. The sequence continues at coordinate 49,434,240 of CM042475.1, forward strand.
CCTTCCCAACCACCCTTCAGAGGCCAGCACGAGTATGGTTTTGCAATATACCACCGAACACTATTGGTTCTTTCGAGGAATTGAGTAAGTTTTTTATCAACAACTTTATTGGAGGACAAAGGCATAAACACTCCTCGCCCAGCCTGTTGATTATAGAGCAAGGAGATAATGAGAGCATACAATCCTTCATCACTCACTTCAACATAGAAGCCTTGACAATAGACGAGATGGATGATAAGTTACTGTTAGCGGCCTTCCACGATGGAGTTAGTTCAGATATATTCATTCACAAGCTTTATGATTAAAAGCCTCAGAGCATGGTTGAACTTGTCCATTCAGCCCAAAGTTTCATGAATGCAGAAGATGCGATTATTGCCAAAAAGAGGAAGAGAGCAAAATGAATGGAAGTAAATCTCCCACATCATCCTGAACAAGGCCCTCATCCAAAGAAGGCCCGAACAGGAGAGAAGAAGGATAGAGACAACAAGAATGCAGTTTCATCTTCAGGAAGAGGTCAGCATTACATGCCCTTGAATGTTACACTTGATCAAGTGCTTATGCAGATCAAGGATGATCCATCCTTAAAGTGGCCAGAGAAGATAAAAGGAGCTCCTAATAAGTGCAATAAGAATAAGTATTGCCTCTTCCATAGAGATCACGGGCATGACACAGACGAGTGCTATGACTTAAAGCAACATATAGAAAATCTCATTAGGCAGGGAAAGTTGAAAAATTTTCTTGGATGATATCATAAGGACAAGAAGTTGAAAGGAAAGATAGAAAAGCCATCACGGCCCCCACTTGGAGAAACAAGAGTCATTGTAGGAGGAACTTCAGCAGGGCAATCTTCTAAGTCAAGGAAGACTTATTTAAAGGTGGTACAGAACGTCCAACTCTCTGGACGACTACCAAGTACGAGGGGGGTAGACGAGTAGGCCATTACTTTCACAGACAAAGACGTTGGAAGGGTCCATCATCCACATGATGATGCGATCGTCATAACTTTGCTCATTGTAGATTACACAACTAGAAGGGTGTTGATAGATAACAGAAGTTCAACAAATATCCTATATTATCCCGCCTTCTAGCAGATGAGGTTTGGACGAGACCAACTTCTTCCAGTGAATTCACCCTTAGTAGGATTTGGAGGAATGAGGGTACAACCAATGGGCATTACTACTCTACTTGTAGTGGTAGGAGCGTATCCACAGTAGATAGCCAAAGAAGTAAATTTCCTTGTTGTAGATTGTTCATTTTCTTATAATGCCATAATTGGAAGACCAACTTTAAACAATTGGAAATCGGTAACGTCCACCTACCACTTATTTGTCAAGTTGCTAACGGAGTATGGAATATGGCAAGTACAAGGAAATTAGTTAGCTGCTAGAGAATGCTACTTAGCCATGTCGGCTATGGATGAGCATGTACAGACGATGAATATAGAGGAAAGAAGGGTTGTTGCAAAGTCCACTGAAGTACTGCAAGACATAACTCTAGAAGAGGGTAATCTTGAGAAGTTTACCAGAATTGGAACAGGTATGGAGGAGAAGACAAAGCAAGACCTCATCCAGTTCTTGAGAAAGAGCATTGATGTTTTCGCGTGGAGTCATGAAGACATGCCAGGAAAAAACACAAGGGTCATTACTCATCGTCTGAATGTGTATCCATCTTCCAAGCCTGTTCGTCAAAAAAAGAGAGTATTTTCTCTTGAGCTAGATAATGCTATCAAGGAAGAGGTCTAGATGTTAACTACAACAGAATTTATTCGAGAACTCTATTACCCGGATTGGTTAGCTAATGTGGTGATGGTCAAGAAGGCTAATGGCAAGTGGAGAATGTGTGTACACTTCACTGATTTGAACAAGGCTTGCCCCAAAGATAGTTATCCATTGCCACGTATTGACTAGTTGGTAGACTCAACAGCAAGTCATCAATTGTTAAGTTTCATGGACGCCTTCTCAGTTGTAACTAGTTAAAGATGGGTGAGGCAAATCAAGAGAAGACATCCTTCATTGCCAGTCAGGGTTTATTTTGTTATAAAGTGATGCCCTTTGGTTTGAAGAATGCAGGAGCAACTTATCAGAGGTTGGTCAATCATATGTTTGGTCCACAGATAGGATGAAATGTAGAAGTTTATGTGGATGATATGCTGGTGAAGAGCTTAGACGAAAAGAAACATCTGGACGACCTACAAGAGACCTTTGACACACTTAGGCGATACAACATGAAGCTGGATCCAAGTAAGTATGCCTTCTAAGTTTCGTCAGGGAAGTTCCTAGGGTTCATGATTTCACAGAGGGAAATCAAAGCAAATCCTGATAAGATCCGAGTAAGACTAAACATGGAACCACCAAGAGATGTTAAAGAACTCCAATCTCTAAGTGGACGAGTTACAGCTCTAAACAAGTTTGTTTCAAAAGCTACAGATAAATGTTTGCCTTTTTTCAAAGTTCTCAGGAAGGCGTTTGAATGGATGGATGAGTGCCAGAAGGCCTTCCAAGATCTTAAGGTCTATCTTAACATGGCTCCCCTGCTAAATCCATCTATACTAGGTGAGGAGTTATATTTATACTTAACAGTATCCTCACATGCAGTAAGTTCAGCATTAATCTAGGAAGAAGGGAAAGTGTAGAAGCTAGTATATTATACAAGCCGAGCACTAAAGGGAGCAGAAGAATGATATCCAATGATTGAGAAGTTAGCCTTTGCACTAATAATGGCTTTCAGGAAGCTAAGGCATTACTTTCAAGCTCATGTCATCAATGTCATGATGGATCATTCGCTCAAGAAGGCAATGAACAAGTTGGAAGCCGTAGGACGACTAATCCAATGGGCTATAGAGGTTAGTGAATTTGATATCAGATATCAACCCAGGAATGCAATAAAACCTCAAGCTCTAGCAGATTTCATTGCAAAGTTCACTCCAAGCCATGGTGATTTAAATAAAGGAAATGAAGCTAAGGCATTGGTCGTCCATGTAGATGGGTTGTCCACATTATATGCAGGAGGAATAGGAGTTGTATTGAAATCCCCGGAAGAGGACAAGTTGAAGTATACAGCTCATCTACAATACCAAACAACCAACAATGAAGTTGAGTATGAAGCCTTTCTTAAATGGCTAGAATTGGCTAAGTCCTTAGGGGCAGAGTTAGTAGTTATCCAAGGAGACTCTCAGTTAATCATAGGCCAAGTAAATGGAACATGTGAAGCAAAAGAAGAACGGATGAAAAAGTGCCTCAGTAGGGTGAAACATCTTATCAAGAAATTTAAGGAAGCCAGTTTTCTTCAAATCCCAAGGGAGGAAAATATGGAAGTAGACGCTTTAGTAAAGGAAGCATCCGCAGATGGATCAGTGGACGAGCTTGATGAAGTCCAATACATGCCTAACATAAATCTTCTAGAGGTGCAGCAAATAGAAGGTGAAGGGAATTGGATGACCCTGATAATAGCTTACCTAAGGGATGGAAGGCTTCTAGAAGAAAAAGATGAGGCCAGAAAGCTAAGGATTAGATCAGCTAAGTATATCCTTATAGACAAGATGCTATACAAAAGAGGCTTCTCTCAGCCTTATCTAAGGTGTTTGGCTCCAAACAAGGCAAACTACGTCTTGAGAGAAGTTCATAAAGGAGCGTGTGAAAACCATTCAGGAGCAAGAGCCCTTTTCCATAAGATCGTCCATGCGGATTACTACTGGCCAACCATTCAAGTAGATACTAAGGCTTATGTAAAGGTGTGTGATTAGTGTCAACACTTCAGCAACGTCCCTAGACAACCATCGGAATACCTCACCCCAATGATGGCTCCATAACCCTTTACGCAATGGGGATTAGATTTATTGGGTCTCTTTCCAATGGGAACTAGGCAAATGAAGTTTCTAGTGATGGGGACCGATTACTTTACTAAGTGGGTGGAAGCTGAACTCTTAGCAAAAATCACATAGTAGAATGTAAAAAACTTCATCTGGAAGAGCATTTTGTGCCGGTTTGGGATGCTTAGGGTACTAGTGTCAAACAATGGACGACAATTCAATAACACACCCGCCAGAGATTTCTGCGAGTAACTTGGAATCAAAAATCATTATTACTTACCCTTTCACCCGTAAGCAAATGGACAAGCAGAAATAGTAAACCGATCCTTGTTGAAGATCATCAAGACTCAGCTTGAGAAGGCAAAGGAAGTATGGCCAAACAAGCTACTAGGTGTTCTATGGGCTTATAGGACGACTGTGAGGACCTCCACTGGGAAACTCCTTTCAAACTAGCCTATGGAAGTGAAGCAATCATACCTGCAGAAGTACACATGACTAATCACAGGGTGATAAAGTATCAAGATGAGGAGAATGAAGAATAACTTCGTCTTAACCTTGATCTAATAGATAAGGTAAGGATGGATGCAAAGCAAAGGACAACAAGGTATAAAAACCTCATGGCTAGACAATATGATGCAATGGTGAAACCCAGACGCTTCAACATTAGGGACCTTGTCCTAAAAAATGTCACATTGGCAACCAGAAACCCGACCCATGGAAAGTTAGGGTCTAATTGGGAAGAAACTTACAGGGTTATCAACTACAAAAGGCAGGGATTATACTACTTGGAAGTCCTAGATGAATGGAAGCTAGAGCACCCTTGGAATGTTGAGCATCTAAGAAAATACTATCAATGAAGGGTCAGTATGGACGAGCATCATCATGGACGAGTATCATCATGGATGAAGTTGAAGTTATGTGTTGCTTTCCTCATATTTATTTGTGTTTAGTACTAGTACTACATGTTTTTAATATTTTAATTCCCTAAAAGTGCATTAGTATCCAACTTTTGCGCTGTCTATGGACAAATTTGTGATAGACGAAGTCATTAACTTAGCCTGTCTGTTTGTACATAAGTATTTTTAATTCTCTAAAGGCACTAGCTTCTAAGCATGTGCCATGCTTATGGACGATGTTTATGTTGTGTATATACAGTTTGGATTCCCAATGTATATAATGTTGTGTGAATTCCTAATTCTCATGTTATTTTCATTCAAACTAATCCACAAGAAGGCCCAAAACCCAAGATGAGTAAAATTTCTGGACGTAGGGATCTAACGTCTATAAATTTCCAATAAAAGGTATTTGGATTTTACACTCTAACGTTTCAGAATTTGGATTTTATCTCCTATATTTTAGAGGTGTTTAGCTTTTACTCCATAAAGTTTAAGGGTGTTTGGTTTTTACACTCTAAAGTTTCAGAATTTGGAGATGTAAAATCTAAATATCTCCAAACTTTAGAGGTAAAATTTAAATTCTGAAATGTCATGGTGTAAAATCCAAACACCTCCAAACTTCAGGAGCTAAATTTCAAATTCTGAAACTTCAGGGTGTAAAATTCAAACAACCCTAAATTTAGGAGTGTCATTTGCAATTTACCCTTTTTATAAGTTGCTTAAAAGTCTAAGTAACTCAACTAATTAGTTCCTCCTAATGTTTCCAAGACCTCTAGAATTCAAAATCCCAAATTATCAATAAATAAATAAAAATCTACCTGATTCAAAGTTAATGTTCCAGTCTTATCACAGCATATTGTAGTCGCAGTGCCGATGATTTCACACGCAGAAAGTCTTCGTACCTGCAATATGACCTTTGTTACAAAGGTATATCTACATTCCCACAACAGATATGAAATGACATGTTAGCACAGGTGTGAAAAATTTCATGATTACAAACCAGTGCCTTATCTGCCATCATTTTTCTCATGGAGTAAGCAAGGCTGCATCACGGTCAAAGAAAACAATAAGTATAAGGAAAAAACAACATATATAAAAAATTAGACGGATGAACAAATTAAAATTAGCATATAATTAATTTCTGGTATACATATTAAATTATTTGAAAAGAAAGAAACCCTTTTCAGACATGAACACCTCTACTCCCCCAAAAGATTTCCAAAGAACCTCCACAGACCTTTTAAGCATATTGAAAGGCAGTTGTTTATCCAAGAATTAGCTCGCCAAACATGTGACTTAATTGGCAACTCCTTCATCAATGACCTTATGAGCAGGAGAAACAATAATCTTCCCATTTCTTACACTAGGCAGATAGAATTCCATTGATAAATTGGTCACTTCCAATCTTGAGAATTAGTTTAGGGAATCCTTACTTGACAGCCTACTAGATTCTACCCCAAGACTCTCATTGATAGAAGGAAACTCCTAAACGACGCAGCCCAATCCTTCAACCCCTTTAGTGGGAGACTCAACACCTCACTATCATGAGAAAGGGCCAGATTGAAGAATCAAGATCAACCTTAGAAATCAAAGTGCCCTGGGATTTAGGCCAAACCTAACCCCTTCCCTTCGTCATTACACACAGAACAGCCTCTAAATCTAGAAATGTTCTCCCTAGCTAATTTGAGAAGACAAGAAAACACCCCAAAATAGGCCCATCAAAATCACCCTCTTCCCAACCAAACAATCCAAATATTCAAAATCTCCCATATTTTCTCCTCCTCCATTTTCCATCCCTCCATAGATCACCCCCAACCAAACACAGAGTAACAGCTTTTCCCACTCATTTTCATATTCGAAATTTGTGAACCTTTTTATCACTATTACCTATTTCATTATTTAATATCATCAAAATTATTGAAATATTTTCTTATTTTAAATATGATATCTTTTAAGGGATTTCATATATGATATTCGATTAATCCTTGAATGGGCAAAACTTACATTAAAGTAAGGGCCAAAGGAAGTCCGTCAGGCAATGCACCTACTGCGATGGCAACCTACAGAATTTCCATATAGCTCTTTACTCTTTACATAAAGTTCCCTATGTAAATAAAAAAGGGGGGGGGGGGGGGGGGGTGGTGGTGGGGGGGGGGAGGGAATACATAGGGGGGGGGGGGGGGAATACATAAAATGCCTGAAGTATATACCATGTTTTAGATTAGCTCTTTGTTTTAAGTTAATACATCTATCCACCTTCATTACGTATTTTCATCATTCTAAGCAGTAATTAAGAAATTATAAGAAAAAACCATTTAATAAACTTTGTGTTTTATTTAGGACTTGTTCATAAATTAATTTGAAAATTATTGAACGGAAAGATTAGAGAGAGAAAACTTTGTTTTGAGAGAAAAGTTGTATTTAGTGTCCGTTTGGCATGATTAATTTTACCAACTTATTTTATTATTTAGCTTATTTTTGCTACTATTCATGAGTCTCACTGCACTTTTTGGTACTATTCATAAGTCTTACTATACTATTTCAGCTAACTTTCACCTTTGTTTACAATACTTTCAGCAAAAAGTTTTCAGTTTCAGCAAAATAAGCGGATTCTAAACAGACTCTTAGAGCGAGAAAGTGATTGCCAAACACAATCAAAATTGATTAATTAGGTAAAACACAAAATTTTATCAATAACTTTTCCTTTTTCTTTACTCCATTATGACAGGGTTTAGACCCCTTAAACCACAAATAAATTACGTAGCCTAGATTAATTAGCCAAGTTTTTACTTAGTCAAATTAAGCAATTCTAGGTTAAAACAATCACAAAATCATATCATGCATGTAAAACATATAAAGCAGCGGAAAATAAATAACACAGTGATATGATCACCCAGGAAACCACACGGAAAAACCTGGGGAGGATTTTACCCACCGATCCTCAAGGCAAAACGGAATCCACTAAGAAAGAATTGAAGTTGTTACAAAAGGACTTACAAGCTCCCCGCTTGACTTCCTAATGCTACCCACCAGTAGTAACTTCCTGACACGACCACGCGCAGGCTCCGAGTCCACGGACTACTTTTTTCTTTGTATTCCTTCAATTAGGTACAAGCTCCTCGCTTGTTAATCTTTAAGCTTCAAAGGCAGCAACCAAGTTGATCATCAAGATGTAGAAGAATCTCAATCTTGAAAACCCTAAGTTATGTGTAAAGGAAAGCTCCTCTAGATCTCACAAGAGATTTACACAAAACCGCAATGTATGAGCAACAATACAACTTGTGCAACCCTGAAAAACGTAGCTAGGGTTTGCCTTATATACCTAGGGCAAAAACATAAAACCCTAAACGTTTAAAGAGTTTGGGCTGAGTTGGAATTCTGCAGAAAAACGCATCTGGGCCGACTTTCGATCGATCGAGAATTACATTCGATCAATCGAGCCAGACCGAGAAGCCCCAATGCTTCTGCAGTCTCTCGATTCCAACTTTACAATATTAAACCAACTTTGAGCAAGCCTAAACAAGACTAAATACATTGTTTTGATCATGGTTTGCCAACATTACAAATTAGGTTCTAAATACATAAAATCCTAAGACCTTAAAACCTAACAAACTCCCCCTTTGGCAATCCGTGACAAAACACAAATCAAAAGCTCAAAGTTTACAAGTAAAAAGCCCTTTACAAAATAATGCTCATAAACAAAAGTTCAACCTAACTACTATCCATCGGTTGCAAGTGTAGACAGCAGCTTTGTTGAATCAACCTGTATATTCCTGAAATACTCAACAAACACATAAACACATGTGTGGCAGAAAATAGTATATAAACAGGTATAATATTCTTGTAAGATTCATACAACTCAAAATAAAGATATATATCAATGAATCAACTCATAAATATAAATCAATAAGCAATGACTCATAAGTCAACAAGAATCAAAAGAAATCATGTATATCAATATATCAATCAATGTTACTCCCCCTAACATGAATATCCCCAAAAATGATATACAAAGTGAAGCACCTAGATACAATCTAATAAACTTCACAAAAAAATATCCCATGCTAAAAAATATGTCTCCCCCTAACTACAAAATCTCCTCAAAAAACTCAAAAAATACAAAACTCCTCTACAGTAACCACTCCCCCTTTTTGTGACGGAATGCCAAAGGGTAATCAAGAGTCGCCATCAAAAGGTGGTGGTGAAGGTGAATGAAGTCGCGCCAAATCTGCCTGCAAAGCTCGAATCTCGTCGAACAAATCCATCAAAATCTGACCATGAGTCGCCTGAACGGTCATGACAGTCTCCAAAGTACGACGAACATCGAAGTCGGTCGCAGGAGGTGGAGGAACAGCAGCAGCAGCAGCATCAGCATCATCACCAACTGGATCAGGAATATCCTCACCAGCAGGACCTGTAGAAGATGAAGGAGGAGGAGGAGCGTTAGAAGAGGGATCAGACCTAAGGTGTTTAGAACCAGCTCGAAGATGAGCGGCCCTCTGTCTAAGAAAAGACGCACCTATGGGACCGATAACATGAACAGGCTCAGAAGCAGGGAAATCCTCGAAACCTAGATACAGTAAAATCCTATGAATGAAAATAGGATGGACAAGAGCATGAGCAGTAGATGAACTCCTATAAACTTCGTTCAAAGAATGAAGAAAAAGATGAGGAAAACTAATAGGAGTATCTGTAACAAGAGCGTACAGAAAAACACACCTCTCAAGAGGAATGGTGTGCAGATGAGAAATGGGCCAGAGTGAGTGACAGGCTATCCTAGAGAAAAGATAGGTAGTCTCGGGAAGCTCAGCAGAGGTGATCCTAGGATCAGAACCCCACTGGATAGATGACCCAGTGATGTAAGATATGACATCACTCAACTCTGGTGACTCATCATAGGGATAGACAGGATCCCTAACCAAAGGTACCTCAAGAGCATCAGCCACTACCTGAGGAGTAATGGAGTACTCTACGCCTCGTATCCAACTCCTAACAAGAGTGTTGGAATCATAGACGCGGATCGAGATGTTCGAGTAGAACTCTCTAATCAAGGTAGCCGGAGGAGGAGGGTCAGACACAGCAAACAAAGGAAGCCAACCCCTACGCTCAAAATTTGCCCTAATGGCAGGATCAAGCTCATCAAAAGAGACAGACCGCTCAGCCCAAATCTTCCTCTTAAGGTTTAAAGTCTCGTAAAGCTCTTGGTTTTTCTCACTAGGGAATCTCTCACTATCAAAAGAAGGAGGGGGTGGAGAAGGAGAGGGAAGAGTCCTACGTGCTCTAGTCTTCCTAGGCATGGTGCTAAGGAAAAGGACAGAGACACAAAGAGAAAACCAAAAAAAATTCAAAAACAAAACCAAGGGCAGACTGCAAATTAGCACAAAAAAAAATATAGAATAAAATTCTATATGATGCATGAACATGAACAATGTTATGATGCATGAACTAATGCAGTAACCAGGATCAGATTAAGTTCAAATTCACAAAATTGGCTTGAACATAGAGTTTCTTAACAAAAACCCTAAAAATTTGAGAACCACTTGAAAATTTTTGTACCAAATTGATGAACCAATCATTACAGACTATTGAAAACAGTTTATAATAACCAATTGCATCAATTACACAAGCCAATTTCATCAATTAAACCCAATTTCACAAAAAGCCCCAATTCGGATCAATTATAAACCCTAGAAATTTAAGTTTTCCATAAAACACAAAATTGATCAAATTAATCAATCAAGAACATGTCTATAGGGTGTCCCCAACAAAACCCATTGATCAATTGCAAACAATTTGGTCCGAATCAACAAAAATCCCAAAAAGAAAAGTTCCAAAAATCTCCTCTAAAATGCATGAAAAATGCATGAAATCATGAAAATAAATTGAAAAGGAAGGGTAAAATAGACATACCGGCTTGAGGAGAGAGATTCTTTGCAAAAAATCCGGAAGAAAACGACAAAAAATTGAATCTTTTTGGACTTGCCTCGTCGGAGAGAGAAAACAGTTTGAAAAAGATTTTGAAATAGTTCTTTGAAAAGTCAGATTTCCTCTTTTTAAAAAGCTTCTTCACGATATTCGATCGATCGAAAATTACATTCGATCGATCGAATGTGACAGTCATTTTAGCACATTCTGAGGCACTTTTTCGATCGATCGAAAATCAGGTTGGATCGATCGAAATGGGCAGAGGCACACTGAATTTTGGGGAAAAACACAGTTTTGAAAAATTGCAAACCCAATTTTGAAACAACTCCTCAAAGCATTTGAACAATGAATACAAAATGCATGAGTATGAGATGGAATGCATCTTCAAAAACCCAAAATTTTTAAACCCAATTTTCTCAAACACAATTTTCAATCATCTTCCAAATTAATTTTCTCAAGCAACAAGTATGTTGTGCACAAATCTCAAAATATTTTCAAACTTGGTTGGTCAGACCAAAGACACACACACTAACATGTACAGTGTTGAAAAAATAGAGTAACTTGTATAGTGTGTGAAACTAGCAAAAACTTGAGATACATGTGAGGTGATATGTGAATAGCAATCAAACACAAAGTCTACACAATTCATCACATAGAATTTAAAAGAGACTATCACCTAAAGAGTTACATCCTATAACTCCCACATCTCCTAGAACAAAAGCTTGCAATCATGTAAGTTTCTTTCATTTTTGCCTCTTATTTATATATGAATTGGCATTCAGCCTAATAGTACACACCGGTTTGAATTAAGTGAATTGGCATTAAGCCTAATAGTACACACCATTTTTTAATTTAATTTGAGGCTACACCTTATGTTCTTTTTGTGCATGTGCTACACTTTCTCGAGCACAAAATCTTATGATATGCACTAAGGTGTTCATGATTGGCTAGTGAACAGTGGTGAGATGGTTATTTATGCCTTTCTCAAAAGGATCAAGTCCGACAGTCAAAAACAAGTGACTTCATGATTAAGGCAAAGCGATTAAAAACCACACACATCTTTCCCACACAACATGCACTACAGAGTTTCAACTAGTCAAGTGCAGTAAATAAGCTCATCAAAGTTAAACAAGGTACACTAGACATGACATGTGTAAAAAGAATGACCAACCTTGTTTTCAAAAAATCAAGAAAAATAGTGTTCAACAAAGATTTTGCTTTCTCCCTTTTTTTTTTTTTTTTTTTTTTTTTTAATTATTAAAAGAGAAAACAAATAAATCCTAGAATGAAATGCATGTATGTAATGCAATGCAAGTCCTAGAACAAAAGAAAAACACAAAAACCAAAAAACAATGGTCACAACAGAATAGAGCAATGAAGCACAAGGACCATGTCAGAAAGACTCAGTTAGTTCGAGTCTTTTGCATCCAAAACTTTTTAGATGCACCCCGAGCATTGGAGTTCTTATTCACATTAGAGTGATTTCCAACTCCAGAATTGGAATAAAGGTTTAACGCCTTCACCAATTCACCAATTAGTGCCATAGGATCTTGTGCTTAAGGCACAGGCACTTTTGGTCTTTTTGCTCTCTTATCAGCTTGAAGCTTGTAACAGTTAGGACGGATATGTCCAGACTTACCACAATAATGACAAACCCAAGCAGGTTTACCATGCATCTTGTCCTTAGGTTTGGTAGGCTCCTTAGGTTTGGATTCTCTTAAGTCTACCCTAATCTTCTTTGGTGGTGAAACTTCTACAGGTTTAACAACCTCACTCACAGGGGGTTTAATGGTTTCACTCACAACCTCACTCACAAGAGGTTCAGAAGAAGAAGAAGAAGGAACAAAGACAGTGGAATGGGGTCCAAAATCAAAGATGCTTTCAACATATCCTAACCCAGCTTTATCAGAAGGATACTTTTGAACATTCAGCATATGATCAAGTTTAGAACTAGCAGATCTAGCAACAGATAAATCATGTTCCAAAGTTCTAACTTTATCAAGTAAAAGCATATTTTCAGATTTAACATTATTCAAAAGATCATTAGCATCAAATAGTTTTACAAGCAGATTTTTCTTTTCAAGCCCAAGAGCATCAATTTTCTTCAGGCCTAGATAAACTTTCATAGCATCCTTTGCAGCAATTTTGCAAAGTTTGTTGTAGGCCTCTTGAAGATCTGCATCTTCAGAGAGTTCCCCATCAACAGGGTTCTCCTCAGCAGATATGCTTTCATCAACTTCAGCAGTAGCAGTGAAAGCAATGAAGTTTCCATCCTCGTCACAACCGGACTCATCATCAGAAACCTCATTATCACTAAGGGTTACAGCCATAACTTTACCCTTATTTCTCAAGAAAGTAGGACATTCAGATTTGATATGACCATACCCTTGACAACCATAACACTGAGGACCCAAAGAGTTATTAGAAGATTGACCTACTTGTTCTCTAGGTTTTTCAAAATTATTAACCTTAGTGGGATCATTCTTCCTAAAGTTTCTAGGTTCAGCAGTGTTGGTATTCCTTGCCTTCCTATTTGTGTTTCTAAGAAAATTTCTAAAGTTCTTGGCAAGGTAAGCTATCTCCGTGGGAGAGAGCTCATCATCAAATCCACCAGCTTCAACATCATCAACAGACTTAAGAGCCATTGATTTGGATTTGGCAGTCTTAGGAAGGTCAGACTCATAGGACTGAAGAGATCCTACAAGCTCATCCACAGGGATGGAATCAACATCCTTACTCTCAGTAATGGTTATCACTTTGGGTCTAAAGTCTTCAGTTAAGGATCTAAGAATTTTCCTAACAACTTTAGGTTGATCATAGACTTCACCCAAATTATAAGCAGAATTAACAATATCATTGAGTTTAGCATAAAACTCATCAAAGGTTTCATCATCAGACATTCTAATGCTTTCAAACCTAGAAGTTAATTACTGCAATTTGTTTATTTTAACAGCCTTTGTGCCCTCATGCACAGTTTGGAGGATTTTCCAGGCAGTATGACCAACCTCAACATTAGAGATCCTCTTAAATTCCTCCATTGAAACAGCATTAAAAATGGCATTCATAGCTTTACTATTGAATGCAGCTGCTTCTTTCTGAGAAGTTTGCCACTCAATCACAGGAGTAGTGGGCTTCTCCCAACCATATTCAACAGAGTTCCAAACTCTCTCATCAATGGATTTCAGGAATGCTTTCATCCTTACTTTCCAGTAGGCATAATTGTTCCCATCAAAGTGAGGAGGAACAAACAGAGAGTGTCCATGCTCCATGACAACCGGGGTCAAGGATCAGCTCAGAGATGAAAATCTCAAACAAAAGAGCAACCCGCTCTGATACCACTTGACAGGGTTTAGACCCCTTAAACCACAAATAAATTGTGTAGCCTAGATTAATTAGCCAAGTTTTTACTTAGTCAAATTAAGCAATTCTAGGTTAAAACAATCACAAAATCATATCATGCATGTAAAACATATAAAGTAGCGGAAAATAAATAACACAGTGATATGATCACCCAGGAAACCACACGGAAAAACCTGGGGAGGATTTTACCCACCGATCCTCAAGGCAAAACGGAATCCACTAAGAAAGAATTGAAGTTGTTACAAAAGGACTTACAAGCTCCCCGCTTGACTTCCTAATGCTACCCACCAGTAGTAACTTCCTGACACGACCACGCGCAGGCTCCGAGTCCACGAACTACTTCTTTCTTTGTATTCCTTCAATCAGGTACAAGCTCCTCGCTTGTTAATCTTTAAGCTTCAAAGGCAGCAACCAAGTTGATCATCAAGATGTAGAAGAATCTCAATCTTGAAAACCCTAAGTTATGTGTAAAGGAAAGCTCCTCTAGATCTCACAAGAGATTTACACAAAACCGCAATGTATGAGCAACAATACAACTTGTGCAACCCTGAAAAACGTAGCTAGGGTTTGCCTTATATACCTAGGGCAAAAACATAAAACCCTAAACGTTTAAAGAGTTTGGGCTGAGTTGGAATTCTGCAGAAAAACGCATCTGGGCCGACTTTCGTCGATCGAGAATTACATTCGATCGATCGAGCCAGACCGAGAAGCCCCAATGCTTCTGCAGTCTCTCGATTCCAACTTTACAATATTAAACCAACTTTGAGCAAGCCTAAACAAGACTAAATACATTTTTTTGATCATGGTTTGCCAACATTACAAATTAGGTTCTAAATACATAAAATCCTAAGACCTTAAAACCTAACACATTACTACACAGAAACATAAAAGAATAATAGAGATAGATATGGGTTTCATATGGAATGTTTTCATAAATTAAGGATTTTAATTGATAAAATTAGAAATTTGAGCACTAATATGAAATATAGTACATAGATTCTGAAACTTTTTATGCTCTCAAAAAAGCATGTAAGGCTACATATTCACAACCTAAAGAACACCGCACATTCTTAGTGCGATAGTCATTCTATAAGTATAAGTGCTCGTGAGGTGTGAGGGGTAAGGGCAGGAATTCAAGTCCCCAGGAAGAAACTTCACACGCATATGCACTTAGATTATTCTAGAGTAGAATTTCTATTTTGTTTTAAAAAAATAAATAAACAAAAAAAGACCTAAAGTATATTTATAGTTATATACTCTATCTAAAGAATATATAGAGTTATAAACACACAAACATACCGCAACAGCAACAAAATTTGTGGCAGACTCAATGGAACGTCTAGTATTTTTCTGGCCTCGTACAAACAAAGTACTTCCATCTTCATTTTTGCTATTGTCAGTAAAACATCTGTGTAATTTTGATATATGTTGTCATGCACCAAGCTAAACTATGAGATTCACAGTAAAGAGGCTAAAAGTTAAGGTTGACGGACTCGTTCTAATAAATCTTCCATAGGCGACAAATTAAGGTATTGAACAGAGAAATCACGTGATGATTGGTCCCCTATAGTGGACGGATGATCCTCCAGGACGGATGGATTCTAGGTTCGTGGGTCCAAGGCTGATGGATGTCAAGGCCACGTGGTGCCCACATGGCTTAAGTGAACTCCAAGGAATCTTAAATGGAAATGTCTTGCACCTTACGATTGACCCTGGTCAATGGAATCCCTATATGGGAGGAATCCCGCAAAATACGTACATTTATTAGGATCTTCTCCATAAGGAAACATCTTCTTGCCCAAGAAGTAGAACTCGGTTCTACACTACTATAAAAACTCCAAGCCCTCAAAAAACAAGGTACGCATAATTTATCCCAACTCTAACACTTTAGAGTTGTGAAAGTTCTCTAACTTAACCTTCGGAAGGTCTTTGGCCGGTACCACACCGGTACTCTCTATAGGGTTTTTCCTCTTCTTTGTTGTGCAGGTTTTGTCTTGAGCACATGAGGACTGTGTAGCTTACTGATGATTTTCGGCATCATCACTTAGTAAAATATGTACACCTAAATAATACTTTTGACAACTGCTGATTTGACTTATTCAGATTGGTGAATAATGAAACTGATGGCAATTGTAAACTTTAGTGAAAGTGATGTTGCTCCATGTTTATTGTTAAAGATATACTGTATTAGATATGTTAGCCCAACAAGGCAAGCCCAAGTTTAGTGATGATTCTAGGAATATTTTTCAAGGTGGCCATTAAGAATATTAAATTATACAAAATTTAATAAAAATAAAACTTCATATATTGATAATAATAAAAAAAAAAAAAAAAAAAAAAACACACACACACACACACACACACACACACACATACATACATAAAATCTTACAATTTTCTTATTTTGAAATCTTTACATGATAGTCATATTATCATTGCTGCAAGTTAAATCTTTTCAAAATTTTAGTTAGATAAAAATTTTCTTAGGCTTTTTCTTTTTTGTTCATAAGAACCTAATATATTGTTAAGGGGACCAAAGTTTAAGGACAAAGTTTGACTACAAACTTAGTTGTAATCTAAGGCTACAACTCTCACTAAAAAAATTAACATAGCTATATATATTAAAAATCTAACCGTTGAATTGTATATTCTTTATGTTCTTAAAACACATGTCAAAATTCATGGCAATCGGATATTATTTACTGTTCAATCCATAAATTTATTTTTTATGTATAATTTTAGAGTACAAAAATTTAAAATTTAAACATTTGATTGATGACACAACTATTGATCTTTGATCTTTTTAAAATTTTGCAAGTATGGAGAATATAATAAGAAAATATAATCTAATGATAGATTTCTCAAAATTCACTTCCAATAAAATTTTTTTTAGTAGAGTTGTAGCTTTAGTCTACAACCAAGTTTCTTGCCAAACTTTAATTATGTTAGGCCTAAAAAAATTTTGGGTGGTCACAAATATTTTTTAATAAAAAAATCATAAAATTTTTAAAATTTATATATAATAATAATATTTTTTCCAAGTCCAAGTGATCTTGTGACCACCCTGGACTCAATGTGGAGCAACCCCTACCTAAGCCCATCCTACTTTGTGCACAAGGCAAGTCTCCTACTTGTACTAGTAGTCTAAGATATAGCCTCCTATATATACTTATGTTATGGTTCATTGTAACATAGTAATTATAATACACTCTCATATAATAAAGATGTAACACTTGAGGACTTCCTCCTTAAACGTAGGCCAACAAGGAGGAACCACGTAACCCTCGTGTTCTTGTGTTCTCTACTTTATACTTCCACTTCCGCTTCCACACTCATTCTAACATATTCGTCATGGTATATCAATTCTAATATTTAACATGGCATCAGAGCCAAACTTCGTTCTTGATTTCATGGAAAATATCTCTGTTTACCCCCAACAAAGAGGATTCCACATGCACAAATTGGTCACAGCCACTTGCCTTTAGATATGGACTCCACGTCATCATATAGATTCCATGGAACCATTGTCGCTGCCTCACTATCGTGTCCTAGATCCATAAACCCAAGAAGGTTGTGCCTATCTAATTTCAAATCTGTGCAAATTGGGCCTTCCCTTCTTGAAACTAATCACACGATCAAGCTCTCCGGACTCCCACGAGAAAAACCCAAAATTTCAGTCACCAAAAGCACCACACTGCCTCCATGAGCGACCTTAACTCCTAAAGACAATTCCACACACCTCTCAGGTTCCCCACACACCGCCTAGTCAACCTCGTCGTCCACTAATCTACAAAACCAAGGAATCCGGCCTCCATACGCTTCTGCACGCACCTCTACACATCGTTTAGCTTCTTCACGTGCCACCTGGGTTTCTTTGTTGTTACATGTGCCACCACACGCTCGAAGAACCTTGATAATGTTGTGATGATGTCATCATCCTATCCATGCCAGCAACCACGCAAGCCTTTCCACGTCAACCATAGCCTACGTCATCGCCATGTCATTTGTGACATCAACTTCTCTACAACTCAAACACGCGACTTGACTTGAACCACCCAGACTTTGCTGACCGCTACTTTGACCATTGAAATCCTTTAATTGTTGACTTTGACCATGTGTTGACTTTGACTTTTGCATTGACTTTGACAAAAAGTCAAAATTTTCCAGACATTGACTACCTTGCTTAGATTTTCACATAAATTTTGATTTTGGACTCCATTTCTTCATTTGAAGCACTGAAATTGCTCATTTGGCCAATTTATCATTGTGGTTTCTTTAAAGAACCTTCTCAAGCTTATCCCACCTCAAACTTTCATCAAGCTTCTCCCTTGAATTTGAGATGGGGCTATTAGAGATATATTAGACAGATTAGCCCAACAACGTAGGCACAAGCCCATCCTACTTTATGTGCTAGGCAGGTCTCCTACTTTTACAAGTAATCTAGGGTTTAGCCTCTTATATATACTTACGTTACGGTTTATTGTAACACAAAAATTATACTATACTCTTATATAATAAAGTTGTAGCTCTTAAGGGTGTCTTCCATGAACATAGGTCGACAAGGCTAAACCACGTAACCCTCGTGTTCTTATGTTCTCTATTTTATGCTTCCACCTTCGCATATATTCTAATATATTCATCATGGTATATCAATACTAATATTTAACATTTATTGTGATTGATACATAATAAAAATGGTATCCATGGAAAACCAAAATAAAAATGAAATGTTACTCCAATCTCATCAATTATATCAATGGTTCTAAAAAATATTCTCTTGATAACATTACTCTTCTCATTTGATAAGTTTAAATGTTTAATTGATGAAATTAAAAACTTGGGTACTGATATTAAATACGGCATAAATTTTGAGCCCTTGTATGCAATTTCTCAGTATACATATATCTCTCATGTGCACAACACCCGCTCCCCCCAAAAAAATAAAAAACAAAAAAGAAAAAAACATCCCGCAATAGCGATAAATTCAGTGAGACGCTCAATGGAAGGACCAGCTTTCGTCTTGCCCGCTGTAAATAAAATATTTATATTTGCGTCTTTCATATAGCCAGTAAAATATCTGTTGGGAAAATATATGTAATATAATGAAGTAACAACAAAATAATAGGAAAACAAAAGGCTTAGAGGCATGAATATTTTGTTGTCCTTGGACAATATTTGCCCTCGTACAAATGATACAATAGGATTACTATAAATTTATAACCAGGATACAACTAAACTAAGAATTAGTCCATTAGTACTTTTTTCTTTGGTGATAAGTATAATTATTCAAATAGTACTCTTGAGATAATTCTTGTAAATTTTTATGACAATGGTAAAAAAAGAAAATAAATAAAAAAAATAAAAAAAAGAACTCACAAATTGAAAATGGATGACTATTAATCTATGTAGCACAAGTACAGACATGATACATAGTACGACGACGTGACATTTTTTGAAAAGTTAAGATATGACATGTTAAGAATATGACAATTAATTAATTATTTAATATTTATTTTTAGATATATATTTTTATATTTGAATTATTTTATGTTTATTTTGGATTTTAAAATTAATTAACAACAAAAAAGAATTGAAAATATACCTAAAATTAATTTAAAGGCAATAATAGATGACAAAGAAGTACCATAACACCTAAAAAAAATATTATTTAAAGTATAAACCAAGAATTCGAGATACTTGTAGATTATATTTATATCATTGTTAAAGAATAATACTCCTATACTTCGTAAAAAAAAAACTCACAAGTCACAACATAAACTAAGTTGCTAACCACCCAGTAAATAATAAATACCAAACTAAACACACCCAGTAACAATTTCCAAAAATTAAAAAAACAGCCAGGCTCAACCATCGATATATCATTCAAAAGGAAAATAAAATAATTAGGAGAGACTTGATAGAGCAAAAGACAAAGAGATCGAGAGAGTGTGATACCAAGAAAGAGACCTACAGGTCAATGATTGACGAAGGGGTGGGTGCAAGGTGACTCTTCGGTCGCCGATTTGTGGCTATAAGTGGTGATGAGACTTGATAGAGCAAGAGTGAGAGAAAGAGAGGTGTGAATGAAATTAAGGCTGGAATAGAACTCTCTAAACAACATATCGACAGTGGTGGAGTTTCCATGTGTGACTATCTCAAGTTTTCTCCTTTTTTTTGTTATTTTTTCTATTCCGTGCCACAGACGTATCGCAACCGTGTTTGAATTAAAAATTATAAAAAAAAAAAATTTCCGCTAGGTACGTATTTGACACATTTGTGCCAATGTCAACGTACTGTTTGTGTCAAACACATTTTCAACACCAGTACGTTGGTAAATTTGTGCTTCCCAGCTATTAATAGTCAAGGGGGTTATAGCCCTTCAAAATATACCATTGGAAAGTCACTTTAGTTAATTTTAATGTTCACAAAGCAATGAAAGCATACTAGCTATTTAAGACACTTATAAATCATTTTATGAAAATTATACAAAAAAACAGTTTTCTCCTATCTTGACTGACAGAGATTTCACTTAGTTCAATCGAACTCATAAGCTCGACTAATCGACCTACTATTGAGGCAGGAATTGAGGAAATAGAAAGTTAGGGAAATCATATCAAACAAGCTTTGACCAATTGAGCCATATCTTAATTGATCGCAATAAGTTCAATCGATCGAATAGGAGTCAAGCTACCTTAATCAAAATCCAACTAACCTTTTCAACAACTTTGTAAACACCTTATTTCATTCCTACCTATATCCAAGCCCCCGGATCCCAATGACGAGAAATCAAATCACAACCAAAATGATTAGCTAGCGCTGTGTGTAGAGCTCAATGACTTAATAGAGCCCAAAATGTGGAGTCCAAATCTTCTGTCTCATCTTTCCTACTCTACCCCATGCTCCACCAATAAATATTTGCCATATGTACACCTATTTAAGAAAAATCTAATTTTTAGCCTTTCATTGTTTCAGTTTCCTAATATAAATCAAAAACCAAAAAAGTAGAAAACAAAAAATCAAATAATCCTCACTAGCCACCACCACCACCAACTTCGCCGGCGCTACCTGGAGAAGATCGCCGATGATATCAATGGCTATCCACCACCGCTCCTTGTCTTCAAAATCCATGTCTAATATTAGTTTTATGAAATCTTGTTGGTGGGTATCCATGACCACCATTCTTCTTCAAATCCATGGCTGCTACCCAGACATGGCGGCTTTGATGGCATCGCCATCTCTTCCTAGAGGCATTGAATAAGAGTGGTAGACCGGTGGTGATTGATGGGGGATATGTTGGTTTTTTTTTTTTTTTTTTTTAAATTCATTTTTGGTAACTGACAACCGGTGTTGGTGGGTGGCTGGCCAGCGAGGGGGGCTGGACATTGATGATGTTGGATCTCCTCTTAGTGGTGCCAGCGAAGGTTGTTGTTGGTGGTGGTGGTGGGGGTGGAGGAATAGTAATGGTGGTTGTGAGGAGGGTTTGGGTTTTTTGATTTATTTTAGGAAACTAAATAATAAAAATCTAAAAATTAAATTTGACTTAAATAGGTGTACATATGACAAAAATTTATTGGTGGAGCATAGAATGGAGTAGGAAAGATGAGACAAAAGATTTGGACTCCAAAATGTGACCCAAGAAACTAAGTCTAAGCCTAAAATCCATTTTCAAACCCAAAACTCTTTTTAAAGCCCAATTTTCATAAGGCTTACAAAGAATGTGTACATGTGCGTATGGATGCATACGCACTTAATTTAATGTGTGCGCACTCTTTTGGTCAAAAGCATAAAATTAGTTTTATCCTTTTTGGTGAGATTTTTAGTCAATCAATTTGGGCCATTGATTGATTAAAACGGCCCACCAAACCCTACCTCCACTAAAAAAACCCAAATCGCCACAAAACTTGTAAATACCTCTACTTTTCACCACCAAAGGATCCTGAATTTCACCCATAGCAAAAGCTTTGCCAAAATCAGTCCAAAATACTTAGTGAGTTTTTAAGAGTTTGAGAATAGTTTTTATAAGGATTTGATTAAGTTTTCCAACCACTGGTTATTGTAAAACCAATCTTTTACTCATGGTTTCTCAATCACACTAACCATTATTGCGATCCTATAACCATCTTTTCATCAGTCTTAGGTTTCTTAACCATATACCCAAATTCAACCTTTATCCAAGTTGTTAATCCACACACAAAGTTGCGGTAGCCAATTTTAGCCAAGGGACCAATCAATCAACATCATTGTGAGTGTCACGAGGAGGAGATGTGGATCTTTCCCATGATGCACACTCTCCTCCTTGATTTCTTGTTTCTTTTATGTTTTTGTTATTTTTAATTCTCTAATTTTTTTTTTGCATCATATCATGTTTTATGTTTGTCATTTGATTTATTTTCTCTATCTTGTTGTAAATTTGTTAAAACCCTAGAATCTACCTCAAGGTGCGTATGCATAAGATTAGGTGCATACGAATCATTTTCTCCCAATTAGGGTTCTTGTTCTTATCATTTTTCTGGGAATCTGGCTTGAAGCCTAGATACGTACGCTAGTAGAAAGATGCGTATGCAACCCAAATTTCTTTCATTTTGTCTTATTTGCTTTTAATGCCATATTTATTATCTTCCCTTATTTTTTGTATGCATCTTTTTTACAACATATAGCCAATCTGGGCAAAACCCTAATTTCATTAATTTTTTGTCTTATTTTCTTTTAATGTCATATTTATTATTGTAGGGGCCCGTTTTGGGGCGGCCCCTGTACAATAAATTTGTTGAGAGTGGATAGAAGGACTAGGCACTAGCAAGGAAGGCAACAATCGACATGAGATTCATAAGAACAGTAACAAGAATTTGACTAAGGGTTTGTAAGACTAATAACAGGATTTCAACTAAGTGTTCTTGAGGAAAGTTCGTCATCGGCCTAGTCCGAGGAACTCTTTCCTTAGAACAGATAAGTACAAGGGTTGTCCCTGGACACCCTAAAGAACCCCTTCTACTTCTCCACCTAAGGGTCCAACCCCCATTACTTTGGGGGTTCTATCTACTATATAGTCTTGTTCGGTTGATCTTTGCCGTCCACCTGTTGGTTATCTGAACTTATGTCTGAGAACTCGTCCCATCAGCCGCCTTGGCAGGCTTTTCTGTTAGTTACAGTAACCAAGACATCACTGTTTGCTGGTCACTTCGCCATTAACGTGGCCAGAGTGTTGGTGGCGTGCATTTAATGGGTGGGTGACAGCTTCCTACTTTCAATGTTGGCCTACCGAGGACGTGGGCATCCTCGGCGAGGTCCCTTGATGATTTGGGCCTCTACCACTTGTCCTCGGACTTGGTACTCTCCTCGGCATGGATCTTGGGCCCGATATGGAGTGGGCCGGGGTTGCCAAATATTTGGGCCCCACAATAGCCCCTCAAAATTCTGTTGCCAGGCCCCTCGGACGGGGAGGAGGATTTTGATACTCTCGGGCCTATGTCCTGGCCTGTCAAGCCTTACCTTTCTGTCAGTGTCACAATCCTTTCAATTGCCTAGGGGACATTCCTGGCGTTTCGGTATTTGGAGCGTGCCTTCATTAAATTTTGGCGGCTCTGTGTCCTCCATGTTCAACAATGTGGTGATGAATGAACGGTGGGGATGCCCCTGGCTCATTAGGCGGGAAAGCCTGTGCGGTTATTTTTAATAGGGGGTATAAATACCCAGTGGAACTGATTCATCCTTTCACTTTTGCATTCAAGAGATCTTGTGCACATACTCTGAATTCGGTCACATCTCCAACTATACTTGCAACTCCCCCTAGCACAAAAAGCCTGCCCGAGGAGCTTTCCCTCATCTCTGTAAGTCTTCTTCTCTCTCTCTAGTTCATACTGTTCACTTGAGCCCCTTGTTAGTTCTTTAGGATGGGTAGGCTCAAGAAATTAGTTGAGTCTGAAGAGTTAATGGACAATTTTGTCGCTGATTATAGGATCCCCGATACAATGGGCCTGAGGTATTGCGGAGAGGGGGAATGGAGTTCGAAGAGGAAAGAGGGTGAGGTGGTGATTCCTATAATCGCCTTTCTGGAAGGTGGAGTGAGGATCCCCATGGGGCCGGTGATGAGGGACTATCTTAGTCACTTCAGCTTATCTCCCACTCAGTGTGCTACTAATATATTTAGGATCTTAGGTTGTGTGGATGCCTTAAATGAGAAGATGGGGTTGAGGTTGACCCATTATGATGTAAATTGGTGCTAAAAACTCCAGCGCCTGAAGGAGAAGTCTTATTATATGAGGACGAGGGACGATAGGGTCCACCTTATCCAGTGCCTCCCTAAGTTTAGCAAGGGTTTGAACAAAGACTTCCTCATTGTATCCGGGGAGTGGCACGAAGGCCTTCCTTGCCCAACAGTGGAGGGTACACCAGGTGGGGCATCCAGACTAGGAGAGCATTTAGTTCTTTGTGTTTTAGTGTCCTGCTTCGCTTGGTTTTTGACAAGGACTTGCTTTCTTCTGTGCAGATCCGCGAGCTTTTGAGCGTCACTTTAGCCAAGTTAATAAAGAAGACTTAGAGAAGGTGCTGAGGTCGGAAATCTTTGTGCATAAAGATGACGATCAAGTTAGGGCTGCCCACGTGGTCTTGGGATACGCACCGATCCAAAAATCATTCTCGGCTCCGAAGAACGTGATCCGAGCTGGAGATCCTCGGTTGCGTAGTATCACCGTAGTCGAGCACGGATTTCTAATTCCTGAAGGGTCTCTCATTCCCGAGGGCGTACCGTTGGTAGGTACTTCTTCATTGGCTCAAGTTGCCGAGGCTGAAGGGAAAGGGCTAGAGGAAGAGGAAGCTGCCGATTCTGGTCCTTCCGAGGGCGATTTTAGCGTATTCGATCAACCTCATTCGCCCGACGATCCTTCTGGTGATTTAGGTGACCCCAGTTTGACTGAAGCAGACTTTCTGTCCGAGGAAGCCACTCCTCAGTCGAAGATAAGCTTTAAGAAGCGGCCTCAAAAGAGCCTGCTAGCACTGATCGAAGGGCAGCCGGGGGGGACGCGCCGGGGAAGTCTACTCCCGAGCTCCTTCCTACCGAGCTTCCTTCTTCTGGGCCTCCTCCTGCCGAGCTTCCTCCTCCCCCACCCCAACAAAGTTCAACGCCTGGGTCCAAGCCCACCAGTCCTCCGCAGAAGAAGGATAAGGGCAAGAGACCTAGGGGGGTGAAGAGTCTGACTTTCCCCGAGGTGGTGGCGATGCTCAGCCACCATCAAAATAGCTGAGGATAGGGCGCCGAGGCCAAGAGAAGCAAGCCTTTATCCAGGCCGGGGCCCAAGCTTGGCTTCCTGCCCCCATGCTCCATGGGAAGCCTTTGACGGAGGATGCCTTCCTCAGGAACCCTCAAGGGGGGTGAGGGCGCACTTGTTGTTGACGCGCTGGGGAAGTCCTTGTTACTCCCTACGGACATGGCCCAACTGGAGGCTTTGAGGAGTAAGAAGGTCTTTCTCGGCCTTAAGCAGTGCTTGGGCATGGTAAGCTTTCTGATTGCTTGTGATTTTCTTGACTTTCCATTCTTTGGCTCCTTATCTGTTGCATATCTGTTGCATTTGGCAGGCTATCTAGGCCACCTTCAGGTTGGAGGACATAGCCAGCAGCCAGAGCAAGGTTGCAAGCTCAGAGCGCACCAAGCTGTCGGAAGCCATGCGGACCCTCAATGCTTCCAATGCCGACCTCAAAAAGGCGATGGGCCAGTTGAAGGAGATGAAGGCGGCTCGAGCCAAGGCTGAGTCGGCCCTTATTGCCGCCGAAAAACTGACTCTAGACCAAACAAACAACCTGCTCAAGACAAAGGATCAGCTGAGGATAGCCAGAGAGGAGATCGCAACCCTAAAGGAGAGGGTGCTTGAGGCAGATAAGGCTAGGGGCGCTGCGGAGTCTGCCAGGGACGAGGCTCTGAAAGCCAAGGAAGAGGCTAAGTCTGCCAGGGCTGAGGCTGAGGCCTCCAAAGACAAGGCTGTGCAGGACGCCTATGAGGCAGGAGCGACTGAAACGGAGGACGACCTTAGAGCCCAAGTGCCTGGCGTGTGCAGACTTTACTGCTCCCAGGTTTGGAATGAGGCCCTTACACAGGCTGGGGTTGAGGCCTCGTCCGATCTGTGGAAGGCGGAGAATGTGTTCTATCCTCATGTGATCCGTGAGGTTGCCCCTTCAAATTCCGAGGCCGAGGTGTCTACTGAGGGCGCTGGGGTCGTTTCTGAGGAAGGTGTCCCAGCTACCATCACCTCGGGCGAGCTTACCAAGGAAGCTGATCCTCCTAGGAACGTTGAGGCAAGCCAGGGTCTCCTCGCTGATGCGCCTTGGGAGACCGTGGATCTCTCAGTTGGTGTCCAAGCTCTTCTTGTCGATGAGGTATCCCCCCAGCTGACCCTTCCCAGGCTGCAGCCCCGAGCGAGGGTCACAAAGATTCTGAGACCTCCTCTGCCCAGCCCCTTGAGGGAGGAGTTAAGATGGAGCCGTAAGAATGATCCTCCGCACGTGCTTTTGCTTTGTTTTTCCCCTTTCCTCCCTTTTTTTTTTAGCATTGTAATGGCACATTTGCCTCGAACAACTTTTTTCCAAATATTTAGCGAAGTAGATGTTTTCTCTTTTCTCATTTGTTTTGCTTGTGCTATATTGTGCATATATGTATCTCTTTTTTACTCGCATGATTCTGGCTTCAATTGCGCATTTGCCGACTACATTGGTCATCATCCCCTGTAGTGCTCATTACTAGTACCAAAGCAATCAGCCTCGCCATAGGTTTGGGCTTGTGGTCAGTGCAAGACCTTGATTCTATCCAGTGTTTAGATCATCCTTAAGTAACTAGTTTCCCCATAGGTTTGAGTCTTTAGACCATGCAAGACCTTGGTTCTGTCTAGTACTTGGATTCCCTTGAAGCAACTAGTTTCCCCATAGGTTTGACGCCGAGGAACGTATAAGACCTTAGCTCTACCTAACACTTGGTATTTCATGGGGGGATGGTTTCTCCATTGGCTTGAGTCCGAGGACTATGCAAGGCCCTGACTCTGTCTGGTACTTAATTCTTCTTCTAGTAACTGGTTTCCTCATAGGCTTGAGTCCGAGGACCATGCAAGGCCTTGGTTTTGTCTAGTACCTAGTTCTTGAAATAGTAGTTAGTTTCCCCGTAGGCTTGAGTCCGAGGGCCGTGCAAGACCTAGGTTCTGTCTAACACTTTGTTCTGAAGTAGCTAGTTTCCCCAGAGGCTCGAGTCCGAGGACCATGCAAGGCCTTGGTTCTGTCTAATACCTAGTTCTTGAAATAGTAGTTAGTTTCCCTGTAGGCTTGAGTCCGAGGACCATGCAAGGTCTTGGTTTTGTCTAGTACCTAGTTCTTGAAATAGTAGTTAGTTTCTCCATAGGCTTGAGTCCGAGGACCATGCAAGGCCTAGGTTCTGTCTAACACTTTGTTCTGAATTAGCTAGTTTCCTCAGAGGCTTGAGTCCGAGGACCATGCAAGGCCTTGGTTCTGTCTAGTACCTAGTTCTTGAAATAGTAGTTAGTTTCCCTGTAAGCTTGAGTCCGAGGACCATGCAAGGTCTTGATTCTGTCTAGTACCTAGTTCTTGAAATAGTAGTTAGTTTCCCCGTAGGCTTGAGTCCGAAGACCATGCAAGGCCTAGGTTCTGTCTAACACTTTGTTCTGAATTAGCTAGTTTCCCCAGAGGCTTGAGTCCGAGGATAATGCAAGGCCTTGGTTCTGTCTAGTACCTAGTTCTTGAAATAGTAGTTAGTTTCCCCGTAGGCTTAAGTCCGAGGACCATGCAAGGCCTAGGTTCTGTCTAACACTTTTGGGCTGCTTGGGGTCAAGGGGCTCGTTCTCAGCACTGGGGAGTCCGCCTTCGTAGTGACAGCGGCCTCGAGTCTGCTCCGCCAAGGGAGGATTCTTCCTCAGCCTAGCCCTTTCGTTTGGCATGCCTCTGTTGATTACGAGGCGTCTCTTGGACTATTCGAGTAACGCGTCTGACGCTTCGTTTCGCACGGCGCCTCCTCATTAATGTTCTTGCGGATTTACGAGGATCTAGCAGTTGATTATCCTCTTGGAAATTGGGTGGAGTTAATTCCTCCGGTAATTCCTCCTTAGGATTCTGTGCTGGCTGGCTTTCTCCAATTTTTGCCTTCTATATAAGGCATTTTGGGGTGATTCCTCCTTCAAACTTGATAAATACTCGAGTTCAAATCTCACAAACACACCACCCTCTGGGCGTCTCAAGGGTTTTGCCAGAAGAGCCGTTTATGCCCCACAAGATGAAGTGGCCCCGGGAAAGGGCGGCGACAGGGAAGCCGAGCCCCTTCAAGAGCCGAGGATGCCATTCCAATCCTGGACAACACGATAGAGGTGGAGTAGGCAGAGGCCGAAGATCTTTCTTCTTTTCAACCTAGCCAGAGATGAGGCTCCCCTTGCTGTTTGGAGGGAGATTCAAAAGAAATGTAACGTCCTTCCTCCAGATTTGGATCCATCAGCCCTCCAAGATGGTAGTGATTCGCCGGCTCCCAGTCGTTGTGGGATTGGGAGGGAACTAGGCGAACCCGTGAGGTGGAACCGTCATGCGCCGCGGCCTTTTCTTCCTTCTCCTTCCTTCTGCCGCAAGTGGTGGTTGGGGAGCTGTGGATGGCCTTAACATAGGTCTGTCTCCACCTCTCCCTCCACCACTAGGCCTGGCTTTAAAACAAACCTGCCTAGGCCTCTCACCATTTCCTTTTCTTTTGGCTTCAGCACAAGCTTGTTTAGGCTTTTTTCTTTGTAGTTAGCTTTAGAACAAGCCTGCATGAGCACCTGATGTAAAATATAACTTCTCTTCAAAATTAATAAAGAAGTAGCCCCGTTTTATCTCTTTTACTTCTTGCATCTTTTCAGTTTTTTGTGATGGTTGCTTTCTCAATGAATATGTTGCCCTTGGCTGTGTGTATATTTTTTTTGAAAGAAGCGTTGTTCTTGATCTTTTCACACCAACCGTCGCACTTGTTCATGCATAAGTCCTCCTCACAGACGGCGCCAATTGTAGGGGCCCGTTTTGGGGCATTCCCCGTACAATAAATTTGTAAAGAGTGGATAGAAGGACTAGGCACTAGCAAGGAAGGCAACAGTCGACGTGAGATTCATAAGAACTGTAACAAGAATTTGACTAAGGGTTTGTAAGACTAATAACAGGATTTCAACTAAGTGTTCTTGAGGAAAGTTCGTCCTCGGCCCAGTCCGAGGAGCTCTTTCCTTAGAACAAATAAGTACAAGGGTTGTCCCTGGACACCCTGAAGAACCCCTTCTACTCCTCCACCTAAGGGTCTAACCCCCCCTTACTTTGGGGGTTCTATCTATTATATAGTCTTGTTCGGTTGATCTCTGCCGTCCACCTGTCGGTCATTTGAACTTGTGTCTAAGAACTCATCCCATCAGCCACCTTGGCAAGCTTTTCTGTTAGTTGCAGTAACTAAGGCATCACTGTTTGCTGGTCACTTCGCCATTAACGAGGCCAGAGTGTTGGTGGCGTGCATTTAATGGGTGGGTGACAGCTTCCTGCTTTCAATGTTGGCCTGCCGAGGACGTGGGCATCCTCGGCGAGGTCCCTTGATGATTTGGGCCTCTCCCACTTGTCCTCGACTTGGTACTCTCCTCGGCATAGATCTTGGGCCCGATATAGAGTGAGTAGGGATTGCCAAATATTTGGGCCCCACAATTATCTTTCCTTATTTTCTTTATCCGCTTTAAGTGTATATTTTCTATCCTGTTTTGTTTCCTTTTGTATCACATATAATATATTCAAAATACCAAAAATATCTAAAAATTGTGTAGTTAATCTTCTTTCTTTTTTAATTTCTAGGGTTAATTAAAGGGTCATAAAATCTGAAAGATAATCTTGGAAGATAATTAAGCGTTAATGGCAAGATATTTCCTGAAAGATAACAGTCAGTTAGATTTGAATGGCAAGCATTAATTTGATTCTTTTAACAAGGAAACTCTTATTTGTCTAATTCAAGATTAAAATCTTTTCAAGTTGGTGACAATCAAGCATTAATGATAAAAGATGACTAATTTGAATTTAAACCTAAAATTCAATTAAGGAAAAGACAAGTGATTAATGAGGTATTAATTGCAAATCTTTCCTAAAAGGCTTAAGGGTTTAATTTTTAAATAGTTGACAAACATTAATGATTGACAATGAAAAGATTATATTGCCTAATATATTGGAGATAGTTGAATTTGAATCTAAAAGTTAATTAGGAAATGACAAAGCAGTTGATGGCATATTTAATTTGATGATCCTTCCTAAAATACTTGTATATTTTAATTTTATCTAATTTTTGATATCTTTGGCAGTAAAAGTCAATTGATTGAAGAACACTTTAAAAGGCAAGAGAACAATTAAAGATCAAGATCACATTTAATAATTGATGTTGAGTTTAATAAAGGAAAGATATTCAAGATTTAATGAAGACTCCACTACAATTAAGTGTCACTCCTTCATAAGACTTAATCATTAATTCTCATTAAATCAATCATTTTTGTTTGCATCCACATGTGCACACACTTGAATGATGATATGTCTATATGCTTGGAGATTTATGTAATCATGCAATTGGACGTCCATGCACTCACATGCTTTGATAATTGTGCTTAAATGCTAAGTTGATTAGGCAGCAAGAGGAATGTGTACTTGGATGCTTAAATGCTCATGTGCTTATAAATATTCATATGCTTGTACTCACGCACTCACGTGTTTATATGCCTATGTGTTCATATGCTTGGTTGCTTACATGTTCACATACTTGGATGTTCACATGCTCACATGTTATGATGCTCACTTGCTCACATGTATTGTCACTCACTTGTTCACATGCTTGGATGCTAACATGCTCATATGTGCAAAATACTAGATGCTCACATGTTTTGATGTTCACATGCTTGCAAGTTTAGATGCTCCCATACTCGCATGCTTAGATGTTCACATACTTAGATGTTCACATACTTTTATGTTCATATCCTTAAATGCTTGCACTCTCACATTGTTCACATGCTTCCATACCCACATGCTTGCATGGTCATATCTTCACATGCTCGATTTCCCTTCACATATCTATTCTGCTTTCCATATCTATCTCACATGACCTACAGATGAACTCTAAGGCTTAGATGCATGCGCGCGTGTTCACATAGGCTCATTCAATAGAAACCATTTATTCACTATCTAGTAACAATGAAGGCTAGCTATGGCTGGGCAGGCTTGGGGTGCCTAACTTCTTCCCTTTCTGTACTCTAACTTCGAACCTTGTCTAGTAGGAAGACTTTTATGGAGTCATGTTTTGGTTCCTAGACCTATAACCAAGTGGTGACTCTTTTGCCTCTTTTTAAGAGGCACCATGTACTCCCAAGCTCATGTCAGTTTTAGTCTAAAACCGCTTTTAGGGAGATTAAGTACCATGCACCCCACCTTTGTAGGAAAGAATGGACATGCCGATATGTCATCTAAAGGAGATACAGATCATGGAACTTACAGGCTCTCTCTTTTAAAGATTCACATAATATCTTTAATTTAATTTAGGAACTCTCTTCATTATTTTTTCTTTTCTTTTTTTGAGAAACAAACACAAACACTCACACACAAGGGAGTGGGAAAGAGATTTTTAACACAAAGGCAACCTACAATCTCCACTCAAAAGCGATGATGACTTTTAAGAGAGGGCGGAGCAAGTTATACTACACAGAACACACTCTTTCCATTATTAAATATTAAATATTATATATTAAAACCTACCTTGTATATAGCAATATTTATTTTTTTCATAGGCAAGAATAATTTTATTGAAAATAAATTACTTCACGAAAAGAGGCACGAAGTAGTCTAAAGAATTACAATTGGAAAATATTCACATAAGGATGGACTCTATGAAGGATTGAGCCAAGTTACTAACGATGAGACCCAAAACAAATGGTCATTTGTAAAGAGAACTAATGAAGGATGCTCGCAATCGAGCAGACATATAATACTCATCTTCAAAAGTACACTAATTTCTTTCCCTTTGTAGAGTCCCCATCAAACGAAAAGGATAAATATTCCAAATATCTAAATTAGGTCCCCTACTCTACTATCCACATAATAAATCAAGAACCTTCTCAGGTAATACCCATTGAACCCCAAATACCCTAAATATCAAACTCCACAACTCAAAAACCACACTACAATTAATCAAAAGGTGTTTCCCCACGACAACAGTACATACAACACTAACTCGCCATTGAGTAACCCCTCTTGATGAGGTTCTCATAGGTAAGAATTTGATTTATGGGACGTACCTATAATACACCAATATATAACAATATCTATGTACATTTGATTTATGTGGTCATGCACAACTCTGAGAGAGTGAGATTCTCAATAAAATAAGTTTACCAAAATAATTCTTTCTCAATGATTGATATGATTTTTTGTGATTGGTGTAATAAAATTTTTAGCAATGGTACACTCTAGTGAAAGTGTTGGTTCAATTACAATAGCTTATTGTGGTTGATGCATAACAAAACAAAAATGATATCAATGATGAACCCAAATGAAAATGATATGCTACTCCACTCTCATCAAATTATATCAACTGTTGTGAAATATACTCTCGCTAACATTAGTCTTCTCATTTCTCAATACATTGAGTTACCTGCTGAAAAGTATGATAAGGAGAACGACAGCTGCCGAAAGTCCAAGCTTACCAGCTAAAGCCGCAGCTCCATTTAAGCGTATCTATAACAAGTCATTTACAAGTAAACATTACGTTCAAAACATGAAATTTAACGCGAGAAAGATAAAAAAGTTGACCTGCAACGGTGTCTCTTCACAAGTCTCTTCTGAAGTACTAACCATAAGCAAACCCCACATAGTATTTAACCCAACACTAGTCACCTAAAAATAAATATTTTTTAAAAAATATAAAATAAAATAAAAAAGAAAGAGAAAACATAAGATGAAGTAAGCAAGTTGGTACAAATGAAAGAGCAAATCATGATGACGACTTTTTTTTTATTAAAATAAAACCCAATGTCACATGGATGTTACCAAGTTTGGTCTGATACCATTTATAATGGCTTGAGAAAAGTGTTGATCATATCTACGTTTGTACTCCAAAAGACTAGTCAAATTACAATTAGAGGTCTTTGCAAGCACTTAGAGCATCCACATCCCAATCCTATATCTCATCTTATTTTACAACCTCAAAAATCTACTTTTTCAATTATACCATACCATTTACAATATACTCAACATCTCAAAACTCTATTTTCATATTCTATTTATTAAAATAATATATATACGTAATAAAATATTTTTTTTGTTTTTTTTGTTTTTTCTCAATTTTCTCCCCTGTCCCTTCCAGAATCCTCCGTTCCTTTATTTTCACCTTCTTCCAGCCTCCTTCTCCAAATCCCAACTCCTCCACACAACTCCTCCACCATCCACCCTCCTTCATCCATATCAACCCAAAAAAAAAAAAAAAACCAACGCCAGAAACCAGCAAACCATTAAGCAGCAAAAAAAACCACAAACCCAGAAATTTATACCAGCAAACCCATTATCCAGCAAAAAAAACCACAAACCCATTATCCCTTCCACCGATTCACAAACCCAGAAATTTCTTCCACCGATTCACAAACCCATTATCCATTATCCACAAACCCAGAAATTTCTTCCACCGATCCACAAACCCATTATCCATTATCCACAAACCCAGAAATTTCTTCCACAAACCCACGAACCCATTATCCACAAACCCACAAACCCAGAAATTTCTTCCACAAACCCATTATCCACAAACCCACGAACCCATAAATTTCTCAAACCCAGAAAGCCAGAAAACCCATCCACCGATCTCCGCCACGCTACAGCCACCACAACGCCGATCACATATACCAGTAAACCCAGAAGGAAAAAAAAAAAAAAAAAAACCATTAATACCCACGCCGATGACAACACCACAGCTCCACAGGTCTCCGCCGTGCCAATCTCACCACCCACCAATCTCCATCCCGCCGATCTCCACCACGGGGTCTTGGGTCTGAAAATAGCAGATGAGAAAGAAAGAAGGAAGAGAGAGAAAAGAAAGAGAAGAAATGAGAGAGGAGAGAGAATTTCCCGGGTTAAAATGAGAGAGGAGAGAGAAATGAGAGCATTAAAATAAATTTTTTTTTATAACATTTAGCTACAGTACCATCTTACATTTGAGATGGTACTGTAGCAAAATCTCAAAAAAAAAATGGCATTTGTCATATGCACTTCCAGTTGTTGAGCAGTTTTGGGGCTTAAATGCCAAATGTTCTTAACATTTGGCATATGCAAACCCCACTGCGGATGCTCTAATATAAGCCAAATTCAACCTAATAAACACCTTATGCGGAATTCCTGCGGAACACATACTCAAACAATTTACATAACAATCAAATCCCCAAAATTTGAAGTATCACATTAGGAGCTAGTAAAAGCTAAGAAACAAATACCACTTCAACTGAAGACTCCGTTTGCGCGTGCAAGTTAGATTTTTAGAGATTACTTTGGGAAACCCCTAAACCATAACGAGAGTATATTTAAACACCATTTTGTCAAGGATCTAAAACAATGCTGCTCTTCTAATATGGACAAGGAAGAACAAGAATAAAACTAAACGAAGAGACAAAGGCAAAGGATTACATGGAAAACCCCATGAAAAAGGGGTGAAAAACCACAAGAAGGATTTTGGTGTCCTTATTCGTGCAAGAATATTGTACTCTTCTCAATGAAAACCAACGTTACACCTTTGTTCTTTATTCAGTGTAAGCTTCTATCCTTCTCTTCCTATCCTTTTCTACCTCATTCCTTGTGTATTTTTTTGATACCTAGGATGGCCGGTGTATGTTTCCTTTCATAGTACAAGGAAGACACCTGGTGTACAAGGGCAGGTGGCAGCACTCTATTAGTGCTTGCAAACCCTAGAGGACAGCTAACAATAGTACAAGATTTGCCCACGGGAGGAGAGAGAGAATCAGCTGCATGAATAAGGCGTGTGAAGGAGGGACAGTGCCAGAAACGGTTGTGGACTTGTCTTTTTCTTAAGCCAAAGGAAGAGCTACACGTGTATGTTGTACTGCCCAAGCAAGGTACTATCCTATGAGGAGGTCTAGTGCAGCACCAAAATAGGGAGGGCCCAGTACCTCTCAAGGTAGTGCTCGGTGTCCAGCATAGTGCGGCAGGGAGTGTCTCTCTTTCCTTCGTGTTCTTGTACCTGTGCAGTGTCCACGCCATCGGTGTGCTTAAGGCATAGCTTCTCTAACTCACCTAGGTTCATCACTTTCTTGGCCCAACTGTTCATACGTGTAAGGTCAGGATGCAACCTTGAGGGGTAAGCCTTTTGTCCCAGCTTTTGGGCTTGGTGATTGTACACCCTCTAAAAAAAAAAACCTTCTCCATTGTAAAAAAAATTTTACCTTAATCAATATACTTCGACACTCATTAATTGGACCCACAAAACAATCATAAGTAAAATTGAGATAAATCAAAGATACTGCTTAATATGTGTGCATCGTATATGTAAGGTTTTATTTATAATAAAAAAAAAAAAAAAAAAAAAAACCAAAAAAAAGTAAAGCATAATGAATAATAAAAGTAAAATTGGGTAAACCATACTAAATATTCTCCATATTTTAAGAAATAATTCTTTCTAAATTATGAATAAATTAACATTCCACTAGATTTGTATAAAGGTGACATATAAGTCTATTCCCTCTCTAGTCATAACTTTCCTAATAGAATATTTCTTTTGCTTTTTTAAATTACTGCCTATGGTTTGTTTGGATGGAGGGAGGAAAGATGTGGGGGGGGGGGGGGGGGGGAGTGGAGGGGAGTAGAGTAGAGTTGTTTAAAAATAAGCTAATTTTATGCTAAATCTACTCTACTCTACTCTACTCGACTCTCTCTCCCTCTTCCTCAATCCAAACGGACTATAAATCTCTATTTAAATTAAGGGAAGATGATTAGGGCAGCTGAGGATGTATCTATGGAGGGTAATGATGAGGACTTTACTAATGATGATTATGATGTTGAGGCTGATTTGGAGGTTGATGTAGATTCTAATGTTGGTCCTTCCTTGAGCACATCTTCTGTCCAATCCATGTTAGAAAGGATGCTTGATCTTCAAGCTACTCATGGTGAGATGATGCAGTCTTTCTTGACTACTCAAGCTGCACATGGATAGCTTTTTGGACACACTTGTGGGAGATGTTGCAGCCTTGCGGGTTGACTTTCATGAATTTCGAAGTTCAGTGATGCCTTCACCACCTTCTTCTTCTTATTGATTTTGATTGCCTTTAGCAATACGTTACAAAAAAGGGAAGTTGGTTTTGGTTTTAGGGGGAGAGTTTTTATTGTTGTTCATAGATTAAGGGGCAGATTTAAGATTTTTTTTTTTTTTTTTTTTGGGTTGTGTACTTTATTTTCTTTTAGTCTTGATATATTGTGCCTTATTTGTTTTTGAGTTGTCATCTAACTCTTTATTTGGTATCAAACTTACTTTGTTATGTTCACATGCTTTTTTGCTTATAATTGATCTATCTTTATACTATAGCATTGTGATACATATTTCTATATATGTTTTCCTTTCCACGCATGACTTGATGCTTTATTTGAGTGTTTCAGAAAATATAGGTTTATTCTAATCATGTTCAACTGCCTATACTTACAACTTGTAGGATAGTTGAATCTTGGTTAGGATTGTGTTTGTTCTAGGCAAAATCTTGTACTAGGATTGTTCTTGTATTTTGGCATTTCATTTTGTATATAAGTTTTGTCATGTATTACCAAAGGGGGAAACTGTTAGATTCTATATTTGTATAGTATTATTGGCAAACATGTGAACACAAACTTCTTTAGATATAGCCCATAGAGTCTGTAGGATTGATTAGACAAACTCAAGATGCTAGTATTATCTTGAGCATTTCAGTGTGCAAGATTAGGAAAGAATCTGATTCAAGGAACTAGATTTATAAGAAGTTCAACTGATCGAAAGTTGTATTCCAGAATCAAAATTTCAGCCCATCAAACCATCAAATGACTAGGGTTTCAAAACTACTTCACTAAATATTTAAAGGGAATCCTAGGGCATGTTTTTCAAGACTTTGGAGCAACTTAGTTTGGGATCTAAAAGTTTGTGTCTACTGCTCTTTCAAAGTCTCTACCAGTGATCACTCACATTCTCATTGAACCGATGGATTCAAATTGCTATCTTCCAGCTATCAAGTGTACTAGATTCAATTCTTCAAAGGAACATTGAAGTACTTGGATTAGAGGTTCAAGTTGCAGCAGATCACTATCAGAAATGTCTATTGGGATTCAAAGCTCTATTCGGCAACTGTAGTTAAATTTACAATGAATAGGGTTATTCTGACTTAAATCTCTATCTAATAGTGAAATTATTCACCTCGGGATTGATAAGGTCAAGTCCCCCCCCCCCTCCCCCGGGGTTTTTCTTGTTAAATTGGTTAGGTTTTATTAGTTTGCTGGGTCATCATATTTTGTCTCATTTATATTTCTGCACTTGCATGATATTGAGGAGTACGTGTTTAACCTAAAACTTCCATAACAAATCTAATAATCAACTTGGATTTAAAATTGGTTAAAAACAGTGTTTTTACAGGGATCACTCTAATAAGATCCAGTCCAATTTGGGATTGGAGTTGAGACTGGTATAACTCAGTAGGTTCTACTGTAAGTAAATACTTCAAGATAGGCTTGTAGAGTCAGATTTCTTGTACTTGTAACCACTTTTTCTTATTAGTAGATTCTTCGAGAATGATGACTTGAAATTCACCCAGTGGGATTTTATCTGCAAGGGTTTTCCCCATCGTGATCAAATCACCGTGTCAAATTTATTTTCCGTTGTACTCTAATTTAGTTTGGAGATTTGATTGTGTGTTAATTTGATTTGCATATAATTTGACTAATTAATCAACTTTAGTAATTGGATTAATTAACTACGGTCAATTTATAACCTAACAATTTGAATTTAATATGCTTCTATGTAATACTATGAATGTGTATTGGCTATTACTTACTAGGTAGAAATGTGTTATATATATATATATATACTTGTGTTTGTATGTGTGTGTAATGCACCCACACATATGCAAGGGTTACAAGTTATATTTTTATTATAATGAAAGCTCTTGACTAATTTTTTATAAAATACAAGCAACACAATGCTCAAACTTTATGCCTAAATCTAGGGTTGTCCACCCACCCAAGCCACACGACATAATTGACCA
Organism: Quercus gilva; assembly: GCA_023621385.1. NCBI lineage: Eukaryota > Viridiplantae > Streptophyta > Magnoliopsida > Fagales > Fagaceae > Quercus > Quercus gilva. Next base: position 49,472,510 of record CM042475.1, read on the forward strand.
CACTCGACTAGACTCGCAATCGATTTGAGCCAACCGAAGGTCGATGACTGGTGCTTGACTACAAAAATTGAAGATGGCTAGTTGAGTGGTGGGGCTCCTCTGCAAAACTAACCCAAATCGATTTGACCACCAACACCCCCTCTCTGCCTAAAAGCTGCCCAAATTGGTGGAGATCTTGCAATCTCTGGCTAGTTTCTTCCAACATCTCCTTTGTTGCCATTTCAATCTAAATTGGCTGAAACTCAATTCGCCGCACCCGACAACCAACTCAATTCAATCCATTCTTCTCTTCAATCGAGAACAAGTGCAATTTTCTTCCACCCGACAAGATTGAGTTGAGCCTAAATTCAAACCATGGATAACGCGAATAAAAAATTCACTATCAATAATAAGAATTACAACACATAAACTCTCGCAAATTTTACAAATATAAACTAATCCAAATCTCCAATACGCCTGCAGATGTTCTCATGCTAACCAACTATCTTACTACAACAAAACTTTGTCTTTAGCTCTCACACATTCCAAGTTGTACTACCAAATCCTTTACAGCATTGCCTATATATAAATCTTTCTTTTCTTTTCTTTTTGAAATCTATATATAAAGCTTTCATACATATTACGTGATGATCAATGAATATCTTTCTTAGTGAATTGAAAATTGAAAATAAGGAACATAATACTATTTCTTAAATAAGGAATAAGCTTTTATTCTACGTGAAGAAAACTCAAATAATAACTTAGTTAAACTAGAAAATCTCCACACCATTCCATTAGGCTGGATTCAATACTTCGAAATTTAAACATATAACATAAAATAGCTGAAAAAAGAGTTCACTGTGAATTTGGATATTGTATATGAAGATTAAAACTATACAGTTAAAAAATAAATTTTTAGTGAAGAAAAGAAAATAGTTAAGAAGAAACTTATTTTACCAGCATGGTGCCACTACCATCTGCAACTTTGCAGCCAGACATTAGAAATGGATCTTTGGAATCCTTGTCAACCTGAAAAATAAAATAAAAATTAAAGAACTAGCAATTATTAATTTATTGCTGTCATCTTTTTACAATAAATGAAGAGAAATTTGAACCCAAGTTCTTTTAAGGAGAAATATTGAGTAATACAACTAAATTCTAAGATTCTTAACAAATAATTATCATCAACAAGACTACAAGATAAAAGAAATGCTCACCATCATGCTCTCTCCAGTCATACTCGATTCATCAATTCCAAAAGAGTGACTGGAGATCAATACTCCGTCAGCAGGCACCTATGATGAGATTTAGTATGTCAAGTCAATACAAAAAAAATTATAGTATAACTGTTGTATATGCCATTATAATATATTTTTAAAAATCATTTGCTAAACTAATAATGTTGTAAATTTATTTTGCAAACTAGGCTTTTCGTGAACTACTCATCTCTCCAAGAGACGAGCTTTGCATGTACATTGAGTCAATATACTGAGTAGAAATGAGTTAAAGTGTGCTCATCCTTAGCAAAGACAAGTTCCACTCAAAACATGAAAATCAGCGAGTCTCATTAACCGTGTTACCACAGTAGGGTGGAGCTGTTCTCTTCGTTAATTAGGTTTAAAATAATGCTACTTTACCAAATAATTTATATAAAATAAAATAAACATTTGCAATAAAAATGGCCTTCTAGTATAAACAATTTGAACAATAAGAACAAAAATAAGAAACGTGTACCTGATTCCCAATGGTGAGAGACACGACATCACCAACTACAATGTCATATGCAGAGATCTCAAATCTTCTGCCACCTCTAATAACCTGTTTATGCGTATGTTCAAATTAAATCCAAAAGGAGATGAACAAAAAAAGAAGGGGGGGGGGGGGGGGGGATAACAATGAATGATATAGCACATAGAATCGTAGAAACAAACCTCCACATGGATATTTCGCTTCTCTTCGTTTATACTTTGGAACTGAATATATTTTATATAATTGGTTATCGCTGTAGAGGAAACAATTTTTTAAAAATTAAAAAAAAAAAAAAAAAGAGTAATAATAAGAGAAAGTCTATAAACACAAAAAATTTAACAATTTAAAAAAAAAAAAAAAAATAGCAAACTATAACAATAACGAAAGGTGCAAAGGTACAGATTGGGAATTTAGTGTTCCGGCTAAACCATAAATTGGTGAATAAAACCATAGAAGCTCTATTAACGAGTTTGTTGTCCTTCCCGGCAAAACACAGCCAGCAACCCAGCATCCTATTTCCTGGAGCAAAAATTTTACAAACACATAAAAAATCATAACTACCCACATGCATAGATTGTGAATGGTGAGAAAAAAAAAAAAATTTGTTGGTTCATGTAAAAGTGATAAATAGTCAATCACAATCTGTCACATAAAATATTGTGACAAAAGTTGTAGTTTTTGAAGCAATAAATATAAGGACCAAACAAACTTCTCAATATTTTTTAAGGAGTATGTCATCATTTCCCTTGTGCAATTATTCCGGAGGTTAAAGATGGGTATTACTAATATTTAGATTGGGAAGTAGTAAAAGTTAATAAATAATACACTTTAAACTTAAAGTGGTTCGAATCTTTGTAAAAGACCAATCAATTCCATTGTAAAGTTAAACCTTAACCAATGCCCCATAACACTTTTAGCCAGACACTTTTCATAAATGATGAGGTGAGAGGTGATAATTATTGTAATTTGTGTGCAATAAAAATAATGTTATATTAACCACAACTTGTCAACTTAACAAATTGTGAAAAAAACTTGTAAAATTTGTTGTGCATGCTGGATTAATTGTTGAACAGTAAATTGATAAATTATAATGATCAATCACTTTTTTTTTTTTTTTCTTTTTTTTTTTTTTTTTCATGTCAAAGGAGTTGGGTGCTATGGAGTTTCGTTTTTTTGAAATTGGGATTTTGTCCTTGAGGCAATGAGGCGTAAAAGCTGAATATGTGTGAATGGGTGCATTTGTGATGGTGTGATGGTATAATTTTTGTTTTGTTCTTGGGGTTTATTCTATTTTATTTCTCAAGGCTTGGGTAGAGTCTTGGATGGGATTTTGATAGAGTTGGTAAAATTGGACTTGACTTATTTATCTAATTCAAGATATTTTTACCCGAAGTAAAAACATGTTGATCCAACTTGATCCGTTTCATTTTTGGGCCAGGTTGGATCAACCTATAGGTTCGACTAGTTGGACCGTTTTTTAAACTTTTTTTATATAATAATAATAATAATAATAATAATAAACCAAATGGCCAAATGAGACCATTCAAAATTGACAATTCGCATCAAACTCACAAAGTGTGATTTCTTTCAAACGCTAGCATAATAGTTTAGTATGCCACACTATTATTAAAAAAAATTAAAAATAAGAAATACCTTAAATCTAAACTTAAACGTTTGGAATCTCATTGTCTTTGTCTCTACTTCTCAGTCTCACTCTCAAAACTCATCATCTCGATTCTCACACAATAATGCCTCCGATAGCACACTTGTCGTGATCCACGTCATTAAGGATTTGTGTGTGTGTGTGTGTGTGTTATTTTATGGTGATGATATAATTAGTAAACTTTGGATTGTATAAAATCAACTTAAAAATCTATATATTATTTAAATTTTATTTATAAGTATTTTTTATATTCGATCTCTTATTTGCATTGACAAGAAAACAAAGATAATATAATCATTTTTATTTACTTCTTTTGCATGTGAAAAAATACAAGTTGACTTATAACCTTATTGATCCGACCCACTTGCAACCTATTTGACCCAAACCCGATTTTGACCCTAATCCAACCCATTTTCTAGGTTAGGTTTTGGAAGAGTGGATGTTGGTACTTTTGGATGGATGGATCTAGCAGTTGGAGTGAGAAAGGAACGTGCAGGAAGTCACTGAAGAAGAGATCGATGATAGCTATTGGTGATACAAAATAGGGCAATAGGATAAAAAAAAATAACACTTGAAAAAAAAAAAAAAAAGGAATTAAGCAAAGGGAAAATGAAATTCAAGATGATGTAGTTGTAGCATATTAAAACTATGTCATTTTGAGATAATCTCAACATTTAATGGACACTTCATCACCAATTATGGGTGAAAAGGCTTAATTCTAAACCCTACGTAAAGTTAGGAGACAAAATCAAAATTTTAAAATTTTAAAAGACAATCTTTATGATCCTAATTTTTAAGGGTACAAATTGCAATTTAATTTAAAAATAATACAAAGAAGAACATAATAAATTTCCACTGCAGCATAACAACCTTAACACATTCAAAGCAAGCTGGACGTGTGTGAATCCAACATGTTAAAATTAACCTCATAAAATGGAACAGATGAAAGAATCGAATCAATACCTCTAACAACAATGATGAGGATAACTGCAATAGCAATGCCCCCTCCTCCATACAATCCATCCGTTAAACCCTAACAGAGAAATGAAGAATAAGACATACTATCTTGAGATAAATAAACCATCAACAAAATGCAATCTGAACCCAATATAAAATGAGTGAGGTTCCCTACAACACTGCCCCACCTATTTCACACTTTCTTATCTAGAAAGAAAATTATGATTTATAAAAACTCAAAAATCTAAGTGAACCCAAGATGATGTCTTAAATCTCGGCCTTGTGAGCCATACATGGTTTTTGAGAGAGAGGGGGGGGGGGGGGGGGGGGGAGCTAACTATGCCTGTAGCACCGGAGTGCTTGTTGAATTAAGCCAGTATAGACGAGGACATGGTGGAACATGTGCTGATGAGGACGTAGGATAGATCAGAGGGCTTGTCATAGAGGAGTTCAGTTCGTGCGGGAACTAGAACTGGAGCCAATTAGTTCTAACTTCTAACAAGTAAAGAAGGCTCCAGAGCCTGAGTTGAAATTTCTTGGTGACAGTCTTTCATCAAAGAACCGTTAAATCTCAACTTGACACGTGGCACACAACCTCTCTCCTCCTTGACGACACAATCACTATGTTGCACGGACACGGACACGGACACGGACACGACACGGACACGGACACGGGGATACGGCAATTTTTGAAAAATAAGGACACGACACGGCGGGGACACGGTGGTTACCGGCGGTTAAATAATTAATTAAATTTTATATTTAGGCATATTTTTTAATATTTTTACACATAAAATACGTTTATATCTAGAATTTAAATTATGTAAGAACTACAAATAAATAAATTAACACCCAAAGTAGTACAATAATACACATAAAATGTTTAGAGTATAATATTTAACTTTAATAAATAAATAAAACTATAGCAGGACACACAAAAAAAAAAAATTTATAACTTATAAGTTATAACTTATATAAATAAAATTAAATAAAAAAAAAAAAAGGACAGAGAGCACATGGGCTACGGCCACACAGCAGTGAAAAAAAAAAAAAAAACACACAAAAGACAAAACGCGTTTACACCCACTGATTCACCATATATCTGAAAGTGAAAGAAAGGAAAAAGAAAAGAAAAACAGAGAGGGCTGAGAATCGGACCTGTTGTCCAGTCCACGCCGAGAGAGAGAGAGAGATCGGAAGGGACGGAGGACAGAGGGCACGGCGTCGTCGTCGGAGCTCGCCGATCGGGCCGATCTAACTCCGGCGAAGTACAGAGGCAGCGGCAGTGATAGAGGGAGGGCGGGTTGAGTTCACTGGGTTGAGAAGATGTGGTTTTACTTTCAAATTTCAGCAAAAGAGACTCTAACTGGCTTTATTGTGTTAGGGTTATCACAAAATCAACAGTATTGGTAAGTACACCGTCAAAATCTGTGATTTTTTTGGTTTTTTTTTTTTTTTTTTTTCACTGCTGGTGTGTCGCACGCGTAGGAGCCGTGTCGAAGCCGCGTCGGCGCCGTGTCGGAGCCGTGTCGGAGAAGCGAAAAAAAAAAAAAAAAAAAAAGGGACACCGCCGGACACCGGAATCTGGCGCGTCGTGGCCGTTCCGGTGTCCGACTCATGTCGGACACGGACACGACGCCAAAAATGGCGTGTCCGTGCAACCTAGCATAATCATCTTCATCAAAGATTAGAGTGTTGTAAGGCTCGAGTTTTACACTGTTTGGACGGAGGAAAAGGAGAGGGTCTGTAAAGGGTTTAATGAACTTTATTTAGATGTTCTTTAGGGAGAGGGGATAGGAAAAGGGTTTGAGGGGATTTTGAGGGGTCAGATGCCCCTTCAAACCCCTCATTTTTAATCTTCTAATTAGGAAATTTGGCAGGGAAGGAGAAGGGAGGAGTTTCACTGGTATTAAAAATAAACAAAAAAAAAAAATGTCTAACTTTGTAGTTATGATATTAATTTATATGATCATTCTCCTCTCCTCTCCTATCTCTACTTCATTGGGGAGGAGAAGGGAGGAGTTTCACTTGTATTAAAAACAAAACAAAAAATAAATGTCAACATTGCAGTTATGATATCAATTTATATGATCATTCTCCTCTCCTCTCCTATCCCTACTTCATTATTAAAACATCTAAATAAAGAAGAGGGATATCTATTCCCCTTTCCCTTGTTTAATTTTTTAAACATCCAAATAAGGGAAAGGGGTAACCATTCCCATACCCCCGTCCCTCTCTTCTTTCAAACACACTGTTAGGGATTTGAGATGTGGACTGGTAGATTAGGGATAGAAAGGCACTAAGAGGGATTGGCAATTAATTTAGTAAATATAGTTATGCAAGGGATGGTTTTTCATTTAATATGAGGAACTTAACATCAAGATGGATAATGGAGTTGCAATTTGCAAGAGTTTTGTTATAATTTGGATGTTTTTTTTTTTATTATTATAGAGTTTCAAGCTACAATGTCATTTCTGATGATTTCTTTCTTTATCATTAGATTAAGATATCAATCAATTTTTGGTATAAGTAATGATTGAACCGCAAATCTCTCATTTAACTATCAGAGACTTTACTAGTTAAGCAAACTGGAACTCACGTTATAATTAGGATAGTAATTGCATTATTTAATAATTTATGAGGTAAATTGCAAGTACCCCAATTCTTTATGGTGCAACTAAGCCACATAATAATAACTTACAAATTGCAAAAGAAGGTATCATATATATGCATTGTGATGCCTTATATAATAGATTTGGTGGAATTGATTCGATTGTATTATATGAGTGTGTGTTGTGCAAGTTTGTGCTAGGTCCCATGTCATGTTTACAATATAGAAAGCAATTATGAGAAGGAATAATTGTAACTTGACAATTCTCTAGATGTATAACGCATTGCAAATATGACTAACGTTTTTCTTGAGTCGTGACAAATGTAACAAAGCCAACCTAATATTATGTCATTTGGCTCGAAGTCACTACAACATTACATGACCATAATAAGGATGCTAGAGATTTAAATTTTATGGTGTTCAAACATCTAAAAAAGTTATTGAATTACAAATTTTTCTATAAATTTTAGTTAATTCTCGTACAAAATATTAAAAGAAAATTATTCACATTTTCAAGCAAAATAGAAAAAGCATACATAACTATTACAAGAGCGTGTATGTGTGTATATCATTTTGTGACATGGATTTATACAATATCACTTTGTTTATAAGGTCAACCCTCCCTAGGGAAGATTTCTGGCTTGGTCCTTCATTTCACATTCAATGTGGCCTAAGACACATGCTACTTATGTAGCATGGACGTGTCTTCTCGTTACTAAACCAACTCTACACAGCCAACTCTTTGCATTTATCAACTCAAATTTCCAAAATGCAACGAAAAGCTAAGATTATTGTTTTGCAGGGAAACAGACAGCAGGAGCAACAAAAATTATTGTTTATTGCATAAGACCCTCTGAGATTGATAACATTCTAATGTAACAGGGAAAAATGCCTTCACACTCCCCTAAACTTTTAAAGTAGTTGCCAAAACACTTCTTGAACTTTTATTTTGACCAATTTACTCTACAAACTTTATATCTCTGCCAAATCAAGACATCGGTTAGTAAGCTGTTTACAAAACTACGGTTAACCCATATGAGAGTCACATGAACTTTGAAAAAACAAATCTAATTATATAAATCTAAGTTTGATCGAGAAAGAGAGAGAGAGAGGGAAAGACGGTGTAACCGGACCCACCACAACATCTTCTCCTTTACAGCCAACCATCATTGTGACTGTCGTCATCTTTCCGTTGGTATGTTCTTTTTCTTTTTCTTCTTTCTTTCTCCTACTCTCTGTTTTTCTAATCCTTGTGCCAATCTCATTCTTGGTTTGGTTTAATTTTCGGGGTTTGGGGTTTATGTGGATCCCTGTGACTATTTATGAAACAAACAAGCTCACAAACCTATTCGTATACTATTTGAAAGACCTTGACCGACCAACCTGAGAAGGCTCTATATTCCTTGGAACCCAAACCTATAGGATCTCCAAGTGGACACGGTGAGAAGTGCAAGCAGCACTACAAAAAACTGGTCCTATAGTGGCGTTTTTTTTAGTGGCGTTTGTAAAAAACGCCACTATAGGTACCCTATAGTGGCGTTTTCTATAAACGCTGCTATAGGCATATCTATAGTGGCGTTTGGAATGTTCTATAGTGGCGTTTGGAAAAATGGGTCTATAGTAGCGTTTTTAAAGGCCTATAATGGCGTTTTTAAAACGCCACTATAGGTCCTAGTCTTACAAGGGCCTATAGTGGCGTTTGTCAAACACCACTATAGGCACTTTTTATTATTATTATTTTTTTTTTCAGTTGGGTAGGGTCTATAGTGGCGTTTTGCAAACGCCACTATAGGTATTTGACCTATAGTGGCGTTTACAAACGCCACTAAACGCCACTATAGCCCAGCACAAAAGAAAAAAAAAAAAAAATCCAGCAAAAAAGGGGGGACCTATAGTGGCGTTTGTCAAATGCCACTACAGACACTTTTTTTTTTTTTTTTCCGGTTGGGTAGTGCCTATAGTGGCGTTTGACAAACGCCACTAGAGGCCCTTGTAACAGTAGGACCTATAGTGGTGTTTGCAAACGCCACTATAGCCCAGAAAAAAAAAAAAAAAAAAAAAAAAAAAAAAAAAAAAAAAAAAAAAGAATCCAGCAAAAGAAATGGGACCTATAGTGACATTTGGAATAGGACCTATAGTGGCGTTTTCCAAACGCCACTATAGGTCCAAAAAAGTGCTTCTTCTACAATATTCCAGCAAAAAAAAAAAAAAAAAAAAAAAAAAAAAAAAAAAAAAAGGAACTGAATGATTTTGAGCGGTAAAGAAAACCATGGAATATGCCTAGGATATTCTATGGCATATTCCAAAATATTTGAATATAATATAAATATATATATATATATTATTATATATTATTATATATTTAAACGTATATATTATTATATATTTATATAAATGAGAGATGCTATGTCCACAATATTTGCATAACAAATTATAAGTGGTTAATTGTTATTGGTTCAAATTTGAACATAACAATAAGATTATTTTTTTGCCTTAACAATAATAACTAGCAGCAACCTGTCATTTAAAATTTGTTTTGAAAATATTGTTGACATATCATTTCTCTTTATATATATATATATATATATTATGTATGAGAGATGCTACGTCTATAATATTTTTGCAACAAATTATAAGTGGTCAGTTGTTATTGGTTCAAATTTGAACCTAACACTAAGATTAATTTTTTGCCCTAACAATAACAACTAGTAACAACCTATCACTAAAATTTTTTGTAAAAATATTGTGAAAATATTATAAATATATCATTTATATATATATATATACACACACAGTTATCATTTCTCTTTATATATATATATATATATATGTATTTTAAAAAAAAAAACATTAAACCCCACCTACCCCCACTCTCCCTTATCTCCAGACTTCCTTCATTTCTTTTTTTTTCCCATCTTTCTTTTTCTCTCTTATCTCTCCACGCCAACTCTCAGACTTCCTTTCTCTTTTGTTTTTTTTTTTTTTTTTTTCTTTCCTTCTTTTTCTCCCTTATCTCAGCTCCTCCATCTTTCTTGTTTTCTTTTTCTTTCACTCTTTTTTCACTTCACACCTGAATTGATACATTTCTCTTCCTCTCCGTTTTCATTTTATTTTTTTTGTTTTATTTGTGGTGGTGTTAATGTTTGTGGATTTTGGATTTGCAGATGGTGTTGCAGCTTTTTGATTTTGTCCAAATTTGTAGATGGTGTTTGAAGCCATTGGTTATATAGTTGCAGGTAAGCATTTTTTTTTTTTTTTTAAATTATGATTGTTTTGGATGTGAGCATTTTGTGTTTAATTTTGAATTTTTTTGGTGGGTTTGTGTTTACGTTTTGAATTTGCTGGGATAGTTGTAGTGTTTGTATGTGGAGTTGCTATTTTTTTTTTTTTTTTAATTTTTGGATGTGAGCATGTTGTGTTTGATTTTGAATTTTTTTAAGTGGGTTTGTGTTTTCATTTTGAATTTGCTGGGATAGTTACGGTATTTGTATTTGGAGTTGCTATTTTTTTTTTTTTTTTTAATTTTTGGATGTGAGCATGTTGTGTTTGATTTTGAATTTTTTTTTAGGTGAGTTTATGTTTCATTTTGAATTTGCTGGGATAGGAATAGTGTTTGTATTTTGTTATGTTTTGTATCTTGTAATTGAATTAAAATTATAATATTAATTTAATTACAATCTTAATTCAATTAAAAAAAAATTCTTTCACGTAAAAAAAAAAAAAAATCTGTTGATTACCAAAAATTAATTTTTGGTAATCAAAATTTTTTTTGGTGATTTTTTGGCTATAGTGGCGTTTGTAGAGTCTATAGTGGCGTTTCACAAACGCCACTATTGTACCATCACTATAGACCTATAGTGGCGTTTGCAAACGCCACTATAGACCAATTTTTTTTTTTTTGAAAAAGGCTATAGTGGCGTTTGTCAGGGGTCCTATAGTGGCGTTTGCAAACGCCACTATAGGGTGGTCCTATAGTGGCGTTTTTGTAAAACGCCACTATAGGTCTATAATAGCGGTACAAAAGTGGCGTTTGCAAACGCCACTATAGCAAACGCCACTATAGGCAAAATGGGCCTATAGTGGTGTTTTTAGTACCTATAGTGGCGTTTCACAAACGCCACTATAGGTCCAGTTTTTTGTAGTGCAGTGATTTTCGTAGGAAAATTTTGCGTTCTCTAACAAAAAGAAGAAGACAAAGGTTGGCCAAGGCTTCATAATCATCCTCTTCCTCAATGTAAATATATAGCTTAGTCTAGCCAGCCCATCGGGTTTAGCCCAATATACTGTATTTGTAGTATACTTATTTTACTTGTATTTCACACATACTAAGCTTATATAAAGCTCTATATTATACAATATTATTTACACAGAATATACATCAATATACATACTATTCAGTCTCTCTCTCTCTCTCATTTTATATTCTTAACATGGTTTCAGAGCCAATGCTCTGACTTTCTGGCACTTGTGGTCTTCTCTGACGAATTTTTGTTGCCCTCACCTTCGTCTAGTACCCACTGTCAAAAGCGAGTTACTGCTATCAAACCCACAGCCTCTACAACTCTTGGATCCAATCCTTCTATTCGTCAAACTACCAACCTAAAGGCATAGATTGATTGATTGGACAAATCTGAGTTAAACCCAACCAGAATTAACTCTATCTGGCTTCACACGCTCTCCCACGCGCAACCTGAAGGTTTGGTCTCACAAAAACACGTGCCCACGTGCTGTCACGCGCCACAACCCTTCTTCACGAATTCTCACACACCAGACACGCCATCACACGCCCCATGCGCATTACGCACCATATGCGCCATTCACTTCTGTGTTGCTACATTAGCCCTAGTAATGTCAGCACATATCATCACTGTGACATCAACCTTAGTGACGTCAGCACGCGTCATCACTGTGATATCAGCCCTAGTGACGTCAATATCTATTGATAGTTGACTCTGATCGCTCAGTTGACTTTGACCACCGTCATTGAGCAAGGTCAAAATTTTTCAACAAAGCCTATCTTGCTCAGTTTTTCATGTAGATTCTGATTTTGGGTTCCGCTTCTTTGTTTGAGGTCTCTAAATCCTTCTTTTTGGTCATTTTCTTTATTATGGCTCAACAAAACAAATGAGACATTATACGTTTTATCACTATTATCTTGGATGGTTTTACTAGCTATCATGCATGGTCTCAAAATATGACTATCTTTCTCAAGGGTCGCAAACTATGGCAGTATGTAACTGGTTTGATTCCCAAGCTAGAACCAATACCTAAGTCTAAAGCCAAAACTGATGACAATCTCTCCAAGACTACTGTTGTAGAGGATGATTATGAAGCACTCTTAGAGGAATGAGAGAGTATTCTGAGGACATTGAGCTCTTTGCCAAATATCGAAACCGTCGTCGATTTATGCATTTCATGATGGGTTTACGTGAGGATTTTAAGCCTACTAGGGCTTTTCTGCTTAATCAGTCTCCTACTCCTTCTCTTGATACTGCAGTCAAAAAGCTCATCTCCAAGGAAAACTGTCGGCCTATTTATCACATGTCCTCCTCTGACCATGTGTTGGCTACACTTTCTCCTCCCCATAGCCTCTCATTGCTGCATTCACTGCTCAACCATGATTAACCGTTAGGTGTCCTACCTCTCAGTCTTCCAAAGGTACTTACTACGAGTTTTGTCGTGCCAAGGGCCATGATATCTCTATCTGTTGCAAACTGTAGAAATTCATGCAAAAGTAGAACAAAGCTCCTCCTCCTCGGGTAGCTACTATGTGTCCCTCAAATCGATTGGTTCCTATAGGTCCATCTTTGGCTTCGTCACTTACTACAATTGATATTAAAGCAGTAGTTCAATAGATTTTATCCCGAACTTCCACTGCCCTTTCTATCACCTCAGGTAAACATTCTTGATTTTTTTATACTACATGTTGTAACCATAAGACCCCTAATGAATCACAATTCTTCGATAAGGCACCCTTAACACATCCCATCTCTATTTACACTGCTGATGGAACTCCTATGCTTATTAGACACAAAGGAACGATCTCTTCTCCTAGTTTATCCCTTAGTGACACTTTTCATATTCCAAAGTTGTCCCTCAATTTGCTTTCTGTTGGTCAACTTTGTGAATTAGGAGTGGATATTCTATTTACTAATCATGGTGTGGATGTTCAAGATCCCCGAACGAGTCAAGTGCTTGGGACAGGCCATAAGGTTGGACGTATGTTTGAGGTTCATGACTTGAAGATTCCTTCACAAGTTGTTTCTGCTGCTACTACTACTGCCACCCTCTCGTTTGATTTATGGCATGCTCGTCTTAGTCATACATCATTATCTCATCTTCAATTGTTAGATTCTCAAGGTATTTAGGTTCAATTCAGTTTCCAAAATTTGATTGTACTTCCTGTCATTCTGGCAAATAAACAAAATTTCCCTTTAATAATAGTGACTCTTTTTCTTCTGCACCTTTTGATCTTATACATTTTGATATTTAAGGTTTGGTACCGATTCCCACTGAGGGGGGATCTTGATATTTTGTCATTTATGGATGATTTTTTCTCGATATACCTAAATTTATCTACTTCACCATAGGTCTGAACTTGTGTCCATTTACCAAACATTTCATAAAATGATTAAAACACAACTCAATTGCACCGTTAAGATCTTTTGGTCATATAATGCTCAAGAATATAATGATAAATCTTTCTTATCCTTTTTAGACAGCAATGGTACCCTCTCTCACCAGTCTTGTCCTTACACCTCTCAACAAAATGGTTGTGCAGAACGAAAATATCGTCACATTCTTGATGTTGTTTGCACCTTTCTCATTTTTGCCTTTATTCCTGAGCACTTTTGGGGTGAGATAGCACTCACTGCTGTTTACACCATTAATCGTATTCCTTCACCAACCATATACAACAAATCACCCTTTGAGCTCATTTATGGTCAAACCCCTGACTACTCTTCTCTTCGGGTTTTTGGTTGTGCTTGTTTTGTCTCTCTTCCTTCTCATGAACAAACAAAGCTCCAGCCTTGTGCTCATCTTTGTTGCTTCATTGGCAATGGTGTATCCCAAAAGGGATTTCGTTGCTATGATCCCATCACTCATTGCCTTCATATCTCCCATCATGTTGAGTTTTAGGAACATAGTCATTTCACAAGTCTTCAACAGTTTCCTATGTCCTCTTCCCCAGAATCTCCCATTTTTACTGATCTTTTCCCCCCTCTTTATCCTAAACTTATGGAGGATTCTTCAATATCAACTACCTCTCCAAACAACTCATCTCTAGTTTTGTCCCTAGCATATGACCCACCTGTCTTGAATCTTGTGGCACTACCGCCTCCTAAGCCTCCTATGGATCCTGACCTTCATCGCTTTACTCAAGTAAGTGTTCCTCCTCCTTATCTCACTGATTATTACTGCTCTTTTACTCTTGCCACCCTCTATGAGCCTCACACCTATCGTGAGGCCCACAATGACCCTCTTTAGCAGTAAGCTATGTCCGAAAAACTAGATGCCCTTCACAAAAATCACACTCGGGATATGATTGATTTTCCTCCTAGTCAGTCTATAGTAGGCTGTAGGTGGGTTTACAAGATTAAGACCAAAGCTGATGGATTTGTTGAACAATACAAGGCTCGCCTAGTTGCCAAGGGCTTTACTCAGGAATATGGCATTGTTATGGCTGTCGTTCGGCTTACATCTGTCAAACATCTCATTATTGTGGCTATCGTTTGCCATTGGCCTCTTTATCAGATGGACGTGAAGAATGCTTTCCTCAATGGAGACCTCCAAGAAGAAGTGTACATACAACCACCCCTTGGCTATACTTACTCAAGCCATCAAGTTTGTCGCCTTTGCCATGCTCTTTATGGCCTTAAGAAGGCTCCCCAAGCTTGCTTTGAAAAGTGTAGCTTAGATGTTGCTCAACAGGATTTCACTTCAACTCCTCATGACTCTGCTCTTTTCGTCTGAAGATCCTCTGTTAGTATCACTCTTATTCTTCTTTATGTTGATGACATGATTATTACTAGAGATGATTCTACAAGTATCCACTTTCTTCGACACTTCCTTAGTCAACATTTTGAGATGAAAGATCTAGGCACTCTCAGTTATTTTCTTAGGCTTGAGGTTACCTCATTCTATGATGGATACTATTTTTCCTAAGTTAAATATGCTTTTGGTCTTTTGCTCCAAAGCTAGTATCATAGAAAACAAAACTGTTTCCACTCCTTTAGAATATAATGCCAAGCTCACACCCTTGGATGGTAAACCTATATCAAATGCTACTCGTTATTGTTAGTTGGTTGGTAGTCTGATTTATCTCACTGTAACTTTCCTAGATATTTCACATGCCGTGAGTATGGTTAGTAAGTTCATGGACGCCCCTCGTTCTGTCCACTGTGCTGTTATTCTTCGGATTCTCCGAAACGTCAAAGACACTTTATATCATGGTTTTCACTACTCCTCTCGGTTTTCTCTCAAGCTCCATGCTTATTCAAATGCGGATTGGGTAGGTGATCCGATTGATCGATGCTCCATCACAAGTTTTTGTTTCTTGTTAGGTACTTCTTTGTCTCATGGCATAGCAAGAAGCAGGACGTGGTTTCCCATTTCAATATCGAGGTTGAGTATCATGCTCATGCTGACACTACCTGCGAGCTTGTCTGGCTTCGATGGCTCTTAACTAACATCAATGCTCCACAGCCTACTGCACCTCCTCTTTATTGTGATAATTGTAGTGCTATCTACATTGTTCATAATGATGTATTCCATGAATGCACCAAGCACATTGAAATCAACTGCCACATCACTCGCTAGCATCTCAAGAAGGCAATCTCCAGTTGTTCTCCATCTCCTCTGCCTACCAACCTACTAATATTTTCACCAAAACTCACCCGCTTGGTCATCTTCGAGATTTGATATCCAAACTCCAATTGGCTTCCTCCTTACCACCTCGAGTTTGAGGGGGGATTTTAATATATAGCTTAGTCTAACCTATCCCATCGGACTTAGCCCAGTGTATTGTACTTGTAGTATACTTATATTACTTGTACTTCACACATACTTAGCCTATATAAGGCTCTGTATTGTACAATATTATTTACACAGAATATACATCAATATACAGACTATTTAGTCTCTTTCTCTCATTTTATATTTCTTAACTAAGGGTGAGCAAAACATTACCAGAGCCGACCCAACCGACCAGCACCGATGACACCGTCCCGACACCAGCACCGACTGATTGAGCCGAGGCCAGCGTTTAGAGGGTGGAGCCCATTCCAATGCCGGTGCGGTGCAGTCATTGGATTGAGAAATCTGAAACCGCTAAGCCGAACCGATACGATACCAGGTTCTGATTTTAACTTTAATTTTATTAGTAAAACTACTTCGTATGGTATGGATGCTATTAAAAAAAATAAAATAAAATAAAATAAAATAAAATAAAAAACAAACAAACAAAAAACAAACAAAAGCAAAACGATGCGTTTAGCCTAGGTTTTTAGATTCTTAGTGTATAAATTCAATCTTTTCTCTCAGAAATCAGAATCGTTTAACTCTCTCTCTCACTCTTGCCTCTCGCCTGATGCAATTCTCGCCGTCGCCTGAGCTCTCGCCGTCGCTCACCAGTCACGGCAAAACAATAGTAAGCCTCTCGGGTTGGATAGGGATTTCATATTTGTCTTCGTGTTGGATAGGTGTTTCTCTTCATGTTGGTCCTGTTGGATACTGAATAAGTGTTTGTCTTCGTGTTGGATACTGGATAGGTGTTTGTAGTCGTGTTTTCACTTTTCATTTTTGTTTTCCTTTTAATTTGTTTTTTGTTTGAGAGAGCATGAATGTCTTCGTGTTTGATTAAGGTTGTGATTTTTATATAAAACTTTAAATTGAATACTCCAAAATTGTGTACGGTTATAATGAATGGGCATTGTTAATTGTTATTATGTTGTTGTGAGCTCTTTGCCAAATGGGTGGGCCTGCGTAACTCATATATAACGTTAATAAAAAAAAATGGTTAGAATAGATTTATTGTATACTATCTATGCTGTGCTTCTACTATTTGGGCCTCTTTTTTGTAACTGGATCTAGCCCATTTTTTGCACAGGTTTTGGATCATTACTGTTTGTGTTTGGGTGAACAGATTTTTTTTTATAAAGTTTCTATTGAATAGATTTTTTTTTTTTTTTTTTTTTTTTAGGTTGAACAGATTTTTAAAAAAAAAAAAAAAAAAAAAAAAAAAAAAAAAACTAGATTGTTAATGTTTCAAAACGATCAAAACCAATTAAACCGAGCCGATCAAACCGCACCGCTATAGTTCAAAAAACCGACCCTAATCGGTATGCATCAGTTTTAATTATTACAAAACCGATCCCTATCTGTTCGATAATAAATTAAAAAAAAAAAAAAAAAAAAAAAAAAAAAAAAAAACCAAGCCGACCAAACTGCGCACACCCCTATTCTTAACACCTAGAGAATCCAAAATTAGGGTTCTTTTGTGCAATTTCTATTCTTAATTAATTGTATTGGTTTGCGATTAATATTTCATTCAAAGCTGAAGAAGAGTTAGTGTTAGGACATATGTGTTCACATGATTAAGAACATATGTCATAATGTTTATGTAAATTGGCTAATCCTTTGACAAAACGCACTATACTTGTAATTGGGTAGTTCTAGGTGTTTTTAATACTTCAAGAAACAATGTTTCAAGATTAAGTGTTGAAGTCATCAAGTCTGTCCAAGAAAAAGCAAGTTGAAGTGCAGAATTTTTAAAGCTCGACACCTGCTTGATAGCTACCTCGACACCTGCTATCTGTTGAGAATTAAAAAGTCAGAATTCCAATCTGATTTTCTTGGGATCCGTGAATGTGTTTTTGGGCCTTCTTTTCTTCTAACCCTGAACATATTTAAGGAGTATTTTAAGAGCCGTCAACATGGACACAAGTTGCATAAGCATTGAGAAATCCTTGTTCAAGCAAATTGTGATCTAAGACGAAGTTCTTGACCTAGTTCATCTTCTTCAAGAAGTTGCTGTGTACTTTGCACCGTAGGGTTTTGTGACCAAGCATCTTCCTAATCTTCATTGCATAGGATGATCTGAAGAACTTTGCAGCCAACCTCTCTTCCTAAAGTTGGTGTTTGAAGTCGCGTACTGGGATCCGCGCATCTGGTTAGTCACGTACCTGGGAGCCGTGCATCAATAGGGGGAACTGTCACTACAGATCAAGTCCAATTGGGTATTGGGGTAAGAGTTCAACTGTAGGTTGGTAAGGTACTTGGGATTCCTTATTTGTAACTGCTTGATTTGATAATAGTGGAGTTTCGGGAGTGGTGACCTGAAAATCACCCGGTGGGGTTTTTGCCGTTAGGGTTTTTCCCCATTCGTGAACAAATCACCGTGTCATTTATTTTTTCGCTGCATATTTAGTTATTCGGTGATTTGTTTGTGCTGCCACGTATTTGCATGTTAAATTGATTAATTAATAACTTGGCTAAATTAATTAATTAGTTTAAATCACAAGGGGTCATTCAGTTTGTGGCCTGTCAAGTGGTATCAGAGCGGGCACACTCTGATTAGGTTAATCTTTGCTGTGTTGATCCATTGACCCCTGCTGTCATGGATAGAGGACAATCTCTCATTATACCTCCTTTATTTGATGGACTAACTATGCCTACTGGAAAGTACGCATGAGAGCTTTTTTGCAGTCCTTAGATGAGAAGGTGTGGCAAGCTGTTGAGATTGGCTGGACCAAGCCAAAAGAAGCGCCGGCTGATTGGGATGAAGCCAAGATCAAGGCGGCAAACTTCAACAGCAGAGCGTTGAATGTCTTATTTAGCGCAGTCACCAATGAGGAGTTCAAGAAGATATCCTCAACAGAAACTGCTAAGGAGGCGTGGACCATCCTCTAGACAACCTATGAAGGAACAAAGGCTGTCAAGGATTCAAAGCTACAGAGGCTCATTACTAGCTTTGAAGAATTTAAGATGGAGGAGGATGAGTCGTTCGATGAGTTCTATGCCAAGCTTAAAGACATAGTGAACTCAGCCTTCAATCTTGGGGAAACCATCCCTAAACCCAAGGTTGTAAGGAAGGTGCTCAGATCTCTACCTGAGAGATTTCATGCCAAGATTACGGCAATTGAAGAATCAAAGGACATTGATAAAATTCCTTTGACTGAGTTGGTTGGGAACTTGCAGACCTACGAGCTAGGGTTATCAAGAATAGGCAAGTCTAGCAAGGGTAAGAGCATGGCCCTGAAGGCGAAGAACAGTGACACAGATGAGTCTTCCGATGATGAAGATTCCAAGATGAAGTCCTACATTACAAGGCAGTTCAAGAAGTTTATGAAGAATGCCAATGGGAGGAGCTTCGACAAGGACCAAAGGCAATCCAATTCTTCACAGTTCAAGAGCCAAGACAAAGGAAGGAAGGATACAAAGGATGGCGATCAGTACACTGTTCTGGCAGGACCAAAATGTTTTGGGTGTCATGGGTTTGGACACATGAAGAACGAGTGTCCTACATATCTGAAGAGCATTGGAAAGAGCAAGGCTCTTGCTGCAACCCTCAGTGACACTGAGCCTGAAGATGATTCCGACAATGAGGATGACGGAATCTTAAATGCCTTCACTGCCACAGTTAATCCTACTGAAGGGATTGTTGAAGAAGTGGAACAGGAAGAAGAATTGGTGGATACTGAATGCGAGAAGATGGATGACAAAGATGATATCCATTCAGCCTATGAGAAGCTTTACAAGCTTTCTGAGAAGCATGAGAAGTTGTACAGGCTGGCCACCAAGAAGCTCAGTGATGTGGAACTTAACCGTGAAGAGTTGTCCACAAAGTTTGATGAAGCAAATCAAACTATTTGAGCACTGAGGTTTGAAAACAACTTCCTTGCTGAGAAGACCAAGAAGCTTGAAGCAGAGCTGTTTCAAGTCAGAGCTCAACTGGAGAGGACTTCAAGTGCAAAACTTGATGAGATGCTCAGCAACCAGAAATCTGCTTCAGATCGAACAGGTTTAGGGTATGGTCTCTCTTTCTCTAACTCTGCTTCTACTAGTTCTACTGTTTTTGTTCCTCCTGCTGATACTGTTAAAAGTGAGAACATAGACAAGGGTAAATCCATCTTAGGAGCACCCCCTAAGTTAGATAAGAAAGATGCTAAAATCCCTAAGGATAAGAAGGCTAACTCTCAAAAGCCCAAACAAAAGAAGCAGCATCTCTGTTATCATTGTGGAGCAGCAAGTCATACTCGACCAAATTGCTACAAGTGGCTAGCCACCCAACAAAGCAACAGTATGGCAGCATCTGGAAGCCAAAATCAGCTTCAATCCTCTCTTGCTCCTCTTGGAGATCTTCTGAAAGCCCTCATGTTCCTTTCGAACTTGAACGGGTGTAATTCTTCCCCCTCACCGCCGGTTCAAAGTTTTAATCAAAGGAAAGGTTCTTCCAAGGTGTGGAAGAAAAAGGACTTTAAGTGATTTTATCACTTTCTTCTCCCTTCGTGTTTATCTTGTTTGTTGCATTGCTTGTGTGTTTTACATTTTTGCTGAGTCAGTCTAGTTTTATGCATTGTTTTTGTTTTTCTTAACATATCTTTGTGTGTTTACTTTCAGTTTTGTTTATTTTGTTTTTCATATAAAAATTAAAAAAAAATTTGAAAAATTGAAAAATACAAAAACAGTGTGTGTTTTGTGTACTTTGGTACTTGTGTACCTTGGATGGCCAATGAAACAAAGTTTTCTAAACTTTGTATCTCTTGTAACTTAGATGAGCATCTTTATGCACAACTAAGCAAGTGAGCTTTGTGGCTCTTGTTTGTGATGAGTAAGATTAGGTTATTTCTTAAACTTAACACTCATATCACTCTTTTTGACGGGTAGGACTAGAAAATCCTAAGAGAAAGGCATTAATAACCATCTCACCACTGTTGCCTGCCAATCATTAATGACATCTGTATGCTTCGGCATAGCAAAAGTGTGATGTCAATGACATTTGTGTGCTTAGGCATAGCAAAATTGAAATGTCAAATATCAATGGGTATTTCTTTTCTTTCTCATAAGCCCATGCATGATATGTTTAAAAAGAAAATATGCAAAGAAAATAAAAAGCAAAAAGATTAAAAATGCTTTAAAAATGGTTGCAAGTGTGTATTCTAGGAGATGTGGGAGTTATAGGATGTACCTCGAAGGTGATAGTCCCCATCAAACAGTTATGATTGTGTGTGAGTTAAAGTTATTTTCTCATATCTCAGATCGTCATAACATGTATACACATATACAATCTTGCGATGTTTTTCACACACAACACGCAATATTCTTTGCTACTTTTGATACATGTGCAGGTACGATGTGATTTGGCCACACAAAGGTTTTACATGTACTGTTGTATGCTCACTAAACTGTCATGACTTATTTTTGAAATATAAAATTGGTTAGACTTGTTTAGTGTGTGTGTGTTTTTGGGAGATCCATGTGCTTAAATTTTCATTGAGAGATGATTTTTGAGAGCTTTTTATGTTGGTTGGATCATGGTTGAGGTGTTTGTCTTGATTGCATACATGTTTGTGTTTTTCTCTTCTCGAAAAACTGCTTTTCTCTGCTGGCTCGACACCTCCTCGATACCTCCTCGATACCTAGTCAGTTGTCGAGCTTCTCAAGCCTTTTTCTTATCGCAATCTCGACACCTCCTCGACACCTGGTGGATCGATCGAGATTCTCTCTGTCTCCTCGATACCTTCTCGACACCTAGTCGATCGATCAAGATTCTGTATTGGTTCAGCTGTTTGGTACCTCGATACCTCCTCGATACCTTATCTGTCGAAGGCCAATTTCTCGACACCTACCTCGACAGCACCCTCGATACCTCTCGACACCTCAGCTGTCGAGATTTACTGAGGTGTCTATAAATGCTTCTGTCACGATTTCTCTCTCATTTTCTCCATCTCTCTTCGATCTGTCCGAGGCGGTTCGTCGTCCTGTGCACTTTTCTTCAACCCAATCTTCATCCCAAATGATTTTCAGCCCTTCTTGCTTCAAATCAAGTGGTATGATCTTCTTTTCCATTCCTTTTCATGCATTTCATGTTTTGAATCTTAGGGTTTGGGATTTTTTTTGAAAACTTTGGGGTTTTTCAAAATCCTTGAGTTATTATTGAAATTTTGGGTTGGTTTTTCAATGAAAAGTGTTTAAAATGTCATACATTGCATTCCATGTGCATTAGAATGATATTTTCATGCATTTAGTTGTGTGATTCTTGTCTGTGTGCTGCTAGGATTGGATTGGGCTGAGCCCATGATGCTTTTTATGTTTGCATGTCAAATGACCATGCATTCCCATGCATACGTCCATTTTGTTCAACATATTTTCATATTTGAACTGTTTGGGACTTTTCTGATTGTCTCCCTCTCTATCTCTTTTCTCATTCTTTTACGTTAGTTGCATCTATGGCACCTAAACGTAAATCCACTCCGAATCGAAACCCTCTACGTTCTGGAGCTTCTTCATCTTCTGATACTGCTCCTCATAATCTTCGGTTCCGTGATGGAGATGCCCACAAGGCATTTACTGAGAACTTTTCTAGACGAGGTGTTCATTCGGAACGCCAAGTCATTTTGGCGGACTTCACCGACATTGACCTTCCCTCTGTCATTCACAGTAGGGGATGGGAGTCACTGTGTGACGTCCCGGTCACTTGTCCTCTCGTACTTATTCAGGAGTTTTACTCCAACATGTACGGGATTGATCGTTCAATACCTCTCTTTCATACTCGCGTTCGAGGTACGCGCATTGCTGTTACATCGTAGCTGGTTGCGGATGTACTTCATGTTCCTAGGATAGAGTTTCCTGACTATCCTACATGTGAGCGACTGAGGACTGTGTCCAAGGATGAGCTCATTTCTGCTTTTTGTGAGCGCCCTTCTGAGTGGGGTGAGCATCAGTACACATCATGTAGACCTTTTGCTAAAGGTCCTAGGTTCCTTAACATGGTGATGACTTTTGTACTTCATCCTCTCTCTCACTATAACTCTATTACAGAGCCTCGTGCTCGATTTTTGTTATCTCTACTTGAGCATCTCACGATAGATTTTCCTTCTCACTTCATTTTCTCTATCATTGATGTTCATTTAGATGCGGCGTCCCGTGATAAGCTCATCTTTCCTTCCGCTATCACGAGGATTCTACGCCATTTTTCCATCCCTTTCTCTTCGTCCGACCACTTCACACACATATCTGCCATAGATGCCGCTATCGTAAAACGTAGTGAGGCACAGTTCAGGTCGAGACAGCCGGATTCCACTCCTCCCTCCCGTTCGGCTCCATCCAGATCAGCTCCATCTACATCGGCTCCTCCTTCTTCTTCAGGCGATGTATCTCTTGGAGACATTATGGCGCAGCTGCAGCGCATGGATGCTCGCCTCGATACACTCACCACTGAGTTGTATCAGGTGAATGTTCGTGTTGGTCGTATTGCACGACGGCAGGCGACCATGGGTGGTTTTGCTTCTGAGGCTTCTCCTCCACCACCTCCTCCAGTGGCTTCAGATTCTGATTCTGAGGATGATGATGATGATGGTGATGACGATGATGGAGATGCTAGCTCTACTGATGAGATGTCTACATGACACTCTACCCTTTGTCATTCGTGACAAAAAGGGGGAGTAGTTTTGGATTATGAGAGTAGTCATCTTAGGGGGAGAGTTAGTATAGGACATTTTTTATAGGGGGAGTGTTCATATTTTTGAGGGATGTAGTGAGATTTTGATGTATCTTTTTCTTTTCTAGTCTTTATAGATACATTGATCCTGTATATGAGGTCTTGTGACCAGTTTTACATACATTGTACTTATCTTTCTCTATACGTGGATGTATGTTTTTCTTTTTCACCTATCTCTTCATGTGTTGTTTCTTTTCTCTCTTTATACACATGTTCTTTATATTTGTATGCAATCTATTTAATTTCTGTTTCACACAAGATGCCTTGATGAGTTTTGTTTAAAAGTGTTTCAGAAATACAGGTTGTCGAAGTCTACTTGCCATAAACTCTCTTCTTGCAAAGTTTTTCAAGAGTTTGTGTTAGGATAGATTTTATTGTATGTAACAAGTGAATATGAGTTGAGTGATTTATGACTTCTCTCATATGTTCATTTGTTTGTTGTGGTTTTGTCACGGATTGCCAAAGGGGGAGATTGTTAGGACATATGTGTTCACATGATTAAGAACATATGTCATAATGTTTATGTAAATTGGCTAATCCTTTGACAAAACGCACTATACTTGTAATTGGGTAGTTCTAGGTGTTTTTAATACTTCAAGAAACAATGTTTCAAGATCAAGTGTTGAAGTCATCAAGTCTGTCCAAGAAAAAGCAAGTTGAAGTGCAGAATTTTTAAAGCTCGACACCTGCTCGATAGCTACCTCGACACCTGCTATCTGTCGAGAATTAAAAAGTCAGAATTCCAATCTGATTTTCTTGGGATCCGTGAATGTGTTTTTGGGCCTTCTTTTCTTCTAACCCTAAACATATTTAAGGAGTATTTTAAGAGCCGTCAACATGGACACAAGTTGCATAAGCATTGAGAAATCCTTGTTCAAGCAAATTGTGATCTAAGACGAAGTTCTTGACCTAGTTCATCTTCTTCAAGAAGTTGTTGTGTACTTTGCACCGTAGGGTTTTGTGACCAAGCATCTTCTTGATTTTCATTGCATAGGATGATCTGAAGAACTTTGCAGCCAACCTCTCTTCCTAAAGTTGGTGTTTGAAGTCGCGTACTGGGATCCGCGCATCTGGTTAGTCACGTACTTGGGAGCCGTGCATCAATAGGGGAAACTGTCACTACAGATCAAGTCTGATTGGGTATTGGGATAAGAGTTCAACTGTAGGTTGGTAAGATACTTGGGATTCCTTATTTGTAACTGCTTGATTTGATAATAGTGGAGTTTCGGGAGTGGTGACCTGAAAATCACCCGGTGGGGTTTTTGCCGTTAGGGTTTTTCCCCATTCGTGAACAAATCACCGTGTCATTTATTTTTCCGCTGCATATTTAGTTATTCGGTGATTTGTTTGTGCTGCCACGTATTTGCATGTTAAATTGATTAATTAATAACTTGGCTAAATTAATTAATTAGTTTAAATCACAAGGGGTCATTCAGTTTGTGGCCTGTCAGTTAGAGAGTAATACAAAGAAAAAGATGCTCACATAAACTCCGGCATGGGAGTGAAGAATGGTGGTTGGTTGTCGACGACACGGAAGGACAAAGAATTTCAACACTGGAGATAAGATGTTGTGGGTCTAGTTCCATAGTCTCTCTCTTCTCTCTCAATCATACTTAGATTTCTATTCAATTTCCATCAGTTTTCAAATTCATGGGATTAGATTTGTTTTTTAAAGTTAACGTGACTCTCACATGGGTTTAATTGTTAGTTTGTTAACAGCCGACTAGCAGAGTTCTTGATTTGGCTGATATGTAAAGTTTATTGTGTAAATTGGCTAAAATAAAAGTTCAAGGGGATGTCTTGGCTACTACCTTAAGTTCAGGGAGTGTTAGAGCATTTTTCCCAATACAATATAATTAGATAACCAGGAAGTTTAATGTATTTAATTATGCCCAGCCAAGCTCACCTGTGTCTTTACATCGAGTGCCAAAATGATCGCCGCAGCTACTGTCAATATGATTAGTATGGGCCGTTGCCAAGCTTCCCAAAGAAACATCTACGAGACAGCAAAATAAATACGATATAGCTTATATTCTCTTCCTTAACAGAGGAAAAGGTAATAGCAGTACTAAAACAAAGAGTGTTGAAAGATCAAATTGGAAATGAATTTTACCAAAAAACTCCTTCCTTTTTTCCTAGGATATGTGTTTGATCCAAACGCATTCCTCCTCTTCAGTAAATCAGCGTCATCTCCTTGAATCCCTTTCTCTAAGTTTGTATTTAATAAATCTGATAGCCCTTGAACCTGATGTATTTAACGTAGAGAATTAAATAATATGTAATATTACACTTAACTAGTATATATCATCGATACGAAAATCAATTCAAGAAAACATAATTTAGTGTCACACTTGCCCCTCCATACTGCTGCAAAGCTGAAACATTGTGATCTCTCACAATTAAAGCAAGCTGATCTTGTCCAACTGCAAAATCACCACTTGGGAGTGGAGGTGGTTTAGAAGTTCCTTGTTAATCCAATCATCCACGCCACAAGAACACAATTAAAAAGTCGTGTTGCACCGACAGTCACAATTGAAAATCAAATAGTTTATATAAAGATATTCCAGCACAAGAAATAAGATTACCAACAAAAAAAAAAATCACAAGAAATAAAGCTCATAGTAGAAGTACCATTTTCTCCCTCCCCTGCCGCTTTGAAAAGATAATCAGCCTAATACAACCAATTAATTTCATAAATTCAAAGATATATTCCAGCAGAACACTGTGTAATAAAATTAGGCTTGAAGGATTGTATTACTCATATAGCTTGAGGATTTGCTCTCACGGTCCTTACCATTTGCTTTCTTTCTTCTTTCAGTAATCGACGAGAAGGATTTTGCTGCAGCCCTGCATGCTACAGATGTAAAAGATGAGTCAACCCAACTGTAAAGAAACAGTGTCTTCAAATGAAACTGGGGTGAGTTGAACAGCCCTGACCAATTATTCAATCTATTTCCCATTACTGCCAAATACAGTACTTGATGAAAAAACATGAGCTTTCTAGTGCATGAGGATCAGCCTAGACTTCGTGTTGGGTGCTTGGGTTCAACTTGACTAGGTTCGAGTCAACCTCAATTCAGGTTGAACTAAAACGGATACAAAATTTATGACCCTTACCCGATCTTATCGTCTTGGACAACCTAGTACTCCGTATTATTTATGCTTTTCACATGCAAAATAAATAAATAAGAAATTTGAGCATATTCTTTATCACTCTCTTTCAATATAAATAAGATATAAAAAAAATAGAAAAAAAATACCACACAAGTAAATAATGAATAATACATAATCTTATGTTTATAGTTCAAAGTTCACTAATTTAATAATTTCACCCAAAAAAATTCAAATGCCATAGGCCAAATATCAAAATCAATTGTGCTACAAGGCTTTTTTTTTTTTTTTGAGAAGGAAGCTAATGGATTTTATTAATGTAATTCAACTATATCCAATTGTAAAATCAAAACAATATGAGATGAGACATCTTCCATCCATACTTGAAAATCTAGTATGCATAATGCATTTCTATCCAGTTGTGCTACAAGGCTTGGCAAGTGTTATAATGCAAAACATGAAATATAGTTAATAGAATATTAACTAGTGTAGGGTCAATTTTTGATGGGCCAAGTACGGGCTTTGTAGACTCAGCCCAATGAAACCCCGAACAATAAATTTGTAGAGAGTGGGTTAAACAACTGGACTGAAAATGGATTTAGCAACGATTCAAACAGACAAACAAGGAACAAGATGGTGTTCAGATTAGCATTCAGCAGGAATCCTCTTGAATCCGAAGAGGTTAAAAGTTTACAGACTTAAAATGAATGCCCTCATTCTGTGAGACCAATTCCCTTTATATATACATCTTCCCCCTCATCTTCATCGTACACTTGTTCTTCATCTAAGCATCCACTTGAGTACTAGTCACATCAGATGTTTGCTTTAGCCTGCCGTGAGTGGTAGTAGTTAAGGTTGCACTGTTCGGGTGTCTTCTCCACATAAATGCGGCCAGGGAAGTTGCTGCAGTGCATTAAATGCGGTGGTAGCAGCTTTTCCTTTAAGATATTTTATGTTCTTCTCATCCTCAAGCGTGCCCAGAGCTCACTCTTTACCGTGGAATCTACTGGGAGGGTTGTTGGGGTTTTCAGTATATTTACTTGACCAAGTTCTCCAGCGATCCGATGAGTGGAACCTCTTCGGACTAACAGGCTGTCTTCGGACGCACCATTCCTCCTTTCTCAAGTGCATTTTCACCAAACGGGCTGTGCTGATCCCTTTTACCTCTTCGGACAAAAGGTGATATTCAAATCGAGCTCCAGGCCCAATACGTGGCGTTAGGCTTTCTCACCAACAACTAGCATTTTAAATTTTTCAAAAAAAAAAAAAAGTTATGGTAGGATTACGCATGAGTTGTGTAGGGACAGTGTTTGTTTAGACCTAGTAATTTAAAATAGTTAAAAGAAAATTCTAACGACACTAATATCTCATAGGATTAATTTACACTAAAAACAAATCATACATATTTTATTTTAAAAATTTTTGCATAATTTAAAAAAGGTTATAAACCGTGAATTAATATAATATTTTTTTAACCATTTTTATGTAATAAAGATGACTAAAGAAAAATTAATAAAATCGAAAACAAATCAAATAAAGAGTAATTGGGAGAAATATCATCTCGTATGAATAGTACACTCCATGACTATAAGTGGTGAAACTCACTATTACAAGAGCATAGGAAACATTAATTCTAGAATACTGAATAATTACTATAGAAAATTACACTTTACCCACCTATAATTTGCCTGCACAAAAGATAAAAATTATCAAGACGCGACAATATTTAGAAAGGAGGTTAACCAGATAAATTATTCCAGCACTAATGTATTAAAATAAAAGATCTAAAAGTTGATATAGGAAAAGAAGATGTAAAAGTTAGGTTTTAATATTTACAAAACCTAACTTTTAGATCTTCTTTTCCCTTGATTTTTTTAGTTTTTTTTATTTTTTTAGAGGAAAGAAACATAAAGGGTAACAAAAATATAAATTTACCCTTATTTTGAATAGGGGTGGGTAACGGGAGACAAACGAAGCTAACCTCAAATGGGTAAAATGCTAATTTTTAAACCACAAGCAGGCAAAATGTTTTTTGGGCAAAGTGTAATTTCCCCTAATTACTATTAATTTACAAAAGATGTATTATGGACACTTCAAATTTTACTACATAAAACTTACAAAGTTAATGTATAACTATTCACAACAAAGTAATTCAAACATTCATTTATTAAATAGTTGAAATCCACCAATCATATAAGTCTGTAAACATTTTGATTGTATAAGTAGTTTTAGGATTTTCTAATTTATAAATACAAATAGATAGATTGATAAATTTTAATAGATAGATTGATATTAATAGTAAGTCTCTCCCTTAAATTTATGTTGTGAGACTCACATTTATAAGAAAGTATGAACATTACTCTAACTCATATACTTACTCTAAATTTACAAATAGAATTAAATATTTTTTTTTTTTAACAATAATGATACTCTCACATTCACTTTTTTACATAAACTTTTTCTAGATCTACTTTCATATTTTAAATGTGAACATTTTCTTTTTACCTTTTAAAATTTGTTTATCATTGCATCAATTATAAATGATATAAAAATATATATATAAAATAAGTGTAAGAGATTTTTTTTTTTTTTTTCCCTTTTATGAAAGAAGAAATAGATAGAATGAAAGAGAGAACAAAGTCTTGGGTTATAAATTGGCTCTTGTTAATTAATTCAATTATCTAGATTGATTAATTAGTTCATATTACATGTAAATTAAGGAGGCACACACAAATCACCAAATAAACTAAAATGTAAAGAAAATTAAATTAACATGGTAATTTGTTGACTAATGGAAAAAACCCCTTGCAAGGAAAAACTCCACCGAGTGATTTTCAGGTACTGTTTTGACACCTTTGATTTTTTAAAACTAATTAGAGCTTCATAATAATTTTCTTTTTATATTATAGTCCCCTAACTCGGAGGGCTAGCTCCGTCCCTGCCAATAAAAGTCCAAAGAAAAATATATGACATGCATGTAGGTCTAAAAAAAAGGGAAAGAAACAAACATGCCTTCGCATGAACATGAGGAAGAAAACATAAACCTGGATTTAACTTCTATCTTTCTTTTTTAACCCCGTAGATTTTCCATGTTATCCCTTTTTTAGTTCATGAGGTGAAAGATGAGGTTGTCAGATTAAGAGTTACTAGCTCCCGTTACCGTGTGATTTCGGAGGCAGGACAAGTAAACAGAGAGTAACAGATAAAAGAAGAAAGCAAGAAACTTAAGAGAGAGTTACCGGACTGAGAGAATGGAATACGATTGGTGAAAAACACTGCGCGCTGATGAGTCAACGACCGTGAATGACAAAATCAATGCCGATGAAGATGGTGATGAATTTGGTCGATCTGAGTGAGTGTTAGTGAATGAGATTCAGACTTTAGATTGGAAAAAAAAAAGAGAGGAGAAGAAAGATTTAAGATAAGATACTTTTGTATGGTGGAAAAGAGATGGAAGTTTCTCTATTGACAATGATGCAGGGTGGAAAAGACAGGCAAGTTTCTCTATTGACTCCTTTATCACTTGTGTTGACCCGTGTCTCTTTAGTCTTTTTAACACGTAAGCCTGCTGTGATCCCAATATTCATCCTTCAATTATACCTATGCCAATCTATTCACTTCTCCAAAATTTGGTATAGGAGAATATACAGTAATATTTAGTTTTTGCTATCTCATTTTTTCAAATACACTTTCAATAGATTTTTTATCTCATTTTCTATCTCATTTAAATATTATTTCTTCATTCATTATTTATTCTTTTTTTAATCATCATTTATTCTTTTTTTAATAACTATATTTTTCAATGAGAAGTGTTATATTCACAATATTTTACGCAATACTTTTACAACAAAATTTATGTGGAAAGTTGTTACTAATTCTAATTTGAACCCACCGCTGAAATTATTTTTTACTCGCCAATATTAACTAATAACAATCTGTTACTAAATTTATTGTAAAAATATTGTGATAATATTTTTTAATTAGAATTTTTTATTTTTTATATTATTTTTTTCCTTTCATTTCATTTTCATCCACGTTTCATTTCTTTTTTTCTTTTTTCTTTTTCTTGTTTTTCTCCTCCACACAAGTGTCCAGCCCCCCTTCTTTTTATTTTCTTTTTCACCTCAAGAACATTCCAGCACTTCACATCAGAGAGAGAGAGAGATCAACTTGGGCCTCCACCGCATGCATCTCCACCGCCGCTCCAATATCTCCATCGCTGTTCATCGTCCTCCCACCACCAGGTTTGGTCAGATTGGCTTGTTCTTCTTCTTCTTCTTCTTCTTCTTCTTCTTCTTCTTCTTTTTTCTTTTTTTTTTTTTTTTTTTTTTCATATTTGCTTGTTTTGATTCAACTTTATTTTAAGAATTGGATTTTGTTTTGTGTTTTGTATTTGGATTAATTCTTTTGCTCATGAACAGGTCTCTCTCTTTTCTCTTTTTTCTTTTATTTTTCTTTTATTTTTCTAATTTCATTTGGTTTATGAGAAAAAAAAGAAGCAACGGCAATGGAGAGAATGAGAGAAAGAGAGAAAAAAAGAAAAGAAAAAAGCAACGGAGAGAATGAGAGAAAAAAAAAAAAGAAATCCAAATGAGAGAGAAAAAATTGATATAATAAGTAGTTTGTATAATATTTTAATCCAAGAAATTCAATTGTTAATGTACAGTAGCCCATCAGACTTGATGGGCTACTGTTCATAAGCTAAAAAAAATTTCGGGTATAGAGAATCTGCTGGAGTCTGTTTTTATAGTCTCATTCTCTATTATAGCTAATATTTTGCCTATACATACACTGCTAGAGATGCTCTAAGGGCTTTCCTGTTTAAAACTGACATTTTGTTAGTTTAAAAATATTTATATACTCGGAGCTTAAGTAGAAATAAAACTAAAATATAATCGGGCAAAATTATATATCTAATTACTACTAATATATTGCCTACAAAATAGTATCATTCTCTATTTAGATATTTGATCCAATCCAACTATCCATATTCCTTTCGTCACTAAACTCACATTTCCCAATAGTTTTTTTCTATATATAAAAAGCACGAATGTGTATAGCTACAATAGCTACAGTGTCTTTTGGTTTGTTCAATTGACACCATAACTATAGTAATTATAGTTTTTTTTTTCTTCGTTCATCAGTTTGTGCTTTTTATTTTTCTTTTAAATATTTATATGAGTTGGCATATCTATTGTTATACTAACCTAACAAACTTCACAATATTTTTACAATTATTGATGTGTCAATTTCTTATAGGTTGAAATAAAATAATAAAATATTAGATTGTGACTAACCATGACTGAAAATAAATGTTTTGTGAAAATGTTGTAACACTTGCTGTGTAAATGTGTAAAAGTTAAAGTACTTTTTAGTTTTCTCAATATTTATTATTCATCACTTCATTGGCTTTTTTTTTTTTTTTTTGGTCATCGGTTTGTGCTCTCTTTTATTTTTAAAAATTTATATGATATGGCATATATATTGTTATACTAACACAACAAATTTCACAATATTTTCACAATTATTAAGATGTCAATTTCTTATAGGTCAAAATAAAGTAATAAAATATGAGACTGTAACCAAGCACAACTAAAAATAAATGTTTTGGGAAAATGTTGTAACACTTGTTCTTATCACAATGTTTTCACAATTGTTGAGATTATAGTTTTTTATTGATCAAATAAAAAATATGCTAAGTCAACAACATTTTCACATTAGTTTAACAACAAATCATATGTAAACTATTATTGATGGATAAAAAAGTGATATCAATCGTAGTTCATTTTAAAATTAGTAACAATTTTTCATCTAAAATTTGTTATGAAAATATTATGGTAATAGCATTTCTATAAAAATAAATAATAATATATCAAACCAAACCTTATCACGGCTAAAAATAAAAGTATTATGAAAATATTATGACATTTTGTTGTGTTCCTAGACTTTTTTATTGCTTTAGTTAAACTTGGTTAGCAAAAATTCACTGTTTCATGCACAATTTTATTATGTTGGTTTTTTGTTTGTTGTTTCATTTAACGCGTGGTTTAAAGTGGTTGTCCCAATTAAAAACTAATAATAATTTATCACCTAGAATTTGTTGTAAAAATATTATGGATGTAGCATTACTCTAAAATAAAATTATAAAAGATCATACCAGGACCCATCATAGCTAAAATAAAGGTATTGAGAAATATCGTGACATTTATTGTGTTATTTGACTTTTTTTTTTTTTAGCCAATTTATTGAGCCAAAATTCATAGTTTTACGAATAGTTTTCTTGGGCTAACTTTTTTTTTCTTAACACATTGGTTAAAGTAAAAAAATAAAAAATAAAAACACATAGTTTTACTAACAAAAAAGAATTATGCAAAAAAAAATACTTTCCCCCTTTAGTCCTTGCTATTATTCTCTTAATTAAACCTTAAGAAAATCTTATAATTCCTAGAATACTTTATTGTGCAACATTGAAAATGCCTCACGAAATTTTAATGTCCCAACAAATTTTTTCATGTATTTTGAGTTTTATGTGTTAATCAACTTAGAAAGTAAAAATAGTGACGTATGGTATTCTATTTGTTACCTAGAAGACACTAATTTATTAGTGGTTTAAATCTTCTAGATTTATAATGTTATCTAATATAAACTTCAATAACATATGTTTTTTGTTATTTTGTTCTTTTTTTATTTGTTTTCTTTCTTAAAAATGTGTTCATTAAAAATTAAGTAAACTAAGCATTGTAGTTAGACTCATAAAATAAAATGATAAAGAAGGAAGTATGAAAAACAAAATATTCATTGCAAATGGTTGTAGGTATTTAATTTGATAAAGAGTTTTAATTGTAGCATATGTCATTATTTATTGCGAAAATTTAAATATTATGACAATGTTTCATTAAACCTTAATTGTTTATTATTGGAAGATTACACCATTTGTTATCATTCTTAGTAAAAAAATTTGAGTAGATATATACTATCTTTTTTTTTTTTTTTTTTTTTTGGGAAACTATATATACTATCTTTAGTAAATAGTTTCTACAAAATCAAAAGGTATTTTATATCAAATGATATCACATCATTCATATCAAAATCCAATAAACGAGAGACATATGTGCAAAAATAACTACCCACTAACACATGTCTTTCAATTATTAGTTGGTTAGTTATTTTTTGCTAACATGTCTCACACTTATTGGATACCTTCTCCTAAGAAATTATCATACTAAATAAATAGTCATATGTTAAATAACTATTTTAAATTTAAATACATGGTTTGATACTACTTCAAAAAAAAATTTCTATCTTAAATTTTCTCACTCAAAGGGCAGTACATGCTTTGTATGTGCAAACTTTACTAGTTTTTTATAAAATAAAAAATAAAAAATAAAACCTTTATCAAGTCTTAAGTTCTTAACCGTTTGTTTGTTTGTTTGTTTTTTTTTTGTTTTTTTTTTTTTTTTTAATTTGAAGTTTCCTTACTCTCACTTTTTTTTTCAATTCCCTTCTTTATTTTGAATTAAAAAAAAAAAAAAAAAAAAACACTCCTACTATAACTTTTCATCTGTAAATTTAGGTACTACCATATATTTTTATTTTTTCTAAACTACAACCCAATTACCAAAACAAAACATCAAATGTCTTCTCTTCCCCCTACTCTGTTTTACTTTGAGCCATAAGTAGAGTTAATTTTCTTAATACTTTTTTTTTTCTCTTCCTCTCATGTTTTTTTGTCTATCCCTTTTTTTTTTATACAAAAGTTGCGTATTGCCTAATATTTGTTGTGGAGCCCAACAATTAGGTAACTCTGGCCCACTTCGTACCAAGCCCAAGACCCATGCCGAGGAGGAAGAAAACTTCCGAGGACGACGTGGGAAGGTCCGAATCACCCAGGATGACCGCCGAGGACAACCATGTCCTCGGCCAACCCCAATTAGAGGAGGGAGAGTCAACGTCCCATCATAGGCAACCTCCCAGAGCACCCCAGGAGAAAGAACGAGTATAATGTGTCAATCATGGGAGGATGGTGGAAGAGCAAATCTAAGACAAACTGTCATCTCCACATTAAATGCCCACCGCTGGCGCTCTGGCTGCATTAATGAGGAAATGACCCTTGAACAAAATAGTCTTGCTAGCTGCAACTCACAGAAGGATAGAGAAACGGCTGATGAGACAAGCACTCAAGCAGTGACCTGCTTGGTCGACAAATGTAGGGCTAAGATCAATTGAAAAGAGATATATATTGTAAGAAGTCCTCCAAAAAGAGGGGGAGGAGAAAATACTGCAGCACCCACATGACCCCTGTAACCAAGCATGGAAGAAGTAATGAGAACTTCCAGCCCCTAAGAAGAGGGCCGAGAACCCATATCTTACACGCTTTAGCTTACGTTCATGTCGTTCAACCCATACACTACCCTGTTTGGCTGTTGCAATCTTTACTAGGGTCTAGTTCTTGAACCCATATCCTACAAATTCATTGTACTGGGCTATCTGGGCTTGAGTCCACCTCATCCCAAGGGCGCTTTCCTTACCAATGTGGGACTAAGGTGTCAAGCCTTACACTACAAGGTCAGCCCTTAGTGGAGTGAAAATCCTGAACCCCCGTGTCGCATGGGAAAGGCCCAGCCCCTACAAGAATCATTCAATATCCCCTAGAACAAAACTCCTCGGATTGTACCGAGAATAATTTTTCTTTTATAAACTCAGTTCATCTCTGTTTAATTGTCACGAACACCATATTAACTGTTGTCCACGTGCTAAAGCCTAGCTCTTTGACTCACTCTCTACAAATTTATTGTATTGGGCTACTTGGGCCTGAGTTCATTCATCTAATGAAAGAAGTGCTCAAACCCAGCCCCTACATTTGTATAGGTAATATGTAGCTTTTATTTATTTTATTTTTTTGCCTTAAACATAATTTTGAGATGCATTTTCAATTTCCTTTTTCAATTCGCTTTTACTCTTAGATTTATTATGATTGTTTCCTTGATGTTGATGATTGGAACATTGGGCTTCAGTGTGGATAAGTCTTTTGTGCTAGAAAATAAGCAAAAGGGGCTACTTCTCCCTACTCCTGAATCAATTGGAAACAAATTTTTTGAAGTACAAGGTACAACAACCATGTTTGGTGCAAGGTACAAGCAATTGAAACTTGAAACATGTTTTATGTTTCTCTAATAAAACAAAGATTATTTATGGGGCGGCTTTTCTTTAGATATTTCTTTCAATTTTCTATTTTCTTAGTAGAAAGAGTGCTAATCAAGATACAAAGTGCCCAAGTTTTTTATCTTAGTTGTTTGTAGAACTTTGTTGGATTGCATATATTAATTAGTGCCCAGGTTTTATTGACTTTTTATTTTTTTTATTTTTTATTATTATTATAGAAGATAATTTTTTTGACTTTTTCATATGTATACTCTTAACATAATAATTGTTTTGTTATTATTGATAATTGTGATGAGTATTATGCATTTCTGAGTGATATTATTTTTTTTCATCACACATGTATTTTTTTTTTTAATTGGAAAATGTAGTAATCTCAAGTTATAATAGATACAAATTATTAACATTTACCCAAAAAAATAGAACAGTCTCTAACGCATGCTCAGAGGCTAGTAGATATAAAACTATAAAAGGATAATTATAGATTTACATTGTACTAGCAATGTAAATCTTACATTTTAAAATAAAATAATGTGTACAACATTGTTTAAGGAGAGGGGGAGAGTGCTATATTTTGAAAATCTAATCGTTGGATTACATGTTCTTTAGATTCTTAGCATGCATGGCCAATTTCATTTAAATATGATATTATTTACTATTAAATTTATAAACTTATTTTTTATACATAATTTACTACTACAAAAAATTTAAATTTAAATTTAAATATTTGATTTATAACATAGTTATTGATATTTGATCTTCATGAAATTTTGCAAGCATAGATGATATAATAAGAAAATGTAACTTATGATTGATTTGTTAAATTCACACCCAATAAAAAGATATAGGAAGTTTGTAGTCATTGCCCACAAATTAGTTTGTAGGCAAACTTTATTCTTTATAAATCAATAAAATAAACTTAAAAAGCTTGAATCTTTCAATTTCAATAATTATTTGTATACATTTTTTTTTTTAATTTAATAGAAGTTCATGACTAATAGCAAAGCGTAATTTTACAAAATTATAAAAGAGATCAAGTGATCAAAATAAAAGAAGACAGCATAATTTTTCCTTTTGTTTTGAAGAACCCCGCAATGAGAATAAACCAATTAACAACCTGCACAGCAAGCTTGAACCATGCACTTTACTATAGGATTCAGATCAAAATATCCATATGGCTTCAATGTCATATGATGTTGCTAACTTGCTTTATGGCTTTAGCGCTTTTACATTTTAGCCACTTTCCTAGTTTCTTTCCGTGTTGCTCAAAGCAATATATACATCCCCCCATGGATTTGTAATCAGTGACTTCTATGAACACTGCCAGTCAAATACAGTAAGGCGGTTTCCACAATCTGCTTTGTTTGGAAGAAAGATTTTTGTTTTTGTTTTCAAAATAGTATGAAAATAATTTTCAAAAAATTGAAATTGAAAATAACTCTCAAATAATAATTTTTACATTATGCCTGTTTCGCTCCCACTTTTAAGAATAATCTTCAAAATATTGAAAACAAAAAATAATGGTAACTGTTTATTTTCCTTATTTTCTTTTTTCAAAAACAATTTTTTATTTTTTAGATTAAAAAACTTGTTCGGCAATCCAAAATGGACTGAAAATAAAAACTGTTTTCAAAACTCAATTTGTGAAAGAAACTGAAAATATGCAAAAGACTGTTTTCAGTTTCTAATTTTCAAAAATTAATGAAAACACGTATTTAATTTAATGAACCTGTCTCATTTAATGAGTTAGCATTAGAGTTCAAATTCTAGTAACAACGAATTTTAGTATTTTTTTTCTTCAAAAAATCATATTTTTAATTTCAGCTAACCAAACATGTTTTTGATTTCAAAAATACAAGAAAATTGTTTTTTCTTTATATTCCCAAAAACAAGTTTTTGAAAATAGAAAATAAAAACTGTTACCAAACATAACCTAAATGTTTGGAAGACCATTTCTATTATATATATATATATATATATACACAGATAGTCTAGCCTATTTGCAGTGGATTTGCGGAGGGAAAGATCAAAGGCAGAGCTAGTTGTATCAGTAACTTCAAAGGATGTATTTGCCATGATAGTTTCTTTTAGAAAGAACTGTTTACCAAAGACCAAACAGGACTAAACACTAACACAGGTTGAAACGTCCACAAGGTAGCAATGGAAAACAAAGTTCTTTAGAACCTTTAAGAACGGCCAAAAGGCATGACAGTCCATTGATAATGGTGATCTGGGATGCAGAATGCCGTCTTGTATCTTTCTTCTGGGTGGATTCCTAATTGCCAAAATCCTGCTTTAAGATCAAACTTCGAGAAAACTCTGGCATTTGAGAGATGTTGGAAAAGAGCACTCTTATTTGGCAATTTTCCAGAATCATGGATTACAAGGTATGAGATGCTGCACGGGTTGACATCCTGATAACTGGAGGAGGACATTCTTCCAGTGTATTGCATTGAGCTGCTTGTCACCTTCTCACTTGGACCCAAGTTCCTCATTTATTCACAATCGATCCCTTCGACTCTTTAAGGTTCCAGATTATCAATGACTGTTGTGCAAATATATATATATATATATATATATATATGTGTGTGTGTATGGATAATGACAATAGAACTCATGTACTTTTTTTTTATTTTTAATAATGATAAGTTTCAAATTTGAAGTGTGAGAATTTTTTTTTTGTACTAAAAATAAGCTCCTTAATTTAAGGGATAGAAGAGTTTGGAAAAATTCGTAAAGTCTATTATTTTCAATTTATTTACAACTATTCCATTAAAAACATTTTCTGTAACTTGAAAATATCATTTTAGCGGTTTTCAAAATCATGTTCTAAATAAGGAAAATATGATACAATTTTTTAAAAACTGTATTTAAAGATGATGGAAATTTAGACCCCTTAAACCACAATTAAATTAACCTAGTTAATTAGCCAAGAGATTAACTTAGTCCAATTCATGCAAATCTAGGTTAACACAGTTAAATAATCATATCAAGATATAAAGCAGCGGAAAATAAATGAACACAAGATATGATGACCCAGGAAACCACACGGTAAAAACCTGGGGAGGATTTGACCTAACTATCCTTAAGGTAAAAAGCAAATCCACTAGAAAGAATCGAAATTCAAACAAAAAGACTACAAGCTCCCCACTCGACTTCCTAATGCTACCCACCAGTAGAACTTACTAACACGACTACGTGCAAGCTCCGAATCCACGGACTCCTTCTTTCTTTGGCCTTTGCAAAACACAAACACCCACGTCTGTGACTTTGAGATCCCACTCAAAGGTTTATCAACACAAACTCTCCTGTTTGTGACTCCAAGACCACCCTTGAAGGTTTAGATCATCAACACCTTTGATGACTAGAGAAGGCAACAACTTCTACAACACCAGATCTGGAGATTCTTCAAGGAATAGCACCGGTAGAAAACATAAGAGAGCTTTTGGCTACAAAACCCTAAAATACTAAAGAGGCACAAGAGCCACTCTAATCTCTCTAAAAAGCTCTAAAAACCCTAAAAGGGTTAGCTTATGATGTCCTTTAAATACTGAAAAAAAACGGCTCGCGATTTGGGCTTCAAACGAATAAGTTATGGCCTTTTTACGTTTGCTGATTTTCCTGATACGTGATTTTCGATCGATCGAAAATTAGATTGGATCGATTGAACCAACCAGCTTGTAACTCAATTGTTTTTATCCTGAACTTGAAGTTTTTGTCTTGGGCTTCAATGTAGACCATTCTAAACTAATGAGACTTAGTTTTTGCCATGTTTTGTCATGATTTGCCAACATTACAAACTCAAAACCTAACAAAAGAACATCATCCAAATAATATATTCAAACGTGGGACCCACCAATTTTTAAATTGCAAAACAAAAAAACTATATTTAAATACTCTTACTAAGCAGACCCATTTATATCTCTTTTAATTTTCATTTAGGGTCTGTTTGGATACCACTTATTTTGCTGATATTTAAAACTTATTGCTGAAAGTACTATAGATAAAATTTAAAGTTAACTGAAAAAGTATAGTGAGGCCTATGAATAATACCAAAAAATACAGTAGGGCCCATGAATAGTAGTAAAAATAAGCTGAATAGTAAAATAATTTTAATTTTTCATTAGTATCCAAACAGAAGCTTAGTCACATCTTTCTTTCATTCTCTTCATCTCCCTCCATATTTTCTCAATTCTTTTGCTTAAGAAGTGTTTTTCCCTCCAGATTTAAGATGGAGTGTCATTCCTAGACCTAAACCTCAAGGGATGTAAATGTAATTATACCTATATATTATAGACATAGAATCTTAGACATAGATTAACGTGTTAATAACTAATAAAGAAGCATTTTTGGTATAAATTTGAATAAAATAACTCTAGTCATTTTCAAAGCTATATATTATGATTTATGACCACTCTTTTATTTACTTTTAGCCTAAGTACGAACCTTCAATGTCATTTTTAGGGACACTACTAGTCAAGGAACGAAGGTTCGTGTGAAGACTAAATAGGGGTTTTTACTTTTATGGACACTGCCAGCTATATAAAAGAAAGGTGGTTTCCACAGTCCGATATGCTCTTCACTCATATCTCTTTTAATTTCTATTTAGTCACATCTTTCTTTCATTCTCTTTTTCTCCCTCCATATTTTCTCCATTCTTTTGCTCATATTTTCTTATGGCTTTGCAAATCAATGAAGGGGGCTCTTTGTTGGGTTAAAATAGATTAACTCTGATTAATAAATTTAATTACCCAAGTTAATTAATTAAGACAAATTACAAGAAAATCATAAAGGCACCAACAAATTACCAAATAAACTAAATATAGCGGAAATTTAATTGACATGGTAATTTGTTGACAAATGGGGAAAACTTCTCGCAATGCATAAATTCCATCGGATGAATTTCCAGTCACCACTCCTAAGAATCCACTAATCAATAATCAAACAGTTACAAATATGAGAAATCTTACCACTATCATAATCTATCCCAAAATACTAACCTACAGTTAAACCTTCACTCTTATACTCAATTGAACTTGATTATGTAATAGACTTCTTCACTTTGCACAAATCTCCAATATGCGACTAACTCTTTTGTGCGGATCTCTATACGTGACTAACTCCAACAACTTGATTGATTGTTATTGGCTGTAAAGTGCTTCACTTCATAAACTTGAATCCCAATAAATAAAAGAAAATGTAGAAGAACAATTAGTTTCAAAAGGCAAATTGGATTTGAATACCGAACCTACAAAAGTTTATATTATTAACAAAAATACATGTAATATAGGGTCCGTTTGGATACAGTTGAAAACTGAAAATTGAAAACACTGTAGCAAAATAATTTTTAAATGTGTAAATAGTACCGTGGGATCCATTTTTAATATATATTTTTTTAAATAAAGTGGATGTGGGTCCCGTGAGCAGTGTTGCTACAGTGCCGCTATAGTGCCTTGTCTGTAAAAGTTGAACCGCGTGCGACCAAAAAAAAAAAGAAAAAAAAAAGAGAGAAAACGCGCTTTGAAAACGCAGACGCTGGATTAAGTGCTATCCAAACACATACATAAACTAGTGACATGAGATTATGGTTCCATTTATCAATACTATTAAAATAAAAAATAAAATAAAATAAGCAAGTTACCTATGCATTCACGTCCAACTCAAGTAAAGAGCTATCTAATAATATTTTAGTGTGAACTTTTAAAATCTGAACACGTCCTGCTTCATCAGGAGCGCCTATCTCAATAAGAAGCTCTAATCGACCCAGTCTATGAATTGAACACTATAAGGATGAGTAGATGTGTTGGTGCATCAAAGAGAGAAAGAAAGGGAGGGAGAGAATGTTACCTGAAAAGAGCAGGATCTATAAGTTTCAATCTGTTGGTTGTTCCAGCAATGAAGATGTTGTTCATATTGTGAAAACCATCAATCAAAAAATAAACAACATATTAGTTCGACATTGGACAAGAGGGGTAGAAAAGAAAAATAAGAAAAATCTCAAAAAAAATTTCAATTATTCTGCGAAACTACCTATTCTCTATACAAAACAAATTATACCCAACGTTGAATCAAAATATAATAAATTAACAAATGAATAGTACCCTCGCTATTGAATCTAATTCATCAGAGAACATTGTATGGAGTGGACTGCAATCTCCTGAAAAAAGGAGGAAAATAAAGAATAGTTAATACATGTTCTAACAAAATGTAAAGTAAATCTCTCTCAAATTTATAGTCTTTACCATACTACTTGCAGTCACTTATTGCTTCCGAGAAAAGATTTCTCACATTCCCCTTAGTATTACCATGCCACATGTTTAATAACTCAAGACCTTTGCATGGTGCAAAAACCAAAAATGCTATGTCAATGATAAATGATTCTGTTGGACCTAATTCATCATGATAAATACAGATGGATGTTGAGACTTTTAGTATTTTATTCTCTTTTATTTCACTGCGACGTAATAGATTACAAGCTATATTGCCTGACCTTGGTAAGTTAGTGGTGAAGGGTGTCCAATGGGTTGATGGGTTGCTGCTTAGGCGTAGATGGTGAAATGGAAGAGTGAGTTGTTTAGAGAAACTTACAGGTGGATTAATAGCACCTTGCAAAGAACTCTTAGTTCTCAAAATAGCAATCAAACGGCTAGGTATTTATTTCACTTTTCAAAACTGATTACAAAAATGAGGCCAATATTCTATTTACAGAAGGCTGCATGAGAATGCAGCTACTTAAATGGCTCACGCTGACCTTAATTCATATTGGTGTAGGCTATACTAACTCACACTCTTAACTACCTGAATACAATTTAATCTTATAGGTTGCTGTACAATAAGAAAGAAGTATATTCAAGAAGCTGCTTTATGCATGAAAGACACAAATCAAACCAAAAATTACAAAGAAAAAGAAAACAAAGCAGAAAATTAATTACAAAGGAGAAGAAAGTTTAGGAATAAGGGGAGAGATTCACTAGATGTGAGCCCCCAAGCCTAAGACCAGTCAAACAAAGAGCCACTAAAAGAACAAAGCAGCTGGTCTAACTAATTTGACTCTAACTATCTGTTACAGCAGAGACTTCCAGCCTCCCATGCTCCCTCCAATTGCTTGCAATTGACTTGGAAATGGCTTGGAGACTTAGTTAACCTCCTCAACAGAACCTTAGTTGGCTGCTGGAAGTATTAGACCACAATAGAACAGGCTGCTGAATTCGAACCAGCGGGTACTGCTGCCCTATAGGAACACAAGCCCTTCAAATTTGAAGAGATGTGGCTCGCTAACGATAATTGTGAAGAAACTGTTCAGTCAGCTTGGGGTTTGAACACTACTAGTACACCAATGTTTAGAGTATATGAGAAATTGAAAACTTGCAAAGAAACAACTTTGGGTGTGGAATAAAACCATTTTTAGTAGTGTCAAAAGAGAGCTCAGACAAAAAAAGAATTGCTTAAACAGACAGAGTTAGCATACACAAAAGGTCACAATCATTAACCGGTCCTAGTGCTACATAAGGAGGTGAATTCTCTTCTTGATAAAGAAGAGAGAATGTGGAGGCAAAGATCCTGATCTCAATGGCTACAACATGGTGATATGAATATCATATTTTTCCATGGTAGAGCTACTCAGAGAAAAAGGAAGAATGCTATTAGGGGTTTCAAGAATGAGAGGGGTGAGTGGAAGTCAAATGATGCCAAAATTGCCCCCAATTTTGGTCAATTACTTCTCTCAGCTTTTCACTACATCCAATCCGCAAGCCTTATAGCAGGTAATGGAAGGGGTTCAATCATGTGTAATTCAGTCAATGAATGCCATGCTTTTACAACCATATACAGAGGCAGAGGTGATGCAGGACAATCTAGGCTTCCTACCTAGATTAGTCCTACCGAAGAACCTTAGGCTTCCCACCTAAGGTGTTTGGAATCACCACCAAACAATTCAATGAAAATAATCTCAATAATAATAATAATCTGTAATGTACAAAAGGA
Organism: Quercus gilva; assembly: GCA_023621385.1. Lineage (NCBI taxonomy): Eukaryota > Viridiplantae > Streptophyta > Magnoliopsida > Fagales > Fagaceae > Quercus > Quercus gilva. Next base: position 49,516,442 of record CM042475.1, read on the forward strand.
ACCATCTAGAGCTTTATATACAGCTTCCAGGAATTATAATAATAAAGATAAACTCTCCTAAACAAATTCTAAACAATCTTAAATACTAATATGATAATCCTAAACAATCTCAAATACTAATCCAATACTAAAGATAAACCCGAATAAAGATAACATAAATGATAAAGATAATCTCCACAGATGTGCCATCATGTGGTGTTCGCACCAACTCCCCTGGGCTGGGAGAAACTTGACCTTGTCGAGTAAAGCTCAAAGGATCAAATGACATCAAAATAAGCTCCATCAAGCCACAAGCTCACTGGGTCAGCATGGCACCTCTGTCGACGCTCATATGTGCGGGCGATAGGAGGTAGAGATGAAATGGTAGCAAGTGAATCCAAGTAAGCCTCCAAAAGAGCAGGATCAAGCTACTGCAACTTCTCTCTGGTGATCCATGTACAGTCAGAATCAGGCCGTCCTTGCCAGCAAACCAAGAAGCGCTGAACTGTTCCATCCCTAGTGAAAAGAGACTGCTCATCCAAAATAACATCAATAATATCTTTATGTGCCTTTTGGAAACAATATGGTGTAGGGCTAGGGACATGGTTAGTCAAAGAAGGAGAGGGTGGAGCATCAAAAGGATCATAGGGAATAACTGCTGGACCTTTAAAAACAATTAAATCAGCAATATTAAAAGCAGAACTAATACCATAGTCTGAAGGTATATCAATCACATAAGCATTAGATCCAAGTTTCTTTAATACCTTGAATGGGCCAGCATTGCGGGCCTGCAGTTTCTTAACGATTCCTGAAGAATACCGTTCAGGCCTGATACGAATCATAACATAGTCTCCTACATCAAAGTCTAAATGACGTCGATGTAAATCAGCTTGAGTCTTATACTTAAGATTACTAGCATAAATTCATTTGTTGATCTCTTTATGCAGCTCATGCATGTGACTAGCAAACTCTACTACAGACACAGAAACCCTATCATGTGAGGACACTGGGAGAAGGTCTAAAGGTCTCCTAGGTGTATAACCATGAACAATTTCAAATGGGCTCATACCTATGAACCTATTGACTGAGTTATTGTATGCAAATTGGGCTATAGGGAGTATAGATTCCCAAGTCTTATCATTCTCACCTATGAGACACCTCAAAAGATTTCCTAGACTCCTATTGACAACCTCAGTTTGACCATCAGTTTGAGGATGGTGTGCTGTGGAGAATTTCAACTTTGTTCCCATCATGTGCCAAAGGGTCTTCCATTCATCACCTGGGCGAATCCTAATCTAATGGTATCCACTTTTCAAATCAATTTTCGAAAAGATTGTGGCTTCGGACATCATATCAAACATATCATCTAACCTAGTGATAGGAAAACGATACTTCAGAAAAGATAGGAGCACTTGTGTAATCTCTGTAACCAAGCGCTAAAGAAGCAATAAGAACTTCCAGCCCTTAAGAGAAGGGCCGAGAAACCATATTTCATGCTCTAGTATACGTTCTTGTCGTTCAACCCATTCACTACTATGCTTAGTTGTTGCAATCCTTATTAGGGCCTAGTTCTTAAACACATACTCTACAAATTCATTGTATCGAGTTAGCTGGGCTTGAGTCCACTCATCTCATAGTGGTAGTGCTTAAACTCAGACCCTACATTAGGCTTTATCTTCCTTAAACAAATTCTAATTAACTTTTTGTTGCTTAAATTTCTAATTAATTAGATGTGTTATTTTATAAAAATATCTCTAATTTTACTTTTAATTCATTAATAGTAATTAATTAAACATGTATCACATATAGATGTTTTATGTTGAATTTTTTGTCCATCGCACAAGTTAGTGATTACTAATAATAAAAAATGAAAAAAATTGATTTTTTATTCATTTCTTCTAATGTTACTAAGTAAGTTTTTGAAAGCCCACGTTTTCATTGTTATCCTTCTAAAATGGAGTATATATTTTTAATTAGGTTTTTAGAAATATAAATAGTGTTAAGCTGTATTAGTTTTAACTAATTATAACTCACCACATTTTTGGATAAATTAATAAAAAATTATTTTCAAATGGGGTTTGATCTAAGTTTAAATTCAATTAGGTGTGCTTTTTTTTTTTTTTCCTTTTTTTTTCCTTACAAACTCTTCAATGTAAATTTTTATTTATTAATATATATATATATAATTAAATATTTCTCATCAAAATATAATTGGATTAGTTACTAGTTTGTGTTAATATAAAATCAAAGTCTTTGACATTTTATTGAGTTCCTCTAAGGTTGCCATTAAGCTTTTAAAATTCATCTTTTTGGATAGAACACTACATCAAACAAATCCTAATTAACTTAGGTTTGATCTTCTCTAAATAAATTCTAATTAAATTAAGTACATTATGTTCTATAAATTCTTTTATTTGAATTTCTACTTACTAATGCTTATTAATTAAATATGTATAATATGTAAATTTTTAGTCAAATTTGTGCATTATTTAAACTAATTAGAACTCATAATTTTTTTTGGATATAGCAGTCCAACATTGAACAAATTTTGACTAAATTAGGTATTCTCTTCTCAAAAAAATCGAATTAAATTATCTAAGTCATTTATTTCACAAATCCTCTAATCTGGTCTTTTATTAATAATTAAATATGTATTGTCAAAAAATCCCATGTGTGATATTGGCTACCGACTAGTATTGTATAAACTGAAATCCTTTGATCTGTTTTTTTTTTTTTTTTTTTTTTTTTTTTTTTTTTTTTTTTTTTTTTTCTACTTTTTCTAAAGTTGTCACATATGCTTTTGACAAACTCGCATTTTCCATGACATTATTCTAATATATATTTCATACTTGAGTTTAAATTCTATAAGGATTCCATGTAAAACCTCATATGTTTGCACACTAAATTAGAATCTTACAACATCATATATTTTTTAAAATAGTAGAATGGGAAATTCCTTAAATGAATAAACTCATAAGAAAAATGAGAGAGAAGATCATATTTTATTGAACTTCTCCATGTATTGCAAGGCTCATGACTAGTAATATAAAAAGAAAAAAAAATCTAAAGTTGCTACAAAACTATTAAAAGTCTATATTTTCCACTTATTCATTCTCAAGCATATTTTTTTAATTTTGGATTTTTAGAGTTACAATGTTGGGGACTCATCAAATCAAGAAATAATAAGGAAAGAACAAAATGAACACATCAATTAAATAGAAATTATGATTGACTTAGAGGTACAATTGAGTGTTATCTTTAGACAATATTTGTCTCCATAAGCAGTTTTCACGAGTCTCGATTGATCGAGAGAAATCAAGCATCGATTTAAAGATTCTTCCGATCGATGGAACAAGAATCAAACACCAATCGAAACAACCTAAGACTCCAGTATAATTTCCCTCACCACTTTGATCGATTGAGCAATAGCTTCAATCAATTGAACATACTGAATTTCGAATTTTTACTTAGAAAATGCCAGAACTTGAATTTTCACTTTATTCGTTTTACAAATGAATGCTCTCCAACTTTATATCATTTTACAAATAGTATAATATTACAACCTGTAGGGATGATAGGCCTAGTATTATATATTAGGCCAGAGGCTTGGTCCAAGGACGGGTAAACATTGTTATGGAAGTCGGCATTGATGAATAAAGGAAGGGATCTGGCCATGATGGTCCAAGAAGGTGGTCTGAGGAGGGATACTTCCTCGGTTGAGCAAAGTAGAGGTCAGAAGGTGTGGTCTACCATCCAAAGCAACATTCTGGGAGATTCCATTGATAAGGATGCACATCATGGAAGCATGGGACAAAGGGGATTTGTGAAATATCTAAGAGAAAGCTGCCACCACTGCATTGAATACTCTGTAGCTAACTCTCTGGCCGCATTAATGAGGAAGTGATACCTGAACAATAATTTTCAGCCTTACAACTATTCCCAAAGACTTCAAGAAGGTGCTGATGAGACAAGAATCAACATCAGCGATCTGATCTACACGTGGAAGGTGGAGATGAAAGGAGTGAAGCAGTATAAAAGAGAAAGAATGCACCGAGAATAAGGATCGGAGAATTAAGAGAAAAACACTATAGCAACAAGAACTGTGCGTATAATCCAATTAAAGTGATATATACCAGAACTGATCTCCTCGAATTGTGTCGAGGACGATTCTCTTTGGATAAAACCAGTCTATCTTTACTTTCTTATCATCTAGATCCATTATAATTGTTACCCAACTCATTAGAGCCTAGTTTTCTAATCCACTCTTTACAAATTCATTGTATTGAGTTCTTTGAGCCTTGATCTTTTTACCTTTTGGGCTTAGGAACCAAATTGTGACGTTACACAACCTATCCATTATATACCTATATATATACAACAATCTCCCAATAGGTTGTAAAAATATATGTCTTACTTGATTAATATTCTATCATGCATAATGAAAGTTGTCTTTCAACTTAAACCTCCCTTTAGTATAATTGCTCAAGAAATCAACAGAATTAATGGTGGCTTGGTGCTTAAACCAAAACTCTTATGTGTTGAAATTGGAAACAACATGCACATGAGAATATCCACAACATATTTAGAAATCCATGTTGTTAGCATTATTATGGCCTTTTGCTCTTCTTGATTTAGCGAACTTGTACAAGAGAAAACTCATTTACTCTTGCTAGAAGTGGCACCACTCCTATGTTTACAAAGGTGAAGTTCCTTCTTATATGTTACACATACATTTATAATTTATGAACTTCATTAAGAGTTAAAAACTCATTCTTAATTTCATCATAACAGTCCAAACTAATCCATCCTGAATAAGACATAAGTTTAGTGCTCTTACTAACCATGTATCAATAACTTGTTGTTACATTTTAAACCTCTTAGATATAATCAGTTTGAGGTTGGTTTCCCACTATTGGTGATTCTTTTAAAAGAAGGGTTTTAGTCCCATTCCAATGGACGTTATCCTTACCAAGTCTTGAGACACACTTCGGTAAATAACCTATTTTATATATAGGATTACATAGGCAATGGACTAGTCTAACCACACTTGATTTGCCTTACATATTCTTGTCTTAGACTTTTAAGTCAATTTCAGTTTGTGTACAATTGATGTATACCATACGCATAGTGGTTTCACAATTACAATACAAGGAATGGCTTACTCTGGTTGTGGCCATGACACTTTATCAAACCTTAGCCATTTTCTTTCCTTGCCCGTTATCATAATAACCAATGCTTTCAAATTAATTCTATAGTAGAGTAAGAAATACACCTTATTTCTTTAATGCTTACACATAGCACCCCCACATGTAGAGAATATCTAACTAGAGACAGATAATATCACTCACATCAATAATATAATTAACTTTGAATATTCTATATAATAGATATTTATTACTCTTTAATTACTTTCTAGTGATTAATTTCAAGTTTTAGAAACTTTGAAAGTCTTCATACTATGAAGGCAATGCCTAGTTTTATTCCATACATGATAGCAACTTGTACTCAATACACTAGCCAACTTGAGCTGTGCATCTACCCTTCTAGTAATCTCTTTATTTAATATTGGAATCAAAGTGTCTTTGCCTCTTTAAAGATATTAAATCTAAGAAGCAAGTTCTCAACACTAATCTCAACACAACGAGATAACATAATTCCCAATAAAATGAGAAAACACTAATCTTAACACAATGAGATTACTTATATCTCAACAAAATAAGATAACATCAATCTCAATAATGAGATTAATATAGTGTACATATCCACTATGTTTCTTTACTTAATTTTCATTCATAAAGACTTTCATTTAATTATTTAAGGAACTTTCATATAGATTGCACAAGTTTGCAACTAGTGTTTATATGTATATAGTCAAAGCCCAGCTACGGATTTATGTGTTTGGATGAGCTTATATTTTAGTTTATTTTGGTTATTTGGATAGGTACATTACAAATTTTTAAATCCTCACTTTCTTAAGGTACAATTTTACTTTTATCTTCAAATTTCTTTAAATGGTGTAGTTAAAAGTCCAAAACTTTATTTTATTTTCTTCAAATTTTATGAATTAAAAAAAGTCCAATTTGTATGGGTCATATTTTTATGTATTAGTATACCTGAGATCAAAATACACTTTATATGTATTTGAGCCTTAGTTTCTAATGTGTTCAAGAAGATCATGAAGTGAATCTACAAGTGGTATTATTGAAAACATAAGACTGCTCAAGATAAGTTGAATCGCAGGTCCTAATACCTGTTAATCTATCAGGACTTAATGAAGCTCGATACCTCTTGATCTATCGAGCTATGAGATTTCAGAATTAGCCAGTGACATTTTATTCTAAGTGACTATTGTTTGTGGGTTTGTGTAACCTAATAGAAAAGGCTATTAAAAGGCTCATTAAGCTCCTATTTAAATAAGGTGGTAGGGATAGAAAACCCTAATACTTCATAGGTTTTTATATTAAAAACCATAGCCTCCACCTTTTGAACTTGTGAGTTAGAAAACAGAAGAAAGAGATCTTGCTGCGAATTTTGTGCACCATTGGGTTTGTACCAATCAAAATCTCTGACACCGACAATTAAAGATCCTATTGGTGTTTTTGTGTGAAGCTACTACAAATCAACAATAACAATCAAAATGGTTGCTTTAGAATTAGTCACATAGTGAGATTCGTGCAGCATTGTTAGTCACGTACTGGGATCCGTGCAAATGAGAAGTGCCTACAAGAACAAATCCGATTGGGAATTGAAGCTGATACTAGTATAGATTAGTAGGTTCAACTATAGGTTGGTATTTTGAGATAGGCCAATGGAGTAACATTCCTTATACTTGTAACTGCTTGTTTTTTTATTAGTGGATTCTTCAAGAGTGGTGACTTGAAAATTGAAATTCACCTGATGGGATTTTTGTTTGCAAAATTTTTTCCCATAATGATGAAAATGTCGTATCAAATTTATTTTTCTGTTGCATTTAATTTATTTTGGTTATTTGATTGTGCCTCCACGTGATTTGCATGTAATTTGAATAAGTAGTTGTAGGGGCCTTTTTGTTGTGTTGTGCGTTGGGCTGGGCTGCCTGCCGCGGTAGTAGGCCCGAGTATTCCAAGTAAGGAAGTTGAGACCGGTCCAACTGCAACTCAATTTGGTCCAGCTTGTGCGCAAACGTTGAGTCCAAGTCCAAGAGAAGACGCAGCAAAGTGGGCTTATTCTCTGTTACTGCCGCAAAAGACTTTTCTCCAGTTTCTGCCGCTGCCAGTTTCTGCTACAGGATTGATGTTTCTGCCGCAGAAGGAACTTTTCTCCAGTTTCTGCCATAGGTCTGACTTTTCTACTATGCAGCAAAACTGTCTACCGTGTAGTAAGACTGTCTGCTGTGCAATGAAGGTTTCTGCTGTGCTTTAAAAGCTTCCTGCCGTAAAGCCTTCTGCTGTGCAATACAGCTGTCTGCCGTGTGAATGACTACTCTTCATTTTTGCTGCAGAAATACTTTTTCACTTCCTACACATAAACGAATCTAAAACCCAAAGAAAATACCCATTAAACAAATGTTAGTTTAAATGGGTTAGCATATTCTCAAATATATACACATATTCATAAATAAATATATATGTATATGTAAACTTATGGCAAGATAATGATTAGCTTATGTCAACAGTAAAATACGTAATAACAAATAAAAAGGAAAGTTTCGGCAGGAAATGTTTAGCTGGTAAAATAGTTAACACGGTAAACATAATAAAAAAGGTACTACAGCAGAATAACAAGTACAGCAAGTAAAGGCACCGCAGCAGGACAACTGATGCGGCAGACTTGATAAAAACGTGCTACAGCAGGATGACTAAATACGGCAGATATAAGTTATAATGAGAGAAATCAAATATATTTGCAATCAAAATTAAGTAATAAATCTGCCCATAGAATAAGTAAACCAAGAAGGAACCCAAACTCCAACTTCAATAACCTTATCATGGGCTCCTGCCATAAAAGTTGTTCATTTTAGAGAATAGGCCTAAATGGCTACTAGCTATTATTTTTAGAGATTTCAAAGAGTGGGTTTGTTAAGAGGGAGGGAAAAGATGGTCTATTGATGCATGCCCCTATTCCTACCGCGTTTTCTCTCTTCTTTTTCTTTCTTTCTTTCTTTCTTTTTCTCCCTTTTGGGTGTTTTTCTTCTTCCCCTGTTTTTTACTCATTCCCCTGTTTTTTCCTCTCTCCGTCCTCCGTTTTTCCGCTGTCCCTTTTTCTACCATGGTTACCTCCCTTTTATAGTAAGCTAATTCAATGGGATTTCTCCCTTTTACCCCTAGGGCTTCACCAACTGTTTTTGGTTTGTTGTGGGCATCCTTTCAAGATTACCCATCCACCCATTGGTTGCCCCTATCATTGCTCAGAATAGGTCAGCTGCACCATTACTTATTCCAGGACAAAATTCCATTTTGTTTGTTCTTGCTGTATACCTCTACCTCACTACCTAGCTCTATGGCATGCATCAGTGGTCCCAACCATTTATTACTTCTTTTGGATAAGATACCATCCCAGCAAGGTATATATCCCAAAAGAAGTTATAGCAAGAAACCAAATATAGACCCCCTTTTTCCCCCCACCACCAAACCACGCCCTCTGAATCTCTTTAACCGTGGGCCCACCTCCCTTGTATTGGCTAGGTACAGGTTAGGTGCCCTGGCCCTTCTGTGCTTGCTCCACTGTCTTTTGTTTTTGTCTCCCACGCCATTTCTACCGTAGCAGATTAGTTCTGTTTTGTCTGCTGCGTGTTTTTGTCTTATTTCTTCATGCGTTTCCTGCTGCATTTGTCGTTTCCTTTAGTTTGACTCTCTCTTCACGCAATTCCTACTGCTAACACTTTTTGTCGTTCCTTGTTTCTTTTCATCATGCGTCATCATATCAGTTTTCATGCCTATTTTCTTATACAAAAGGATTTGGGCCTTTGTGGGCCAAATAATGTTGACTGGATCAAAAGGGCATTGGGCCCAATTTATTTTCATCTGCCGAAGCCATCCTGCCAAAGAACTGTATTCTACGGCAGATCTGTATTCTGCGGCAGACTTGTATTTTGCAGCAGATGGCTTTCACTTGCACTTCTTTCTTTGCTCTTCGGTCTTCTTGGTGGGTCTTTGGGCCTTGCTTCTTATTAGCCTTTCTTCTTTATAGGCCTTTGGGTATAGATTTGCGAAAATGAGCATTAACATTTAGCCCCCTGAGCATATGGATTGCTCCTGCAATTCGTATGCGAAACTCATGCAGTTTTTCTTTTGCGGGTTGTTTAACAACTCACATGCGAATGCTTCTCTTCTTTCCTTCGCGTGCCTGCTGTTTCAATATTTACTCTCCTTAGGCAAGTTGTTTTCTTTCTTTCTACAATTTTATGACCCTCCAAGGGTAGCCAAAAAGTTGTTGTTCATGAGGGTGGTATTGGGTCTGCTGTATGCTTTCCTTTTGCCCTTCATGACTTGTGCCTGCTAGGCCTCTTTGGGCCTGCTGTATGTTTTCTTTTTGCTAAATTCCATTAGCCCCGTACTATCATTGGGCTTGTACTATGCAGTTTCGGGCTTCCTTGACTCATTTCATTGCTTTCGGGCTCCTTTGTCCCATTGTATTCTTTTGGGCATCCTCGGCCCATTTCATCACTTTTGGGCTCCTTTGTCCCTTTTTACTCTTTTGGGCGTCCTCAGCCCATTTCATCACATTTGGGCTCCTTTGTCCCATTTGGGCTCTTTTGTCTCATTTTACTCTTTTGGGCATCCTCGGCCCGTTTTATCACTTTTGGGCTCCTTTGTCCCATTTGGGCTCCTTTGTCCTATTTTACTCTTTTGGGCATCCTCAGCCCATTTCATCACTTTTGGGCTCCTTTGTCCCATTTGGACTCCTTTATCCCGTTTGGGCTCCTTTGTCCCATTTTACTCTTTTGGGCATCCTTGGCCCGTTTCAATTCTTTACTCCCATGGGCTTTTACTAATTTCATTGGGCTTCCCCGGCCCAATTACTGTATACTATCTTTGGGGCTCATGGGCTTGCCATCAACCCCTTGCTTTCTTTGTTTACATTACTTGGGGCTTACTGTGGCCCATTCTCACTTTTTCACGTCATATACTGCCCATGGGTTTGTTATTCTCTCTTTCCTGGCTCTTTTAAGCCCGTTTGCTCCATCAAGGCCCATTTGTTTATTTCATGGACCTGTGTTCCATTATTCCTACCGCTTGGGCTTAATGGTTTTTTTCTCGCTTTACTAACTCTTTTCTTCCCATATGGTTTTCATTCAAAGGGATTGTTGATGATGATGATGTGTGCATCCTTCTCTTCATCATTTCTTTACTTGTTTCTTGGTTTGCTTCTTGAAAATTCCTTGTGATCTTGAACTTCTACAATGGTACTCATTTCTTTATGTCTACGGCAATTTGTATACTTATTTCTTCACGTTTCTGCAGCAGCACGTACTCATTTCTTTGCTTTTGTAGGGATAAATACTCATTTTTCTGCTTCCGTAGAATATGTAGACACTTTCTGCTGCAATACATGCACTTATTTCTCTGTGTTAATGCACCTCTTACTCTGCTTCTGCTAGAGCATCATCTATACTGTAGGAAGTGAAGGTTGTAGCAAATTCTGCGGTCAGAAGAATTAGGCTTGACTGCTTACTTTCTCCACGTATTCCTTAGCATCATCTCTTCATCTCTTCATCCTTTCTTGTTGGGTTCTTCTTCATTATGATGTTTTACATTTTCTCATCTCTGCAGAATGCTCAAAAATTGGCTCTTTGGATTCTTTAACTCTTCTTTCTGCCAACTTCGCAAACAACACTTTTGCAAACCAAGGATCCTTCTTACAGTCTTCATTTTTCTTTTCTTTTAGCCACTTAAGGTTGCTTCACTTCGGGCTTCATTCATTCTCTAAAAATAGAGAAAGTGTTGTCTTCTACTACCTTCGCATCTAAGCCGACGACTGAAAAGAGTTTCATCAAAACAACTCTACCACATCACTTTCTTCAAGTAGAGTTTCTTTCACAAGAGGAAAGCTTCCTCTAAGTGTGTAGATCAAAGGGTGACTTCACTCCTTTTTCTTGTGCCTTCTTCTTCTCTGCATCTTCATTTCTTTTGCTCAAAACAAAGCGTGGAGCTATCATTGCAAGCCCTCATCGTAGTAGAGTACTCTTTCATTTGCTGATAATACTTTCTGCCGTGTTGAAGAACACACGTATTCTCTGGCGGGATGAAGTTTCTGCGGAGAAAGATGTTGGGCCTTTGCTATTTGCATTACGGGCTATTTCTAATTCTGCCATAAATTCTGGTTCTGTTGCAAAAGTGATCTTCCCGCAGAAGTGACTGAGTCTGCCACTCATTTTAAGGCTCCTACAAGTGGTGCCACTATAGATATTTTTCCAAGGGGAAATGAGGATGCTTTTATGAGAAATCTTCACTTTCTAAACACTTTCTTTGTCATTCTGCCATAGCCGCTGTTGGTGAGGATATCACTGCCTCTTTGATGAAAAGGCAAAGATGTTGTGAATTAAATCTTTTAATTTGTTGTAGTCTTCCGCAGATCTTGTTTCTCCCAATTCTTCTTTCTCATGTTGCTAAGCTTAGCTGTGTCTCTCCAATTCTTATGGTCTGCCATTGAATGCGTTGCTCAAGAGATGTTTGGACTTCATCGTTGATTTCCACCTTTTGTTCCTGTTGTGAGTTCCTTTGTCACTCAGCTTTTCTGCGAAGCATTCTTGAAGTTTTAAAGTCTCACGAAGAGCATTTATTTTCTGCTGTAGTGCTTGTTGGTTCACCTTTTCATATGTTTCTGCCGTATCTTTCTTCATGGCAGGCCAGTAGTAACCCATTTGCAGCAGACATCTGTAAAGCCTTTTCTTCCTCTAGTGCTCCCCACACTCTCTTGAGTGTACTTCTTTTATCATTTCTTTTGCTTCTTCAGGGCCCAAACATCTTAAGGGGTTCCCATCACATCCTTTTTTGAAAATGACCGCATTGTGCAAAAAAGTAGCGCGTTGCCAACCTCTTAGGCTTGTATCTTTTGCTGTGTTTTTGCGGCAGGACGCCTTCTGTCAAGTACTGCATGAATGGGCTTCTCCAGTCTTCGCTATGAACATAGTGTAATTTTCCTCTCTGTCTGCCACAAGCTGGCAGGTCCCACACTGGGTTTGGACTTGATCTGCATCTTTACCCATACTTGGCCAATAAAAGTCTGCCCTCTAGAGTCTGTAGTAAAGGCTGACTTCCCCGCAGGATCCGTAAGTCTTGTCATATACTTCTTTTAACTTTCTTTGGGCTTCCTCCTGCCGCACGCACCTGAACAAGACACCACCCAGCATCCTGCGGTACAATTCTTCTCTCACCAGGATGTAGTCTTTCAATACTTTTAGTTTTGCGTCATTTCCTTCCTTTATCAAAGCTTCTTTTATGGGGATCTGCCAGTCCCTTTCGCACTGTTCTTCTTTGACTCTTTCTTTCAGCCTCTCAATTATGGACTCTTTTCTCTTGCCAACCTCTACTCTGGTGCTATCCCCTTCGAATATTATTTGCGAGCCTAATGCGGTCAAAGCATTGGCAAACCAATTTTCATTCCTTGGAGCATGTTTTATTTCAAAAGTTGAAGACTTTTCTTCCATCTTCTGGGCCATTAATGCACCAATGGCACATGAATTGGTGGCTAGGTAGAGTAACAATGGCTTTTTGTGGATTGGGGCTTGCACAGTAGGAAAGTTCATCATGATCTGCTGTAGCCTTTCAAAGGCTGTCTGCTGTACTTCTTTCCTCAAAACTTTGCCTCTTCTATCTTAGCGTGGAATACCCTGGCAGATAGTGTGGAACGCCCTGGCAGGCTGTGTGAAACGCCCTGGCAGGCTAGGCCATTGGCTTGGCCTCGGGGTCCACATTCAATGTATGCACTATTAACCCAGGATCCCATCCTGGCATTTTCACTGTAACCCCATGTAGAGACATCTTTGAATTCTTTCAGCAATAGTATCAATTTTGATTTCTCCTTTTCTGAAAGTCTTGAGCTAATTGAGATGGATCTTGGTTCCTATGGGTCCGACCCCAGGTTAATTTCCTCCAATTTTTCTTCTGCCACAACCTATACATCCTTTTCTGATACAACTTCTTTGTTTTTTCCTTCATTACTCTCCTCCTCCAAGCTTTCTTGAACCACGCAATACACCAAGCTTTTGTAGAAGATACATGATGTTGCTGCTTCATATAGATACTCTAACTACTTTGCAGCAGGCTTTTCTAAATTTTCTGCAGAATGGGCCTTAGCCCCCCAGCATGTGAGACAACTGGATGAGTCTTTAGCTTTTTTGAAGAAGACTTCCCTATTTTGTTGTAGAATGAGACAGCCCCCAGTATACGAGAATAAGCCCTTAGCTTTCAGCAGAAAGCTTCCCATGTTTGCTACAGAATGAGCTTTAGCCCCCAGTATGTGAGACAACCAGATGAGTTTGATATCACCTTCTCTTGGTGTTGATGCTCCATCATGTGGTTTATGCATTCTTCAGTAAAAAAAAAATTAGATGCTATGGATCTACAAGTTGCCATATTGTAGAAATTCTTCGTTGCTAGAGAATTTGGGAAAAAGTTACTTCCCAAGCATGCTTTGACTTCGTTCCACTGCAAGCACAATTGCTTCCCATGTATTTTATGCTACATATGATTGTGGCTATAGCTCTTCCGCAGATTCTTTCTAAAGACTTGCGATCATGGCTCCTTTGCGGGTTTGATTAAGTGTAGCCCCCATTATGGGCTTTTGCCAAGAACTCACAACCATGGTTCCTTTGCTGGCTTTTAACCAAGAATTCATAACCACGACCCTTTTGCTGGCTATTGCTACCAAGACCCATATTTCATGGGTTTCTTCTTCGCTTGCTTTGAGTACGGGCATATTTAGATGGAGCTTGCTACGTCTCTTGCTTCATGGTTGGCTAGTAATGGCCAAAAGTTAGCGGCTTCTAATATAGAATTTTCTCATGACGTACCCACATCTTTCTAGGACATCATGCTTCTTTATTTTTTTTGTGGCAGAATACCCTTGTAGCAGAACACCTTCAATAAAAAACCACGTAATAGTTTTTTGCAGCAATAAGAAAGCAACTCTATGTATGTCAGTAATTGTTTCTGCCATTTCTCTCTTGTACACAGGATGAAAGAAAGAGCTTTGAGTTTGCCACTGTTGTAGAGTTCTCCTAGGATGAGACATAGGCATCAATGAGCTTCAGACTTGAAAAGTGATGGTGGAGTTGCGTAGTTTGTAGTACAAGTGATCTGATACATTCTTTCTTAGAAATATCATAAAGGTCATGATCATTAATGCCACTCTAGGCATAAATCTTCTGAGATGCTTCAAAGAAAACTTCTCAACTCTTCAAGGTTGTTGAACTAGTTTGCTAGACCCAATAATGGGCAAAGAGCAGTTTGTAAGCAGCTTGTAGATTTGGGCTTCTCTATGGAGAGTACGCAGTAACTAATGATTGGCTTCATTCCAAGGTCTGGATTCAATTTGGACACTTCACCACCCTATCACATGCCTTCAATGTATGCTTTGGCTGAAAGCGGATGTTTCGATATCGCTGAATCGATTACTTCTCCCTCCTCCCTTCATTGATACTAATATATTTGCTGATGTAGTAGCAAGAAAATTGATTTAGTAAAAGTGAACATGAAAGGCTTTGTATGCACCTCTCTTGCTTTGAGAACAAGTCTCAAATTTGTTGAATAAGATTTAGACTTGGATTTCTTGTTGTAACAGAATCGTCCACTGCTCTTTTACACATCTTCACAGTGTTGGTGTTCCCATGAATTCTTTATGGGGCAATGATCATTTTTGTTATAGAAAATAATCACGTTGGATTTGTGATTGCACTTAGAAAGTTAAAGAATTCAATACTGAATTTTGTGATAGGATATTCTGCGAAAAGACCTGCTGGAATACAATACAAAATTCTGTTGCAAAATATTCTGCTGCAGAATATTCTGCCGCGAGCAATCTGCTGAAAGACCTGCACTTTCTACCACGAAATTTCTGCGGAAGGACATTCTGCACTTCTGGAAAAAGTCTGCTGAAGGATACTTCACGGAGGAAATAGTTATTCGTAGCAGTATAGTAATGATGAAAATTTTCCTTTGGCCACAATAGCTTCATTTTTTTGTTTCTAGCTTTTGGTCCTTGAGAGGAAGTAGAGCTAGAATCACTAGCATAAAAAAAATGATTGAAACCTTGTGAGGGAAAGAAGGGATTTTTCTACTTTAAGTGCTGGACCTGAAGGTGGAGATGGAGAGAGTTTAGAAAGCTTCTAATGCTTCCTTAAAAATAAATGAGAGCAAAAAGTGATGGAACTTTTGGTTTTGCATGTTTGAATAAGTGGCTTGCCACATGTCCCACATGCATGACAAGGAGAACAAGTGGCATTTACAGGATAGGACCAAGTATTGTAAAGGCCTTTTATTATAGAGTTTTTAGGATATTTTATGCTCTGTTTTAACATTGCTGTGCAGAATTCTGCTACGGCATTGTCTTGCTGTAACGTTGCTGTATTCTGCCATAGAATTCTGCTACAATACTGTCCTGCTGTAACGTTGCTGCATTTTGCCACAGAATTCTGCTGCGGCACTGTCCTGCTGTAACGTTGCTGTATTCTGCCACAGAATTTTGCTACGGTACCGCTGTGACTTTTTGAATACTTTCTTGAGAGTATAGCTTGGAAGGTTTAAGAACATCTGTATGTCTTGCTTTTGGTAAGGACTTGGAAACATGTTTACGAGGGAGTGATATCTCATTCTCCCCATCTTAATCCCAACTCCCCAGCAAAGTCGCCATTTTAATGTAGGGGCCTTTTTGTTGTGTTGTGCGTTGTGCGATAGTAGGCCCGAGTATTCTGAGTAAGGAAGTTGAGACCGGTCCAACTGCAACTCAATTTGGTCCGGCTTGTGCGCAAACATTGAGTCCAAGTCCAAGAGAAGACGTAGCAAAGTGGGCTTATCCTCTGTTACTGCCGCATAAGACTTTTCTCCAGTTTCTGCCGCTGCCAGTTTCTGCTGCAGGATTGATGTTTCTGCCGCAAAAGAAACTTTTCTCCAGTTTCTGCCACAGGTCTGACTTTTCTACTATGCAGCAAAACTGTCTACCGTGTAGTAAGACTGTCTGCTGTGCAATGAAGCTTTCTGCTATGCTTTAAAAGCTTCCTGCCGTAAGGCCTTCTGCTGTGCAATAGAGCTGTCTGCCGTATGAATGTCTACTCTTCTTTTTGCTGCAGAAATACTTTTTTACTTCCTGCACATAAACAAATCTAAAACCCAAAGAAAATACCCATCAAACAAATGTTAGTTTAAATGGGTTAGCATATTCTCAAATATATACACATATTCATAAATAAAGATATATGTATATGTATACTTATGGCAGGATAATGATTAGCTTATGTCAACAGTAAAATATGTAATAACAAATAAAGAGGAAAGTTTCGGCAGGAAATGTTTAGCTGGTAAAATAGTTAACACGGTAAACATAATAAAAAAAGGTACTACAGCAGAATAACAAGTACAACAAGTAAAGGCACCGCAGCAGGACAACTGATGCGGCAGACTTGATAAAAACGTGCTACAGCAGGATGACTAAATACGGCAGATATAAGTTATAATGAGAGAAATCAAATATATTTGCAATCAAAATTAAGTAATAAATCTGCCCATAGAATAAGTAAACCAAGAAGGAACCCAAACTCCAACTTCAACAACCTTATCATGGGCTCCTGCCATAAAAGTTGTTCATTTTGGAGAATAGGCCTAAATGGCTACTAGCTATTATTTTTAGAGATTTCAAAGAGTGGGTTTATTAAGAGGGAGGGAAAAGATGGTCTATTGATGCATGCCCCTATTCCTACCGCGTTTTCTCTCTTCTTTTTCTTTCTTTCTTTCTTTCTTTTTCTCCCCTCTGGTTGTTTTTCTTCTTCCCCTGTTTTTTCCTCTCTCCATCCTCCGTTTTTCTGCTGTCCCTTTTTCTACCATGGTTACCTCTCTTTTATAGTGAGCTAATTCAATGGGATTTCTCCCTTTTACCCCTAGGGTTTCACCAACTATTTTTAGTTTGTTGTGGGCATCCTTTCAAGATTACCCATCCACCCATTGGTTGCCCTTGTCATTACTCAGAATAGGTCAGCTGCACCATTACTTATTCCACGACAAAATTCCATTTTGTTTGTTCTTGTTGTATACCTCTACCTCACTACCTAGCTCTATGGCATGCATCAGTGGTCCTAACCATTTATTACTTCTTTTGGATAAGATACCATCCCAGCAAGGTATATATCCCAAAAGAAGTTATGGCAGGAAACCAAATATAGACCCCCTTTTCCCCCCACCACCAAACCATGCCCTCTGAATCTCTTTGACCGTGGGCCCACCTCCCCTGTATTGGCTGGGTACAGGTTGGTGGTGCCCTGGCCCTTCTGTGCTTGCTCCACTGTCTTTTGTTTTTGTCTCCCACGCCATTCCTGCCGTAGCAGATTAGTTCTGTTTTGTCTGCTGCATGTTTTTGTCTTATTTCTTCATGCGTTTCCTGCTGCATTTGTCGTTTCCTTTAGTTTGACTCTCTCTTCATGCAATTCCTGCTACTAACACTTCCTGTCGTTCCTTGTTTCTTTTCATCATGCTTCATCATATCAGTTTTCATGCCTATTTTCTTATACAAAAGGATTTGGGCCTTTGTGGGCCAAATAATGTTGACTGGATCAAAAGGGCATTGGGCCCAATTTATTTTCATCTACCGAAGCCATCCTGCCAGAGAACTGTATTCTGCGGCAGATCTGTATTCTGCTAAAGAACTGTATTCTACGGCAGATCTGTATTCTGCGGCAGACTTATATTTTGCAGCAGATGGCTTTCACTTGCACTTCTTTCTTTGCTCTTCGGTCTTCTTGGAGGGTCTTTGGGCCTTGCTTCTTATTAGCCTTTCTTCTTTATGGGCCTTTGGGTACAGATTTGCGAAAATGAGCATTAACAGTAGTTAACTTGGTTAATTAAATTAACTAACTCGTGTCAATCTATAACCCAACACAATTAATTATCAAAAAATATTTTTAAGAATGTTTTTATAAAAATTTTAATCAAAGTTGACAGAAATGCCTTAATTAAATAAACTTGAAACTTAAATGATTCAATTGAACAAAAATAAAGTTAGAGGACTGAAATGTATTATGGTTGAACTGAGAGAATGCATTTTGCATTTTTGCCAAAAAAAAAGTGTAAATTTTTTGTTATGGATTAAGATATCTAAATTTAAATTCCACTTATATAAATTAAAAATCAATTAGTGAATTAACTTCACAAAGAACAATAATCTAGGAACCGACGGTATCAATTCAAATCTAGTGCATCGTACAAAGGGTTTGCCACTTTGTTCATGCTCTATGCGCAAGAATAGAACTTACATCGTACTTGGTAGTGTTCATCTATTGGATTGGGTGGAGCCTCCAAAGAGGGACCTTTAGGATTTGGATAAATTGTGCTAAAGACACAAAGCCATTGTGCTTATGCAAGGTTGGAAACGCTAGCTCTTGACGTCATAGAACATTTTGATTTTTTGATTTTCAAAAAGAGTTCTTCTAGTGCCACAAACAAACTCACTACTTTTGCCCCAACTCTTTACTTGGCAGATTGCATTTGGTTATTTATCATTTTCACATGAACCCAATATTTTTTATCCTTCAATCATAGGGTCTGTTTGGATACAACTTATTTTGCTGAACTGAAAACTGAAAACACTGTAGCAAAATAATTTTTAAATGTGTGAATAATGCTCTGAGACCCACATTTAATATATATATATTTTAATAAAGTTGTCATGAGTCCCATGTACAATGTATAAACAGTACGTGAATAGTGCGTACTGTTCATGAACAGTAAATTTTGTTTCTAAAAGCAAGCGCAAGTGCAGGAAAGGAAAAAAAAAAAGAAAACAAAGAAAAACGCAAACATGATGCAGGAAACGTGAATCCAAACTCACTCATAGTCAGCCACATGGAGAACTATGACAGAAGTTATGTATTTTTTTGTGTTACTAAAATTTTTTGTTTCAAATATTGGCATCCTAGGACCTACGCAAAGCACCTATCAAAGGATCAAAAGTAGATTGTTCTTGGTTCAAAAAAAGAAAAAAAAGAAAAAAAAATGGATTGTTCTAATCCATGGAGTGGAGCCTTCATGTCTGAGATATTTGGTGTGAATTTGGCCTAGCTTATTTGCTTGCTTTGGTTTTATTTATTTATTTTAAATAATCTAATTTTTATTTTTTATTTTTTATTTTTAAATAAGTTAGTTTTTAGCTTTTTGTAATACATTTAACATAAAAGTTACCAAAAACCATATCTTTTGATAAACATTACACAAATAAGTTACCAAAAACTATATCTTTGAATCTAGTGCACCAAACAATTACCACCCAATGTTAGCTGTAAAAGTTGATTAGGTAAATTTTTTTTTTAACCTTTTAGACATTTACACTTTAATTTTTTAGGTAATTGCACCATTACCACTCCAATGTGATCTCAATCTGATGTGGATTTAGATGAGAAAAAAAAAGGAAAGAAAGAGATTAAAAAAATAAAATTGTTACATTCACAATATTTTTACAATAAATTATAGATAGGTAGTAAGTTATTATTAATTCTAATTTTAATCCAAAATTTACATTACTTTTTTTCTCCACTTATAACAACCAATAACAATCTATCATTTAGAATTTATTGTAAAAATGTTGTGGACATAGCATTTCTCTAAAAGAATCATAAAAAATTATTTTACTATTTTATATTTGTAAATTATAAATTAATTATTAATTACACGGATATAAAAATATTCATATAAAAAATTAAAATTAAAACCTTTCAAAGATATAAGAGTAATTTTACAAATTAATTAAGCATTTTCTTCCTAATTGAAGGGAAAGCAAAATGTGAAAAATTGGTGGATCCATGAAAACCCTTCTCTCTACGTTTCCTTTCTCTCATCTTACCTTCTCTCCCCTACGTTATACATGCCAAAGATGCTAAGGTGGGCTAGTCATTGACCTTAAGGAACATCTTGATTTTTGTAGGGGTTAAGAGTGATTTTTGACATCATCATATATCTTGGCCTTAAATTTCTATAAGCTTAGAATTCTATACATAAAAAATTTAATAAAACATATAAAAGAAAAATAACATTGCATATAGTTTATAAAATTTAGCCTCTAAATTTTGGAGACCATTACGTTCAACAAAAGCTATGCTAAAAGTCAATGATGCCCAAGTGCTGAACGGAGAATTGTTGGCGCTAGAGCAGTTGTTGGGGACATCACAACTAGATTCCTTATGGCCGTTCTAAAAACGGCTTATGGGAGTAATGTTAAATGTCATAAAAGATATGAGTATGTCTTCTTCATTACTAATTGATTTTAAGGTAAAGTGATAGGCCAAAAATGTATTGACCTCTTGTGATGAATTAACAAATTAATTAGCTAAGTTAATTAATTAATTCAATTAGCATGCAATATGTGTGATAGCACAAACAAATTACCAACTAAGTTAAATGCAGCGGAAAATAAAGTTGACACGGTGATTTGTTTACGAATGGAGAAAACCACCGAGGCAAAACCCTACAGGGTGAATTTAAGGTCACCACTCTCAAGAATCTACTATTATCACAACAAGCGATTACAAGTAAAGGAATCCCAATACCTTATACTAACCTACAGTTGAATCCTTACCCCAATACCCAATTGGGCTTGTTCTATAGTGACAATCTCTTCTTTCCATTGGCTCTCAGAATGTGACTAACCAATTGCGCGGATCCCCGTACATGACTTGATCACCAACTTGAGAAGGATGTTGATTGTAAAATTTTTCAGCTCATCACACGATGAAAATCATGAAGTTGCTTGATCACAAAATCCTACGGTGTATAAACACTACAGCTTCTTCAAGAGAAAGAAGAACTAGGGCAAACTAGGTTTCCGATCACACATTTCTTCACACTTATGGAATTGCGCTCTTGTGCAACTGTGTGTAACCTTTTTCGGCCCTTAAAATAATCATTATATACGTTTAGGGTTGTAAGAAAAGAAAGCCTAAACATACATTCACGGATTGGATGAAAATCAACTTGAAAAACTGAATTTCATAAACCTCGATAGATAGCCATCTATCAAGCTAGTTATTGAGCCACGGGCTTTAGTAGCTTTTAAACCTCGATAGATGCTAGCTGTCGAGTTTTAAAATTCTGCACTTTCTCACTTGATTCTTGGACAGACTTACATGGCTTTAACACTTGAACTTAAAACCTTGTTTCTTGAAGCATTAAACTCATCCTAAATCTACCCAATTACAAGTAGAGTGCGTTTTGTCAAAAGATTAACCAATTACATAAAATATTGACATATGTTCCTAACATCAAATCACATATGTCCTAACATAAAGTGACACAGCTTAAAATCTGATAAGTTCTATTAGAGTCAAAGGCCATTAGTTCAAGTCATTAGAGTGTCATTGTGAATTTTTTTTTAGGGGGGGGGGGGGGGGTGGTTGTTGGGGGCTACAATTCAACTCCTTATGACTGCTATAAAAATAGACTTGCGAGGAACGATGTTGAATGCTATAAAAATCTTGAGTGTATCTCCTCGATTTTGAAGGAAGAGTGGCATAGCTCACTACTCAATAGCAGCTCAGCCATTGGTGGTGGAAGGAATGGTAGGGTGTCATGCCCCTTCACTACAATCATTCACTCCTACTGTTCTTAGATTAAAAAGGCATTGAAAGGATTTATTATTGTTTGCTCCCCTTGCATGTTTATAAAAGGGCAATGATTCTATCACACTTACTTTTTCATATTCATTTTCATGTTTTCGACATCACGCATCAATTGTGAATATTGTGCAATATTATGATTTTTTGGTGTTTGATTATCATGATAATCTCCATAAGAGTGGAAGAAATTTGAATAATAAATTTGAAACATAGAAAGTTAAGTTATATGGCATAAAATATAGAAAATCATAACACATTATAACAAAAGTTAATAGAATATAAAGAATCTTAGAAAAGAACAAACAAGCACAAAATATACAAATAAAGAACAGATAAGAAAGAGAGAGTAAATGAAAAGATACATTTTTGAAATGCAAAGAGATATAAAATACATGGAGAAATTGTTGCATTTATAGACAAAGAGACAAAATAGATATAAATGGGAGATGCTTATAGGGAATTAGGAAAGAGAAAAGGAGGAGGGAAAACCAAGAAGAGAAAACTATTCAGTGTTATTGAATTCCTCTCTGCTTAGAATATTTATTTAGTTAAGTGAGTCTACTTCTTTTGAAAATGGCTGTTGAGGGTCACTTTTTCAACCCGAATAGAAAGAAGGAAGCCCAACCCAACAACACGGGCAGCAGAGAAGTGGCAAGTATAGAGTAAAATCATTAAGCCTAAGCGGCAGGAATAATGGATCACAGGCCCATAATATAAACAAATGGGCCTTAAGGAAGCAAATGGGTCTAAAAGGCCCGAAAAGAGAGAAATGGCACCCATGGGTAGTATGTGGTATAGAAAAGCGAGAATGGGCCAGCGGTAGGCCTAAAGCAATGTAAACAAAGAAATTAAGGGATTAATGGCAAGCCCATAAACCCCAAGGATGAGAATAAAGAAATTGGGCCGGGGAAGCCTAATGAAGTTAGTAAAAGCCCATAGGAATGTAGAGTTAGTAAACGGACCAAGGAAGTCTAAAGAAAGTAAATGGGCTAGAAAAGCCCAAAAGAAAACAAAAGGGACACTGGAGCCCATAAGAAAGAACACTAGTGGCCACGTTAAGCCACTGGGGGAAAGGATGGAACAGCAGGCCAGAAAGAGGCCTAGCAGGAGTAAGCTATTACAGCAGGAATAACAAGTAATGTGGCAGGAAGTCAAGTAAGTTAAGAAGTGGGCTGAAAGAAGATGCAAAACCCAGTACCAAATGAAGCCCAGTCCTTACGGAAGCGAGAAATTAAAGTAGCAACTCATAAAAAGCCAGAAACGAGCAGCAGGCTGTGCAGGCAAAGTCTCCAGATCGCAGCGGACGCATAAGCAGCAGGCAGATTTCAGACACATACGGACAAGAAGCACGCGCAAGACCTAAGCACCACCAGCCTGTACCCAGCCAATACGGGACATGGTGAGGTCATGGGTCAGAGGTAAGAGGGCATGGTTTGGTGGAGGGGAGAGGGGAAAACCTGTTTTGGGGTTCCTGCTCAAGCTTTTTTGGGAGATACGTCTTGTTGGGATGACATACTTCCTAAAAGAGGCAAGGCTGAGTTGGAACCACTAGATGTATGCCATGAGGGATAGAGAGAGAGAGGAATAGCACCGCGACAGGAAGAAGAGCCACGGCAGACTAACAGACAAAATAATTGTTTTTGTCTAGTGGCTCGCAGACAGAACAGTAATGGTTGGCGAGTACACCCAGAACGGACAAAGGTGGTTAAGGGGTAGAATAGTAAAATCCGGTCACAGCAGGCACTATAAAAAGGAGTCCTTTGCTGTGTACAGGGGACACAACACAACACAATAGAACACAAAAATTAACAACACCAGGGAGATACACAGGAAAACAAAGAGAAAACACAATACTAAAGAAATTACGGTGGTTGAAATCACTAAGGATAGACGAAGGGAACCTAGGGAAAAGAAAGAAAGAAAAGATAAAAGAGAGAAAATAGAAAGGAAAGCGAGAGTTAGCAGCATGTACCAATAGGTCTCTTCCCCTCTCTCCCTCTCTAATCCCTACTCTCTTCCGTGAATAATCGTCCTGGGCATTATCCATTCAGGTTCGCCTTCCTCAAATCTATTAATTTCCACAGCAGGATTCTTTTCCTCGAAAGTTAATCATGTTGAGAGGAGGGGTTCTTCCTCTTTGGCTTTGCTCTTGCAGATTAAACTGGACTTAGTTTCTTTATATTTTGATTAACCCTTTTATCATTTGCCCCTCCCACTTTATTTGCAAAAGTCATTAATATTACTGTGATTATGGATTATTTGTTCATTCTCTGTTGAAAAGCCATCTGGTCATTCCAGAATATTCGGCTTTGTTTTATTTATTGTATCTGTCTGTCACAAGCTTCTTTGAAACAGCTCTGCCTGCCGTAAGCACACTCCTGGCAGATGAGGCATAGTTTGTGCACAAGCCAGCCAAGTTGAGTTCTAGTTGGACTAGTCTCAATTCCCGCAACCCAGAACATTTGGGCCTACTATCAGAAAGGGGCAGCCCAGCCCGACATAACAGAAAAGGCCCCCACAATGGCTAAATTTGTATCTGTTGAGGTCTAAAAAGTTATAATGTTGTACCAAGGCCCAAAATGGCACAGTGAGTTGAACTCCATAAAAAAAATAATAAAAGGCTTGAGCTCACAACAAGAAAAAAAGGATGGTAGGCCCAAATTCATTAAAAAGATTTAAGCCCAAGACCCACGAAGGGATAGACCTTAGGGCCCATGAAACGAAGGGAAGAAAGGAAGAAGCCCAGCCTGCTAAGATCAGAAAATCAAAAGGGAGTCCAGTGATAAGAACTGGGCCGGGATACCCAGGGACTACCAAGAGCTTGAGGTCCTCGAGACATGCAATATAGTTAGGATGAGATTAAGACAGCTCAAAGGAGTGCCCAGAAACACAAGGAACGAAGAACAGATACGTCCTTATCAGCCACCCAATGCTGCAGAAAGGAATCAGAAAGCTTGGGGACTAACAATTCATGAACAAATGGCTAGTACCTCAGGGAACTCAGAATGAAAAACCATGAAGGAAAGTAGCTGGTAAAATTGTCAACCTGGCAGAGATGGAATCGGCTCACTCAGGAAAAATGACAACAAGGAAGAAAGCTGAACATGAAAAGGTGAGGTGTAAAAGCCTTTAAGGAAAAGAGATTAGAGATCAGCTCTCTAGGGACACCCCAGAATGGAAAGTCAGCAAAAGGCTTTTGGGGAAAAAGCACCAAAAGAAGAAAAATATGAGAAACAAGGAAGGGACCAGCCACCAAAGTTGTTGGCACAACATTGGCTTTGGTACCCAAGGGAGCAAGGGAGGGGAATCAGTGGTACCTCGGAACCTTAGGATGACACTATAAAAGGTGAAGCATCCAACAATGAAGGGGCATTCAGCAACAGTGAATCAGAATAGAATCGTTGAGAAAACTCTGTCAAAAAAGTCAAAGAAAGTAGTAAAAGAAAAAGAATATTGCCCGGTATCCTAAAACAGCCATTATAGAGCATACTTTGATTCAAAGGGATTCAAACTTTGCAAGTCTTAAAGGCTTAGAGAGCCATCTAAGTCTATAATTTTTGAATTTATTTGGACCTTGTAACACATCTTAGTAAGCACATTGTAATTGACAATTAAGAAAAATAATGAAATATTTCACATTAGTTTAAGGATCCTTAGTGTTTATTTTGTGTCTTTCTTTATTACATTGCTTTTTTACTGTTTCTTGCTGTTCCATACATATATATTTCTTGTTTGCTAGTATGTATGTATTGTAGGATTTTTGCTCTATGCATCACTTGGTTTGTAATCAGCCCACTTAGTTGCGATGAACCAAGTCCAGTCCCTTGAAACAACAACTAAAAGGCTCAGGGTCCTTGCTTCTACTTGGCCTGGACACTGGCCAAAAAAGGACCCTCACAGTATTTTTGACAAATTTCAAAGTACAAATTATACATTATACCACATTAAAAAATAGTTATATATTCTCATAAAGTACATGGATCTGCAAGTAGTTATATATATAAAGCTTAAGACCAAAATACCACTAATGTGAATATTAAGTGGTATTTTGATGTTAGAAAAAATAAAATAAAAGTAAACTATACATTATATTATATTTATTTGTTAGCTTTTATTAAAAATATTAAATTGTGTTGTAATTTTTTCATAGTCAAAACCTTTTACTTATAATTTTTTAAAACCATATAGTAACTATTTGTGTGTCAAACTTTGGAGTACTACTTGAAAACAACATGTTTCTCAAAAAAGGAAGAAAAGAAATTAATATCAATTTATAGAGTTTCTTTTTAAGGGAGTTTCAAATTATGACATATGTTCTTGATGAAAGTTCTTTATCATCAGATCAAGACACTAATTGGTTATTGGTGTAGACAGAAATCGTACCCCAGATCTCTTATTCAACCATAAAAAACTTTATCAATTGAACTAACTAAAACTCATATTTACAGAGTTTATTTATATAATTATTTCCAATTTTTATTAGTTATACACATTTTTATGAAAAGTAATAGGTCACTATATAAAGAATTTGAACCCATATCGCTTTCAAAAAGTAACAGTATTTTTTGTACTTTTTATTGAATAAAAAAACATATGCGTCTTTATTTATCTTTTTGTTTTCTACTCTTATTTTTCTTTTATAACTTTTGACCCTTATACAACGTGCAACACGGATATCATAAAATAAAAATAAAAAAAAATAAAAAATAAAAACTTACGGATAATGCCTGAAACAAAAAGCAAAAGATAAAAATTGAAATACATACAACCTGATAAAAGCTCTTCATCACTAAAACTCATATATACAGAGTTTATTTATATAATTATTTCCAATTTTTATTAGTTATACACATTTTTATGAAAAGTAATAGGTCACTATATAAAGAATTTGAACCCATATCGCTTTCAAAAAGTAACAGTATTTTTTGTACTTTTTATTGAATAAAAAAACATATGCGTCTTTATTTATCTTTTTGTTTTCTGGTCTTATTTTTCTTTTATAACTTTTGACCCTTATACAACGTGCAACACGGATATCATAAAAAAATAAAAATAAAAAAATAAAAAAAAATAATAAAAACTTACTGATAATGCCTGAAACAAAAAGCAAAAGATAAAAATTGAAATACATACAACCTGATGAAAGCTCTTCATCACTAGACCAATATACTAATCAGTTTTTAGTTTAGGCAGAAATCGTATTCCATATCTTTTATTCAACCAAAAAAAAACTTTACCAATTGAGCTAATTGGAACTCATATTTATAGAGTTTTTTTATATAATTATTTCCAATTTTTATTAGTTATACACATTTTTATGAAAAGTAATAGGTCACCATATAAAGAATTTGAACCCATAACACTTTCAAAAAGTAACAGTATTTTTTGTACTTTTTCTTGAATAAAAAAATTTGTGTCTTTATTTATCTTTTTGTTTTCTAGTCTTATTTTTCTTTTATAACTTTTGACCCTTATACAACGTGGATATCAACACGGATATCATAAAAAATATTTTTTTTTTCAATGAAACTTAACACATGACAGATTTCTAACCAAAAAAAAAAACTTAAGGATAATGCCTGAAACAAAAAGCAAAAGATAAAAATTGAAAAACATACAATATGATGAAAACTCTTTATCATACTAATCAATTTTTGGTGTAGGTAAAAATTGTATTCCAAATCTCTTATTCAATCATAAAAATTTTTATCAATTAAGCTAACTAGAACTCATATTTATAGAATTTTTTTATATAATTATTTCCAATTTTTATTAGTTATACACATTTTTGTGAAAAGTAATAGGTCACTGTATAAAGAATTTGAACTCATAACACTTTCAAAAAGAAACAGTATTTTTTGTACTTTTTCTTCAATAAAAAAATTTGCGTCTTCATTTATCTTTTTGTTTTCTAGTCTTATTTTTCTTTTATAACTTTTTTTTTTTTTTGATAAGTTCTTTTATAACTTTTGACCCTTATACAACGTGGATATCAACACGGATATCATAGAAAATATATATTTTGTAAATGAAACTTAACACATAACAGATTTCTAACTAAAAAAAACTTAAGGATAATGTCTGAAACATAAAGCAAAAGATAAAAATTGTAAAGCGTACAATCTGGGGGTTGGAGTTTTGGTGGGGTAGGAGGACGATTGTCCCCCTCAGTCTCTGGCTCCGCTATATGACTCTCATTATAAAAAAAAAAGAAAAAAAGAAAAGAAAAGGAGATAATACTAATAAAGATCTTATAAATTTTTACTAAAGGTTAAATCTCTTGTTATTAAATAAAAAATATAAAGTTCAAATTCTACCTATATTAAAAATTAATTAGTGCTTTAGCTTAATAATAATAAACAATCATTATAGTTCGTACACTATATATTGAAATACAATGATATCTATAAAAATTAAAATAGGTACTAAAAGTTTTACTGCACCTAGCTTACAATTTTTTTTTTTAAATTACAAATTGATGTGTCATTAATCATAAAAGGACAGTTCAAATATATATTTATGAGGTGATTAAAGCCTATTAATTACATTTGTTGCCACATTGATTTAAAGCTTTATGAGGTGATTAAAGCCTATTAATTATATTCATTACCATATTGATTTAAAGCTTTATGCAGTTAAACCATTAATATCTTTTAACATTTTCTTTTGTGTTTGTTGACAAATTATGTAGTATCCTTACCATCACTCAAAAAAGAATGTCAATCTCAACTTCTTGCCTTATTAGGGCATGTTTCGTAGACTATAATGGTGATTGCATAGGAATATGAATAGGTATTATAAAAAGTACAAAATATTGTAATGTAATATTTATTACTATTCATTTGTTTGATGGCAACACAAGAATAAAACCTTGAAGATAATCAAATGTTTAAATCAAATTGTCTAAATTGTAATATTAGAATAAAACTTAAGATATATTTTAGGAAATATTTTACTAATATAATTATATTTTCTAAAAAACAATATTTTTAAATTTGGCAGAAAGATTAGTTATTTTTTATGACTTTTTATTTTCATAATTGTTATGTGTATATGGAAAGTTTGTTTATTTAGAATTGTATTAATTTTAAAAATTAATACACTTACAAGGAATAGTTATTACAACAATTTTAGAGAGGAATAGTTATTTCTCATTTTAAAGAATAATTATTCATAAAAAATGATTATTTCCTATAATAAAAATATAATCAAAGTACTGAATTACTAAATCATAAAAATAACTAAATCAAAGTACTTATTATAATTTACCAAACTTACTACTCCTATGACTATAAAAATGGACGAGGCCGGCAGATGGCAACAACATAAACCATATTAGCCTCTCCCTTCACTGCACTAAACCCATAGAGACTTTGGTCATCTTGTTTCTGTAACATAACAACATGGCGATATCTTCATATCGATCTAATAGTAGTGCTCTGAGCTTCACCTGCTTGTCCGACAATGAGATCTTGAGCCAAATTTATCCAACCCACTTCCACGTTAATGAGAAGTTGGATGTTGAATCTCTTTTCATTATGGCCGAGAAAATCCTCAACCGTTCCACTCTGGTGGTTGATAATTTTTTGCAGGTATAGTATTAACATACCTTCTTTTGAGAAAAGAGAAAAAAATTTGGGTCTGAAGGTTTACACTTCAGTAACTCACAGTTTCCTCCTCTACCAATAGACCATGCATAATAATTTGGTTTTAGAATTTTATTACAATGCTTAGTTTAGACTTTTAGCATATTAGTTATATATTAGACTTTTCTTTTTATTTTTTGTTTTAAAAAATGTTAAGACCGTGATATGAGACTCATTAATTGTCAATGAAATATGCTCGATCACTTCTTTTTGTCCACTGGCTTTGTGCTATTAAAATGCCATGAACACTAGCTTTGACACATAATTACAGCAAGAGCAGGGTACCCAAGCAACCATTGAACACTTGGAGGAGAAGACCCCCAAAGCAAGTTTTAGTCCACCCTTGTGTTTACTCAAGAAAATTTCCTTTGAGGTAATTGCATTTTTCATTTTTTCTTTTTTTCCCCTCCTTTTTGTATTAAAAGGATAATGATCAATTTCATATATATAATATCAAAATGTTCTAAATATTGCTTTAGACCCTGTTTTGGTTTGTCCATTTAAACAAAACATTTTGATTCCGGCCTATTTCAATGTATCGTTTTGGGGTTATTGCTAAAAGTTTATATATATATATATATATGTGTGTGTGTGTGTGTGTTACAAAATTTATATACCTAAGTCTACGTCATATGATATTATACCATAACTAATTATTAATTCAAAATCAATAATATGCACATTCCTAATATCATCATTACATAATATGAATATATAACATGTGATATATAATTAAAGAAAAAATATATTAATGAAGAAAAAAAAAACTATGTCATATATGTGAGTAAAGCAAACAAGAAAAACAGGAAAATAATAATAAAATGTCATATGTGAGTGAAGTAACATTAAAAAAAAAAAAAAGTTGAAGAAAAAAATAATGATTTATTTACATACCAACCAAAATCACCATACTAAGTAGAATTGACCGAAATGAGTAGAATGAAATAGAATGGTTGGGATTTAGAACACGATAGAATAGATGAGTAACTTGTACTAGTTAATTAATTGAAATAAAAAAATCCCGTCCGTTTCGGACGGAATGGAATGGAAATCATAACTAGTATATATGGAACCATTTGGTCAATGACATTGTCTTTTTATTTATTTACTCACATAAAATTTATTTATTTATTTATTTATTTTTAAATGTCAGATGCAATGCAAGGAACCAGGTTATCCAATTGCTCATGAAACAACACTGTCAATATTTAAGTTGTTATCACGCTATTCCTGGGATGCAAAGGCAGTGCTGACCCTGGCGGCTTTTGCTTTAGACTATGGAGAATTCTGTCTGCTTGTGAAAATTCAGTCATCGGAGGAACTAGCCAAATCAGTAGGAACACTCAAGCGAGTACCTGTTCTCATAAAAGGCGTAACAATGCAGAAGAACCAGCAAGTCTTTATTGATCTTAACAAAGTGGTTAAAACCACAATGAAAGTGATTAAATGCATCTTTGAGTTGGAGAAACTGTCCAATTTTGATTTTGACACAATGGATGTATCCGAATTGGCAACAGGTGCTGGGCCGTATCAAATTGGATGTTTATTGGGCTATTACAACCATTGTAGCAAGCACAACTCAGCTATCATCCTGCCTTATTTTTGATGAGTAAGTTCAAGTTCTAGTTCAGGCCCATTTATATTATATGGCATTCTCAAATCCTTACTTAGTAGTCTTAAAGAAAGTTTATCTCACATCTTGATAAAGTCTGTAGTTATTTTGTGATTTAAAACTCAAAACATTATTTTGCAAGGTTTGTATAGAAAATTTATTGTTAATGTAATACAGTTCTACTGTTGACGCAGAAAAAATTACTGAATTTTTCACTTGATATTTCAAAAATATTAGGACCACAAATAAAGTAACAACTTGCCCGCAACTAAAATCACAACTTGCCCATGTGACCAATTGTGAATGGTG
Source organism: Quercus gilva (assembly GCA_023621385.1). Taxonomy (NCBI): domain Eukaryota; kingdom Viridiplantae; phylum Streptophyta; class Magnoliopsida; order Fagales; family Fagaceae; genus Quercus; species Quercus gilva. The sequence goes on from CM042475.1 coordinate 49,547,778, forward strand.
GAGTCCATAACTCCACCACTCACAACTCACTTCATGAATAAGTTATGACAAAGTTGTGGCTATAGTAAACAATTGATAAAAGAAAATACTAAAGTCACAAATTATTTTACAAACTTTTCTACAAATGGCTGAACAAGTTGTTATTTGTAAGTCAAATAGTAATGTTAGTGGTGGACCCAAATAAAAACCAGTAAAAATTTGCCACATCTATAGTTTTTGTAAAAATGCTGTAAAATACATTATTGGTCCCAACCATATCACAAAAACACAAGCCAGTTAAGGATGATATAGTCATATAGATGCATGGTATATACTATATACCAACTTACAACTGTTAAAAAACCATAGTTCTGTTGATTTCCAGGGACAAGAAGCAGGAACTAAACCCCTTTGCGGATAAACTGAACGTCATCCTCACCGAACTCGAGAAGCAGATAGTAATTTGCAAAGAACAAATAGGTTAGTACTTAGCGGTTTCATTTATAATGATGCAAACTTCCTTGCTTGAGTTGTGATGCACTGCACATTAAATTAATTCATTGCCTTAAAAGATGGACTACTATAATGATGAAAGATCTTGGTTTAATGCAGCGGAGACACAGGATTACCGGAAGCTCGTAAAACTTTTTCAAACCTCTATGGAGATCATGGAGGTACTTCATGAGCTGATTGATCCAACAAACAGGATGCAGCCACTGATTGATGGTTCTACTAAAGCACAGGTATGCTTTTCTAGCACATGCATCTTTTTTTCTTGTATAAGAGGATGAGATCACTCAATAATAGTTTGATTGCCGTAATATATATTTCTACTCTAGAAGTGCGAGTGTTGTTGGAAAAAAAAAAATTTACATTGATCTATTGTTGAAGATTACTTAAACGACAGCATCAACAGAAGAAATAGAAACAAGCAAAACGACAGAGGGAATAAAGATTGTAAATATAAAACGGCAAGAAGAAAGGAAAAGAAAAACTCACCGTTTCACTTAAGCATTAGTTTGTAATAGTTAGTTACAGTTCTGCCACTTTTCATTAGTTGATTGGTTGAAGATTTAAGTAGTTAGTTAGTAATTTTGGACACCATGTTTAGCCCCTGTTTTTCATATATATATATATACAGAGTATGTAGCTAATTATCATTAACTGCTTATAACAAAATTGATAAGCAATACAGAGTTGTTTTCTCTAAAAGCAAGTTCTTGTATTTCCTTTTTGCATTTTCTCTTTTTACATGGTATCAAAGCAATTTTCTTTCATTTTCTCACCAACAAAACAAAGTTTTTCTTTCCAAAATTTGATCTTTTAGTCTCTGATGGCTTTAGATTCCTCAAGTGCACCTTCTTCTTCATCTGCACCAACTGGCAGTGCTGCCATGGCAAATGAATTTGCTAACAATCCGTATTTTTTACCAGCGAATGAAAATCCTAGTTTGATTCTCACATTTCAGCCTCTTACTGGTCCTGAGAACTACATGACCTAGGCAAGATCTGTGTTTCTGGCTTTAAGTTCCAAAAACAAGTTTGGATTTGTTAATGGTTCAATCTCAGAACCAAGTCCAACTTCACCTTTGTTCAACTCTTGGAACAGGTGCAACACTATGATTCTTTCACGATTGACCAATTCTCTCAGTCCTGATCTCAAGGCTAGTGTTATGTATATCAATTCTACGAAAGATTTGTGGATTGATCTCAAGAACAAGCTTTCTCAAGACAATACGCCAAGATTGTTTGAGTTGCAGAAGGAGATTTCTCATTTGGTCCAAGGATCACTCTCGGTGAGTTCCTATTTTACTAAATTCAAGACCTTGTGGGATGAGTTTGTGAACAATCAACCTTTCATTGTTTGCACCTGTGCTTGTGTTTGTGGTTCTAAGTCATCTCAATTAGATGCACAACACAAAGAACACGTTTTTCATTTTTTAATGGGGTTGAATGATAGCTATGGCAATCTGATTGATCAAATTTTGCTTATTGAACCTTTTCCTTCTCTTAGCAAAGTATGTTCTTTAGTTTTGCAAGAAGAGAAAAGGAGGAATATAGGACATACTGTTAATGTGGTTCAGCAATTGGATGATGTGGCAATGTATGTGAATAACAATAGGCCATTTCAAGGTGCTTAAGGTCAGAACAAAGGTGGTGGGAAAGGAAAGAAAGATAGGCCAGTTTGTACTTATTGTGGTTTTACTGGACATATAGCAGATAAGTGCTATAAGCTCCATGGATATCCTCCTGGTTATAAGCCTAAAGGAGGTAATAGGCAAATGATCAATCAAGTTTCAGGTATCTTTGGGTTTGATGCCAACAACATTGGTTTTCCTAATACTCAATCCAATGTTTTGCCCACTCAAGAAGTCCAATCTGATGGTATGATTCAGAATTTGGTCAATGCTCCTTTTGGTGTTCAAACTGGTTTCCGGAATGGTGTTGGAAATACACCCTTTGGCATTGCACATGGTGCATTTAGAAATCCTGTTGGTGGTCCTTTTCTGTAGCAAAATCATTCCTCCTATCAGCCTCAATGTTCTATTTCTCCAGAATGTGAACAATTGCTCTCTTTTCTCAAAGGGTATGCAGGTTCAACTTTAGGTTCAGGTTTTGGCACTCCAGCTAGTCAAGTTGCTTCTGTTATGACACCCAATGCCATTTCAGCTTTACCACAGACATCACCATCCTTACCTTCTTCTTTCAACTCAGCTTCTAGTTCTTCTAATTTCTTAGGTAATCCCTTTTGGATCCCTCCTAATTTTTCTCATTCTGTGTTTTCTGCTCAAGCAGTTGATAGGACTGTTTTTAAATCTGATTCTTGGATCATAGATACTGGTGCAACAGATCACATGGTCCATTCAGTGTCTCAATTCACTTCTATCACTTTCATTGTTAACACTTATGTCTATTTGTCAAATGGGGATCAAGCCTTAGTCACACATGTGGGCACTGTGCATATTTCCTCTTCTCTTGTTTTAAAAGATGTGTTGTGTGTTCCATCTTTTGGTTTTAATTTGATCTCAGTTAGCAAACTTACCAAAACCTTGTTTTGTTGTCTCATTTTCTTCGGTAATTGTTGCTTCATTCAAGACCTTGCTCAATGGAGCATGATTGGTCAGGGTAGAGAGAGCAATGGCTTATATCTGTTGGATTCTTCACTTCAACAAAGGTCTACTGCTCTCATTGCTACTACCAGTTCCAGTTCCAGTCCCTTTCCCTTTTCAAGCACAGAATTATGGCACAATAGATTAGGACATCCTTCATTTTCAAAACTTCAAATGTTAAAGGGTGTTGTAAACATTGATGCTTTCAATAAAACTACATGTTGTGATGTTTGTCATTTTTCAAAACAAAAGAGGCTTCCTTTTCCTATCAGTACTCGTGTTTCTTCTGCTCCTTTTGATTTAATTCACTGTGATCTTTAAGGTCCTTTTGCCACTTGTATTGTTGAAGGTTACAAGTATTTTTTAACAATTGTGGATGACTTTTCTAGGTGTACTTGGGTATATTTGCTCAAGCTTAAATTTGACACTCAGTTTGTTATCCCAAATTTTGCTAATATGGTCAAAACTCAATTTAACAGATCCATTAACACCATTAGAAGTGATAATGGGACTGAATTTTTTCTTAAAGATTTTTTTCACTCTAATGGAATTCTATATCAACTATCTTGTGTTGATACTCCTCAACAAAATGCAATTGTTGAGAGGAAGCATCAACACATCCTTAATGTTGCTAGAGCATTGAAATTTCAATCTCAAGTACCCTTATGTTTTTGGGGTGATTGCATCCTCACTACTGTTCATTTGATTAATAGGATTCCTTCTAAGTCTTTGGGTAATAAAACACCTTATGAAATGCTTTTCCATTCTCCACCTTCTTATACACATCTTAGATGTTTTGGTTGTCTGTGTTTTATCTCTACCTCATCTTCTTACAGACACAAATTTGCACCTTGGTCCAGAAAATGTGTGTTTTTGGGCTATCCTCATGCCATAAAAGGCTATAAAGTGTTAGATCTTGCTACCAATTCTGTCTATATTTCTAGAGACATTGTTTTTTATGAGTCTATTTTTCCTTATGTCTCTACTTCATCTCCTTCCACTTCTTATTTGAATGATTTTTTTTTTCCTCATGTCAATTCTAATTCTTCTTATACTTCTACTTGCCCTTCTTCCACTCCTTCTTCCCATTCCTCTCCAAGTTTCTATTACCATTCCAGATTCTGATCTAGTTGTCTCACAATCTGATTCTATCACTTTAGACACTACTCCTCATACTTCTCATACTTATCTTCTTGATTCTAATTCTTTAGAACCTACTACCCATACTTCCATTCCTAATTCTGTTCATGATTCTAATCTTGTTTTAGATATCACACCCCTTCCTCAACCTGTCCAACCTCCTTTAAGAAGGTCTACTAGACCTCATGTACCTCCTTCTTACCTCTCAGATTATTCTTGTAAAACTATTGTTAGTGCCAAACCTCAATCTGGTCTGCCTTATGCTCTTTCTAATTTCTTGAGCTATTCTCACTTGGGTTCAAGTTTTAAATCTTTTGTCCTAGCAGTCAGTGCTACTCCTTTAGAGCCTGTTTCCTTTCATCAGGATGTTCAATTTCCTGAGTGGAGGGCTGCTATGGACAAAGAGATAGAGGCTTTGGAAGTGAACAATACCTGGTCTTTAGCCCCTTTACCTCCTAGCAAGGCTGCCATAGGCTGCAAATGGGTTTATAGGATCAAATACTTACCTGATGGCTCTATTGAAAGGTATAAAGCTCGTTTAGTTGCTAAGGGCTTCACTCAGAAACTTGGTCTAGACTACTCTGAAACATTTTCCTTAGTTGCTAAGTCTGTTTCTATTCAGATTGTGCTTTTCTTGGCTGCTGTGAAAGGGTGGTTTTTGCACCAAATGGATGTAAATAATGCATTCTTACATGGTGATTTAGTGGAGGATGTTTACATGTCTCTCCCACCTAGTTTTCACAGTAAAGGGAAGGGTTTAGTATGCAAGTTGAACAAAAGTCTCTATGGTCTCAAACAAGCTTCAAGACGGTGGTTTGCAAAGTTTTCAACTACCATATTGCAGATGGGGTTTGTGCAGTCAAAATCAGATTACTCCATGTTCATACATTCACAAGGAGCTTCTTTTTCTGTTCTTTTGGTTTATGTTGATGACATCTTGCTGACTGGAAATGGTCCTACTTGTGTTACTGCCTTAAAGAAGTTTCTTAATGATCAATTTTGTTTGAAGGACCTTGGTTCATTAAGGTATTTCCTGGGCTTAGAAGTAGCTAGAACTGATGCAGGCATTAGTTTAACACAAAGAAAATATGCTTTAGAAATATTGCAAGACACAGGTTTCATAGGGTGTAAACCAGTCCAGTTTCCTATAGAACAAAACCTTAAATTGTCTAAGTATGAGGGAGCATTGCTTACTGAACTAGGGATGTACAGAAGGCTTATAGGGAGATTACTATATTTAACTTTGACAAGGCCTGACATAACATACGTTGTACACAGACTGAGTCAATTCGTATCACAGCCTAGAGAGCCACATCTGTTGGCAGCACACAGAGTACTTCAGCTTATCAAGGCTTCACCAGGAAAAGGGATTTTCTTCCCTAGCAACACAGAGTTGCATATTAAAGCCTTCTGTGATGCTGCAGAAGGCTTTAATATGCAACTCTGTGTTGCTGATTGGGCTGGATGCCCTAATACTCGTAGGTCTCTCACAGGATATGTAGTGTATTTGGGGAATTTTTAATATCCTGGAGGTCTAAGAAACAAGGAGTGGTGTCCAGATCTTCTGTAGAAGCTGAGTACGGAGCAATGGCTAGTGTAGCTTGCAAGATAACTTGGGCAATGCAGCTACTTAAGGACTTGAGAATTGATCATCACAAACCTGCTATGTTATTTTGTGATACCCAGGCAGCTTTGTACATAGCTGCCAACCCAGTTTTTCATGAACGAACCAAACATATAGAAATTGATTGTTATCTGGTTAGGGACAAGATTTTGGAGGATAAAATCAAAACTTTTCATGTAACAACCAATTCCTAAGTTGCTTACATTTTCACTAAGGCTCTGGGCATGGTAGCTTTTACAAGACTCTCAAGTAAACTGGGTTTAAAGGATATATTCCAACCAAAGTCTTTGAAGGAAAATAGTTCAATTCAAGTCATAGAGTCTGAGACACTGGACTTGAGGGGGAGTGTTGAAGATGACTTAAACTACAGCAGCAACAGAAGAAATAGAAATAAGCAAAACGACGGAGGGAATAAAGATTATAAATATAAAACGGCAAGGAAGAAAGGAAAAGAAAAACTCACCGTTTCACTTAAGCATTAGTTTGTAATAGTTAGTTATAGTTTTGCCACTTGTCATTAGTTGATTGGTTGAAGATTTAAGTAGTTAGTTAGTAATTTTGGACACCATGTTGAGCCCCTATTTTCTGTATATATATAGAAAGTATGTAGCTAATTATCATTAACTACTTATAACAAAATTGATAAGCAATACAAAGTTGTTTTCTCTCAAAGCAAGTTCTTGTCCTTTTTGCATTTTCTCTTTTTACATCTATCAATTTTATTTTAAATAATGTGACACTAAATACATTATTAAATATCAGAAATAAAATCTAAATAGTTGCTTTCTCACTAGTTGTAAGCAATTTATATATATATATATTTATATATTATTAATAACATGATTCTTCATTTAATTTTCAATATTTTGCATCTATAATACCCCTATCTTTTAGTTAAAGATTTTTAAATAAAACACAAAAACTGATTAAAAGAGTAATTTACTATTCCTAAGTTTTAGATTTTTTTCTTTTATTTTCTTTATCCAACTTAAAACTTAAGACATTGTCTCTATCTCATTTTTAAATATTATTCAACGTTGGTATGTTACCTTACCTCTTTTTTTTTCTTTTTTTTTTCTTTTTTTAAATACAAACAGTTATTTATATATGGCTTTTATACATTATAATATTGAACCAAAAAAACAAATAAATAAATAGAAAAGAGTATTATTGCGCACGCAAAGCGCGTGTGATTATATTTATATATATATATATATATATATATTCTTTTTTGTGTATGGATAATTTAGTTGCTGGGAGATAAAAGATTTGAATCTTAGATATCTCATTAAAAATATTTAAAAAATGTCAATTGAGTTACACCATTTTTTACAAAATATATATTTGAGATTATATTATTTGAGTTATTCAAATAGACTTGTATACTTAATAATAATTAAGCCCTATTTAGTACCATATATATGGACTATTTATATTATAAATAATAATTTGGTTTCTTATAAACTCATTTACAAATTTACACTATCCAATTTTAAGTTAAACAAGTATATTTTTAATACATGTATACATATAAATAAATATTACTATATATACCCCAATTGAAACCTGTACTCACAAACTTGTTTAGAATCACATTATTATATATATGTGACTTTGGTTCATTGATCACAGTCAAACATATACTTAAATTTGAGCTTCATTCTTTTACTAATTAATTTTTTTTACTTGGGTCGAACTCAATCTGCTTATGAATAACTCATACCATTTAATTAAAGCCTTAATTTTATAACTTTCCCACAAAATTATGTGAGCTAAGGCGGGTACATGTTTAAAAAAAAATAGTAGACAACTAAGTTTGGCTGATCAATGTGTGAATTGACACAGAAGAATTTTCTTACCGAATCAGTGCTAAGACAAGTTTCTTGACATGCACCCATTAATGTATTGCACAAATTGCAGGTTGAAATTGATGTCCTGAAGGGGAAGAGTGTCTTCTTGTTCATTTCAGACCTAGAAATCTCCAATGATGACATTTCAATGCTTCAGAAAATTTTTGAAAAGGCAGGGAAGGAGGAGGAGGAGCAATATAAGATTGTATGGATCCCATTTGTGGAGCAATTCAGGGAGGGCTTGGATGAGGAATTTGAGACAAAGCGGTCTACAATGCCCTGGTACGTAGCGCGTTACTATTTACCAAAAGCAAGCTGTAGGTTCATCAAGAAGCAGTGGAACTTCAAGGTTAAGCCCTTACTTGTGGTGTTGAACCCTCAAGGAAAAATGGAATGTGAGAATGCCATCCAAATCTTCAGTATCTACGGAGTTGGGGCCTTCCCTTTCACCAGTGCAAAAGTGAAAACTATGGAGACAGATTTCAGTTGGCTTTGGTCACCGTTAATTAGTGCTTACTCTGAGATTGAAAACTGGGTAAAGTCATTTCACATATCTAATGCGTGCGCGAACACACACATATAGAAAATGCTAAGCCTACTATAAAAACTTTCAAACGGACACGATATTTGGTGATGCATCAATTTATAAGACTTGATAAAATTTATAGTAATTCTAGTATCACTTATAGATGTATATATCTCTTGTTCATTCAGATCAAAGAGAAGGAATACATCTTCTTGTATGGAGGCCTGGACAACGAGTGGATCCAAAAATTTTCTGAAAGGGTAAAGGTTCTTGCTGATCAAGACTTGATAAAGCAAAAAGGGATATCTATACAGTGGGTGTCCGTCTCTGAGAGCGAACGAAAGGTAGACCGAGAGCGCTTCTGGACCAATATTGAGAGCCTGTTCATTTCCAAGGCTCAAGAGAAAACTCAGATAGAAGTGGTGGCTCGAGAAATCCAGAAATTGCTTTCCTACAAGAATGAGAAAGAATGGGCTGTGCTCACCAAAGGGTCAAGCGTGGTATTGGTGAGTAGTGGCAAAGTTATTTTGAAGGTGGTGGAAGAGTTTGAACAATGGAAGATTAAGTTAAACGAGAAGGACTTCGAATTGGCTTTCAAAGATTACCATGACGAGGTTTTTAAGGATGAAAAACACATCTGCCACCACATTAAAATTCCATACAACACGGGGAAAGTACCAGAGACCTTGGAATGCTCCCATTGTCATCGCATCATGGAGACGTATATCAGTTACAAGTGTTGCCACAACGATGGTGCTGCATAGGCTGTGCATTATGTTGTTACCTTACTTCAGACTTAGTGTTGCTACTAAATTAAATAATGTGGTTATATTGGTAACCAAATGAGGTGAGGTGTGCTGTGACTATTAAATATTTATGTTTTATTATGATGTGTGATCTAATGCCACTAGAAAAAGGCATGCAGTGTGTTATATTTCCTACTTAAAGAAGCCCCTAGGAAAGGGCAGAGTGTATGTTTTATTGGTTGTGTTATTCCTTCCTCTTGGTTTATGAAAGGAAATGTGTGTAATTATATTCATATTGGTATTGATATATATTGCATTACTAAGTCTCATCTTTTCCCACAATTTTTTTGTTACAAAGTTGATGTAACAGATTGTGAATCTGTCTATTACTTATATATGAATCAATTATTTTTTCTTTATTACTCAAACTTTGTCATATTACAATTGTGACAAAAAAACAAAAGTGTAATAGTTTGTGGTACTAGATTTTTTCTTCCTCCCCTAGTGAATAATTTCTTCCCTTTTTGGCAGATGGCAGTATAGAAAATCAAAATTAGGGATTAATTGACCTCATTCTCGAAGGGTACTCTTTGATCTGTATTGAAGCCAAGCAGGCCCAATAGGCTTTTATCTCTGATATACAGGCTATTCTAGCTTCTCTCAGTTCCTAATCAGTCCACTAGATATCCAGGTTAGCAAACTTGGAATGTTGGACCTTCCAATTAGAGCCGTGGGGCCTTACCCCTATGAAAACTCTTCCACCTGTTTTCCGGGTTTTTCATTCTCTCTGGTTTCCTTTGCTTTCCAAACAGTGAAAAATATTGTTTTTCACCCTATTTTCCACCTACTGTTTTCCATCCTCCCCATAATCCCTCCAACCAAACATAGTGTTAATGAAATGTTTTCTAGTGTAACATAAAAAAATTCTCAATTTATTGATAAATAAAAAAATAAAAAAAAATCTCAATTAATGACACAATTATTTTTTGTAAATTATAGTATCACATCAAAAGTTCTCATTTTTGCCATAATTATTAAATGGGACAAACTGTTGTTATTTGTATGTCACTCTTTTCTCACAGAATCATCATTTTTTTTTTCTTCCACTTACGTGAATAATTTTGTCTCCCCAGCCAAAAAATCAAACCCCAGGTAGCCATCTCTGCCAATCAAACCCATTTGCAAAGAACCCTCGCTTCTTGTATCAAACCAGCCTTCAATATCTCTCAGCATCTCTTCTCTCTCTTGTTCTCATCAGCCTAAACAACACTTCTCTCTCTTTTTCTTTCTCGCTCAGGTGAGTACTCCTCTTATTTTATTTCTTTGCCTGTTATGTTGAGTTGATATATAACATATATGGCATATTTGTGTTGTTAATGGTTTTGAGATTCTTTTTGTTTTTGTTTTTTCTCAATTTGGTTAGATCCTTAAGGTATGTGGCCAAGAAAGAAGATAAATCCCAGGCGAAGAAAGAAAATGAGTCAAAGAGAGTTCATAGGTGCCGATTTACGTACAAACTGATCATATGTTGGGGACTAGGAAAAATAAGGTAAAAGAATATGAATGTTTGTGTTATTATGTATTTCATATTGAATTGTTTTTTTTTTTTTTTTTTTTTTTTTGGATGGATTTTTTTCATTTATTTTGGCATCTGAGTGGTTTGTTTTTATCTATATTTGAAATTATTATGTATCTTATCCATTTTGAATAGAAAGATATAATTTTATGAAAATATTTTCATGTTTTTTTAATTGTATTAAGCTTGAGGTCTTATTTATAGTGAAGAAAAATAAACTATTTATTGAAAAAACAAAGCTATCACTTTTTTGTTGGGTTGGGAATGGACCTGGATTTTTCATCAAAATGGTGGGGAAAAAAAAAAAAAAAAAATCAATGGTAACCACCAGATGAGGCAGTAGCAGGAGGTGTGTCCAAGTGGGAAGCTAGCCTAATAGGCCAATTTGCTGCCTTTCTATTTCTTAAAGAAAACTCTGGATGTACTTTGGAGTCAGTTCGGGTATGTCCAAACTTATTCTCTGGAATATGAACCTTTGTGTTTTTTTTTTTTTTTGGTTCAAATGCGTTAATACTAGGATAAGAGATGCTATTTTGGAGGCTAAGATTTGGCATTCCTCTTAGGCAGGATTATTCTAGAGAGTTAATCATGAGAATGGCTAAATGGGAAGTTAAGGAAAGGGGAATGTGGATTTTGCAACTCTGTATTGAACATAGCATTGTGTTGCTCTTACGGCATCTCTAGTTCAGCTCTTAGATGGCCTCTTGTAATTTGTTAATTGTTTAGATTTCTTTCTTTTTTTTTGGTTTCTGTAGTGTGTTGTTGGCTGGCCCAGCTAATCTTGTGTCTTTGTGATAGCTCTAAACTGAGTTTCAGCAAGTATATTTCCATAGATAGCAGAGCGTGGATTAGAATTCTGTAGTGATTTAATAACAATTTTAGAGTCTCCCTCAAACTCAACATCTGTCGGTGGATGAAAAAGTTGGAGTTCTTGTAGGAACAGTTCAGCCACTCATTTAACATTGCAGACCTCTGTAAAGGGATGTTCTGGCCGTATTTTATTTTGTTAATTCCATAAAACTGGCACTGTAAATGCAGACAAACTGGACTAGTTTGGTAAAGCTGGGAAAAAATTGCTTGTCATTTTCTCTGCAGAAATCATATTCTACCCATATCATCCTCCACAGAAACCTGACATGTCCCACACCACGCATTCTCCACCACCTGCCTCTTAAATAAATTAGTTTGTGTAGGGAGGGCTCCCTTACATGCTCTCCTTGCCAGCTGCTTCACTTTGTTTGGCACAACAATCTAACAAATAAAATTCTAAAGCAGTTTTCATACTAAACCATTAGAACTACTGGGGCCATTTTGAACTCTAATTTCATTAATATTTGATAAGCTTTCTTGACACTAATTTCCATAGAACTCCTACCCCAAAATAGCAGTCCTCTCAGGGCTTAAAGGAATGCTTTTTATAGCTTCAGCATCATAGGGTAGAAAACTATTTTCAATGAGCTCAGAATTCCAATTATTCCTTGATGCAGCAATTAGGAGACTTAACTTGGTCTCAGCAGGAAAATCTCTTTTCGGGGAGAGAACTTCCGTATGAGAAACCTCTGGCAGCCAACTGTGATTCCTAATTTGGATGGTCTGGTCGTTACCCTCCCTCCGCACACCTCCCTTGTTAATTATATCCCTAGCATGAATAATGCTTTTCCAAGCAAAAGATCACTGTTGCTTGTTGTTGGCTTCCATGATGGTAGAGTGAGGGAAAAAAATAGCTTTGAAAAATCTATAAAATAGAGAATAATCTCCATACTTTTTTTCTTAATAGTGCATCACTGAATTTCTCCAAATCATGAAATCCCTGCTCGCCATGAGCTTTTGGCCTACGCAAAGTGTCCCATTTAACCCAATAAATCTTATTTTTCTATCCTCATTGTCCCTACCAAAATTTTCACACCATATTCTCAAGATCACGATAGCCCCTTGGGGAGTTTGAAACAACTTGTAGAATACATTGGAATAGCTTGAACAGCAGCTTTGATAAGAACCTCTTTGCTTGCTTGTGATAAAAGTTTTTCCTTCCACCCTTGAATCCTCCTCCACACCCTTTCCTTGATTTGAGCAAAGCACTCTTTTTGAGCTCTACCAACATAAGAAGCAAGCCTAAATATTTCTCATACTGTTGCATGGTGGGAACTCTCAAGACTTCAATCAATTTATCTTTCTGATCTCTAGGAGTATCATTACTGAGGAAAAGAGTGGTTTTGTTTCGATTTAGCTGTTGACCTGAAGCCACTTCATACCATCCTTAGATCTCTTTAATCTTTTGGCATTCAGCTAGGGCGGCATTGATAAATAGAAGGTAGTCATCTGCGAAAAATAAGTATGTCACCCTTGGACCCCTCTACAAATAGAGATTCCTTGAATCTGTCCTTGGTTTGCAGCCTGAGATGGTAAAGCATGAAGCACCTCTACATAGAACAAGAAAAAGTATGGTAAAAGTGGGACACCTTGCCTTAGGCCCCTAGAGGGTTTAATAAGGACTTTTGGTGCCCCATTAATCAGAATGTAATAAGAAACAATTCTAACACACCATGATTAAGGCTACCCATTCAACCTTGACTCCCACATTCAACATTATTTTTTCTAAAAGAAATCAACCCCACTCTGTCATAAGCTTTACTTATATTTAGATTTAGGTCCAAGGAAAATTTTCTTCCTTTTCTTTATTTTTCATAAAATACAATGATTTTAAGGCTACTAATACATTGCCAGAAATTAATCTCCCGAGGACAAAGACACTTTAGGGCTCCAAGATTATATGTGGAAGAATAATCTAGAGCCTATTAGTAATCACCTTGTTAGTTTACACATCACATTAAATAGACTGATAGGTCTAACACCAAAAACTCTTTAGGGATTTTAAATTTTTGGAATCAAAGTTATGAAAGCACTATATATAGATTTTAAGATTCTTCCCGAATTTAGGCAAGATAACACCCCTATGGTAACATCACTCCCAACCACATGCTATAATTTTTACAAAAAATTGGGACATACCATCCAGCCTTGGAGATTTCAATGGGGCCATTTGTTTCAATGCAACCTAGTCCTCCTGGTGCGAACACCACATGATGGCACATCTGTGGAGATTATCTTTATCATTTATGTTATCTTTATTTGGGTTTATCTTTAGTATTGGATTAGTATTTGAGATTGTTTAGGATTATCATATTATTATTTGAGTTTGTTTAGGATTTGTTTAGGAGAGTTTATCTTTATCATTATGATTTTTGGAAGCTGTTTATAAAGCTCCAAATGGTTCCTTTTGTACGTTACAGATTATTATTATTATTGAGATTATTTTCATTGAATTGTTTGGTGGTGATTCCAAACACCTTAGGTGGGAAGTCTAAGGTTCTTTGGTAGGACTAATCTAGGTGGGAAGCCTAGGTTGTCCTACATCAACTTGGTATCAGAGCCCAACTCGATCTCCTCTTTCAGCAACCAAAATCACGACTGACAACCCACAGCCACACTCACCCTCAAAAACAGAGAGCATAAATTCCACCCAAAAAAAAAAAAAAAAAAAAAAAAAAAGATCCACAACTTCAACCCACCATATTGAGAACAAGAGAGTTGACAGCCAACATTAAGTCGCCGATCCCACCAACGAAATGAAGCCATCGCACAACCCGCCCCCAAAGACATCATCATTCACGCCGTCACCATCGTTCCCACCATGCCGCTTCACAGGTTCTGAGATCTGACTTACCAGCTCCAATCTCCACCTTCGAAGTGCCGTTGACAGTCATCGCCGACAAGCCCAGCCTCCTCTTCACCGTCAACTCCAAAGATTTTCATGCTGCCGCTTCTTCTCTTTTAGTTTTCCTTTGTTTCTAGTTTCTCTGGTTTCATTGTTTAGTTTTTGAACTTGGCAGATAAGACTTAGCTTTATATTCTAGTTCTATCTTTATTGTATTATATTAAAAAAAAAAATTCAGGTCAAGCAGAAGCCTCAAGAAGGTCCCAATGCACTCCACGTGAAGACCACCAAGCCAACTTTCCACTTCCACTACACTACACGTGAGGCCCAATTTTTTCCCATTGTTAGAGCATCTCCATCCGGTTTTCCCATCTCATCCTATTTTATCATTTCAAAAATTTACTTTATCAATTATTTCATACCATTTTACAATACTCCCTCCATCCCATATTTTATTTTTTCATTCTACATATTAAAATAATATAAATTACAAAATAAAATAATATAAAAAATCTCTCTCTCTTCTCTCTTCTCTCTTCACCATGAACAAACCCAGATTAGTACCACAACCACCTCTTCTGCCCAGCAACTAGGGGTGTGCAGAAAACCCACCAACCCGCCAAACCCGACCCGTCGGGTTGGGTCGGTTTTTAAGACTTGGTGGGTTGGGTTAGGTTACAAATTTTTTTTTTTTATAGCGGGTCAGGTTGGTTTTGGGTCATAAAATTACAAACCCGCCAAACCCAACCCGACCCACCTATATTTAATATATATTTAAAATATATTATATATTTAATAAATTTTTTTTAAATCAATTGTAGGGCGCTTATATATATTATATATTTAATAATTTAAAAAAAAAAAAAAAAAAAACCAGCTATAGAGCAGCACTTCCTGGGTTCCTCCTACTAATACTAATTTAATATATATATATATATATATATATAATATTATATAATTAATAATTTTTTTAAAATAACCAGTTTTTCCTATCCTATATAAAAGCCAATTAGTTCACACAAACCCTAATAAATTACTATTGTTCTTTAGTCATTAGTGTTGTTTGCCTTTAAAGAGTTACATTTGATACTAATCTTTAGGCTTTTTTAATATATTAATGTTTATATTTTTTTTCTACTCAATTTAATAATAATAAATAAAAAATTTTGTCAAACCCGTGGGTTCAACCCGACCCAACCCAACTTATGTGGGTTGGGTTGGGTTAGGTTGGACTTATGTGATGGGTTGGGTTGGGTTGAATTTTTTTTAACCCACCATGGTGGATTGGGTCAAAAAATCCTTTCAACCCGACCCAACCCGACCCATGTACACCCCTACCAACAACAATCACTTACCCAGTTCTCTGCCCAGCAACAATCACTCACAATACATGCCCAAATCACTACTACACCACCAGCCACCCCAACAAATCATAACAACAATCCCAAAACAAAAATTTGAAGAAAAACCCACCATCAACAATCCATGCCGATCTTTAAAATGATTGGACTTGCCTCTACCGTCGAACCCCAACAAACCACCAGTCACCACCACCACACCACACGCCCACCGGAAAAATCCATTAAATCATAAACCAACAAACCCGTTAAATCAGAAAACCAACAAACCCATTATTTCGGCACCTATGCGATCAAAATCCGATCTCCATAGAACCCACGCAATCAAAACCCCATCAGAACGGAGCCCACGCTGATCAAAACCTGATCCCCACAGAACGTCGGAACCCACTCGATCAAAACCCCATCGGAACGAAACCCACGCAATCAAAGTCTAATCTCCATATACGCCGATCAAAACTCCGATCTCCACAGAACCCACGCCGATCAAAACTCCATCGGAACCCACCCGATCTCCTTCCGCCAATCAAAACCCCATCTGAACCCACCCAAAATCAAAACCCACCTAGCCACACCGATCTCCATGCACGACTGGCCACAACCCACACGCCTCACGATGAACTCCAGGCAAAACGGCCCAAGCAGCTCTGGTGGCAAGTCTTGAACGAGAGAGGGAGTGAGTACAGAGTTATGGAGAGAGAGCCAAAGTGAGTGCTGAGAGAGAATGAAGAGAGAGAGTGAAGAGAGAGAGTGCTGAATAAAAAACAATATTTATTTTTAGAATTGAGCTACAGTACCATCTTACATTTAAGATGGTACTGTAGCACAATTGTAAATTTTTTTACAATTTTACAAGTCCGGCTGGAGCTCACTTTTAATGCCTTCATGCTAAATTATGCTTAGATATGGCATTTAGAAGCCCAGCTGCGAATGCTCTTAGTAGCATGACCCACTACCCAATAAGGCCCAGGTTGTTAAGTCAGCCCAACCAAGGTGTGGACTTTCCTAACTTAATGAATTAAGATACACTTTCAGATTTAATATCAATATATCTACTATGTGCCTCAACTTTACCTTCAGTAACATGCTACTGTCTTTATCCTTTGTTCTGCTTAAACTTTCGCATGAATTTAATATTTTGGCTGCTGGTTTATTTTCTTTCAGCTTTTTATTTTAGCCAAAAAAAATACAAAAAAAAAATCCTTTAAAGTAATTAATTTTCAGTATTAGTAGTTGAACTAGCTTAATCACATTGCAACAATTAGGTCCTTTTAATTTAATTTTTGTTGAAGCTAGTACTACTTGAATGCAACAACCTGTGGAATTCATGACTTCTCTTCACATATAATTTAACTTGGGTTTTATCCTTAGTATTCACTTGCTAGAATTAGTTTATTGATCTCTTTGCATTCATTTGCGTTGTGGTCGTCTAGTAACTAGTTCTGAAGAACAGTCTGATTCCAAATTAGAGTCTAATTCTGAATCCCAATCTAGTCCCCAATCCCACCTAAACATGGATCCTTCTCCTCAAGATGAATTAAGACAAGCCATTGCAAAGCTTACTGCCTGTCTAGGCCTCTTAAAGGCTAGGTATGACGAGGATAATACACATAATGAAAGAAATAATAATAGACATGGCCCTCACCCTAGGCAAGACCATAGAGACAATGAAGACAACTCAGCTAAGCATATCAAAGTAGAGGCCCCTACCTTTGATGGTGTTAGGAACCCCTAGGTCTACAATGATTGGTTATGAGAGATGGAACATTTCTTTGAGTGGTATGACTTGTCTGAGGATAGAAAGGTTAGGTTTGCCAAAATGAAACTTGTAGGAAGAGAAAAACTCCATTAGGATAGTGTTGTCAATCACCTTCGTAAGACCCACCAACCACCCATAACTCTTTGGGAAGAAATGAAGGCCAAGCTCAATGAAAAGTACTTCCCAGTCTCTCATCTAGGCAACTTGTTGGATCAATGGCATGATTTGAGACAAGACAATAGGTCTGCTACTAAGTATGTAGAACAATTCAAAGAGTACAGGAAACGTAGCAATGCAACTGAAGATGAGCCAATTACCTTGAGTAGATTTAGGAAAGGTCTCAATTATGATCTTTAAAGAGAATTGGTGGCCCAACAGATTTCAACTCTTGATGATGCTTATACCTTAGTGCAAGATTTAAAGCTGATCCCTAGGCCCCAAGGTGGAAAGAGATTTGACAATCGCATGTTGCCTCACAACAATTTTGATGGTCCCTAAGGTAGATATCTCCAAGGTACCCAAAATAGGCCTTAACCCAACAATAGACCCTTGCACATAGAAGAGAACCCTTAGGGTAGATACCAACAAGGTCTTCAAAATAGACTCATTCCCAACAATAGGCCCTTACGCCCAGAAGACAAAGGGAAAAGTGTAGTTAGAGAGACATTTAGGCCCAATTCTAGAATCCAGTGCTTCAAGTGTCAAGGCTTTGATCATATGGCTGCCCAATGTCCTAATAAGACTTTGTTGATTGAAGAATTGGATGGAGAGGAAGAGATAGAAGTAGTCTATGAGCCTAACATTTAAGACATTGTAGAAATAGGAGAGGTTGATTCCACATAATTAGCTTGCATTAGAGCCTACCATCTTTTGATAATCTCAGTAAGGGTAGTCTTGATACTCCTGTAATGAGTGTTGTTAGGTGTACTCTAGCACAGTCCAAAGAAAGTGATGATTGGAAAAAAAATACTATCTTCCAAACCTTTGTCAAGTGTGGAACCACAAATTGCAAGGTTATCATTGATAGTGGAAGTTGCATTAATGCAGTTACCTCTAAACTTGTCTCCCTCCTAGGTTTGAAGTTAGTTGCTCATCCTAAGCCCTATAAGGTTTCTTAGGTAGATGATTCATCTATCACCATCAAGGATAGGTGTCTTGTTCCTATTCATATCCTCTCATACAAGGCTCAAATTTCATGTGATGTGATTCCAATGGATGTAGGACACATAATTTTGGGACGACCATGGCTCTATGATTTAGATGTCACTCTTTATGGTTGCTCGTTTAGATGTCACTCTTTATGGTTGCTCGAACTCTTGTTCCTTCATGCACAATGGACAAAGGATTAAGCTTAACCTCGTCAAAACTAAGTTTGTTAGTGCAAGTAAGGCTAGAGAAGAGCCCAAAAAGCAAAATATGAACCTCATTAGTCCAAAAGAACTTGAAAGAGCTGTCAATCAAGACTCCATCATCTTTGCTTTGGTTGTTAAGGAAGCTACACTAGATACCTTTGAAGAACCAAGAAAAGAAGTACGGTCAGTGCTTCAAAAGTTCCAAGATGTTTTCCCTAAGGAGCTTCCAAATCAATTGCCTCCTATGCGTAATATTCAACACGCCATAGATCTTATCTCGAGAGCAACACTCCCAAATTTGTACCACTATAGAATGAGCCCTCCTCAACATGATGAGATGGTTAGACAAGTGGATGAGCTCTTGCACAAAGGATTTGTGCGTGAAAGCTTAAGCCCATGTGCAGTCCCCGCACTCTTGATCCCAAAGAAAGATGGATCCTGGAGAATGTGCGTGGATAGTTGCGCAATCAATAAGATTACTCTCTAAAATCCCGTCCCCCTCTCTGGGAGACTTCTTACATTATATATCCCCCCTTTTGGTTAATCTTAACCCTCCATTTGCTGGTTATACAGGTCACCACTTGAATGCTTGTCCCATCAGTCACCTTCCCCTTCTTTTTGTGGGTTGCAGCAACTATGGCAGCACTGTTCAAGGGTTACTTCTCCATTAATGCAGCCAGAACGTTAGTTGTGGGCATTTAATATGGAGGTGACAGTTCCTCCTAGAATCGCTCCTCCACTATGCTTCTGTGGCTGACCCATTGTACTTGTCTTTTCTTTAGAAACGCTCTGAAGAGCCACCTTTGATGGTGCACTGCTCTTCCTTCCCATGGTCTCAGCTGGCCGAAGACAAGATTATCCTCGACGGCGCTTCTTGGTAACTGAAGCTTCCTCAATTCATCCTCGAACATTTCTTCCTCCTCGGCATGGGCCTTAGGCCTAGTATAAAGTGGGTCGGGGTTATCAATTCCTATCCTCATAATAGCCCTTCAAAATCCTGCTGTCCGGCTCCTCGGGCAGAAAAGAGGATTTTGATGTCCTCGGGCCTTTGCCATGGCTTGTCAAGTCTTGTCCTCTATCAGTGCTAGAGTCTTTTCACCTATCCAATACATGTTCCTAACGCTTCGGTATGCAAAGCGCGCTTTCATTAAATTTTGGCGGCATCATACTCCCCACGTTTAATGGTGTGATGATGATCGAACAATAGTAATTTTTCTGACTTTATGGACGGGAAAACTCACACGGTTATTTTTAATTTGGGGTATAAATACCCATCTGAACCGGTTCACCTCTTTACTTTCGCATTCAAGAGTTCTTGTGCACATACCCTGAATTTGATCAAATCTCCAACCAAACTCACGACTCCCTTCAACACAAAAAGCCTACCTGAGGAGCTTTTCCTCATTTCTGTAAGTCTTCTACTCTCTCTCTCTAAATTACGCTTCCCTTCTTCTAAACTTCTTTCTTCGTGTCTCTTAGTTATCTCTAGGGATGGGTAGGTTCAAGAAATTAATTGAGTCTGAAGAGGCGATGGAGAAGTTCATCGCCGATTATAGGATACCTAGTAACGTAAGCTTAAGGTACTATGGAGAGGGAGAGTGGAGTTTTAAAAGGCAAGAGGGCGAGGTGGTAATTCCCATAATCGCCTTTTTAGAGGGCAGTATGAGGATCCCCATGGGTCAGGTGATGAGGAGTTACCTCAGGCATTTCTGGCTAGCCCCCACCCAATGTGGCGTCAATATGTTTAGGATTCTGGGCTGTGTAGATGCCTTAAACGAGAAGATGGGGTTGAGGCTGACCCATCATGACGTGAACTGGTGCTACAACTTCCAGCACCTAAAGGGCAAGTCTTACTATATGAAGACGAGGGATGATAGGGTGCAGCTTATCCAGTGCCTCCCTTCTTCCAGCAAGAGTCTGGATAAAGACTTCCTCATCATGTCTAGAGAGTGGCACAACGGCCTCCATTGTCCGACAGAGGAGGGGACACCAGGTAGGGTGCCTTAGAGTAGAAGGGGGTCTAATCTTTTGTGCTATCAAAGTTTATAGTGCTTGATTGCTGACACAAACGTGCCCCCTTTTTTTTTTTTTTTTTGCAGATCCGCACGCCTTTCAACGGCACCTCCATTTAGTAAATAAGGCGGATTTAGAGGCTGTATGGACGGCAGAGATTTTTGTAAACGAGGCTGACAATCAAGTTAGGGCCGCTCATAAAATCCTAGGATACGACCTCATTCAGAAGTCGTTCAGGGTGCCAAAATGCATGATCAGGGCAAAGGATCCTCGGCTTCAGAAGATTTCCGTAACTGAGGACGGTTTCTCAATTTCAAAGGGATCTTCCACTCTAAAGGGTACCCTATTGGCGAGCTCTTCTACACCCCACCAGGCTGCGGAGGCTAGGGGAAAAGATAGTGAAACAGAAGGGGGAGTTGCTGGTTTAGGTCCGTTCGAGGATGAATTTGGCGTGTTCGAACGAGTCCACCTGACCCAGGATCCCTCTGGTGACTTAGGTGATCCTAACCAAACCGAGGCAGACCTCTTATCAGCGGAGACCTCTCATCAGATAGAGATAGGTTTTAAGAGACGCCCGCAAACCAATCTACTCGACTTGATTGAGGGCCAGCCGGGGAAGTCTCAACCCAAGCTTCCTCCTCCTCCTCCCAAGTCTCAGCCTATCCAAGCCAAGTCGACTTCTGCCCAATCCGGGCTCCTACCTCCTGCGCCTCAACCTAGTTTGCCACCTAGGCTCGAGCCTACTGATCCTAAGCAGAAGAAGGACAAAGGTAAAAGGCCTATGAGGGGTAGCGAGTCTCGTTCCTCCTAAGAGGAGGGCGACGCTTGGCGGCCCTCAAAACAACTGAAGATAGGGCCCCAAGGCCAAGATAAGCAGGTCACTGTCCAATCTGAGGCTCAGGCCTGGCTTCCCGCCCCAATGCTCCATGGGGGGCCTTTGATGGACGATGCTTCTCTCAGGGACTTTCGAGGGGGCGAAGGCACGTATATGGCCGACGCATTGGAGAGGTCCCTGCTACTTCCTGTGGACATGGCTGAATTGGGGGGTTTGAGGAGTAAGGAGGTCTTCCTCGACCTTAAGAGGTACTTGGGCATGGTAAGACTTCTGACACTTGACTCCGTGGATTTCATTCTTGGGTTTTAGACTTATTGTGTGTTGGTTTCAATTGGCAGGCTGTATAGGCCACTTTTAAGCTGGAGGAGGAGGCCAACAGCCAGAGTAAGGCCTTGGATAACGAGCGTGACAAGTGCCTAGACGCTACTCGAACCCTTAAAATCTCCGAGGCCAACCTCGTGAAGGCCAATGAGGCTCTTAAAGAAATGACCAAGGAAAGGGATAGTGCCTCGGCAGGTCTGGAGGGGGCCCAAAGGTAGGCTGAGGACCAGACGAGGCGCCTGCTTCAGGTGGAGGACCAACTGAGGATTGCGAAGGAGCAGATCGCCGACCTGAAGGAGAAAGCGACGAGGCAGAGAGAGCTAAGGGCATTGCAGAATTCGCCAGAGATAAAGCTCTAAAGGCTAAAGACGAGGCAGATTTTGGCAGAGTGGAGGCCCAGGATTCTAAGAAGGAGGCCGAGAAGGCGGCCCATGCCCCAAGTGTAGCCGACATAGAGGCCGCCCTCAAGGCTTAAGTGCCTGGTGTATACCATCTCTACTATTCCTAAGTCTGGAATGAGGCCCTCAGGCAAGCTGGCGTTGAGGCCTCATCTGACCTATGGAAGGTGAAGAATGTGTACTACCCGCCGGCCATCCGTGAGGCTGCCCCATCTGGCTTTGAGGCTGAGGTGGTCTCCGAGAAAGTTGGTGCTGGCCCAAATAAAGAGGCTGAGGAGGCTGCGGTGGCTGTTGAGGCAACTACTACCATTTCTGAGGTGCCCGCCTAGGAAGCTGATCATCCTAAGGTAACTGAAACAGCCGAAGGTCCTAACAAAGGAACACTCCAGGAGGCTGCAAACCCCTCATCTGACGCCCAGGCCTCTGTAGGCCACCCCTTTAAGTCAGGGCCCCGAGGACCCTACTGTGGCCGAAGACCAGCCAAAGAAGTAGGCTCCTTGGCACTTTTGCCTTATGTTATATTTTTTTTTTGAAAAATGTAATGGCATTTTTGCCGCATGTATTTATATATATATATATATATATTAAACATTGTAACGTGACTCCTGTGGTGTAACTTTTATGGATTTAATGTAGTGCGCGTTTTGTTTTCCCTTACTTGCGTTATTTATCTTCTTCGCTTGCACAATCCTAACTCCAATTGTGCCTCGGCCTATCCCAGCTATAATTGCAATAACATAAGGATGTTTATGCCAATGGAAATCTGCTTCTCTTTTGTTCTTGGACTAGAGCCAAGGTAGGCCAAAGCCATTAAGTCCTTCGGCTCTTTAATAAACATTCAAGGTTATGGAAAGAGGGAACCCTCTAGGCATGGATTGAACCAAAACCAAGTCCATGGCACCCAAAAATGCTTTAAGTGATGCTCATAGGCTCAACTTCTTAGATTTTGTTATAGGAAAGATCATCATCGTCAAAGCAGATGGCCCTAGGACTAGGCACGGCTCTGATTCTATCCCACAGTTAGGTTCTTCTTGAAGTAGTTAGTTTTCCCACAGGTTTGGGTCGGAGGACCATGCAAGACCTTGGTTTTGTCTAACGCTTAGATTTTTCTTGAAGTAGTTAGTTTCCCCACAGGTTTGAGTCCGAGGACCATGCAAGACCTTGATTCTGTCTAACACTTAGATTTTCCTTGAAGTAACTAGTTTTCCCATAGGTTTGAGTCTGAGAACCATGTAAGACCTTGGTTCTGTCTAATACTTAGATTTTTCTTGAAGTAGTTAGTTTCCCCACAGGTTTGAGTCCGAGGACCGTGCAAGACCTTGGTTCTATCTAACACTTAGATTTTTCTTGAAGTAGTTAGTTTCTCCACAGGTTTGAGTCCAAGGACCACGCAAGACCTTGGTTCTGTCTAACACTTAGATTTTTCTTGAAGTAACTAGCTTCTCCATAGGTTTGAGTTCGAGGACCATGCAAGACCTTGGTTCTGTCTAGTACTTAGATTTTCTTGAAGTAACTAGTTTCCCTATAGGTTTGAGTCCGAGGACTATGCAAGACCTTGGTTCTGTCTAGTACTTAGATGGGTGTCAGGGCACGAAACATACAATCATAATAGACTTAGAGTCTAGATTAAGAGAAATGCTTTTATTAATAATAATACCTTCGCAGGTTATTTACATTCCATGAACGAGGTACAAGTTTTTCATCTAAGTCTTCTAAATAGTATGCACCCACCCCTGCCACTGAGGTAATCTGGTATGGTCCCTCCCAATTAGGTCCTAACTTTCCATAGGACGGATTCTTGACGGCGCCCACAACTTTCGTCAACACTAAGTCCCCCGGTGCCAGTGGTCTTAACCTCACGTTGGCATCATATCCCTATTTGAGCTTCTGGTGGTAGTAGGCCAGCTGAATCATTGCATTTTCCCTCCGTTCATCAAGTAGATCTAGGCTCTTCCCTAGTAGCTCATCATTACTGCTCGAGGTGAAAGAGCTCGTCTTCAGCGTTGGGAAGTTTGCTTCTAGAGGGATAAAAGCCTCAGCCCCATAGGTCATGGCAAAAGGTGTTTTCCCTGTTGACGACCGTGGCACAGTCCAATAAGTCCATAGGACATGCGGCACCTCTTCTACCCATCTTCCCTGGGCGTCATCCAGCCTCTTCTTAAGCCCATTAACTATAACCTTGTTGACAGCCTCGGCCTGCCCATTTCCCTGAGGATAAACTGGAGTTAAGTACCGGTTCGTGATCCCCAATTCGCAACAGTACCTTCTGAAGACTTTGCTATCAAATTGAAGCCCATTATCTGAAATGAGAGTACGAGGGACCCCGAACCGCGTGACAATGTTCCTCCATATGAACTTTTTAGCATCCACATCTCTAATGTTGGCCAGTGGTTCAGCTTTGACCTATTTGGTGAAATAATCTGTACCGACCAATAGATATCTTTTATTTCCTTGTGCCTTAGGGAAAGGGCCTACAATGTCCAGGCCCCATTGGGCAAACGGCCATGAGCTAGACAAAAGGTTAAGGACCCCTCCTGGTTGATGGATATTTGGGGCAAACTTTTGGCATTGGTCACACTTCTTAACATACTCCAGGGCCTCTTTCTGCATTCTCGGCCACCTATATCCCTAGGTAAAGGCTCGGTGCGATAGAGACCTTCCTCTTGTATGGCTCTCACAGTTCCTCTCGTGCAGCTCCTCAAGCAGTAGTTCTGATGCTTCAGGGCGGATACACAGTAGGTATGGTCCAGAGTAGGAGTGCCTATACAGTTTATGGCCCTCAGACAGCCAGAACCGAGAAGCGATCCTCCGTATTCTATCAGCCTCTGACTTCTCCTCAGGCAAGGTACCATCTTTTATAAACCTCACTATAGGGTCCATCCAGCTGGGGCTCACCCTAGCTTGGTGGACGTGAGCCATGCCATTTGCCCCCTCATTCGCTCTTTCCAGATGCTCAACAAGGATAATCCAAGGCAAATCTCCTGCCGAGGAGCTAGCTAGTGTGGCCAATGAATCTGCATGGGTGTTTCCACTTCTGAGGACATGTGACAAGCTGAAAAGATCGAAGTTAGATTGCAGGCGCTTGACTTGGCTTAAGTACTCTTGCATTCTCACATCCCTGGCTTCCAGCTCTCCGTTTATCTGGCCCACCACCTGTCTTAAATCCGAGAACATATCCACTGTCTTTCCTCCCATTTTTTGTACCTTGGCCATCCCTTGTAACAAGGCCTCGTACTCGGCTTCATTATTTGTGGTCGAGAACCCAAGTCTCAAGGACTTCTCTACAACAAACTTCTCTACAACAGACTTCTCAAGGGATACTAGAACTAGCCTCACTCCAGATCCCCCTTGATTCACGGCGCCATTAACGTATACTTTCCAACATGGGGGCCCTGGAACAAAGATTGCCCTAACTGATTTTCCATCCATGCCTCCCTTCTCTGCTACTGTTTCCACTAGCAGCTCTACAAATTCGACCACCAAATCAGCCAGGACCTGGCCCTTTATAGAGGTCTGAGGCATGTATTTGATGTCAAAAGCCCCTAGGATTGTGTTCCACTTGGCGATCCTTCCAGTGTAATCAACAGTCCGAAGCACAGACCTTAGGGGTAGTCAGGTTAGGACAACTACCGTGTGAGCTTGGAAATAATGGAGAAGCTTTCGTGTAGCATGAACCACAGCCAGTATGGCTTTCTCCAAAGGCAAGTATTTGATCTCAACTTCATGCAGCGACTTGCTCACGTAATAGACTGGATTTTGAATGCCACTGTCGTCTCGTATTAGCACTAAGCTGACCGCGTGAGGGGCTATGGCAATGTATACGTATAGGACTTCGTCAGCTTCAGGGTTAGACATGATAGGTGGCCGAGATAGGTATTCTTTGAGCTGCCGGAAGGCCACAGCACAGTCCTCAGACCACTCAAATCCCTTCCACTTGTTGATTAGGAGGTAGAAAGGCCTGCATTTATCAGCCGACCTAGAAATGAACCGATTCAGGGCCGTGATCATTCCAGTGAGCTTTTGAACCTCCTTAGGGTTCTATGGGGGCCTCAAGTTGTTAATAGCTGTGATCTGGTCGGGATCAATCTCAATTCCACTGTGAGTAATGAGGTAGCCCAAAAACTTGCCTAATCCGACGCCGAATGAGCATTTGGAAGCATTCAAGCGCAGCCTGTGCCTCCTCAAAAGGTCAAAGATACGGCCGAGGTCCCCTAAATGCTCAGATACCACCTTACTCTTCACCACAATATCATCAACGTAAATTTCGATGATCTTGCCCAACAGTGGCTCAAACATTCTCGTCATCATTCTTTGATAAGTGGACCCTGCGTTCTTCAGGCCAAAGGGCATCACCTTATAGTAGTAGTTCCCAATAGGCATCACGAAGGCTGTCTTCTCCTGATCCTCCAAGGCTAGTGGTATTTGATGATAGCCCTAGAAGGCATCTAAGAAACTCATCCGAGGATGTCGCAGTTGCATCCACCAGCTGGTCATTCCGAGGCATAAGGAACGGGTCCTTCAGGCATGCCTTATTTAGGTTCGTGAAGTCTACGCAAACCTTCCATTTTCCACTTTTCTTCTTGACCACCACAGTGTTGGCCAACCATTCAGGGTAAAAGACTTTCTTGATAGCCCCCATGCGCTTAAGTTTCTTTACCTCTTCCCTAATCGCGTCGGCGTGCTCTCTTGATGGGCGCCTGGGTGGTTGCTTCTTGGGAATGATGGATGGGTTGACATTGAGATGGTGACAGATAAAGGCTGGATTAATCCCTGGAGCATCACAGGCGTCTCATGCAAATACGTCAATATTTGTTTTGAGGAACTCGATCAACTCCTCCTTCTCTTGGGGAGGCAGATGAGCCCCGACTTGGAAGAACTTCTTTGGATCATCTCCAACGACCACCTTCTCAAGATCTTCACATTTTGCTTCCTCGGCAGCTACGTCAGGAGGCGCCACCGGGTTCTTTGATTGCTATAAGCTCCCTTCAGCAGTGGCCGAGGACTCTGCATCAAGCCGATGCGATACGGCCGCCACCTTGCATTGCCTTGCTGTGGATTGGCAACCACAGACTTTAAAAACTTGATCCCCCGACGGGAACTTGACCTTCTGGTGCAAAGAGGAGGTCATAGCCCCCAAGGTGTGCAGCCAGGCCCTGCCAACGATGGCTGTGTACGGGGACTAGGTGTCCACCACTATAAAATTCACCTCCACTACCTCTTGGCCAATCTGGATAGGCAGCCTAATCATTCTCTTCGGTGTAATTAGTTTCCCATCAAAGCTCATCAATAGGGAGCTATAGGGTGCCAAATCTTCTGGTTTTAGCCCCGGTCCTTTGTAAAGGTCGAGGTACATAATCTCGGCCCCACTGCCATCATCCACCATCACCTTTTTCACATTGTAGTCCCCGATTCTAAGAATGATCACTAGTGCATCGTCATTTGGCTGGGTAGTCCCAATCTTGTCTTCCTCTGAAAAACTCAGGGTTGGATGGAAGTTCCTTTTGGCCTTCTTTGGCTCTGGCTGGGGCTCCTTGGCAGGCATCTAGGCCACGGACAAAACCCGCGAGGAGCGCATGCCTGTTCTCCTTGGCGCAGCCAAGATCACATTGATCGTTCCTGCAGGTGGCCTTAGTGCAGCATCTCTTCGGGGCTCTTGACAAACCTGGCCTTAATGACCGCTGGAATAATGCAGGAGGTGCTTCAACTTTTCTTCTCGGACTAGTTGTTCTAAGTGGTTCCAGAGGTGCTTGCAGTCCTCCGTGGCATGTCTGTGGTCTTCATGGTATTGGTAATAAAGGTTTTAATTGCGCTTCGTGGGATCCCCCGCCATCTTATTTGGCCACTTAAAGTATGGCTCGTTCCTGATCTTCTCCAACACCCTGTGTACTGGTTCTCGGAATACAGTATTAACAGTCTAAGCGTTGGTGGCCCCGGATTGACCTGCAAAATCTCTTCTTGGGCAGTTGCTGTTATACCGGTCCGACCTGAAATCCCTCATTTCCTGAGGGATAACCTTCTCTTTTCCCTTGCCTTGCTGCTGATCTTCCTCTACCCGTTTGTACTTGTCGATTCGATCTATTAACTGGCGCACACTGATGGCAGGCTTACCAGTCAAAGATTTCCTTAAGCCGTGCCCAGTTGGAAGACCATTCTTGAAAGTACTGATGGCGACATCATTGTAATTGTCGTCCAATTCGTTGTACACCTCCCAATACCTGTCCAAATAGGCCTTTAAAGTTTCTCCATCGTGCATGGATAAGGACAGCAGCGCACTCAAGGGCTGAGGAGATCTGCTGTTCGTAACGAAGCGGGAGCCAAAGGCTTGGGTCAGTTGTCTGTACGAGTCTATAGAGCTCGTCTTTAGGCCATTGAACCATCTTATTGCCATTAGTCCCAGGCTAGAGGGGAAGACCTTGCACATTAGTCCCTCGTTTTTAGAGTGGACGGCCATCCTTTGGTTGTATTGGCTCACATGCTCTACAGGGTCTATTCTGCCGTTATAAATGGTGAAGGTTGGCTGCTGAAATCGCCGAGGAAGCATAGCCTCTTCTATATGGCATGTGAAAGGTGATTTAGAGAGTTGATCCAGTGCCTTGCTCATGGCATCACTTCCCAAGCCCTCGAAAGATGGGTTGCTACGTTTACACCTCCGTTGGTGCTCTTCCTCGTGAGAGAAGGTCTCACTTGGAGGAGTCCTTGACCTTCGCCTGTAGTCATTGTCACTTTCATCGACGGAGGGTATGTCAGGGCTGGGACGAGGCTACCCTCGTTGTGCGTGGCGCAGCCTTCTCTTCAAATCATCTATCTATTGCTGCATGGCCACCTTATCATCCTGTCTCTAGGGCGCGTGACTCTTAACCTCTTCTGATTGCCTGGCCTGGCCGTTGTTTTGCCTCCGGGGCACGTGGTTGCCCCCACGAGTGTGGCTTCTACTAGTTTGTGAGGTGTGCATGCTTTCCTCTTGAAACTTTCTGTTCTCTTCATTTCGGTCTCGCCCAGGGTTGAGAAAGTTACCCTATTGTTGTGATCTAGCCGGTTCAGGTTGATGGGAGCCTGCTTAATGAAGGCCCGATCCTTCCATGCTTGATCGTTGCCCTTACTAATGCACAAGTTCTTTCCACAAACGGCGCCAATTGTAGGGTCTGAGTTTGAGCACTACCACTATAGGATGAATGGACTCAAGCCCAACTAGCCTGGTACAATGAATTTGTAGAGTATGGATTCAAGAACTAGACCCTAATAAGGATTACAACAACTAAGCATAGTAGTGAATGCGTTGAACGACAAGAACGTATACTAGAGCATGAAATATGGTTCCTCGACCCTTCTCTTAAGGGCTGGAAGTTCTTATTGCTTTTTCAGCGCTTGGTTACAGAGATCACATAAGTGCTCCTATCTTTTCTACCTCTAAAATCCCGTCCCCCTCTCTGGGAGACTTCTTACATTATATATCCCTCCCTTTGGTTAATCTTGGCCCTCCATTTGCTGGTCATGCAGGTCACCACTTGAGTGCTTGTACCATCAGTCACCTTTCCCTTCTTTCTGTGGGTTGCAGCAACTATGGCAGCACTGTTCAAGGGTTACTTCTCCATTAATGCGACTAGAACATTAGTTGTGGGCATTTAATATGGAGGTGACAGTTCCTCCTGGAATCGCTCTTCCACTATGCTTCCATGGCTGACCCGTTGTACTTGTCTTTTCTTTGAGGACACTCTGAAGAGCCACCTCTAATGGTGCACTGCTCTTCCTTCCCATGGTCTCAGCTGGCCGAGGACAGGATTATCCTCGGCGGCGCTTCCTGGTAACTGAAGCTTCCTCGATTCGTCCTCGAACATTTCTTCCTCCTCGGCATGGGCCTTGGGCCTAATATGAAGTGGGTCGGGGTTATCAATTCCTGTCCTCACACCTAATTTAATCAAATTAGTGACCTGTTAATATATCCAAGAATATGGTGAGTTTGAATTTAGTTAAACTAATACAGATTAGAACTATTATTAACTCTAAATATCAAATTAAAAATATATATTAGAGTAATTATGTGAAAAATCGTGGGCTTCAACCGCTTACCTAGCAACAATATTAGAAAAAGTTAAAAACTGTCAATTTATATTATTATTCAATGCATATGTAAGTTTAATATAAAAATATTTATATATGAAACACGAACAAATGTAATTGTTGAGTGTGTATATATATATATATATAATTAGAGATTTTGTAGAGAAAATCATACCTAGTTTGATTAGAATATATACATACATATGTGTGTGTATATATATAGAACAAAAAAATTAATAAATATATTAGAAGAAGTCAAAACCTTTAATTTTTTATATATTACTAATCAATAATATATGTAAAATATGAATTTTTTTCTTTTATTTTTCTCTAAATGTGAAATTTTATAATTATGATTATTCTTAATAGGTATTTATTATGATTATATTTATACAAGTAACTTTATATTCTGCCAACATTATATGGAACTAGATATAGATTATAGACTTCTTTTCTTCTTTAAAAAAATTTTTATACATGTGTACAGGGAGAGGGAGAGAGAGAGAGGGAGGTCCAAATGAAGCATATCTCAACAAACATTAAAGCAAAAAATAAAAAAGTTTGTAGGGGTCCCCCGATAGAAGAAGTTGGTAGAAAAAAAGTAAGGTATTTACGACTCCACTAATTAACTGCTACTAGGCAATGTGAACATTCATGGGAAAAAATTAAAGTTATATATATATATATATATGCAGGAATTCAAAATTAAAAACTCATTGTGAAATTGGATGCTGAAGAAGTGATAAACATTATTTCTAATACTTGCAATATTAGGCTATGATTGATTCAAAGGAAAATATTTTCCAACCATAAAATATTTTCAAGTATTTTGTTGCATTATTAAAAATGTTATGGAAAATATATTTTCTATTACTTTTTCACATTTTTTCATCTTCCAAACACATATATAATAAATAAATAATGAGAATTTTATAACAAAAAAATCGTGATTGGTGACCATTGATGGCTGAACCTGGCAACCAGAGACCAAAGACATTAGTGGAAGGTGGTGGTTGGGTGACTGACAGTGGGGGGGGGTGGGGGATGTGTTTGATTTATGCGTTTTGGGTGATGTGAAAAATGAAGAAACACAAAAGTGTAAAACATTATTCCCCAGAAGTGCTTTTATTTTACAGCCAACCAAAAAGCAATTTTCAGTTGACCAGTAATTTCACTCAATACCCACAAATAATATATATATATATATATTTGAAAAATTAATTTCTGTCAAATGTCGAAACAATCACAGTCTAACAAACTAACTCCAGCAATTGTAATGGACAGCAGGTTTATTTTTTGCTTTCCAACAATATAGGTCGGAGTAAAAGTATAAAGAAGCAAACAAAGTGGCTAAAACAACCTGGTCAAAACTAAGAAGAGGATATCACCAAGCAGAATCTTTTGAAGTTCATGTTTTGTCATACCTTTGGATTTTTTCTTTTGTTTTAGATTTTTATAAATTTGGATGTAATGGACACTCGTCTTGTACATTTCAATTAATGAACTATCCTTTTCTTTAAAAAAAATTAATGCAAGAAGTATAATTCAAGAAACATTAAAGAAGAAATAAAGTGAAGGTGTGAAGGAAAAGTAATGTATTTTTATTCATTAAAAAAATAAAGGAGGTTGTAGGGGTCCCTTATGGAAGAACCTGGTACTAAAAAGTAAGATATTGAACAAGCAATGTGAACAAGCGATGGAAAAAATTAAAAAATATATTTTGAGGATCTTTGCCATAGTCCATTCTAGTCTCAAAATCAAAAGTAGACCCTTTATTATAACATGTTTGAACCATGTGTCTAGAAACAAGAGTAAAGAAAGGTGTAGAATAGAAATTGTTTGAACCATGTGTCTAGAAACAAGAGTAAAGATGACGAAAATGCTGAAATATGTAGAATTCCCTCTCATGATGAGATTAAAGATACACTGATCAGTATGCATGACCTTAAAGCCCCAGGCCTAGACGGTTTCCCGGCCATATTTTATAAGAAGCTCTAGTCTACCGTCGGCGACGCCGTCATAAATGCTGTTACATCCTTCTTCATCAAGGGAACCATGCCTAGGGAGGTAAATTCCTCACTCATTGTCCTTATTCCCAAAATCTCTAACCCCACTACTGTAAACTATTTCATTCCTATAAGCCTCTACAATGTGGTGTACAAATTAATATCCAAGATTCTAGTGGCAAAGCTTAGACCTCTTCTCGACAAAATAATATCTCCAACGCAGTCCGCTTTCATCCCCAACAGATGGATTGCCGAGAATCAAGTCATTGTTCAAGAAATTCTTCACAGTTTCAAGTCTCGGAAAACCAAGCCAGGTCTGATGGCTATTAAACTTGTTCTTCTAAAAGCATATGATAGGGTCAGCTGGGACTTCATTCACGCTGTTCTTCTCCACCTCAGTTTCAATGAAGTTTTCTCAAATTGGATCCTCAACTGCGTTTCCTCGGTTTCCTTTGAAATCCTTGTAAATGGAGGTAAATCCGAGAGCTTCAAATCGAGCAGAGGGCTTAGGTAAGGGGATCCTCTATCCCCTTACCTTTTTATTTTGGGGCAAGAAGTGCTTTCTAGGATGCTGGACAAGGAGTTAAGGCAAAGAAACTTATGTGGAATCAAAACTAGTAGAAGTGGACCCACAATCACACATGTGATGTATGCGGACGACGTCATCTTGTTCTCCAAAGCCACTAAAAAAGATGCAACAACAATCAACCACATCCTAAATAAGTATTGCCTTTGGTCCGATCAACAAGTCAATAGGGATAAGTCGGGCATCATGCTCTCTAAGCACACTCAAAGCAACACACGCAGACCATTGAAGAGTATTCTCCAAATGAGGTCCATTAAAAAAGATATAGCATATTTGGGTGCGCCGTTACCCCTGTCCAGAGCACCTGCCAAGGATTTTTCTTACCTTCATTCCAAGCTTGAAGCCAAGCTCATAGGTTGGAGGACCAAATGCCTTTCATGGGCCGGAAGAAGGATTCTAATATGCTCGGTTGCCCAATCCATTCTGAATTACTGCATGTCTACCTTTAACATCCCAAAAAAAGTGTGTGATGATCTCGACTCCCTTTCTAGAAGATTCTAGTGGAATCCTAAGAAATCAGAGGGCCATTTTCTAGCTTGGCGATCATGGGATAAACTCTGCTATCCAAAGAGTCAAGGCGGTCTCGAGTTTAAAAAAGCGAAGGATATTAATAATGCACTTCTTGACAAGCTCGCATGGATGATTGTCTCCAAACGGGATAGCCTATGCATGAACATCTTGAGGGCGAAATACAGAGTTTCAAAGGATTGGTTGCACTCTGAGCCACCTAAGCGAGCTTCACCCATTTGGAGGGCTATTGAGCAGTCAAAGAAAATTATTATTAAAGATGCATGTTTTTCTATTGGCAATAAGTCCTCCATTGACATCTGGACAGACCCATGGGTCCCGTGGATAGAAGGTTTCATCCCAAGCCCTAAAGTAGAGGAGTATACCCAACTACCTATCCTGGTAAGCCACCTGATTGACTCTGACCTTCATTGCTGGAAGCAAAATCTTGTCAAAGAGTTGTTCAACCCCCCTTCGGCTCAAGCTATCCTAGCCATCCCTATTCCATCTAGACCTTCACCGGACAAACTCATATGGACACCGGACCTAAAAGGTAACTTCTCAGTCAAATCAGCTTACCACTCTGCCCGCTCTCACCTACCCTCCCTACACCCTTGTGGAATTTCTTGGAATAAAATTTGGAGTTTGAATCTGCCTGAGAGGTTGAGAATGCTACTTTGGAGGATTGAGGTCAACGTTCTTCCCACAAAAGAAAATTTACTCAACCGCCTCCAAGTAAGTGATGCCTATTGCCTTTTCTGCAAGGATAGCATAGAATCATCAAGCCACCTCTTCTTCAACTGCCCTGCTTCCAGATCATTTTGGTTCGCTGTTTGTTGGGGCCTTAAAAGTTAAAACAGAGAATCTAGCTATTTCCCAACCTGAGGATATCATCAAGTTCTGTTTGAACCCCCCAAATTTCCCTTGCGAAGCTATTGGAAAAGATCAAGTACCCCTACATTTGGTGTTTACAATTGAGGAAATTTGGTTGGCTAGAAACCGTGCCCTTCATCAAAACTGCTGTTGGGATGTCTCCTCCTCTATTGGGATGGTCCTGGCCAGGTGCTTTGAATTTTCCACAATCATAGCCCCCAGCACAGATCATGCTCTTCCTACACCGGTCCAGGCGTGGTCCCCTCCACCTTATGATTGCATAAAGATCAACATAGATGCAGCCACATCTAATACGCAAGCTGCTATTGCTGTGGTGGCACGTGATCACCGTGGAGTGCCTCTCAAAGTTTGGGCAAGGCTAATCAAGAAGACATCGCCTCTCCAAGCTGAAACCAAAGTGATGCGCTGGGCTGTTCAACTTGCTAAAGTGGAAAGATGGAGCAAAGTTATATTCCAAGGGGATGCTAAGATTTGTTTTGATGCCATCAACTCGCACAGCCAATCTTATCCCTTGTGCATTCGGCCAACTCCTTAATACTTTTGATTTGGCTGATTGTTTCTTTTCTTGTTCGTTTGTTTGGATTAATAGGAATTGTAATGGTGTTG
Source organism: Quercus gilva (assembly GCA_023621385.1). Classification (NCBI taxonomy): domain Eukaryota; kingdom Viridiplantae; phylum Streptophyta; class Magnoliopsida; order Fagales; family Fagaceae; genus Quercus; species Quercus gilva. The sequence continues at coordinate 49,582,736 of CM042475.1, forward strand.
CACACCCAGTTGCTAGATTCTCTTTGCTTTCTCGTTTCGCTTTTGTGTTTTTGTTGGACCTTCCCACTGCCTTGTTGGCGTTGTGTAAGGCAGATTATTCCCTTTGCTCTTCTGTTATTCAATAATACATTGCAGATTATCCCCAAAAAAAAAAAAAAAGGTGTAGAATAGAAATTCTTTGTCCCAGGTTATTTGGTTTATTTTCTTATTAGTACACATTTTTCTACCGATTTTAGTCCAAAATGAATTTCTTTATTCTACTTTTTTTATGTTCCTCTTTATGAAATGTAATGTGCCTGATTTTTTTCCCTTTCAAACTTTTAGTAATTTTATAAATAAAGTATATAACAAGTTAGTGATTGGTAAAGTATAAAATGAAACATAAAAAATAAAATAGAGAAATTGTATTTAAAAGAAGTAATTTTTTTTAAAAGAAAAAAAAAAGTGTAAATTAAGAATTAAAACAGTGATGAACTGCATAATATACAGAAGCCCAATAAATATATATGGAAGAGAATTTATTATATATAGTATTATAACAAAAAAATAATAATAATAAAACATTATTTTTTTTTGAGACTATTAAGAATGTCTATAGCTCCTTAGGTGAGGTATACTTTTGTTGGGTCCATTGAGAAGTCAACAAGGCTGCACATAATCTAGCTAAATGGTCTCTCAAGTCTCAAGCATGATGTATTTGCCTGTTTTGAATTGTGTAATTCTCCCAAGTTTTGCCTGTGCCATCTTGGAGGAGGTTAGATGTTTAGTTTTCTGTAAAAGTTTGTTATTCATAAAAAATAATAATAATAAATAAATTCCAAGTTTAATAAATATACTTTTAACACATATTATGTTATAGAGTAGTGACAAGGCTAAAACTTCATTTAATATCTTTTTATTGGATGTGAGTTTTGATTAATCCGACATTGGATCACATTTTTTTCTTATATCCTCCATACTTGCAAAATTTCCCCAATATGCCTCCCATGACCCAAGTTAAAGCATTTGACAAGCGCCAATCTTGTGAGACTTATAAGATCTGCTCCAGTCCAACTCGGAGTCAAAGTAGCTGTTCTTGTACAAATAGCACACAACCAACAAGGAGAGACATCACAAGAACAAATCAGAAATTTTAGCTAGCATCTTGAATCCCAATAAATAAAAGTAAACATAGATGAACAATTAGTTTCAAAAGGCAAATTGGATTCGAATACCAAACCCACAAAAGTTTATATTATTAAGAAAAATACATGTAATACAAACCAGTGACATGAGATTATGGTTCCATTTATCAATATTATTAAAGCAAAAAGATAAAATAATTTTTACCTATGTCTTCGAGGCTCACATCCAACTCAAGTAAAGAGTTATCTAATAATTTTTTAGTGTGAACTTTTAAAATCCGAACACGTCTTGCTTCATCAAGAGCGCCTATCTTAGGAAGGTCTAATCGACCCAGTTTATGAATTGAACACTATAAGGATGAGTATATGTGTGGGTGCATCAAAGAGAGAGAGAAAGGAGGGAGAGAATATTACCTCAGAAGAGCAGGATGTATAAGGTCCAATCTGTTGGTTGTTCCAACAATGAAGATGTTGTTCATATTGTGAAAACCATCAACCTAAAATAAACAACTTATTAGTTCGATATTGGACAAGAGGGATAGAAAAGAAAAATAAGAAAAATCTCAAAAATTTTCAATTATTCTAATGAATTTCACATGTCATATTTATAAATTAAATGAGGATTATTAACTAACCATTGCTAACAACTGATTCACAACTCGATCCATTTAGTCTGAATTGGTAGAGCTACCTATTCTCTACACACAAAAAAATAATCACCTTAAAAAAGGAGGAAAATAAAGAATAGTTAATACATGTTCTAACAAAATGTAAAGTAAATCTCCCTCAAATTATTGTCTTTACCATACTTCTTGTATTCACTTATTGCTTCCGAGAAAAGATTTTTCACATTCCCCTCAGTATTACCATGCCACATGTTTAATAATTCTGGACCTTTTATACCTGCACGGTGCAAAAACCAAAAATGCTATGTAAATGATAAATGATTGTGTCGGACCTAATTCATCATGATAAATATAGATGGATGTTGAGACTTTAGTATTTTATTCTATTTTATTTCACTTCAATGTAATAGATTACAAGCTATTGCCTGACCTTGGTAAGTTAGTGGTGTAGGGTGTGCGATGGGTTGTTGTTTAGGCGTAGATGGTGAAATGGAAGAGTGAGTTGTTTAGAGAAACTTACAGGTGGATTAATAGTACCCTGCAAGGAACTCTTAGTTCTCAAAATAGGACTCAAAAGGCCAGGTATTTTATTCACTTTTCAAAACTGATTACAAAAATGAGGCCAATATTCTTTTTTTCTTTTTTCTTTTTTAATAAGTAATAAGACTTTTATTCAACAAGAAAAACGCAAACAGCCATTACAGGTGTTCATGATGGTGAACACAAAAAACAGCAAACAAAAACAACTAAAAACAGAATAAGAGAAGCAACTTAAGCGGCACTACTAAGGGTAGAAAAGAACTCCAAAGGAGAAGAACAGTTTGAATAACCCCAGCACTTAGCCCATTAAAAAAGAGTATTTCGGCTGAGCACTTGTAACTGATCAAGCATTCTCTCCAGAACCTCAAAAAAGTGCCGGTTTCTCTCCAGCCAATATTCTATTTATAGAAGGCTGCATGAGAATGCAGCCACTTAAATGGCTCAAGCTGACCTTAATTCCTATTGGCGTAGGCTATACTAACAAACACACACCCTAACTACCTGAATACAATTTAATCCCATAGGTTGCTGTACAATAACTGCCTGCACCTAGTACTTGGTTACATTACAAGTCTAACTAATTTGACTCTATCTGTTACAGCAGAGACTTTTAGCCTCCCATGCTCCCTCCAATTGCTTGCAATTGACCTGGAAATGGCTTGGAGACTTAGTTAACCTCCTCAACAGAACCTTAGTTGGCTGCTGGAAGTATTAGACCACAATAGAACAGCCTGCTGAACTCGAACTAGTGGGCACTGCTGCCCTATAGAAACACAAGCCCTTCCAATTTGAAGAGATGTGGCTCACTAACGATAATTGTGAAGAAACTGTTCAGTCAGCTTGTGGTTTGAACACTACTGGTACTCCAATGTTTAGAGAATATGACAAATTGAAAACTGGCAAAAAAAACAACTTTGGGTGTGGAATAAAACCGTTTTTAGTAGTGTCAAAAGAGAGCTCAGACAAAAAAAAGAATTGCTTAAACAGACGGAGTTGGCATACATACAAGGTCACAGTCATTAACCAATCCTAGTGCTACATAAGGAGGTGAATTCTCTTCTTGACAAAGAAGAGAGAATGCGGAGGCAAAGATCCTGTTCTCAATGGCTACAACATGGGGATTGAACATCAGATTCTTCCATGGTAGAGCTACTCAGAGAAAAAGAAAGAATGCTATTAGGGGTCTCAAGAATGAGAGGGGTGAGTGGAAGTCAAATGATGCCAAGATTGCCCCCAATTTTGGTCTCTCAACTTCCCACTACTACATCCAATCCGCAAGCCTTAGAGCAGGTAATGGAAGGGGTTCAATCATGTGTAATTCGGTCAATGAATGCCATGCTTTTACAACCATATACAGTGGAGGAGGTTGAGGTTGCATTGAAAAAAATGGCCCCGTTGAAATCTCTGGGGCTAGATGGTATGTCCCAATCTTTTGTCAAAATTATGGCATGTGGTTGGGAGTGATGTTACTGAGGGGTTGTTATCTTGCCTAAATTTGGGAAGAATCTTGAAATCTATAAATCATGCTTTCATAACTTTGATTCCAAAATCCACCTTCCCCTTTCCTTAACTTCCCATTTAGCCGCCCTCATAATAAACTCTCTAGAATAATCTGCCTTGACAGAAAATTTTAACCAAAGAGGAATGCCAAATCTTAGCCTCCAAAATAGAATCTCTTATCCTAGTATCCTAGTATTAACGCATTTGAACCCAAACAAAAAAAAAAAAAACAAAAAACAAAAACAAAAACAAAGGTTCATATTCCAAAGAAAAATTTTGGACATACCCAAACTGACTACAAAGTATATCCATAGTTTTCTTTAACAAATAGAAAGGCAGCAAATTGGACTTTTGGGCTAGCTTCCCACTTAATCACACATTCTGCTGCTGCCTCGTCGGGAGGTTACCATTGATTTTTTTTTTCCCACCATTTTGATGAAGAATCCAGGTCCATTCCCAACCCAACAAAAAAGTGATAGCTTTGTTTTTTCTATAAATAGTTTATTTTTTCTTCACTATAAATAAGACCTCAAGCTTAATACAATTAAAAAAAAAAATGAAAATATTTTCATAAAATTATACCTTTCTATTCAAAATGGATAAGAGATATAATAATTTCAAATATAGATAAAAACAAACCAGTCAGATGCCAAAATAAATGAAAAAATCCTTCGGAAAAAAAAATAATAATAATTAAAAAAAAAAAAAAAGTTCAATATGAAATACATAATAAAACAAAAATTCATATTCTTTTACCTTATTTCCTAGTCCCCCAATTCCAACATATGATCAGTTTGTGTGTAAATCGGCACCTATACTCTCTTTGACTCATTTTCTTTCTTCGCCTGGGATTTATCTTCTTTCTTGGCCACATAGCTTAAAATCTAACCAAATTGAGAAAAAAACAAAAACAAAAAGAATCTCAAAACCATTAACTACACAAATCTTCCATATATGTTATATATCAACTCAACATAACAGGCAACGAAATAAGATAAGAGGAGGACTCGACAGAGCGAGAATGGAAAAGAGAGAGAAGTGTTGTTTCGGCTGATGAGAAAAAAAGAGACGAGATGGTGAGAGATCTTGAAGACTGGCTTGATATAAGAAGCGAGGGTTCTTTGCAAATGAGTTTGATTGGCGGAGATGGCTACCACATTTTCCTGGGATTTGATTTTTCAGCTGGGGAGATTCAACAGTGCTACTGGAATCATAGTGTTTCTGGGTTTTTTTGTTGCAAAAGGGTGGTTCTGTTTGTTGTCTCTGCCGGTGATGATTTTGGAGACGGTATGAAATTGAGGGAAAATCTGGTAGTAGTTGAGACTTGAGAGTGACACTGATGGGTGAAAAAAAAAATTTAATTTTGTGGGTGTAAAAATGTTATTTAAATTGAATAGTGATAGTGATAGTCTGATAGAGTTTTGAGACAAAATTAATCACATGAGTGGAGAAAAAAATGATGATTCTATGAGAAAATAGTGACATACAAATAAAAACAGTCTATTCCATCTAATAATTGTGGCAAAAATTAAGACTTTTGATGTGATACTATAATTTACATACAATAATTGTGTCATAAATTGAGATTTTCTATGTGACACTAGAAAAGATTTCATTTAAATAAGGCTACCTAACTCTCATTCCTAAACTTGAATTCCTACATGCTTTTTTTTTTGTTTTTTCTTCTTTACTCGGTCCTGCAGTCAATTAATACAAAGTACAAAGCTATCCCAGAGTCCATTTGCACCACATTTTTCATCTATTTTGTAATTAAAATTTTTTTTTTCCACATGTGCGGTACTCAGGCTGGCATTTAGCTTGTTTCTCAATCTCTCGTGTCCAGTCAATGGAGTGCTGGTTGTTAGCTTGGTTTCAGTTTCAGTCCTTACTCGTGTCTATCAAGGTCATTGATCAAAAAAACCAACTAGCCCCCACATGTCTTCAAAGACAACAATTGCTTAAGAAAACCATTCATAATTTCGTACCATTTTCCTATTACTTAGTAATAAATTTTCTTTTACCATTACATACCCAATAAGAAAACCATTCAAAATTCTGAACATGGGAAACATCAAATAAACATCCATACAGTATTACATTAAAGAGTTCGTCAAAAAATCATTTTTTTTTCATTTTGTTACAAAGGTTAGTTTTGACAACTTTCGTAGCTGACAATGTTCGCTAGTTGAATCCGCAAGAGTAAGCACAGGTCTCAATTTTATTTGGTTTTGTAAAATTTGCTTGACATTTTTATTATATTATGTACTTATTTCTTTGTCTCTATCAGACTGCCACTCACCCACTACCCCAAACACTATTACCTCACTACTATGAATTCATAATGCACTACTTTTTTCCTAACTTAACACTTTTTTTTCATCTCTGTCAACTGTTCCCTATTGTTGGCTCACTACCAACAAACAGTCAAAGTCTCAAACACTATTCTCAACAGACTCTCTCTCTCTCTCTATATTATAACTTTATTCACAACTTACTTCTCACTAGCTCAGACTCTCAAACACGATCACAGATTCACATGTTCAATTTTAATTCAAAAAAAAAAAAAAAAAAAACCACATTCACAAATGAGAGATTCACAAACATTATAATTGCATGGAGTGGAGAGAGAAAAATCATATCAAGATTCAAAATCAATGTTAGGTTTTGAAATTGAAGTAAAGAAAAAAAAAATACCCGAAGCAGAATGGAGGTTGGAGGCTGCAGAGGCCGGCGTCGGAGGTGGGGTGGGTAGATCAAGCAGGGCGGCGGCGGCGGCGACTGGAGGTGCGTGAACTCTAGGTCAGTCTCTGCCTCACTAGGTTGATCGGCTGGTCAGTGGATGTGGGTCAATGGCAGTGAGGTGAGTCTCTCAGGGTGGACGACGCCTGTGGTGGCGGTGGCTTGGATGGCGGCAGCGTCGTTGGCAGAGTCACGCACTCACTCAAATCACTCTCTCTCTCTCTCTCTCTCTCTTCCCGAATCCTATCTCTTCTTTTTTCTTTTTTCTTTTTTTTTTCTAAATTAGGTTAAGTTGTAACCGTGGGTTTGAATTGGGCTTTTAATTTTTTTTTTTTAGTTAGGCTGGCTAGGCTAAGTGGGCTGTTAAGCGGGCCAAGGTTTTAGAAAAGAGGGGCCCAACCCTAAAAAAGTCTAAATTACTAACAAAAAAAATTTTGGGCCAGGAGGGGCCGGGCCCCCCTTGGTCCGTCCTGTTACTGTATCATTTCATAGCTTCGGATTGTAAACAAACAGCTTGAGCCCGAGTTCATAAATAGTTTATTTATATTCATTTACTTAAAATTAGACTTCATTATATTAAATAAACCTTTCTCAAAAAATTATATTAAATAAGTTGAATTCAAATATGATAATATATTTATGAACAAACTTGTGACTTGTGAGTATAAGACTTGATGTAAGTATATATAATATTATATATTTATATGTATACATATATAAAGTAGCTTGAAAATGGGTTGTGTTTGTCAACCAACTGAAATTTGTTTTATTAAACAGGTTGATATGAATTGTATCTGTATCAACCCAATACGACCGAATTATTAAGCATGTTAAGTGGGTCATGTCATGCTGTGTAAACTCACTCAATAAACTTGTCATATTTGGATTGAGAGATTTTGATATAATTGTTAAATAGGTCATATTTTTGTCAAACCATATAGTTGAATACAACTAACTCAACATGACATGCCAACATGAATTATCAACCCTATTTACAATGAACGGTTCACGGTTTGAAAGTTTGTAATACATACAAATTAGGCTACTTTATTTGTTTAAATTTTTGGACAAGTCAGATTTTCGAGTGAAACTTTTTCACACTCAACACTCACTTGTCAATATCAATTTTTTAGCTTTGTAAACTCAAGATACATTTGATTTACCAATCAAAACCGTTTGAGACCCTTTGGGTCGAGTTGGATCAGACAAGTGGTCAGGTTGAAAAATTCCTTGGTAACCCCTACCTACTTATTGGAAGAGCAATAAGAGAATTCCCAATGTGTTCTACAAAAAAAAAAAAAAAAAGCTTCAAATAACAATTACCTCGTCACCGCTAATATCTTCTCCAAAATATCTCCCTGGTCCTTGTGCAATTCACACTAGCTTTTAGAAAGCACCTCCTTTTCGTTTTGTTTATATATATATATATATATATATATATATATTTTTTTTTTTTTTTTTTTTTGGGAAAATCATACAATAAAGCATAAAGTTTATATCATGTTTCAAATTATATTCTAGGATTAAAATTTTGTTAACTAAAGTTTAAAATTTATAAAATTGTGTCAATTGGAAACTTTTGTTCATCTCCATTATTTATTTCATTTATTATTGGCAAAAACGGAGCAGAGAAAAGTAGGAAACAATTGATTAAATGTGTTTTATCTAAGGCTCGTTTATACATCAATATAACATGCAACCAATGAATAAGTAGGATAAAGAGAGAGAAAATTTCTGTGTGTACGGAGTGGAGTGCTTATACATGGATTATAAAGTCTCTCCTCACTTGTTCCATCTCAACAAGTTATAAAGTCAAACAGGAAAGTTGAGTACAAGTAATATTGCTCGTATCTGCTAGTGAACTTTATATTTTATCGACAACATTATGATGGGATGTTCACAAACCTTTTATTGGAATATAAAATTAGCATACAGAGTCTCTATTAAAGATAATTAACAATCTTTTTTTTTTTTTTAAATTCTAACACTACTATCATGTTACTTCTACGAAAGACTGAAAAAGGCTAGGGAACCAATAGGATTCCAAGTGCAATCAATTCAAAAGTAGGCATAGCAATCAAAGCTTTGTTTACATTCATCAAACTACGCATAAACCGTGTGTTTTCAAATGTGATCATGTTCATTCTTCTTTAATCAAATAGAGAAAATGATTTGTAATAATCAACACACTTGTGGTAAAAAGTACAAATCTTATATTTCTTGTTTTTTCCTTTAGCTGGGCGACTAGGGGGGTTTGAAACATAGAGATCAAGGAAAATGATACCAAACAACATGGATTTATTGTGGATAATATCAATTAGAAAGCACAATAATGATTTATAAAAACAAAAACAAATGGCATATAATAATCAATATATAATAAAGGATATCAAACTTCTACTATTAGTTTGTCATTCACCCTAACATGATAGAGCTGGGGTTTCTAGGGAAAAACTGCTTGATGAACTTCCTTTACCAGTACCACCAATCTTCATCATTATTTTCTCCACTTGTTCTTTCTTCATGTAAGCCACATTTTTTAATCTTAGGCCGTGTGAAGTAATATTAGACATTTGCAGTCGTAGTATTAGACTTGATGGTAATGATGATAATGATTGATGATGTGCTGAAATTGTGAGTGAGTTGTAGGCTCCAAATCACTCCAATAGGTACCTGTGAAATAAGAACAAATAGGAATGGCAACGGGTCGGGTTCGGGCCAGGTTTTGTCATACCCGGACCCGACCCGCGGGGCAAGACCCGTGGCCCGGACCCAGCTTGTTTAGGGTACCGGGTTTTTTTTCGGGGCCCAGACCCGCCCCAACCGGGCCCCGCGGGTCCCACGGGCCCCATTAAGGGATTGGACCCAATTCGTGGCCCAACCAAAAAAAAAAAATTTTTGAAGTCCAAATTTTATTTGCTTTACCAGCAACACATATCCTTTTCAGTTCCTTTGCTTTACCAGCAACCAAAAGTAATATCAACAAACTAAAACCATCACAGAGAAGTCTCAATTATTTTCTGAATACACTTTCATTTTCATAGCAACCAAACTGAAAAAGAATATATAATAAATATCATAGACATTTCAACAAACACAAGAGCTTTAGTGTAGTAAAACTCATTCAAAACGAAAATAAGTACAAAATGAAATGAAACTATAATACAAAGCCAGTAAGAAGTAGCAGATGGATTTTTGTTTTTCCCACTATACTTTCCTCTTTGTTTTTCTTGAGAACCAAACAGAAAACAAAAGGAAATATTGCAGATCAGAAATTTACTACCCACTCCAACAACCCACCCTTGGCAATGTTCTCCACAGCGCTATCGTAAGCAGGAATCCCAACCCAAATCGGCCATTATCTCCTCCTCCATCTACCGATAAACCCTAAAACATCAAGGGTGGTACTGAGACGGAGTGGTTACGGCGGCGGCAGAGTGAGGATCGGACTGAGGCTGAAATTAGTGAGTTAGACTGAGGGAAGGAGGCGAGGGAGGCTGAAATGAGTGAGGGTCGGATTGAGGCGAGGGAGGATCGGACTGAGGCGAGGGAGGCGACGAAGGATCTGACTGAGGCGAAGGAGGCGAGTGAGGAGGATCGGACTGAGGCGAATGAGGAGGATCGGACTGAGGGTAAGGGAAGGAGCAGGGAGGCTGAAGAAAATGGAAATGAGGGATTACTGGGTTAGGGTTAGATTTAGGTTTATATATATATTGAGGGTATTTTTGTAATTTAGGTACCGGGTTTTTAAACGTGGCAGGTTTCGGGTCGGGTCCAGGTTTTTTTATAAAACCCGGACCCGCTTTGGGTTTTTTTTTTTAAACCCATACCCGACCCTATTCCTAATCGGACTGAGTAAAACCCGGCCCATTAGGGTCGGGCCGGGTCGGGTACCCGTGGGTCGGGCAAAAATTGCCATCCCTAAGAACAAATGGATCAAACAGAAGGCACTGGTGTGGTACTAGCCAAAGACCCTCCGAAAGTCAAGTTAGTGAATGAGAAATCTCTAAGAACTCTATAGTGAGAGAGCTAGGGATTTTCTGCGTACTTGAGAAAAGTGGAGGTCTAGTGCTTATATAGCGACTGGTAGTAAACCAAGATCCCTTAAGAGAGGAGATTTTTCCTTATGGAGAAGATCTGGTACTAGGGTTTTCGAGATTGTAGGGTGTCTTTCCATATAAGGGAGACATGAATCTGTAGCGGGTCCACTTTGTGTGATATGCAAGATTTTTCCTTATATGAACTTTCGTGAGGACCAAGTAAGGCCACGTTGGACCTGTCGACTTTTATCCACCCCATCAGCCTTCCATTTGTCTGTCGGACACTCTACCCATCAAGTTTTAGTGTGGCTTCATCACTTATTATGTGGCATCCTAGGCCTTCCGTCTACTCCTGTGTGACTGATGGAACCATAGGCGCCGTCAGTTCCCTTGCATGATGTGCATGGGCCTTAGTAAAAAAACTCCCTTATCAATGATGATGGTGAAGCTGAAAAGAGGGTTGTCGATAGATTAGAATCTTCCATTAAGAAAAAGTGTAGATAAAAATAAATAAAGATGAACACACACATATATTAACTCTATGATGTCGGAGATTCACTCAGATTAGTTATTCAACAATTCTCACTATTAATCAAACTCCTATGTGCAATTGATTTACACGCCAAAATCAGTTACTAAATAATCTAGAGGTTTTTCAACATTGAAAAGCTAAGCATAGGAAACTAGTAATATAACTAGTAATCAAACTCCTACGTCCATATTTCTAATTTTCTAAAAACATTAAAAATAAATAATGAAGGATTTTAATAAAAAGATTTACTTACATATATTTCTAGGATGTCTTCTAAATATTATTTGGTTTAATGAGCAGAGCTATTATGGCATAAGAGTAATTAGAGGAAAAATAGTGCATTAATAATTTATAAACTTTTTTAATAGGAAATGCACTAAATACACTTTGAATTAATGAGTTATGTATGATATAAGAATAATTTTAAGAAAAAAAATGATGTATTAGTCAAATCTAGGGGGCATTATTTAAATGTATGCATTAATTTATATATTTTTACCAAAAATAAAAAAGATGAGGAATTTTTGGAAAGTCAAGGGCCCCCTTGCCCTCCTACTGCCTAGCTCAAGAGTCCACCTTCCTCATGCAACCCACAACCTAACCCTTACAAGTAATCGGACAAGCTTCTTGAATCATAGCATACATCCTAGTAAATTATTATATAAGGACATGTAATCAAATTATATCATGATAATTAACTATTCTCTTTCTTATCAGATTTTGAATTAAGGCATGAGCCACCTTCCTCATCCACTAGTGTTTATTTCTTGCTATTCTTGTTATTTTGTGAATATTTTGTTACAATTCTTAGTAAATTAATCAATCGATGTATGTACAAATAAATATATACATACACATTTAGGTGTTATTTGTAATATGTTTCTAATTTTGTGAATTAATTTAATTTAACTTGGTACGTACATGTTAACATGTCATGATTATATTTTACACCTTAAACTTTTTGAATGCACGTTTTGCACCCTAAACTGTGATCCTTGTTACACTTTGCACCCCGATATCAAGTTTGCAATTAACTTGGATGGAAAAATATTGCACCACGTGAAAAGATCTAATTGCCCATCTTCTCAATCCTTTAAAAACAAAAGATAAATTACATTTTACCACCCTAAAATATACTTCTGATTACACTTTGCACCCTATAACATGGGTCCTACTTTAGAGTGCAAAAAATTCATTCAAAAAGTACGAGGTGCAAAGTGTAGAGTGTACAATGCATGCTCTCACTCCCTACACTTGTTAAACTACTACATTCATTTCTATCCCTATACTTGTTAAATTACCACATTCATTTTCATCACTTTACTTACCACGTTTATTTCCATCATTATGTGTACAGTGCTAACTTCTCATTCAAGCTATTGCTCCCTATACTTGCTAAATTAACGATTAATAACTCCCTATACTTGCTAAATTGCCACATCCTATACTCCCTATACTTGTTAAATTATCAAATCCTATACTTGCTAAATTAACAATTACTAACTCCCTATACTTGCTAAATTGCCACATCCTATACCCCCTATACTTGTTAAATTACCACATCCTATACTTGCTAAATTAACAATTACTAGCTCCCTATACTTGTTAAATTACCACATCATATACTTGTTAAATTATCAAATCCTATGAGATTAAATAATTAAACAATGACATACAAATGATGAAACATAAAATCTCTAGGCAAACACAACTTCTTAGAAATCTATAAGAATAGAAAAAGAATAATGGAACATTGTCACCAAGAATATTAGTATGAAACACTAAATGATAATTTAAACCAAACTACTAACATTCTAAAGAATGAATAAACAAATAGCAACCATGATATAAGTGTCACAATAGTAAACATGGGTCCTACTTTAGAATGCAAAATATGCATTCAAAAAGTACGAGGTGTAAAGTGTAAAGTGTAAAGTGTACAATGCATGCTCTCACTCTCTACACTTGTTAAACTACTATATTCATTTCTATCCTTATACTTGTTAAATTACCACATTCATTTTCATCACTTTATTTACCACATTTATTTCCATCATTATATGTACAGTGCTAACTTCTCATTCAAGCTATTGCTCCCTATACTTGCTAAATTAACGATTAATAACTCCCTATTCTTGTTAAATTACCAAATTCTATACTTGCTAAATTAACAATTACTAGCTCCCTATACTTGCTAAATTACCACATCCTATACTCCCTATACTTGTTAAATTATCACATCCTATACTTGCTAAATTAACAATTACTAGCTCCCTATACTTGTTAAATTACCACATCATATACTTGTTAAATTACCAAATCCTATGAAATTAAATAATTAAACAATGACATACAAATTATGGAACATAAAATCTCTAGGCAAACACAACTTCTTCTTTTTTTATAGAAATCTATAAGAATAGAAAAAGAATAATGGAACATTGTCACCAAGAATATTAATATGAAACACTAAATGATAATTTAAACCAAACTACTAACATTCTAAAGAATGAAGAAACAAATAGCAAACATGATATAAGTGTCACAATAGCATCACGTATGCAATATTTTAGGCAAGAAAGGAGAAACACATACTTGTCTAAGAAACCTCTCATGCAATCCAAGTTGCAACTTAGGGAGACCAAACTAAAAATTATAAAACCTTGTTGGCAAACTATATACATTAGACAAGAATAAATAATACTAAATTAATAAAACCTTGTTGGCAAACTATATAAAACCTTGTTGGCTATTGTGAGTCTACACAAGTGATAGGGACTGCTACATTGAATATAGGGTATGAGGCCTTTGAATCAAGAATGCAAACATTAACTGGAGTTCTTAAAGCGCTAAAAGATCCTAAGATCAATAGGATTGGGGTTTACGGAATGGGAGGTGTGGGCAAAACCATGCTAGCTAAAGAAGTTGTAAAACAAGCTCAGAAAGACCAGTTGTTTAACAAATACCTCTTTTTAGTTGTATCCAAAGACCTAGTCTTGAAAAATATTCAAAGGGAAATTGCGGAGCAATTAGATCTAAAACTTGAGGTGGAGAGTGAATCTGTGAGAGGGAGATCAACTATGTAGGCGATTGAAACAAGAGAAGAAGACCATTATAATTTTTTTTATTTTTTTATTTATGGGTTTGTGTTCTTGGATCTGAGATTGTGTTCTTATTGTTCTTATTCAAGACACACTTAGATCTCAATTCATATGATTTTTACTTGCTAAATTACCACATCCTATACTCCCTATACTTGTTAAATTGCCACATCCTATACTTGCTAAATTAACAATTACTAGCTCCCTATATTTGTTAAATTACCACATCATATACTTGTTAAATTACCAAATCCTATGAGATTAAATAATTAAACAATGACATACAAATGATGGAACATAAAATCTCTAGGCAAACACAACTTCTGCTTTTTTTATAAAAATCTATAAGAATAGAAAAAGAATAATGGAACATTGTCACCAAGAATATTAGTATGAAAAACTAAATGATAATTTAAACCAAACTACTAACATTCTAAAGAATGAAGAAACAAATAGCAAACATGATATAAGTGTCACAATAGCATCACGTATGCAACATTTTAGGCAAGAAAGGAGAAACACATATTTGTCTAAGAAACCTCTCATGCAATCCAAGTTGCAACTTAGGGAGACCAAACTAAAAATTATAAAACCTTGTTGGCAAACTATATACATTAGACAAGAATAAATAATACTAAATTAATAAAACCATGTTGGCAAACTATATAAAACCTTGTTGGCTATCGTGAGTCTACACAAGTGATAGGGACTGCTACATCGAATATAGGGTATGAGGCCTTTAAATCAAGAATGCAAACATTAACTGGAGTTCTTGAAGCGCTCAAAGATCCTAAGATCAATAGGATTGGGGTTTACGGGATGGGAGGTGTGGGCAAAACCATGCTAGCTAAAGAAGTTGTAAAACAAGCTCAGAAAGACCAATTGTTTAACAAGTACCATTTTTTAGTTGTATCCAAATACCCAGTCTTGAAAAATATTCAAAGGGAAATTGCGGAGCCATTAGATCTAAAACTTGAGGTGGAGAGTGAATTTGTGAGAGGGAGATCAACTATGTAGGCGATTGAAACAAGAGAAGAAGACCATTATAACTTTTTTTTTTTTAATTTATGGGTTTGTGTTCTTGGATCTGAGCTTGTGTTCTTGTTGTTTTTATTCAAGACACACTTAGATCTCAATTCATATGATTTTTAGTTTTTAATTCTGTTTTTAATTTTTTTTATTTAGTTAAAATTAATAAATTAATTTTTTTAAATTTAGATGCTAACGTAGCATTTTTTAATGCCAAAAAACATTTTTTATTATTAAGGAACAGCTAACTAGCCCAATATTACAAAACAAAGTTCATCAAGATTCAAGAACCGATTAATAATTTACCAAGAATCGTAGCAAAATAAAAAGCGCAAAACAACAAAGATTCAATACATGTTACAAATACTAATCAATAGAAGGATATCTAACTTCTAATATCAGTTTCGCATTGACCATTACATGACCGAGCAAAGGTTTCTTCATCTTCAGCTTGTTTTTAAGGAAAAAACTTGATGAACTTCTTTTAGCAGTACCTGCTTCGATCTTCTCTAGTTGCTCTTTCTTCATGTAAGCAACGTTTTTGAACTTTAAGCTTTGTGATGTAATATTAGACACCAGCATTTGACTCGATGAAGGTGAAGATGATAATGGCGGTAATGATGAGTAAGGTGAAAAAAAGTTTGCCGATATTTCCGAATCCTCCATTGTTCTTGATGGATTCAAGGAGAAGAAGAGAAAGAAAAAATGGTTGAAAAAGCTATTAGCCAAGGGAGAGAAAAAAAAAAAAATTTTTTTTTTTTCATTCTGTGTATTGCACTACAAAAGAAATAGTTTGCTTTTAGTTTTTTGGTGTAGAGTAGAGCATGCATGGGAGAGAGATTAGTTATAATATTGCAGTAAAGCAATGAATTGGTTGTGGGGTTTGTGTATCACAGCTGGTTTATTGCTTACGTACGTACTGGGCTGAGTGAGTGAGTGAGTGAGAGTTTTGTGTCTAACTGTATTAGAGAGAGAGAGAATATGATTGAATTACGTCTAATACAAGAAACTATATTAACAAACTAACAGATTTTTTTTTTACGATTATAGCTAGCTTCAACTAAAAATAAGTAGACCGTTTTATCAAAATTTACTCAAGTGTACTAAACTTCCTCCAATTTTATTAATTTAAATCAATATAATTACAATCCCCCATGATTTTAAGGCATTTTATCATAAATATAATAATTTGTCTTAAATTAATAATCAATTTTTTTTCCATAAAAAAATTTCTAAAGTGTTTTCTATTAACAAAATCCATTGATTAATAAAATAGTTTTTTTAAATAAACAGTAATACTTATTAGAACAAACACGAAAATAGTAATAATAATATTTTAAACCAGGTTTATAATACATTACATAATCAGAGTATAACTACAACAGTGTAACTAATCTAACTTTACAGTTAATTAACTAACAAAACTTGCTGATATATAGTAACAGGCGTTAAGTGAGGCATGCACATGTTCGCCACAAGCAAGAATTTAGAGAATTTGTTACATACTTGACTGACTCTCTATTCTCTAATCTATCTTTTTCATTTACAAATTAATCGAGGCAGACATCAAAAGAAGAAATTAAGTCTCGATTGGTCCTCTTTTATCTAACCATTTTGGTATCAACAGACTAGCCAAGTGAAAAATATGCTTTCCCTCAAAAAAAAGAAAAAAAAAATGCAAAGGAATCTAATCTGTCCTTCATGGCCAAAAATCTTCATTCATTAATTACAATACTACAATGTGTACATACTGTACACTCCATCAGTATGTGCTTTAACATTGGACGCACTACAAAAAATGCAGGCTTTAGCCGCGTTTTTTTAATCCGTGTTTACAGAAAACGAAGCTATAAAGTGGCTTTGAGCCGTGTTTGATAAAAACGCAACTACACCGCTAGACGTATAGCCCCGTTTACTAAATGCAACTATAGATCAGCTCTGTAACCGCCTTTTTTTATGTTTCAGCAGCGTTTATGTAGGTAGGGCTTAGGCCGTGTTTTAAAAATGCAGCTATAGACCCAATCGAATTTTCCTTTTTTTTAAAAAAAAAAAGGTCCTAAAGCCACGTTTCATAAACGCAACTATAGAGAAAACATATGTAGGAGGCTTTAGCCGCGTGTTGGAAACGCAGCCAAAACTGGGTCTATAGCTGCGTTTTTTTAAACACAGCTATAGGTCCCAAGCTATAGTCATGTTTTTAGAAATGCAGCCACAACATTGCCTACAATTGTGACTTCTAAACGCAGCTATAGGTCTCAGCCTATAACCGCATTTTTGTAAACGCGACTATACACCTGTTGGACCTATAATTGCATAGTATAGGCCACGCGTGAAAGCGCGGCTATACAAAATGTAGCTATAGGCTATAGTCGCGTTTTTAGGGTCTATAGCCGTGTTTTTTAAACGCAGCTAAAGCCCTCATTTTTTGTAGTGACGTGGTTAACTGATCAGTATATGCTCTAGCATTGGACGTGCACTACAAGAAAAATGGGCTATTGCGGCGGGCCAGAAGCGCCGCTAAAGCCCAAAAAAGTGCCGCTAAAGGTACATTTGACCTATAGCGGCGGGTGCTATTGCGGCAGGCCGTCCCGCCAGTGCTGCAATGCCACTATAGGTCTATTGTGGCGGTCGCAAAAAGCGCCGCAATAGATCTGCCATTTAGCGGCGCTTTTGGTCTATTGCGGCGGGCTAAAAATCGCCGCCATATGAGGTTTACCATTCAGGTCGAGTGGCCTTTTAGCTGCAGGATAGGCCCGCCGCTATAGGGCTTCATGTACAACATACCCCATATACCTTTTAGCGACGGTTTTGCCCGCCACTATAGATTTTTTTTTTTTTTTTTTTTCCTCCTGGGTCCCAAATCCACATTTCTATTACAAATAACCTGTAATAATTTTAGCTCCACTAAAACATTACCACAAATGTCTCCAAACATTATATTAACGTAAAAATATATTATCAAATACATAACATTGTAATAACCATCATCATTAGATTAACAAAAAAAAGATGTGGTCCTTTGAATAAAAGGACCACTTAAATTAAGCTAATACAATAATTAAAGTTTCAAAGTGTTTAAAAATATCCTCCAACACTTGCAAAAAATGCGGTTATTCAAATATAGTTCTTTGTACACAAAAAGTCCTCAAATATAGTGCATGGTTAACTGTGTTTTTGTTGTGTTGTGGTGCAGTGTCAGGTGGAGGAAACTGGGACCCACCCACCAAACAAAGTCTCTGAGCCATCAGAAACTGTTTGGCTATTTTTTGTTTCCTTGATTTTTTTTTTTTTTTTGTTTAATTTGGAAAAATATATTCAAATCCATCATATTGTTTACGTAACCTAAATTTTTTTTTTTTTTAAATGTCACCAATCTTTTGCTTTATACCTAGCATGAATCAAAATTTTATATAAAATGAAATTATTGATTACCTGGACAGTTTTTCTTCATACGTACATGTTGAAGTTCAACCTTACAACTAACAAGTGATTTCCCGTGGGTAATTTAGAAATACAGGTACATTAATTGTTTTTGGGAGTCCAAAAAATCAAATATAAAACTCATATTGTGTCTTATATGGCAAATTAAATCCATTTTTCTTCAATCTTATAATTTATAAGCCATAAAGCCATGACATATTAATTATACACATCACTTAAATCTATTCAAAAAAACAATCAATCTAGTATGTCTCATACTAGGGGAAATTTTCAATCGGTGCTTATTATACCAAAACGACATTGTTTTTCTATGATTTTTTTTTTTTTTGGTCCTCTACGCTAGGAGACAAATTATGTAAAGAGAGAGAGAGGGCGTTGGGAATAATGACTATCACTACCATGCATATACCAAAACGTCATTGTTCTTCTTTTCTTTACTTTTTTTTTTTTTTTTTTTTTTGAGAAAGGATAGAGTACCGAGCATGGTTGTCAAAATCGCAATCCGGATTGTAAAATCGCACGATTTTACGATCCGACCATTTTGCTTGATTTTTTTTTTTTTTTTTTTTAGTGGGATTCATTTGGGTAAGATAATCCACCTAAACCCACAAGCCCAATGGGTTATCAGAAACCTAATAATAAATTGAAGTCCTAAATTCACACTTATATCAACATAAAATCTCAAAAAAACCTATAGTACTTAAGTTTAACGTTTTCAAAAACAAAACCTAAAATATTTAGGTGATAAAATAGGATATGACAATGACAGTGATTAGATTAGAAGAACCTTAGAATGAGAATTCTCTTTTGGATTTCATATTTGTAATTAGCTAGTTTACCTTAGACTGAGAATTCTCTTTTGGATTAAATATTGTAAATTTGTAGTTAGCTAGTTTATATGCTAATTAGCCTAACTTATTTTAGATTTGAAACTTAGAATTTGGAAAACATTTTCCATATGTGTAGATAATATTTTGGTACTTAATTGCTAATTAAACATGTATTGAACTTTTTAGATATATTATGTCAAAAGTTAAATATATTTTGTTTCGTTAGAATGACATAAGAACGATGTAGTGTGTGTAAATTACATTTTATGATGCAATTTTTTTTTAATGGATGGATTCATATTTTAAGTGACTGTATAACATACAAAGTCACTATCAATAGGTTTTTTTGAAAATAGGTAGGATCTTACGATCCACAATCCGATCCTACGATCCACGATCCTACCTACCTCCCACGATCCTACATCGAATCCCGATTTTGACAACCTTGGTACCGAGTACGTACGGTTCAGAATGTCATGGTTTATAAAATCAGATTTAAAATGGTAAATTCAAAAATAAGTGTCAAATTTGTCACATGAGAGAATTTGATTTAAAGTTGGTTTCATCTTCCAAAAGTTTTTCTTGTTATTTCTTATTACCATTAAATTTTGTTTTTATCTCCATATTAGGCTAAAGTTATTTCCAAAGAACCATTTTAAGTTAACATAAGATAAAACATCAAAAACTCTTTTCCGTTACTGCTAATGAAGTTTCATTTATAACAAGAAAAACTTTTGACTTTTAGGTGGCGTTTGGGCATTGCATTTCTTGCGTTGCGTTTTTTGCGTTTCATTTATTTTTTTCCCTTGAACGCGCGTCTAGCACTGTTCATTGTTCATGAACAGTGATTTTAGGCTTATGAACAGTGCCAAATGCGTGAACAGTAATTTTTTTATTATTTTCAGTTTTCAGCAAAATAAGTGATATCTAAACAGACCCTTATTTTAATCACCAACACCAATCTACGATTTTTTTTTTTTTTTTTTTTAGGATTTAGGAACGTAATTTATTTCATAATTTTTTAATTTTTTTAGATAACTTTTGTACCAAACAATGTTGGGGACATAATAAATAATAATTAACCTCATTTTTATTCTATTTTTACACATACTAATCACAAATATAATTTTGTCCTACGTACTTTTTTTTTTTTTTTTTTTTATCAATATTTTGTCCTACGTACTACTTCTCTTTAGGTGAGAGTGTAAAAGGTAGTGGCGGATCGATTTGGTTGTGGGGACCATTTGAATTTCCCGTAACATAACAGAAGCATGTACATAGTACATGAAGCACGACCAACCATGCATTTTTCATCGAATAAATTGTCTCATCTGCCTTTAATTTCCCTGAAAAGACAGCTGCGGAGTGTTGATCGATCAAAAAGACACAGGACTCTGTTTCAGGCTGCAAATAAATAAACCGTTGAGCCCGAGTTCATAAAAAAATTTATTTATATTAATTTATTTAGCAAAACAAGTTATATATATATATATATACCTCTTAATTATATAATAGATAAGTCTTTCTGATCATGGTTGACCGAAAAAAAAAAGATAAGTCTTTCTAAAAAATAAAAAAAAATAAAAAACTTATCAAGCATATTAAGTGGATTGTGTTTGTGTCAATCCAATACAACCAAGTATTAAACATGTTTTTTTTTTTTTTTTTTTTTGAAATTATTAAACATGTTAAATAAGTCATGTCATGTAAACTCATTTTCATGTTAGGATTGAAAGATTTTGATACTATTGTTAAACATGGTTTCTAAACCCGGACCGTTCAAAGAACCAGTAGAAGAAGAGGTTCAAAGTTTTTAAAGTCAAACCGTGATGATGTAATAATTGATTTAATAATTTAATAATATAAAATAAATATGAAAAATTAACAATGACAGGACTGACGAATTCATCTCCCAGAGACGATTTCAACGATACAGACGAGGAGACCCTCAGACAAGCTACACATCACTGACAAAGGCAACCATGCCATTCAATGCGGCCAATTATACCCGGAGAGGTTACAGAGCCAGCTGTATGAACCGTTGGAGCACATTGAAGCCACATTACAAAGCATAAGATGTTATCAAGAGAGACATTAAGGCCACCATAACTACCCCAACGGCTAGAAGCTGTAAAAACATATATAAGGCCCTCACAATATCAATACAAGGTACGAATACACACTGAGAGATTTTTCTTGCTCTATTACTTGATATTAGACTTTCCAAAAGCGCTTCATTATACTAACTTAGGCATTGGAGGTGTTGTGGCAGGCACCACACCGGTGACCACTCTAAAGAAGCTTATCCACTACTTCTACAATCACAGAGACGATGTCTTGACCCCATCTGGACGCACTCACTTAGACTGACGAATTTGAACTTCATCAAACAATATAGACTAAAATAATATTTATAGTTGATTAATTTTATATGGATTAAAGATAAAAATAAAATTTTCTTAATTAATTAGAAAGTTATATAAATAGTATCCTACTATTAGTTTAAATATTTTGACAAATCCATACCTATAACAATATTTCAAAAACTTTAATTTAATAATATAATTGAAAATAATTATACTTTAAATTTAAATATATGACATGACATGACATGACAAGAGAGCGGAGATCTTTATGCAATTTGAAAAAATCCCTATTCCCCAAAGAAAAAACCACTCCCAATGCGTCCGACTTGAGACTCTATCGCCATCTCATTAGAATATTTCAGAAGTTAGAAGAAGCAACCTTCGCTCACTCTTCTCTCTTTCTCCCTCACTGTCTTTCTTGCCCTAGTCTCTCCAAAACAAATCTGAACCTCCCAAAACAATAAAGATGCAGGGACTGTGAGCTATTGGAGCTTCATAAGAGATTCATGGGGGCTTGGGCTTCAATCGGATACCAACAAGACACTGCTCCGGCCAAAAAGGGCTATCTACCGGCCATTTTTTCAGAGAAGATTTTTGGGGCAGGCTTTGAGGTCTAACTGGTGAACCCGTGCCCGGTTTGGAAACCTGGACAATTTAACCGCAGGTCATGAGGTTTACAAAAAATTTTAATTTTCGATTTTCTTAGTTAAAAAAACCGGTGTGATGACCGGTTCCAGTTAACCCGATCTGTGATAATGCCTTAAAATGTATACTTGTTATATATTTATGTAGGCGTTATTTTCTTATTACTATGCTTATTTTGTATAATTAAGCCATGATTTGCATTAGTCCCTATTATTTATCTTTACATAATTTCTTGAATAAGATGCCATTCATTGTGTGTAATTTTCTATTTTCAGGAAATCATGTGAGAAAAATGAATTTACAGGAATTTGTGAGAGAATGGATGCCAAACTAGAATTAAAGTGAAGCTAAAGGACCATGCCTAAATGTCTAAGGAGGTGTAGCTGGAGTGCTTGGATCGTCTACCATGATTGGAAGCTTCAAATAAGGAAAGAAATCAAAGAGGCAGAATCTGAAAAGAAAAAATCTGATTTGAGCACTGATCAGTATTTTGGGTGTATCTCTCTTCTCAAAAATCCAATTGACACAAGACTAGATGGGTTGGAACCGTGACTTAAATATCTACAACTTTTCAGTTTTGAGTTTTCCGAAATTCTTAAATTTTGAAGGCCGAAATTAACTCACAAGTTACTGCTGTAAACTTGGACGGAAAGTAAAATAGTAAAAGTTATTTTTCTTTGGACACTTGGACATTAGGGTTTCAGAGGGAGGCTGTGTAGAACGAATTTTTAGTAGAGAAAATCTTGTATTTTTCTTTCTCTAATGGCAGCCTAAACTCTTTGCTAGGACTAGGGGTTATGTTTCTTCTATACGGTATGAATATTCAATGTGACTCTCTCTAAGATTTTAGACAATAACATATTTGATTGTTCAATTAGATTTCTTTTGATGTATTAGTTCTTCCATGCTTTCAATAAGTTCAATCATGTTTGTCTTATTGTTTAGATGAATTTCTAATAGTTTCAAATAGAAATCACGTTTTAAAGTGAATGGGTTTTTCTGAAAACTTTTCTAACTGCATTATTAATTGAGATTATTATGCGTTCTTGAATTGTCTCAGTTCAACCGAATCATAAGTTTTAAATTGTATAAGAACAATCAATTATGAAATATATATTTTCTTAGATCACAAAGAATTTCATATCGATATAGGGAAACACCCCGATGCCCTGGTATTTACATTATTGATTTAAATAAGTTTTTATTATTATTCTTGTTAACAATCACCAAGCAAAAGTATTTTTGTTCTTCACCCAAATTGTTGTTTAATTATATTGTCTTTGAATTTACCCTACTCCTTGTGGTTCGACCTCGGTACTCCGAGAATTATATTGCTACAATCTCCTGCACTTGGGAGTGAGCAAGCAATTTTGGCGCCATTGCCAGGGAGCTGCTGCGTGTTCAGAGGCAATTTTTGGGAGCAAAGCTCAACCGGTGGAAATTCTTCTATTGGTAACTTCGTTCCTTTTTTTTTTTTCCCCCTTATTTTTTTTAATTTATTTTATTTTATTGGCATTCATTGTTGCATGAGCATTTGGGTTAGAAACAAGAGAGGTAGATTAGAAAATTTTGAAACTTACTTTGGTAATCTTTTTGACACACCTTTGCCTTCACCTTCTTCATCAATCATGGGTGATGAAACACATAATAATCATGAGAAGAATAGAAGAACTATTTATGAATTGTTTCATCCCACACAAAATTATGTTCCTTCATGCATCATGTTTCCACCTAATGCACCACATGTAGAACTAAAAGAAGGTTTATTAGCAATACTTCTTGACTTTAGGGGACAAGAAAATGAAAATCATTATGTCCATGTTAGAGCTTTTGAAGAGGTAATTAGTAGTTTCTATGCACAAAATGTTATTGAGATTGCTAAGTTACATTTCTTTCCTTTTTCACTTAAGGATAAGGCAAGAAGTTGGCTTTATACCTTGAAACCTAGGTCTATAGGTAGTTGGGGGGGAGATGGCCAAGAGTTTTTTAAGAAACATTTTCCTCCCCACAAAGTCCAGCAAGTAAAAAGAAAAATAACTAGTTTTGTCCAAGGAGAAAATGAGACCATATACCAAGCTTGGAAAAGGTACAAAGATCTTTTCAATTTATGCCCAACTCATGGGTATGAAGATTGGAGGTTGGTTAGTTATTTTTATGAAGGACTTACACCTAGGGACCGACAGTTTGTTCAACTCTCATGCGGAGGAGACTTTTTACAAAAAGAACCCGAAGATGCAATGGATTATCTTGATAAGATAGCTGAAAACTCTAACACATGGACTGGACTTAGCCCTGTGGACTCCACTAATAGGACTAGAACTAACACTACCACTTCTAGTGGAAGTATTTTCAAGTTGAGGGAAGATGATAACATGAGTGCAAAAATCAACATGTTAACTAAAGAAATTGAGGCACTCAAAATGAAAGGAAGTAGGAGTGTTAATGCTACTTTTAGAGAGAACCCAATGGAGGTGTATAAAATCTGTCATGAGATAAACCATGCTACAAATGAATGTGCATCACTTTCATCATTCTTAAATGTGCCAGAAGAACAAGTACATGCATTTAATTCATATTGGCCAAATAATTCTTCATATTCTAACAATTATAACCTAAATATGCGAAACCATCCGTATTTGAGTTATAAGAGTGACAATGTGTTGAATCCTCCTACTCCAAGGAATTTTAATTCACCACATGCATCATCGTCATCTAGACTTTCCTTGGAGAATGCACTTAGTACTTTCATTCAAAGGCAAAGTGAGCAAAATCAAAAATTTGAATCCATGCTCACTAGGCTAGATGAAGAGGTAAGAGAGACCAAGAGTCATATAACTAGGCTTACAAATTCATTGAGTGGGATAGAGAGAGGGAAGCTTCCTTCCCAAACTCAACCCAATCCCATCAATCAAAATCTAAAAATTGGCTCTAAGGATAAACATGAGGAAGTAAAAGTTGTGACCATTTTGAGGAGTGGTAAAGAGATTGATAAAAGTTATCCTTTAGTAACTAAGAAATCTAAGGAGACCGCAGTTGAAAAAGAGAATGACGAAACTGAGTCACTTGGATTTGGTGAAATTGAACAGTGCCCAATCCCTCCACCATTTCCACAAGCCTTAAAATTACCTAAGAAATTGGACACCGCATCTAAGATATTAGAGCATTTGCATCAAGTCAAGATAAATTTGCCATTATTGCATGTTATCAAGCAAGCGCCTGCATATGCCAAGGTAATTAAGGACCTATGCACCATCAAGAGAAAGCATCATGTGAAGAAAACCGCATTCCTAACAGAACAGGTAAGTACAGTAATCCAACATAAGACCCCACCAAAGTATAAGGATCCAGGTTGTCCAACAATCTCTTGTACTATTGGAGATTACATCATGGAGCATGCATTGCTAGATCTTGGACCTGGTGAGTTGAAACCTACTTCAATAACTTTACAGTTAGCTGATCATTCTGTAAGGGAACCGAGAGGGATTGTTGAGGACGTGTTGGTGAAAATTGAACAATTTTATTATCCTATTGATTTTATTGTTCTAGATTACCAACCTGTTTTACATCCTAGTGTTCATACCCCTATTATTTTGGGTAAACCTTTTCTTGCCACAGTTAATGCATTAATTAATTGCAGGAATGGAAGAATGCAACTCACTTTTGGTTCCATGACTTTGGAGCTAAACATATTTCATGTGGCTAAACAACCATATGAGGATGATGACTGTGCTTATGTGAACCTCATCGGGGCGATGGTTCAATAAGAGTTTAATAAGAATTGTTTTTCTGATCCTCTTGAAACTCTTCTTAATAATTCAGTTAGTTCTTATGATTTAGAATGTGATATTCATGTATCTAAAAAATTTTCTTTGTTGGATTCCTCATGGGTTTTGGAAGAACAACAGATGATGGCAATTAATAAAGGATGGAAGCCTTGCTTTAAGGAGCTACTAGAAAATGAAAAAAACTCGTGCATTCAAGTAAAGAGGTACCACAACTGGAGCTTAAGCCGCTGCCCGGTGGTCTTAAATATTCATATTTAGGCCCAGGTAAGTTAAAACATATGTGGGATGGCCCTTTCATTGTAAGGGAAGTGTTTAATCATGGACCTGTGGTAATTGAGGATCTTAGAGATGGTAGGATTTTGAAAATAAATGGATAAAGATTAAAACCATTCTTAAGGGGATTTATATCTGAGGAGGAGACTATGTCACTAGAGATCCCTGCCTATTGGGATGCTACGTGAACTCTAAAAGAGCCTTATAAAGTTGTACCATATTTGTTTTAATTTTCTTTTCTGTTTGGTTTTTTTTTTTTTTTTTCTTTTTGCCTTTTGTTTTTGTTTTTGTTTTTTTTTTTTTTTTTTTTTTTTTGTGAGCTAACATTTGCAGGAGTGAAAGAAATTTCAAAAAAAAAAAAAATTAAATGCTTAAGGTAACTTCTTCCCTTTATACTTGAATTTATTTTGACTTTGATACATTGAGGACAATGCAATATTTTAGTTGGGGGGAGAGGTTTAAACTTTTTGCTACACCTTGCATGATTTTTCTTTCTTTCTTATCAAAAAAAAAAAAAAACTTGAATTTGAATGCAGAAGAGTTATAAGCTTTATTTTTATATCATGTAATGGAATGAATAATGTTGAGTTTGTTATACTATTTGCTATATTAAGACTCTTTCATGAAGAGCACAATTGGAAACTTTTGAGTACAATAGCCAAGTTAGCGGACGGTTGGATGTTGGATATGCATGGATCATGAACAAGCTAGATATAAACTGAAACTCAACCCATATGGAGAGTTCTTGAGCCTTACTTTTCTTTGTAAGAGTATATCTTTGTTTGAACTCTTAAATTTCTCTCATATACTTCAGTTTTTGTAAAAGATCTCTATATTTTTTGGTTGACTACTGGAAACATTATGGGGAGATATACCATGATCCTACTTATTTTTGTCCTTAGGCACGTTGGTTTATGTGGAATTTTAGGAGATGAGAGCCTAAGACCACCAATTTTTTGTCACCAGCTAAACAAATATTTAGCCTACCTTTACATTAACCATTGTCACCATCATTTGAGCCATGAGAAATACTTCTACAATACCACAAAACATTTTTATTTATGGGTATTGTCATGGAGGTTCAAGTTTTGAGCAAGTGATGTGCTTAGATACCACCATTGTCTCTTTTTTCTTCAAAAAAAAAAAAATCAAAAAGAAGAAGAAAGAAAAAAAAAATGAAAAAGAAAAAGAAAAGAAAGATAAATAAAAAAATAAAAATAAAAATAAAAAAAAAGAGAGAAAAAGAAAAAGAAAGAGAGACATACATAATCAATCAATAAATCATTGGTGTCTTACACATCTTTCATGTATTTCAGAAGGGTTATATGGTTGAGTAAAGGTTGTTTTGATTCAAGTTGGTTGTTACTACTGTAAGTTGGGTTTGGCTTGAATTTTTTGCATTTGATTCATATACCTCATATTTCAAAGAGAGCAGTTTGCCTTTACCTAGCCATAAGATTATACTACCACTGAGCTTAAAGTTTTACTTGATCCTAAAGGTGCATGGCTGGTATGTGTTTGGGATAAAAACTAGGGATGAGAATGGTATTAACCTCATATTTCTAGGAATTCAACATCCTTTCCAAGAGATTTTTTTCTGTTGTTTTAGCGGCTGTTTTTGTATACACATGTGATATTCTCAAAACTTCTTCTTTCCTTTTTGTTCACATGTGATTTGAAGAGAGAAACCATTACTTCTATGTGTGTTCTTTCAGAGTGTTGATGACTTAAGAGAGGTTTTGGAGTAGAGACTCTAATCTAGATTATTCTTGGTTTATGTATGTTTGGAAAAGCCGGTTTGATTGGATGGGCCATGCACACACACACTCCAAAAGTGAAGCTAGTGAAAGCTCTTTAATATGATGAATAGTCTCCCAACTCAAAATTGAAAGTTCATTTGTATGATATAATGATAAAGCAGACTAACATTTGCTATGGAAATTTTCAAGAAACCTTTGACTTTTGTGGGTAGAGTCACTGCAAACTCTCATGAGAGTAAACTCGTCCACTAGGGTGACCTAGGGGTTCAAAGACTTGCTGCACATGGGAAGTGCAGTCATGTAGCCTACGAAAGTGGCTTGTATTTTAGTTTTAATTTTCACTTTTAGTAGACATGGGTGCTTTGTGGATTGCTAGGGACTAGCAAGATTTAAGTTAGGGGGTGTGATAACGCCTAAAAATGTATACTTGATATATATTTATGTAGGCGTTATCTCCTTATTACTATGCTTATTTTGTATAATTAAGCCATGATTTGCATTAGTCCATATTATTTATCTTTACATAATTTCTTGAATAAGATGCCATTTATTATCTGTAATTTTCTACTTTCAAGAAATCATGTGAGAAAAATGAGTTTACAGGAATTTGTAAGAGAATGGAGGCCAAACTAGAATTAAAGTGGAGCTAAAGGACCCTGCCTAAATGTCTAAGGAGGTGCAGCTGGAGTGCTTGGATCGTCTACCATGATTGGAAGCTTCAAATAAGGAAAGAAATCAAAGAGGCAGAATCTGAAAAGGAAAAATCTGATTTGCGCACTGATCAGTATTTTGGGCGTATCTCTCTCCTCAAAAATCCAATTGACACAAGGCCACATGGGTTGGAACTGTGACTTAAATATCTACAACTTTCCAGTTTTGAGTTTTTCGAAATTCTTAACTTTTGAAGGCCGAAGTTAACTCACAAGTTACTGCTGTAAACCTGGACGGAAATTAAAATAGTAAAAGTTATTTTTCTTTGGACACTTGGACATTAGGGTTTCGGAGGGAGGCTGTGTAGAACGAATTTTTGGTAGAGAAAATCTTGTATTTTTCTTTCTCTAATGGTAGCCTAAACTCTTTGCTAGGGCTAGGGGTTATGTTTCTTCTATACGGTATGAATATTCAATGTGACTCTCTCTAAGATTTTAGACAATAACATATTTGATTGTTCAATTAGATTTCTTTAGATGTATTAGTTCTTCCATGCTTTCAATAAGGTCAATCATGTTTTTCATATTGTTTAGATGAATTTCTAATAGTTTCAAATAGAAATCACGTTTTAAAGTGAATGAGTTTTTCTGAAAACTTTTCTAACCGCATTATTAATTGAGGTTATTATGCGTTCTTGAATTGTCTCAGTTCAACCAAATCATAAGTTTTAAATTGCATAAGAACAATCAATTATGAAATATATATTTTCTTAGATCACAAAGAATTTCATATCGATATAGAGAAACACCCCGATGCCTTGGTATTTACATTATTGATTTAAATAAGTTTTTATTATTATTCTTGTTAACAATCACCAAGCAAAAGTACTTTTCTTCTTCACCCAAATTGTTGTTTAATTATATTGTCTTTGAATTTACCCTGCTCCTTGTGGTTTGACCTCGATACTCTGAGAATTATATTGCTACGATCTCCTGCACTTAGGAGTGAGCAAGCAGTCTGACCGTCCGGTCCGGGTTTCAAAACCATGTTGTTAAATAGGTCATGTTTATGTCAACCCATATAATTGAATACCACTAATCCAACATGACATGCCAACATGAATTCTTAACCCTATTTACAATAGACATTTTATGGTTTGAAGCGTGTAGTCCACACAAATTAGGCTACTATATTTGTTTAAATATTTGGACAAGTCATATTTTTGGGTGAAACATTCTCACATTCAATACCCACTTGTAAATATCAAATCTTAGCTTTATATAAACTTGAGATACATTCAATTCCAAGCAAAATCGTCTATGGCCCTTGGGTTGAGTTGGATCAAACAAGTGGTCAGGATGAACAATTCCTTGATGAATCAAGTCATCAAGGAATTCCCAATGAGTTTACAGAAGAAAGCTTCAAAATAACATTCACCTCGTCACCATTAATATATTCTCCATATCTCTCCTTAGTCCTTGTGCAACTAAGAGCAATTGCATCAGCCGTTGCAAAGTACAAAAAGTGCAAAAATTTACACAATATAGCACAAAAAAAATACTTGCATTAGTCTTTCTAAAGCTTTGCAAATATACAAAG
The DNA here is from genome assembly GCA_023621385.1 of Quercus gilva. Taxonomy (NCBI): domain Eukaryota; kingdom Viridiplantae; phylum Streptophyta; class Magnoliopsida; order Fagales; family Fagaceae; genus Quercus; species Quercus gilva. Next base: position 49,613,317 of record CM042475.1, read on the forward strand.
ATGCTACAATAACCGTGTAAATATACACAGTTACTGTAGCTTTGTATATAATATTTTATTAATTTCTCTCTCTCTCTCTCTCTCTCTCTCTCTCTCTCTCTCTCTCTCTCCATCCCAGTTTGCTGCAAATACACCCAACATCGCCTAACCACCACTCAATCACCACCACCACAACCCATGATATTCCAATCACAAAATCAACCAAAAACAAAGAAAAATCAATCCAAACCCAAAATCAAACCTTCAATGGAAAACTCAACAACTTAGAACCCAAAATCAAACTTTCAACAAAAAAAAACCCATCAACCTAAACCCAAACTCAAATCGAAGCCACCATCACCATTGCCATGGAAAGCTTGCTGCTTTCTTTGCTCGTGGAGAGCTTGCTGCTGCCATTACAAAAGAGAGAAACAAGTGCTTGAGAGCTATGACAAAGGAAAAGATCAAAAAATTAAAATAAAATAAAAAATGAAGAGAAAAGACCGTGGGAGAGGAAGTAGAGAAAAGATGTGATTTTGTGAGATAAAAAAGGAAAAAATAAAAAGAGGGTCAGATGATTTAGTGGTGGGGGTTAAAAGTGAGGGCAAAGGAAGCATCCTTGAAGCTTTCATACTTGTAAATATCTCTACAATATAATTTAATTATAAAAGAATTATAATTGAGTTTTTTTTTTTTTTTTCAAACAAAGCATGATTTTATTTGGAATTTTATTAAAGTCTATATTAAAATTTTTAATTCAAATCAGTACCTTTTTTTAAAACTAAAATCATACTAATAGTAAATAATATATATATATATATATATCTAGTGCGTAACCCTAAAACGACACACCAAAATATTTTGTTGATGGCAGAATGATGGTTGAAGACACCGATTTGTCAGCTGTCGCCAGAGCCACTCTTTTGGTGGTCTGGCCACCAATGCTGGCAGCACGGTGGGCGGAGACACCGATTTGGCTACTGTCGCCAGAAACACTGTTTTGACAGTTCGACCATCGAACCTCCAACATAAGAGGCTCCACTGGCCGAGCCACCAATTTTGGTGGTTTACTTGAAATATAAGTCTAAATTAAAAAGGTATAACTATTAGAGAAAATAATAACAAATTAATAAAGAACGAATATTTTATTGAAATATCTTCTAAAATAGATTGACTGATGTGAGTGTTTTGGAAAAGTAGTTGTGTAAAATAGAAAAGTAAAAAAAAGGGTCAGATGTTTAGTGGTAAGGGTTAAAAGTGAGGGGAAAGGAAGCTTCCTTGAAGCTTTCATACTTGTAAATATCTCTACAATATAATTTAATTATAATTGAGTATTTTTTTTTTTTTTCAAACAAAGCATGATTTTATTTGGAATTTTATTAAAGTCTATATTAAATTTTTTAATTCAAATCAGTACCTTTTTTTAAAACTAAAATCATACTAATAGTAAATAATATATATATATATATATATATATATCTAGTGCATAACCCTAAAACGACACACCAAAATATTTTATTGATGGCAGAATGATGGTCGAAGACACCGATCTGTCAGCTGTTGCCAGAGCCACTATTTTGGTGGTCTGGCCACCAATGCTGGCAACACGGTGGGCGGAGACACCGATTTGGCAATGGTCGCCAGAAACACTATTTCGACAGTTCGACCATCGAACCTCCAACATAAGAGGCTTCATTAGCTGAGCCACCAGTTTTGGTGGTTTACTTGAAATATAAGTCTAAATTAAAAAAGTATAACTATTAGAGAAAATAATAACAAATTAATAAAGAACGAATATTTTATTAAAATATCTTCTAAAATAGATTGACTGATGTAGGTGTTTTGGGAAAATAGTTGTGTAAAATAGAAAAAGTAAAAAAGAGGGTCAGATGTTTTAGTGGTGGGGGTTAAAAGTGAGGGGAAAGGAAGCTTCCTTGAAGCTTTCATACTTGTAAATATCTCTACAATATAATTTAATTATAAAAGAATTATAATTGAGTTTTTTTTTTTTTTTTTTTGCAAACAAAGCATGATTTTATTTGGAATTTTATTAAAGCCTATATTAAAATTTTCAATTCAAATCAGTACCTTTTTATAAAACTAAAATCATACTAATAGTAAATAATATATATATATATATATATATCTCTCTCTCTCTCTCTAATGCGTAACCCTAAAACGACACACCAAAATATTTTATTGATGGCAGAATGATGGTCGAAGACACCGATCTATCGGCTGTTGCCAGAGCCACTATTTTGGTGGTCTGGCCACCAATGCTGGCAACACGGTGGGCAGAGACACCGATTTGGCGACAGTCGCCAGAAACACTATTTCGACAGTTCGACCATCGAACCTCCAACATAAGAGGCTCCACTGGCCGAGCCACCAGTTTTGGTGGTTTACTTGAAATATAAGTCTAAATTAAAAAAGTATACTATTAGAGAAAATAATAACAAATTAATAAAGAACGAATATTTTATTGAAATGTCTTCTAAAATAGATTGACTGATGTGAGTGTTTTGGAAAAGTAGCTGTGTAAAATAGAAAAAGTAAGTTTTTATGTTAAAATAAACGGAAAATTTTACACTTACTGATGTGAATGCTCTAAGACTAGCTTTTAGTAAGCACCACATTTTTATTTTTTTTTTATTATATCTTTTGGGGAAGATTATACAAGCATAGGGTTTATATCATGTTTCAAATTATGTTTTGTGATTATATTTTTGTTAACTAAAGTCTTAAATGTATATAAAATTGTTTCAATTTGAAATTTCTGTTCAACTTCATTATTTATTTCCATTATTATAAGTGAAAACGAAGCAAAGAAAAGCGACAAACAATTAATTAAAGGGTAAATTGCAAATTACACCTCTAAAGCTTGGGAGTGATTGGATTTTACACCCTGAAGTTTCAGAATTTGGATTTTATCCCCTGAAGTTGGTGATGTTTGGATTTTACATCCCGATATTTTAGAATTTAGATTTTACCCCTTATATTTTAGGAGTATTTGGATTTTACTCCATAAAGTTTTGGAGTGTTTGGATTTTACACCCTAAAGTTTTAGAATTTTGGGGTGTAAAATTCAAACAACTCTAAACTTTAGGGGGGTAAAAAAATCCAAGTTCTAAAACGTTATGGTGTAAAATCCAAACACCCCAAACTTCAGGAGGTAAAATTCAAATTCTGAAATTTTAAAGTGTAAAATCTAATCACTTCCAAACTTTAGGGGTGTAATTTGCAGTTTACCCATAATTAAATTATGTTTTTCAATAAGGCTTATTCATACATCAATATAACAGCCATTGAATAAATAGGATAAAGCGAGAAAGCTCCATTTAGAGGGAGAAAATTTCTCTTGGCGTACGGAGTGGAGTGCCTATACATGGATAAAGTTTCTCCTCACTCGTTCCATCTCAACATGTGCCTAAGCAAGTGGAATTATAAAGTCAAACAGGAAAGTTAAATACAAGTGTTGCTCATATCTGCTGGTGAACTTTATCGACAACATTATGATAAGATGTTCACAAACTTTTTATTGGCGTATAGAATTAGTATACAGAGTCTCTATTAAAGATAAGATAAATTATAAATTATACCTCTAAAGTTTGAGGGTGTTTGAATTTTATTCCCTAAAATTTGGGAGTATTTGAATTTTACACTCTGAAGTTTTAGAATTTTGATTTTACCCCATAAATCTTAGGAGTGTTTGGATTGTAAAATCCAAATACCCCAAACTTTAAGGGGATAAAATCCTAATTTTGAAACGTCAGAATATAAAATCCAACACCCCAAACTTCAAGGGATAAAATCCTAATTCTAAAATTTCGAGGTGTAAAATCCAAATACCCCAAACTTCAGGGGCATAATTTGCTATTTACCCTAAAGATAATTAATAATCTAAAAGATTTTTTTTAATTCCAACACTACCATCATGTTACTTCAACTATCCCCGGTACATACACAAGCGGCAAAGACCAAAAGAGATTAAAGGTGTTTGGTAAGAGTGTTTTTTATTGGAGTGATTTTTATTGGAGTGTTTGAGTTACGATACTCATTTTGAAGTGTTTAAATACTGAATTTAGAAAACTCCTCTTACCCGTTTTCAGTTTTCAAACAATGTTGCTTAATGACACTTTTGTAAATATGTTGAAAACCATGGGACTCACTTGATTAGGCAAAACATAAACTAACTTCTCTCTCTTCAAATATCAAATATATATATATATATATATATGAAATTGTACTATACTTGTCAGCTTTTTAAAAATAGAACACATACGTATCAAACACACAATTATGTAAGCAAAGCAATCAAAGTTTTGTTTACATTCATCAAACTTAGCATAAACTGTGTTTCCAAAGGTGAATATATTCAATTCTCTTTAATTGAATAGAGAAAATGATTCGTAATAATCAATACCAGCAAAAAGTACAAATCCTATATTTCTTTTTCTTTTTTTCCTTCAGTTGGGCAACTAGCACGTTTGTTACCGTTGTTTAAACAACAGTTTTCAGTGTTTAAACAACATTACACGTATTTTCATACACTTTTTCACCCACACATATTTCCAAAAAATACAAACAACGTTACTAGAACAATATTACCAAACGGGCGTTCTAAGCTTCTGTCTTCAAAACATTGCCATTATTTTGATTGCTTAGTTAAGCTATATAAGCCAGCTAAGCGCTCATTTAAATTGACCCATATCCTTGTTTTTGAGTCAAATACTTGGATTTCGATTCATTTCAGATATTAAAACTTCTGAAAGACAAAAAAATATTAAAGAATAAGACAATTCATTGCTTAGAAATTATTGAAACAAATATATATATATATATATATATAACTAAACAATAAAGAAATAAGAGAAAGATTGGTTACATTCAAAAGAATAACTCGTGGCTATAACTATTGAAAGAAATCAAAAGATTTAGAGCTCGTTAACCCGTGCTATACACGGGAACCTACCTATTTGTGAGGTAGACTAAAATAATTTTAGAAAATCTTAAATTGATTAAGAAACTACATCATTGCATGATTTGCTCTTGTATGACTTCAATTTGTGTTACAATTTGCTCTTGTATGCTTGAACGTGCAATGACTTACAAAAAATTTGTCAGACACTTTCAGATACTGCAAAAAAATAAATCAAAAATTCAGATATTAAAACTTTTGAAAAACCAAAAAATATTAAAAAATAAGATGATTCATTGCTTAGAAATTATTGAAACAAAACAAAATATATATGACTAAACAGTAAAGAAATATAAAAGAAAAATGGGTTACATTCAAAAGAATAATCCATAGCTATAAGTATTGAAAGGAATCAAAAGATTTAGATCCTACAAATTATAGATAATATATATGTGTGTGTGTGTGTGTGTGTGTGTGTATGTGTGTGTGCGTGAGAGAGAGAGAGAGAGGCTACACAAATTTAGATGTTAAAATTTCCAAAATGCCAAAAAAGATATAATCAAAGAATAAGTTATTGAAACAATTCAAAAAATATATGACTATTCAAAAGAGATATATAAGAAAAAGAAAAAAGTATACGAACTCATAAAGCAATAAATAATTTTACAATAATTTTGTTTTAAAAAATATGATAATGATGAGATTAAGTTTAAGTTGGACTTGTTAGAGAGATAGAGTTCCACTCCTTGTTAAGTTTGGACTAAATAAAAAAAATTTATTTAAATAAAATGATAATTTTATTTAAATATTGTGCTGACGTGAAAAATTGTGAGAGTTTTAGAAGTTTCGGTTTTATATATATATATATATAACAAGTTTTACAACTTTATATTATTATAGGGTAAAATACAGTCAATACTCTTGAGGTTTGGGTTAATACCAGCCAAATTTAAGATATTTCAAAACTGACCAATTTGGTCTCTAATTACTGTTACAAAGAGCAGAATGAGTAACAATTTAGGGACAAAATTGAGTTTAAAGACTAAATTAGTTAGTTTAGAAATGTTTTAAACCTGAATGGTATTCATTCAAATCTCAAGGTGTATTGATTATATTTTACCCATCATTATTATATGATGCCAAGTGTTTAAGCATCTAAAGGAAATTTTCTTTGTTTTTGACTTAGGGGTTTGGACCCCACATAAGATATATAGCATAATAATATAGATATCATCATTTTGTTATGAATATGGGCCTCTAGCATGTTACCTCTTTAAAATTTTCTCTCTCTCTTTCTCTTCTCTTTAGTTCTTTCTAATACGTATGTTTACATTTTCTAAAAATTTAAATTATTTCGTTTATTCTACACCCGAACTTGAAGTGTTTATGGGAAACATATTCATGGGAGATTCATCAAAGCTGTCTAATTCTATGTAGTTTATCTCCATGAAGATCCATATCATGTAAAAATATTGATGTTGCATACTTATTGCATTTCTCCATCCTATCAGAAATTGAAAAAAAAAAGCAAGTTACACTAACCGTGAATCACATGGATGCAGTGGTGGTTTTAGAAATTTTTTTTTGGGGTGATCATTACGAAACTTTAATTATACAAAATTTAATAAATAAAAAATTTGAATATATCAACATCACCTAAAAAAAAAATATGCAAAAACATGAAATATTACAATTTTTTTTTGTACTAACAAAGAGAATAAGAAAAAAAATAGACTAATAAAAGATAAAATGTAAATTGAAAATGCTAATATGAGAATAATAAAGTGACTACAACAATTTCATAACAAATTTTATGTAACAAGTTGTAAGCCTTTTATTGGTGGATAAAACTTGTCAATATTGAACCCGAATTAAAATTAGTAATAGCTTACCACATAAATTTTATTGTGAAATTATTGTGAAAATGTTGTAAATGTAGCATTACTCTTATATTTATTGAACTCAAATTATTATGATTCTCAAGTAAAGGTATTGAACATTTTTATTAGGGTAGTCAAAATAGGTTAATTTAGTATGTAATATATTTTTTCAAAAGTATATATATACATTTTTTTTAAAGTCAAGGTGATTACAAAATATATTAATTTAAAATGATTATTTATATAACTTTTTTTTTTATGTATAAAATTTTTTTTGACAAGTGAAGGTGCCTTGCATACAAGTAAAGCCGCCAGTGCCTAGATGGTTCTCGTAAAAAAGAATTACAAGTATAGCTTATTTCTAAAGATACAAATTTTATATATACCTTTTTTTTTCTTCTTTTTTTTTTTTGGTGCTGAGGGATAGTTTCATTTAGCGCCAGCTTGCCTCGAAAGTCCAAACTAAATACTGGCTAGCGTACTTTTTCCGGTTATTGATTTTGTAAGCAATGATGAGATTCACCACGGAATATTCTTAGCAAAAGGCCAGATTTACTACAGAATATTAATTCTTAGCAAAAAAGAACGAACTACAGAATCTTGAGATCCATGTTCTTAAGTTTGATTAGAAAAAAACAAAGGAATCTTTTTTTCTTTTTTTTTGATAAAAATGCCAAAAATCTTTTATTGCAAACGCGAAAAAAAAAAAAATACATAATTGATAAGAGCTTGTTTAATATAACAAAGATTCTTTTCCATCTAAGCAATATAGTTATTTATGCTAGATGCATCTTTTTGCTAAAAGGTGCGCAAGTTTGTTCTCTTGTCTCTGTATATGGGAGAATTCTATCTTCCTAAACTCCGTCCATAGATCTTGCATCCCCAGGACAATTGAAGTCACAGGGGGCGATGCACCACAGAGAGCATTATATTCCAAGACTATCTCATGGACACCAACGTCCTTCGCAGAGAGTAATCCAGCCTCCCAGGCTTCAGCTTCTGCCTCCACAGCACCCAAAGGGACTTCAATCCTTCTGCTCGCTTCCACCCTTCCTTTATCATCTCTAATGACCACCCCAAGACCTGTAGCTTTCTGCTTCGAGAACGTCGCGCCATCAACGTTTACTTTGAAACAGTCACCACGTGGAGGGGACCACCACACTGATTGCTCCCTCACCGGCGTCTCAGTCACCTCTACTTCGACAGCAGCTTCATATATATTCGGTCAGTTAGTCCATAGCCCGTTGAACCAGTGCCTGCCCAGACTTCTTTTCACCTCCATTTCGCAGGCCGTTGCTATTATGCCATAATGCCCCCATGCTATTGTAACAACCCGAACTACTTTGGCCACTTCCACGCCATCTACCATCAGCACCTGCCACATAAGGTCCATAAAAGAGGTGCCTTCTTCCCTGCTCTTTGATCAATGAAACAAAGGAATGGGAGGAATTTTATAGAGTGTAGGCAGGAATTTTTTAGTGGCTGACGTCCGTGACACCCTTGCCATGCATGTCCCTACAAAGATAGGTATATAATGATAATTATCAGGAAAAAAAAAAAAAAAAGGAGAGAAGAAGATAATTAAGTACTTAACCTCATAGGACTCTCTAACATATATTTTTTTTATCCAAAGCCGATAAAATCTTTAACATGTTATATATAACTAAGTATTTAGTGTTTAATTCTCAAAAAAAAAAAAAAAAAAAGTATTTAGCGTTTAAAAATTTTCGTTATTCAGGAAAAAAAAATCATAACTTATAATCTCTAATATGTAGGTTTTTCCCAATTCACATGCATCTTGTTTTTAATTCTTCTTCTAAAAAAACAATATTTTGTTTTTAATTTCCAGACTACCCCCTTCCCAAAAAAAAAAAAAAAAAAAAAAAGATAAAAAGAGAGACAAAGTATAGTATATACTAGTCGCTAACCCGTACAATGCACGGTATTATTTAACATAAATGTCTAAAATTTATATTGATTTCGATGTCAAAGTAAAAAATAAAATTATTATTCTCTCAATTGCAATAACTCAAATGATATTTTATTCCTAAATAACATCAATTTACCTCGATAGAGAGACAAAAACTCTAGAAGTTGAAGCCCACCAAGTTCTCTTGTAGTCTTGTGTTGTTTTTGTACCTCCCTACAGTGTTTTTCTCATTCTTTGACGATTAGCCACTTATTAGGTGAAATTTTTAAACTAACAAAGAATTGGTTGGGGTTTGTTATGGCCATTGGCTAAATCAAACATTTCAATTAGATGTTAGGACCAACAAAAATAGAAATTGAAAGGAAATAAAGAGACCCAAATATCAAAACAAAAGACAATCAAGATAATTCAGTCATTCTAAATTATACAATATAATATAATGTCTAGTAGAAATAATTAGTATTAGTTTAAAACATCCAATATAGTACGAATAACAACTGATTCAATGATTATTCATAAAAGCAAACACCAATAAGTTGATTATAAATATAGTGACAATATTGGAACTTCGTATCACCTCCTTGATTTGTCAAAACATGATTAGAATTTGAAATTGATATAAGGAGAGGATAATGAAAAGATATTGAAAACTTAATTAAGATTAATTCAATCTTTCAAACACACCTATTGAATTCTACAAAATGGAATAAAATATATTTTAAATTCAAATGCTAAACGCGTACATTTTTAATCATGATTTCCTACAACATAATGAACTCAAAAGATTGATTTCATAAACAGAAGTAGTGACTCACCACCAAATTTAGGAAGTTCATCTTCTTGCTTCATGCTTCTTGTTTTTAAATTTTAAATTATAAAGTTCTACAATAAAAAGATCAGGTGCGAAATTTGTATTGGATAAAATACAATAAATCAACGTACTAAACCTGATGTTTGGGCTCTGCTTGATAAAACGTTTCCAATCGTTGAATATGAGTAGTCACAATGCTGCTCTTTAACTTAGTTTGCTCTCTCTCTTTGCTAATTGCCACCAATGTAAAAACCACACAGAAAAACCCTATATAGGAACACTCCTGCATATGCAATTCTCATAAATAAATAAAAAAAGAAAAAAAAAAGCAATCTATATATCAATTTCAAGAAATACTAAACAAATAATTCCAATAAACAAAGAGGGAGTGGATAATCAACCTTCACCGAGGAGTGGGATGCAAAGATACTAATGAGGTTTAATATCTGTGTTGGTGCTATAAAGGGAGGTTTGTATGTGAGAAAGAAAAAAAAAAATCAAGGTTTATGTTTGTGTTGGTGCCGTATAGGGTTCTTATGCAAGAAAGGAAGAAACCCTAAAGGTTTTTTTTTTTTTAAATAAAACTTAAAAAAAATATTAGTGAGGTGTAAATTTGTTGAAATTTTTGTTATAGAATTTTAGTTGAAGTAGAATTTTTAGGCTCTTGAAACATATATCTAATAGAGTTTTACTTAAACTAAACTATTGTAACACTTAATAAGATAATTACACGTTGAAGAGAAATAATAAATATATAAGATATAAAACCTAAAATAAAAGGAAAAAGAAAACAGTGATGACGTGGAAAATTATGAGAGATTCAGAGGTTTCGGTTTTATATATATATACTAGTATTATGCCCGTGGGATGCACAGCTTAATCAAAATTCATATGTAAATAGTTTTTTTAATTAATTTACTTAAAATTAGATAATAGAATAGATAATAAAAATAAATGAACATTTTATTTTAAAGTTATATAATGGATGCATATCATGTAAAATTAAGGTATTATAAAATGCATATATATATATATATATATATAGAGAGAGAGAGAGAGAGAGAGAGAGAGAGAGGGCGCTTTTAGGGCCCGTTTGGTTGGAGAAGTGGAAAAGTGGGAGAATAGAAAATAGTGAGAAAATAGAAAAGTGGGAGGATAGAAAAGATTGTAATTTCCCTCATTTTTTTTTGGTTGGGAGTGGAAAAATGAAGTTATGGAAATATGAGTTTATATAAATTTACGCCTATACCCTTATTAAAATATATGCCCAATTAAAACCAAAAAAAAAGTGATAAACAACCAAAAAAAATCAATTATCTAAATTTATTAAAAAAAAAATCATGTCCATAAAAAAAAAATCACATCTAAAAAAAAAAAAGAAAAAACACAAATGAAAGCAAAAGAAAAAAAAATACTGGACAAGCCTGCTAGTAAATCAAAAAAAAAGCAAGCAACGTGAGGAAAAAAATAAGGTGTGAAGAAAAGCAATGTGGATGAAGCCCATGTGCATTTGCACATGGGCATTTTTGTCCAAAAATGATGCCTAATTTCTACCTTCAGTCTTCTCTCCATTTTGGGGAGAAAACTTTTTGATGTGCCTGGGGAGAAAACTTTTTTGTGGGCTTGGGGAGAAAACACCTGGGCCCTAACATTTATTTTCCTTCCTCCCCACCCAACCAAACACACTCAAAAAAGTTTTCGTTCTCATTTTCTCTCCAAAATTTTTCATCCACCCTATTTTACCTCCAAACAAACACACCCTTAGACTCAATTAATCACCAACGTATATTTAAATAGATAAACCTTAAATTTAGTAATTAAAAATTATCCAAAATAATAATTGAAATCATATTCAAGTGGAAACCTCAATTTAGTAATTAAGAACAATCTAAATTACTAAACATTTTTAAAATAATGACAAATTTTGTAAAATCCAAACATGGGGGGTAAAATCCAAACACCCCAAATTTTAGGGGTGTAATTTGCAATTTACCCAAAAATTAAAAACAAATTCAAATCCACGTAAGTTTAAAGCAAATCTTACAAATTTTGTTTCATGGTATTGGTGAAAAATAATATTAAAAAAAAAAAAGAATAAATCATCTTATGCATTCTAAAAACAAATATATTTATTGCACTCTTTTGATAAGTTATTACTTAAAATATTTGCTAATTTTACTTCTTCAAGGTAGGCTTCAAATAGTCAACCAGCTTGATTCTTCAATTTTACTATTTTTTTCTCAAAAATTTCTCTTTAATTTATATTCATGGAAGAATATATGTTACCAATTAAAACTCTTAAAATACATATTAATAATTACAGTGAAATACCATATCAAACCCTCAAAAAAACAAAATAACTATCATAAACTTTATCAAAAAAACACATGTAATAAAATCAATGCCTTACAAAGAATAAGTAAATTAAATACAAGGGGACTTAGGGGGGAAACAGTCCATACTATGAGTTCTGAGCTAGCAGTAAAAAAATGTTAATTCAAGAATCTGGTCTCAAATTATTGGGGAGACATCCTCTAGCCATATGTGTACATCGTTTTCATCTTTAACAAATCTAGTTGGTTCATTTGCTGCCTCAAGAACATGGGTCAAATCCAATTACCCAAAAAAAAAAAAAAAAAAGAGATAACAACTAAGTTTTAATAATAAATGAAGAGTCCTATCATACTCTGTTTGTTGAAGTAGAATCATAGAAAGAGTCCTATGATAGAAAGAGTAGTAACTAATAAAAGAAATTGATATAGGATTTTAAAATATAGAGAAACGGTGCAATTTTGGTGCAATTTTTTTTGGAAAATAATGATTGGGTCTACAAAATTAAGATTTTTAGTATCTTAGAAATTATAGATAAATTAATAATAAAAGGATTAGATGAAGAATTTAGATTGTAATCAAATTAAAAATTTTATGAACTTAGAAATTATAGGAGAAGAAGATAAGCACAAATTATATATATATATATATTAAATCTAACAAAATTTTTGCAATTTGGTGAAGCCACTCGGCGCAACCACGGCTTAATCAATAATCATGTGTAAATTAAAGAAAATAAGTTAACATTTTTTAATTTAAGTAAAATTGAATGATAAATAGATATAACAATTTATCATCAAATTATATCAAGACATGCTTAATAATAAACTAAAAATAAGATTGATATCTAAATCAAAATTGAGGGATGGAAGCAACGTATCACTATTGGAACCCATGTCATAAACGTGTAATTCATATATGTTATAAAAAAATAATAATAATAGAAAATCATGTCTAACCATATTAAACATAAATATTTAACAACATGATCACCATTGGAACCCATGTCATAAATGTTTAATTCATATACGATATACAAAATAATAATAAAAAATCATTTCTAAGCATATTTAATGATTGATTCTGAAACCATTACCATAAAAATCGAATAAAACTTAATAAAATTTGGTTAAACAAAAGACAAAAAATACACAAAACAATACATACCTGTAAGGTTATAGGTAGAAGAATAGAAGAAAAAAAAAATATGTGGAGTATTTATTATGAATTATTTAATATATATATATATATATATATATACATTCCACATTGAAGAAGTTGATACGAACAAGATGCCTAATGTAAGTCTAATTTGTGAAGATGTGAATTATAGGAGAAGAATATAAGAATAACATATTATATCTATTTTTTTGAAAGTCTAAAAATATGAACTAACGTTGTTGTTTTTGTCTATCCATAATCCAACCAATGATCGTTTCTGAGGATGATGAAAATAAAAAAAATAAATAAATAAATAAATAAATAAAAACTCATTAAAATTTCAACAGATTAACAAGTTATATCTTCATCAAAAACAAAAATTTAAAATTTATCTCACTCTAGACCTTAGAGTCCTTATTTAACTATTCTTTCACTTTAACTGCTTCAATTTAACTACTCTATGTATACTCTAAAATTTGTAGAAATTATAGATAAATTAATAACAAAAGGATTATATAAAGAATTTGGATTATAATCAAATTAAAATTTTTATCAACTCAGAAATTGTAGGAGAAGAAGATAACGATAAAAAATATATATATATATATATATATTGAAAAAACTTAACAAAACTTTTGCAATTTAGTGAAGCTATTTGACACAACCACCGCGTCTAAGCCTAATTTTTATTATATAGTATATAATATGATAATATATATATATATATATATATATATAGATTACAGTATTAATATTCAGTCCCACCGTCCACATTTTTTTTTTTTTTTTAAACAAAGATTAACCATCAGTGCAACACTTTCTCTCTCTCTAAAACTCACTACCACACTAGGACCCTCTCTATTTCTGCAAAGTGATTAAGGGCCCGTTTGGATAGAGCTGAAAACTGAAAATTGAAAACTGAAAACTGAAACACTGTAGCAAAATAATTTTTAAATGTGTAAATAGTACCGTGGGACCCATTTTTAATAAAAAAAATTACTGAAAAGTGAAAATTGTGGGTCCGTAAACAGTAATTTTGGATTGAAAAGTCAAGGTTTGCGGCTACTGTTCAATAAACAGTAGCCGCTACAGTAAAACTATGGCAGGGAACACGTGAAAATGGCTGGGAACGCGTGAAAAAAAAAAAAAAAAAAAAAGAAGGGCAAAAACGCAGACGCAAACGTGAGTTTTGCAATCCAAACGGAGACTAAGTCTATCATGCCCCAGGCGCACGAGACCAACCTCTCATAAGTAGGTGGACCTACTTGTGAGAAGCTGGTCCCATGCGCCTGGTGCATGAAATATCAGCTCCTGCAAGAATATTTTTTATATATATGAAAAATATACATATACATAGATAGATACGAAAAGAGTGTGAGCGTCCGTATAACACTTATCACTCATCAAGCAAACTCATATCAATATCACTGCTTTGCTAAAAAAAACGCAGATATATATGCATTCTGTTTCTGCATGATTGGTATTGTAACCATGCAACAAAACCACATCCGAAAGCAGAAACACCAGTGAGGAGTGTATTGTTGTTGTTGTTGTTGTTGTTTTAGATCGGTAAGTAGCAATGGCATCGGCTTTGGCGGGAGACGATCTCGCCAGGTCGACGAGCAGCCGGAGAAGCTGGGCTTCTGGAAGTTTCCGGGAAGTGTGGACGGCGCCGCCGGACGTGTTTAACCGGAGCGGTAGGCAAGAGGAGGACGAGGAAGAGTTGAGATGGGCGGCCATAGAGAGATTGCCTACCTATGATAGGCTGAGGAAAGGGATGCTCACGCTAGTTCTTGCTAATGGCAAGGTTGTGCATGATGAAGTGGACGTTACGAATCTTGGGATGCAAGATAAGAAGCTGTTGATGGAGAGTATTCTTAAGGTTGCTGAGGAAGACAATGAGAAGTTCCTTAGAAGACTCAGAGACAGAACTGACAGGTAGTTTTTTTGTTTGTTTTGGATTTGGTTTTGGTTTTTGTGTGAATTAAGATTTTTGAGTTTGGTTTTAATGGCAGAGTTGGGATTGAGATTCTTAAGATTGAAGTTCGGTATGAACATGTGTCGGTGGAGGGAGATGTGTATGTTGGGAGTAGAGCACTTCCTACTCTGCTTAATGTTACTTTGAACACAATTGAGGTATTTCTATTTTTGTTTTTTTGTTTTTGTTTTTTGGAAGTGAAATTGGATTCTGGTGTAGAGTTTTGTGAGAAACAGAGAGATATATTGTTGGGCTATTTTGTAATTACGACTAGAAGAATGAAATTTTTTTTTTTTTTTAAGTTTTTTTAAGTTATTGTTCTGATGATACGGTTTGAAATCTTTAACTGTTTGTTTTATCTGGTTTAAAATTTTGTCACTAAGCTTTTGATAACATTTTTTTTTTTTTTTGGCCATTTCAATTTGTAATGGATAACAGAGTATTCTCGGATTGGTTCACCTTGCTCCATCGGAGAAGAGAAAAATCCAGATACTCAAAGATGTTAGTGGAATTGTTAAACCATCAAGGTATTTTTACGAAGTGCTACTTGATTTACTGTTTTTTCTTTTTTCATTTTAACCCTTTTGCCTAAATATGAAAGTGAATTTTCCAAGGTAATTCTTACTGGGTATATGGGCAAGATTTGTTAACTGATTTTTCATGCCTTGTATATGGTGAAATAGCCTTTTTTGGGTTGATAGCTAGCTTTGTGTTTGTTGCTATTGCTCTTATTTTGATTTTCTGGGATAAACTTTTAACTGATATGACAATTCCAGGATGACCCTACTTCTGGGTCCTCCAGGTGCAGGAAAAACAACCTTGTTGCACGCACTTGCCGGGAAACTCGACAAGGATCTGAAGGTTTGTTCCCCATTCTATTGCTTTTATATGTGTCACAATTTGCATAATCCTTTGTGTCTAAAATTAAATTTTGTGGCCTAATAATGAATGAGAGTTCTGTACAGGTGTCTGGGAAAGTCACCTACTGTGGTCATGAATTCCATGAATTTGTTCCTCAAAGAACCTGTGCTTATATCAGTCAACTTGATCTTCACCATGGAGAGATGACTGTGAGAGAGACACTGGATTTCTCAGGACGCTGTCTAGGGGTTGGCACAAGGTATGAGATGTTGGTGGAACTCTCAAGAAGAAGAGAGAAAGAAGCAGGAATTAAGCCCTATCCTGAGATTGATGCATTCATGAAGAACACTGCAATGGCAGGCCAAAAGACTAGCTTGGTTACCGATTATATTCTCAAGTTTTTTTAAAAAATAATTAGCAAGCAATTTAAAATAGCTGACCTTTTAGAATATTTAACAGATACTTAGTGTTCGTTTAGCAAAGATTTTTTTTGCCAACTTATTTTATTATTTAGTTTATTTTTACTACTATTTATAGGTCTCACTGTATTTTTGGTACTATTTATGTGACTTAGCTAACTTTTACCTTTATCTACAAGACTACAATACTTTCAGTAAAAAATTTTCAGTTTTAACAAAATAAGCAGATCCCAAAAGACCCTTGGAATGGATATTTGTGCTGATATTATGGTTGGAGATGAAATGAGAAGGGGTATCTCTGGTGGACAAAGGAAGCGTGCGACAACTGGTACGAATTTTGGACAAGCTTAAGTTGTTTATCATGAAATTAGGAGTCACTAATCTTACACAAAAGAATAATGTATCCGGTTCACATTCTTGTTTCTAGTATGTAAGCATTTGTAATGATTCATTTCCAATTTTGATTGTGTTATTATAATTTGGTGCAGGGGAGAGGTTGGTCGGACCAGCAAAGGCTCTTTTAATGGATGACATATTGACAGGGTTGGACAGTTCTTCCACTTTTCAGACTTGCAAGTACATGAGGCAAATGGTTCATATTATGGATGTGACTATGGTCATTTCTCTTCTACAGCCAGCACCAGAGATATTTGATCTTTTTGATGACATTATCTTACTTTCAGAAGGACAGGTAGTCTACCAAGGTCCAAGAGAAAATATCCTTGAGTTCTTTGAGCACGTGGGTTTCAAATGCCCCTATAGGAAAGGAGTTGCTGACTTTTTACAACAAGTGACATCCAAGAAGGATCAAGAACAATATTGGTTCAAGAAGAACCACCCTTACAGATACATTTCAGTTTCTGAATTTGCCCAGGCCTTATGATAAATCTAGAGCGCACCCAGCTGCACTGGTGACAGAGAAGTATGGTATTTCAAATTGGGAACTATTCGGGGCTTGCTTTTCAAGGGAATGGCTGCTAATGAAGCGTAATTCTTTTGTTTATATATTCAAGACTACTCAGATAACAATCATGTCCGTAATTGCCTTGACAGTTTTCCTTGGACAGAAATGCCAATGGGAAATGTTGCAGATGGAGGAAAATTTTTTGGAGCACTATTTTTCAGTCTGATTAATGTGATGTTCAATGGGATGGCTGAATTGGCAATGACTGTTTTCAGGCTTCCTGTCTTTTATAAACAAAGGGATTTCTTGTTCTATCCTGCATGGGCTTTTGGCTTACCCATTTGGGTCCTCAGGATCCCTCTATCATTCATGGAATCAGGAATATGGATCATTCTTACCTACTACACAATTGGATTTGCTCCATCTGCTAGCAGGTAAATAAGATTTTAAAACTGTTCCCGGCAATTGATTTGATACTCAGTACTTAACAGTTGTTGGAATTGTATGTGTCAAACTCATGGGTTTATTAGTCTATGATTCTTTCGTTGACACATTTCTTCCCTTATTACTTCAGGTTTTTCCGACAGTTCTTGGCATTCTTTGGCATACATCAAATGGCATTGTCCCTCTTTCGGTTCATTGCTGCAGTTGGAAGAACACAAGTTGTTGCAAATACGCTGGATACCTTCACCTTGCTTTTGGTTTTTGTGCTTGGAGGATTCATCGTTGCCAAAAGTAATTCATCTCTTTCCAATCCAGCTGTCAGTGTATTTCAATGTTGATTTATTTGATTAAAAAAAATGAATCCTCTTTTCCTTTTGGCCTGCAGATGACATTGAGCCATGGAAGATATGAGGCTACTATATTTCTCCTATGATGTACGGACAAAATGCCACTGTGATGAATGGATTTCTTGATAAAAGATAGAGTGCGGTAAGATATCTTCATAGTTTAATTGTTTTCATATGTAAATTTCAGATTTGCATCCACTTTCCATACTTGCATATGCAAATGAAAGCTCAAATTATGCATTTTCAACACCATAAGCCATCATGGAAATTTAAGAAAATTTATCTATTGCAGCCCAATAATGAACCCAGATTTAATGCACCAACAGTTGGAACGGTCTTCTCAAGTCCAGAGGTTTCTTTACCGAAGACTATTGGTTCTGGATTTGTATTGGAGCACTTTTTGGATTTTCTCTTCTCTTCAATTTGTTATTTATTGCAGCATTGACTTGCCTGAATCGTGAGTGATCTTATCTCGTTCCTGCTCAGAGTTTCTTTTATAGGGAAATGAAATTTCAGAGTTGACAAATCCTTGTGTGAAAAATGAATTTCAGCTCTGGGTGATTCAAAAGCCGTCATTGCGGATGATGAAAATGACAAGATGAATAAATATTCATCCTCCACACAACATGGAACAGAAAGTTTATCTTTGACCTTTCTCCTTCAATTTTCATGATTTCCTAATTTCAATGTTTTTGCTGGTATTTAGTCAAAATTAACTCGTATAGTGACTGTTGAGTTAGCAGAAGCTCTGACTAGATTGTTGAACAAAAAACTGAATAAAGAGTTTTTATTTAAAACTTAACTCTTTGAATTACAACACTTAAAACTTATGGAAAGCCTAATGTGGCTCCACGTATGACACAATTACAAGACTCACTAACACCACACGGCAAAGCTACTCTAGACACTTAGCTTTTACAAGACACACAGCAACTCTCTAGACACCTATGTATTGACACTACACAATAGATCTTACTTATTTCTCCACTTCACACTACTCACTTGGCCTATGACACACTTCACTTGTCTCTCACTAGTCTCACTAGTCTCACACTCTACTTTACTTCACACTAGATGTATGTTGGTTAGGAAACCAACTTTTTTTTTTTTTTTTTTTTTTTTTGAGAATGAGGAAACCAACTAGAAGCTTCTAGCTTCTTCTTTTTAAATACTTTATTTACCAAGCTTCTGGACTATTCTATAAACATGTGGCTGAGTTTTACTTCTACATAAAAGTCTCTAGAGATATCTCACAGAGAAATCCGGAAAGAGCATCATGGAGAAATTTCCGAAATGCAAGAGAATTTTCTAGAGAATTCCAAAAAGAAGCAAATTGAGTAAAACTCTAGAAGTTTCTAGAGACAAGAGAGTTAGTGTTGATTTTTAACAGTGACAACAGTAATTCTATTTCAATTAGAGAGATCAAAATTTAACATGTTGTTTTGTAACAACCAAAATATTATCTTGAAGAAGCTTGCTATAGCTTGATGGTTCATCACATCTCTGCACAAAATACAGTTCAGTATGCAACACCTTTAAGCAAGAGAGGTGGTGGGTTTAATGCAGTTACGCAACATTAGAGATTAGAACAACAGAAAACCTGATGCATTTTTCACAGATGGATTTCTGCTTATTACTTATAAATAATGACGGTTTTTTACTTACTAGAACAGAAAAATCTTTTAACTTGGAGAAATATTCGTAACTGCATCAATGAATTTTTGCCTTCTCCTAGAGAAGGTAGATAATGCAAAAAATGGGCTAAAATATGCCACATGACTTTAAATTTTGAGAAGAAGAATCAGCAAAAGAAACAAGCATGCATGCTTGTTTCAATGGTTAAATGAAGCTATCTTCTTCTAGATGCCTAAACTTTTGTGAAACAATTACAGGTATTGATATGGCTGTCAGAACTTCTTCAGAAATTGTTGGTGCTTCATGTAGTGCTTCAAAAAGGGGAATGGTTTTGCCCTTCCAACCCCTTTCACTTGCCTTTAACCATGTGAATTACTACGTGGATATGCCTGCTGTAAGTAACCTATTTTTAAACATTTCACGTTCTGGTAAATTAATTTTGGCTTTCATTCACATTGTTGAATATCAAATGTCACTTTAAGTTCTTTTCAAACTTTTATTATACCTACCAAATGCTTATGTAAATTTTGGTCTTTCATACCAGGCAATGAAGACTCAAGGAGTTGAAGAAGATCGTCTTCAACTGCTACGAGATGTTAGTGGTGCTTTCAGACCAGGAATATTGACAGCACTTGTGGGTGTCAGTAGTGCCGGGAAGACAACCCTTATGGATGTGTTAGCTGGAAGAAAGACTGGTGGATACACTGAGAGAGAGAGAGAGGGCGTTAGGAATAATGGCTATCACTACCGTGCATATACCAAAACGTCACTGTTATTTTTTTCTTTACTTTTTTTTTTTTTTTTTTTAGAAAGGATAGAGTACCGAGTCCGTACTGTTCAGAATGTCATGGTTTATAAAATCAGATTTAAAATGGTAAATTCAAAAATAAGAAATGGTTCCTTCAGTGTATCCACCAGTCTCTGGTTACCCTAAGAACCAAGCTACCTTTGCTCGGGTTAGTGGTTACTGTGAACAGAATGACATTCATTCACCAAATGTCACTGTCTATGAATCTCTCCTATATTCAGCTTGGCTCCGTCTCTCTTCAGATGTAAAGACACAAACACGAAAGGTATGTTGCACGGTCTTCTAGAATCATCTTTCTAGACCTCTGTACATAATCATTTGTTTCTAAACACCCTGTCTGGATTCCTATTGCTTAAGGATCCAAGTTCTAAGTGTGTAATTTAATTTGTATATTTATTTTTTGTTTTTGGTATAGATGTTTGTAGAAGAAGTTATGGAGTTGGTTGAGCTTAAACCAATAAGAGACGCTCTAGTTGGACTTCCAGGAGTTGATAGCTTTTCAACAGAACAAAGGAAGAGGCTAACAATAGCTGTGGAGCTCGTTGCTAACCCCTCTATCATCTTCATGGACGAACCAACATCTGGTCTTGATGCGAGAGCTGCTGCTATTGTTATGCGTACTGTGAGAAATACAGTGGATACTGGGAGAACTGTTGTATGCACAACCCACCAGCCTAGCATAGACATTTTTGAAGCTTTTGATGAGGTACAGCTCACTTTTCTTAATTTTGTTTAAGTTTTTCACTTACATGTTTCTTATGTATCTATGTTGCAATATGTTTGTGGCTCTTGTAGCTACTGCTGATGAAAACAGGACAAGTCATTTATGCTGGACCTCTCGGTCACCATTCTCACAAGCTGATAGAATATTTTGAAGTGAGTATCTTTTTTCATGCTTTTTTTTTTTTTTTTAATATTTGCTTCATCAATTGATAAGAGTTTTTCCATATCTTTAATGTGTATACATATGCTCTTCATTTACACTTCAACCGATTGTGCTTATCCCTTGGGATTGACTAGCATGTATTTTGCTAGCTATTTATTAATTTCTATCTATGCCAGGCTGTCCCAGGAGTTACTAAGATTAGGGATGGTTATAATCCTGCCACATGGATGCTTGAAGTCACTGCTCCTTCAGTTGAGGCTCAAATTGATGTGGATTTTGCTGACATTTATGCCAATTCCTTACTTTATCTGTAAGTTATAATTATTTTGATAATAAGTTTTTTCCTATATTCCCTGGTTATTAGGTTTTGTGATTCTGATTTCTGTCAACACTCATTCAGGAGGAATCTGGCACTTATCAAAGAGATAAGTACTCCAGTGCCAGGCTCCAACAACCTCTACTTCCCAACCAAATACTCTCAACCATTCAGTGTTCAGTGCAAAGCTTGTTTCTGGAAACAACATTGGTCTTATTGGAGAAACCCTCAGTATAATGCCGTCCGGTTCTTCATGACAATAGTCATTGGTGCATTATTTGGTCTAATCTTCTGGAGCAAAGGACAAAAGACGTAAGTCTTGAACTTTTTCTTGAATTGATTATTTTAGTTTTCTATCATTTAAAGGGTTGCATGAAATGTAGATTGGGATCTATTTGATTAAAGCACTAATGCTTAATCTTAATTCTCATTGGTACTTTTATCAGATGTCAACTCTAATTGTTTTTATAACAGGACCAAACAACAAGACTTGATGAATCTTTTGGGAGCCATCTATGCTGCTGTGCTTTTCCTTGGAGCCTTAAATGCTTCTGCAGTGCAGTCTGTTGTTGCCATTGAGAGGACAATTTTCTACCGTGAAAGAGCAGCTGGGATGTATTCTGCATTGCATTATGCATTTTCTCAGGTAACTCAAATGCAATTTGTCTCTTTCTAGTAGGACTATAATTCCAAATTGACAACAGAATGTATCTTGCCATCAAGAAAACTTAAATTTCTTTTTTGTTGAGAATCAAGAAAATTTAATTTGAAATATGTAACTCTATTACACAAGTATGCTATTTTATACTGGGCTAAAGCACTATCCTATGCAGGTGGCCATTGAGATTTATAATGCAATTCAAACTCTTGCTTACACTCTTCTCCTTTACTCTATGATCGGGTTTGAGTGGAAGGCAACAAAGTTCTTGTGGTTCTACTACTACATATTTACATGCTTTGTCTACTTCACATTGTACGGGATGATGGTTTGTTGCACTGACGCCAGGCCACCAAATTGCTGCCATTTGCATGTCATTCTTCCTCAGTTTCTGGAATTTGTTCTCCGGTTTCCTCCTTCCCAGGCCAGTAAGTTATTCTAATTCAATATATGTTAAATTCAAACACTCAAAACTCACTATTGCCTACACATTACAGCAAATCCCAATATGGTGGAGGTGGTACTACTGGGCTTCTCCTGTGGCTTGGACACTATATGGTCTTGTAACTTCTCAAGTTGGTGAAAAAAATGCTTCGCTTGAGATACCTCAAGCAGGTAACGTGCCATTGAAGGTGTACCTCAAAGTAAGCTTGGGTTTCGGATATGACTTCCTTCCAGCTATTGTAGTGGCTCATCTTGGCTTTGTTCTCCTCTTCTTCTTTGTGTTTGCCTATGGCATCAATTTCCTCAACCTCCAAAGGAGAAAAGTTGCTTGAGTTTTACACACACAAGTCTAAAAGTATGTTTGAGAGTTTGTAAATTTACAAACTCTCAAACATGCTGTTAATAATTTATTTCATTTCCTATCCTCCCTTATAAACTCCAAAGAATACTAGAAAAAGAATAGCGTATTCCTTTCCATCAAAATTTACCTATTTCATTCCTTTTTTTTGGTTGTCAAGAATCTTTAAAATAGCTTGGTTTTGGGTCACAGCATTCTCTGCTTGTCAATTTAAAGCTGTCTCTGCTGACGAAACTTGTTTTTGGGTTCCATCTGAATTAGTTCCAACAGGGGTTTTGATCTTCAAAACATGTCTTGTGTTGGCCTGGGGGTGGTTAAAGTTTTCTAGTGGAGGAAAATCTTGATCATAAGAGGATGAAGGTCTGTCAATAGTGTAGCAGGGTAAAGGGTTTTGTGTTTGGGTTTGTGTGAAAGGAGGAGGATGATATTTATATAATTGAGGGAGGATATTCTGGTAATATGGAATCAATGGAGGTTTAGACTCATGGTTAGAATCTTGTTTAGGCTTGGGTTCTTTGCATGGAGGAGAAGAAGACTGGGGTTTTTGTTTTTTGGTTCTAGGATAAAAGACATAATAGTCAAATTTCCAGAAGGTTCTCCCAGGAGGTCTACTTCAGGATCACCAGCTTCATATCTTTCTTTCAAGCTTTACTGGAGAGATTTTTTCTTTCTTCTTCTCGGTTGATCATCATCATCAATTGATTCTTCTTTGCATTCATCACAATCACAAATATCCCACCATATATGGCCAGAGAACGATTTTCTTTCATAACAAGGTTTTCCATCTTCACAGAATGCTTTAATTACAAGACCTTTTTCAGCAACATATGGTACGGGCTACAACATTGCCATCTGGGTTGGAAAGACTATTATATCCTTCTTTTCTGGTGGAGCTTTCAGGAATCTTGTCTCTACTTCTCCATTTTCTTTCCTGATAAAGAAAGGATTATTGGACTAGATCGGCTGAACTGCTTGATGAAGTGACTCGTACTTCATGATCCATGACTCTGGGAAAAGGGAAATCATCTGGTCCCTTATAAGCTATCTAGGGACAAATGTACAAATAGGAGTTAATCTCGGATCAACTTGAATAAGCAATGCATTATCAGTTTGAGCAATTTCTGGGATTGCTACATCAAAGGCATGATTTTGAAGCTTATAAGCAAGCTGATAATGGAGTGTAGCTGCATAAGTATCTTGTACTTGAGAAGCTTCAGTAATCTGAACTTGAACTTTGAGAGCATCACAAAGATGAGGATCTTTTAAAGGCATATTGAAATTTGGAAATAATGTGATAAAAACAGTTCCAGCATTCAGAGTTATCTGGACAGTTCCTA
The DNA here is from genome assembly GCA_023621385.1 of Quercus gilva. NCBI lineage: Eukaryota > Viridiplantae > Streptophyta > Magnoliopsida > Fagales > Fagaceae > Quercus > Quercus gilva. Next base: position 49,637,722 of record CM042475.1, read on the forward strand.
TGATTGCATGTTGATACTCCAAAAATCTGAAGTCAAGAAGTGTCATTCTAGAGATTGCAGGGAGTCCTTTTCTTCCATGGAAAGTTAATGCCAACCTTACAGCACCAAAGTGGAGATGAGTATACCCTTACTTTTTCCATGAGCTAACAAATTCCTCAGGAAGGAAAAGAGTAATGAAGTTTTCACCATCATTTGCTGGAATATTGAACTGGTCAAACTTAGAGGCTTGAACATATTCTTTTACAATAGAAAGATGAGAAGGACCAATATATTTTTTTTATGGTTTTTTTGAAAGAAGATTGGGGTTTATTAAATATAGTTTAGGGATTTACAATAGGGAGATCAGTAATAGGGATTTTACTATCTTCTGGTACATGGGAGATTTCATATAAATATTCTAGTCTATTTGCTGTGGATCTACGAAGGGAAGGGTCAAAAGGGAATTTAGAGGTATCACTCGCTGCAGAAGATGTGGTAGCCATAATGGTTTTCAACAGAAAGAGTTGTTTTCCACACACCAAACAGGACCACACTACCAACTTTTGGATAAAAAGTCCACAAGGTGACTTTGGAAAACTAGCTTCTTTGGTTCACTTAAAAACAAACTCCTTAGTGTTCTACTTGAATCTTTGTGTCCTCCTCTATATTCTGTGTCTTTCTGTATGTTCTCTCTATATTTGGTATCAGAGCCATATCACGTTTTCATATCCTTTGATTAGTATACTTTGATTATTGTCTTGATTAGTATGCTCTGTGTTTTACAATTGCCACAGTAAGTGGATCCTCTGTATTAATCACATTAGAACACTAGACTATATAATCAAGTAAAACACTAAGGAGTCTGTTTTTAAGTGAACCAAAGAAGCTAGTTTTCCAAAGTCACCTTGTGGACTTTTTAGCCAAAAGTTGGTAGTGTGTTCTTATTTGGTGTGTGGAAAACAACTCTTTCTGTTGAAAACCATTATGGCTACCACATCTTCTGCAGTGAGTGATACCTCTAAATTCCCTTTTGACCCTTCTCTTCATAGATCCACGGCAAATATACTAGAATATTTATATGAAATCTCCCATGTACCAGAAGATAGTAAAATCCCTATTACTGATCTCCCTATTGTAAATCCCTACACTATATTTAATAAACCCCAATCTTCTTTCAAAAAAAATCATAAAAAAAATATATCGGTCCTTCTCATCCTTCTACTGTAAAAGAATATGTTCAAGCCTCTAATTTTGACCAGTTTAATATTCCAGCAAATGAGTGAAAACTTCATTATTCATTCTTTTCCTAGGGAATTTGTTAGCTCATGGCAAAAGCAAGGGTATACTCATCTCCACTTTGGTGTTATAAGGTTGGCATTAACTTTCCATGGAAGAAAATGACTCCCTACAGTCTTTAGAATGGCACTTCTTGACTCTAGATTTTTGGAGTATTAACATGCAGTCATAGGAACTGTCCAGACAACTCTGAATGCTGGAACTGTTTTTGTCACATTATTCCCAAATTTCAATATGCCTTTAAAAGATCCTCATCTTTGTGATGCTCTCAAAGTTTAAGTTCAGATTCCTAGAGCTTCTCAAGTACAAGATACTTATGCAGCTACACTCCATTATCAGCTTGCTTATAAGCTTCAAAATCTTGCCTTTGATGTAGCAGTCCCAGAAATTGCTCAAACTGATAATGCATTGCTTATTCAAGTTGATCCGGGATTAACTCCTATTTGTACATTTGTCCCTAGACAGCTTATAAGGGACCAGATGATTTCCCTTTTCCCAGAGTCATGGATCACGAAATACGAGTCACTTCATTAAGCAATTCAGTCGATCTAGTCCAATAATCTTTTCTTTATCAGGAAAGAAAATGGAGAAGTAGAGACAAGATTCCTGAAGGCTCCACCAGAAAAGAAGGATATAACAATCTTTCCAACCCAGATGGCAATGTTGCAACCCGTACCATATGTTGTTGAAAAATGTCTTGTAATTAAAGCATTCTATGAAGATGAAAAACCTTGTTATGAAGGAAAATCATCGTCTGGCCATATATGGTGGGATATTTGTGATTGTGATGAATGCAAAGAAGAATCAATTGATGATGATGATCAACCAAGAAAAAGAAAGAAAAATCTCTCCAACATAGCTTGAAAGAAAGATATGAAGCTGGTGATCCTGAAGTAGACCTCCTGGAGAACCTTCTGGAAAATTTGACTATTATGTCTTTTATCCCAAAACCAAAAAACAGAAATCCCGGTCTTCTCCTCCTCCATGCAAAGAACTCAAGCCTAAACAAGATTCTAACCATGAGTCTAAACCTCCATTGATTCCATATTACCAGAATATCCTCCCTCAATTACATAAATATCATCCTCCTCCTTTCACACAAACCCAAACACAAAACCCTTTACCCTGCTACACTATTGACAGACCTTCATCCTCTTATGATCAAGATTTTCCTCCACTAGAAAACTTTAACCACTCCCAGGCCAACACAAGACATGTTCGGAAGATCAAAATCCCTGTTGGAACTAATTCAAATGAAACCCAAAAACAATTTTCGTTAGCAGAAGCAGTCTAAATTGGCAAGCAGAGAATGCTATGGCCCAAAACCAAACTCTTTTAAAGATTCTTGACAACCAGCAAAAATTGGCAAAAGCAGTCACACAGACCTTTTCATCTTCCGAATCTCTTACCAATGATTTGAAGAAGAAAATTAAAAAAGTAGAACAAGAGCTTGCAACAATTGCATCTACAATCAAAGATATGTCAGTTTCCTTCCCCCTTTTGGGACAAAAAGAAAAAGAAAGAAAATAGTTGTTGTCACAACTCTAGTTTATAGAGAAATCCCAGAAGACAAAAACACAGGCTTGTCCAATGTTTGTCTATACCCTCCACCAATCCGAACAATTGTTGTACAAAGATTTGTCTATACCCTTAACCTCTCCATTCTTATCCAATTCTACAAGTCAAAACTTCCAACCCTTAACCACAATACACCCTAATCATAACCCTCTCAAGAGCAGTGGAATCTTTCTAGCCATTACATATCCAATCCAACCCAAAACATAGACTCAAAGCCAATCATAGAATAAACCCTCCCCTGATAAGTACCCATTATCCCAACCCTTAGATCCAATTGTTGATGCATCCTCCAAACTCCCAAATATGAACATGTTAACCATAGATCTTGATCCTCCAAACCTAATTTCATATTTTCTAAAAGCCATCACTCTAGAAGACTCAAATAACCCACCTGTGCTCCTAATCATTGCTGATACTGATTTGAATCTTTTTGAACTTGGTCTTAAAGGAATGAAATAGATAAATTTTGAAGGAAAGGAATACGTTGTTCTTTTTCTAGTATTCTTTGGAGTTTATAAGGGAGAATAGGAAATGAAATAAATTATATATTTTTTACTCTTATGCTCGTTATGTTTTATTTGTATTTATAGAAACAAGGACTAAAATATAATTCTTTCTCAACCAGTGAGGGGAGTGAATGGTTTACTTCACTTTTGAGTGGAAGGCTTATAATGGAATGGAATGGAATGGTCCATCTTAGTCGTTTCGTTTCTTCCTTCTAAAGTCCCTATATTATGTCTTATTTCCTTTCCTTCCTCATACAGTAGGAAAGCAGTTGTGTAAAAGTGGGAAGCAAAATGGTTACCTACTCTTTTTTTTTTTTGTAATGTCTATATATATTTTTCCATCTTGTGTATTTGTATTCTTTTCTCCGATTGTCAATAAAATTTGTTATTGTTCATTTGTCCTGCAGTATAAATAGAACCACCAAAATGATTTGGTGCAAATAGAACATTATATTCTTAATTTACTGTCACATATTCTTGAATGGCTTTGATAAATTCAGTTGGTTCTCTTTCGTTTTATTTTTCTGATGATTATTTCGTTCCATGGAAAGCTAACACTTCACTTGGAAGGAACTTGTTTTGAAGAGTTTAAATGCAGAAAGAGGTTTATGTTTATCCAATCATATATTGAGATATTACCGATATTCTAAAGATTAAGAGACCAAGGAGCAAAGAGCCAGATTTGAGATGCCCAGTCGCATTGAAGGAAAATATGTTCAAGAGATTCCAGGGCATTTTTACATAAAATACAATCAGTGGAAGGAATGGGAAACCTGTTGTTTATAGCTACACAAGTTGGAGGAATTCCCCATGCTAGTTTCCACAACAAGTGTTTGAGTCTTGTATTTGCTTTGAGCTTCCATAGTTCTTTCCAATCATTACTATTTAGGTGTTGGTGGGGAGTTATACCACTGACCTTAGAGAATTGTATGCAGATTTGACTAAAAACTCCCTTGATGGAGAGAAACCAGAATGCTTGATCTTGGGAGACTTGGTGTGATAGATAAATACTAAGAATTCTATTTACAAATTCTGGGATAAAAAGTTCAACTAACTTACCTCTATTCCATTGGCAAGTGTCTTGGTCTATGAGATTGGCCACCAAATGCTCACTTAGAACAACTCCACTCTTTACTTTAGGAGTGAAATCAGGCTCTTCAAGGACCCAAGGATCGTCCAATATCCAAATGTTCCACCCATTCCCAATTTTATGACAACCCCATTTTTACCACATCTCTACAGCCAAAGATACTCTAAGATGACCAAGAGATGGATTTAGGCATTTGCATCTTCATTAAATTCTTACCTCTCACATATCTCTTCTAAAACATCTTTACCCATAGCTTCTCTACATTACTAGCCTCCTCCCAAGTTAATTTAGCTACAAGATCTTGATTCATATCCTCTGTTTTCTTTATGCCGAGACCCCCTAATGCTTTTGGAGAGCATATAGAATCCCAGCTCTTAAGATAGAGCCCATGTTTTTTCTCACCACTAAAACCCCACCAAAAATTGCGATTGAGGGAATCAAGTTTATCACATACCTTTTTGGGGAGGAGTAGAGACGAGGCTTGATAGGAGAGCATGGCTACTACCACTAAGGATATCAGTGTTGATCTTCCCGCTTAGGAAAGTGTTTTCATTTTCCAACCCTAAAGTCTTTGTTTCACCTTTTCTATGATTTTCTTTGTTGCAGCCTTCTTTTCTCTTCCTAAAGCCATTGAAAAGCCTAGATACTTCTCTTTTTTGTTTGAGGTATTAATACCTATCATATTGGCCTGCTGCCTCTTGTAAGCATGAGGCATATTTTTGCTAAATATGATTACAGATTTGAAAAAATTTACTTTTTGTCCCTACCACTTTTCAGAAGTGTCTAAACAAATTTTGATCTGATTCATATTCTCCATATTTGCTTGGGCAAAGATGAACAAATCATCTGCAAATTGCAAGTGGATAATGGGAGTCAAGTCTCTCACCAATTTAAACCCATTGATTTTGTTTGACGTGGCCTCTCTTTCTACAAGTTTTGATAGAACTTCTGATGCAAGAACAAAAAGGAAGGGAGAAAGGGGATCATCTTGTCTTAGTCCTCTTTAAGGTTTGAAAAATCCAAAGGGACTACCATTGATTAAGACAGAGAAAAAGGCAGTGGTAACACACTGCATCACCCATTGAATCCAGATCTCTAGAAAGCCAAATTTTGCCACAACCTTCTTGAGAAATGGACACTCTATTTTGTCATACGCCTTCTCCATATCAATTTTAAGTCCCATCCAGCCTGTTTTCTCTCTCTTCTTCTTCATCTCATGTATAATTTATTAAGCCAAAAAGGTGTTTTCTTGAATTTTCCTCCCAAGAACAAAAGCCATTTGCTAAGGGGAGATCAGTTTATGCAAAACATTTTTTATTCTATTTGCCAGAAGTTTTGAGATAATCTTATAAAGAACATTGCACAAACTTATTGGCCTAAATTGGCTCACCGATGCTACATTACTCCCTTTAGGGATCAAGGCAAAAATGTGGTTGATTTCCTTAAGAATGTATCCCTTTCTAAAGAAACTGCTTACTGCTTCTACAATTTCACCCCATATAACATTCCAATAAAATTTATAGAAGTGAGCCAACATACCATCAGGCCCTGGGGCCTTATGTGAGCCTAGGCTGAAAACATCCTTTACCTCTTCAGCTGATGGCATACAAGCAAGCATCTCCACCTCCTCTTCTGACAGACTTGGAGATATGAGATTATCCAGGTTATCTGGAACAGAGGGGTTGGATGTAGAGAAAAGGCAAACAGTACTCTTAAGCTAATGGTAGAAATCCATATACGGAGTTGCATAATGAGAAAAAGGCAAACAATATACAATTTTTGCACCAGGGTTTCATTTTCTTGGTCAAGAGTGCAAGTTTCCCAAACAATTGATCATGCGCCACTATCAGAAAGAAAACACAAAGACAATCAAAATTAGATGTCAAAGACTTGGACAATTAAGATCCTTGAATAGCAGCAACAAAAAGTAGTACCCACTCAAATCAACTAAGCCATACATTATTTAACAAAAAAAGAAATCATACTAAATAAATTAAAAATAAATGTTATTCCACTTGTAGTAAAGTGGTCTTTCTCTTCCTTTATGAGGGAGATATTATAAGTTCAAAAAAATTGAAACATAGGGAAGAAATGTGATATGGGAGAAAAAGGTTAGCCTAAAAAGAATAAGAAAAAGATGACACAATAGGAAACTTTTTTTTTTTCTATGAAAGATAGGAACGTGATTGAAAAGTTACACGTGTATCCAATAGATCTTGAACCCAAAACCTCACCTTCCACCTAGCATTTGTAAAAAGAGAAGATGTCAATTGAGCTGGGGCTCAAAGCTTAGGAAATATTGAATAAGAATGAGAATGAATAAATGTACTAGATATTTGGTCACATTTGAGGTGACCAAATATTTTCTATTAATCATATTGCAAAATATAAATCCAGTTCATTGCATCAAAACTATATGCAGAAAGTGTAACAAAATCCTAAACATGTCACGTTATTTTCTAACCCAAACAAGCAACGAAAACTCGTTATATTTGGTTCATCGATATACTTTATTCCCTATTGATCGAATCGTCATTATGTTTCTTAATTAACAACTACATCAGTATATTCATATCTAATAATATAGCCTTTCTCGACTAAAGAATCTCCATGAATACACACCACAAATCAGCAATTGAGTTCCCATTCCACAAGGTTATAGACACTAGTTGGCATTCTTGTTTTTCCCCATCATCACATCCCGCCATATTAATGGCAGATAATAGAAAGGTAATGAAGAGTTTACGAACTCATGAGGGAAAAAATCCTAATTATAAGCTGAGGGAGATAGAAGAAAACTGAAACGCACTGATCCAACTATAATAATAACAATAATAATAAACTTGTCATGGTGCTGCCTAGTGGTTGGAGGGTTAGTATGTGCTCTAGACCTAGACATTGTAGATTTAATCCCCACTAAATTCCAGGTATGGTCGGCTCAATGGATAGGCAATATATTTTAGTGGCATTTTTAATTCTAAATATTATAATTAAATGCGACTATTTATTTGACTTTCTATTTTATATAATTTTTTGTATTAAAATTGTTCTTGTTTTTTGAGACATGAAATTGCTAATTAAGTTTTTGTACTTATGTTTTATTTACATCTCTTTCACAAGTTGTTAAGAAAATTTCTTCTATTGACATGCTCATAATAATTTTTGTACACAGGTTGAAGCTGAAAGAAGATATGTTCCAAGTGCAAAACACAAAACAAATTTCTGGATTTGGTGGCTTATCAGGGGAACTAATTACAAACCCAAACCAAAATCTTCTTTTATAATAAATAAATATTGCCAAAACAATTGCTTCTCTAATAATATAAAATCAGCAATCAAACACAAGTTACACAACTAATTACAAAATTTATTAATGTCTTAATATGATGATAAAAAGTAATTATCCAGAGTGGAATCCATAGGTTTTAAATTGTGTCTAAAAAATGCAAAACTAATACTATATAGGACAATGAAACAAGAAAGATGATAAATGTACCCACTACTTTTTCACTAGGTCTTTGCAATTGCATCATGGCAGATTGGCAGGGAGAGAGAGAACACGTGAATAACAAAAACAACACAACATTTCACACTATCAAAAATCACAACATAAGGGAAGGGTCTATTGAATCTATTCTGTTCAAGTAGTTTTAGTACTATATAAATTGTCATAACTTTTGCCACAGTTATCTTTGTCAGACTATGATTAGTCTCGCCAGTCACAATCTATCACGTGGATAGTTGTGGCACAAATTGTGACATTTTATGTGGTCTTAATTTTTTTTTTTTTTTTTTTAAATTCTATTCATGACCACAGTCTCCTAGACGAGAAATTATAAGATCCACATGGTAGACAAGTGATGTGGTCCACCATTCCACTAAAAAATTGCCACTTGTTTAAAATTGTTAGTTAGAAAAAAATTTTAAACAAAAATTAATTACTGACTCAGCAATTTTAAACAAATTGAAGTTTTTTAGTGGAATGGTGGACAAGTGACATGGTCCACCAGAGGACCCTATAATTTCTCCTCCTAAACCCCTCGCACTAGTAGCAGTAGTACTCTCACATGGGAAAAAAATTAAAAGGATTCTTGTACTACAGCCTCCAATCCAACTTTTTAAAGGAGTATTATTAATTTAATATGCTATCTTTAAGCATAAAAAGAAGTACAATTCTAATTTTGTTATTCATGTTTTTAAAAAAAGTACAATTTTTAAACTATCCTCGTTGATTTAAACTCTAGTAAAAAAATGATGTTGACTTTTTAAATAAAGCAAATGGTAAATTAGAAAATTTACTTAATTTAACTCTTATTCTCATAATGTACATATATTTAGGAATTTCTCTCATACTTGGAGTCATGGTGCTTGGTGCTTATATTGACTTTCTGCTTGCCATTATTCCGTATTTCGTGGAAGGTGTCATGTCATGGCTATAGTTACACTCATATCTCTCAAAATTCTTGCCCATGTTTAGGGAAAGTGGATTAAACGTGGTGTGGATCTCGGCCTTATGTGTCCTTAGGATCGTGCCTTTCCAATTTGAGGATAGTCGCCCTTCTTTGCCTCATTCATAAATAACATCGGATTAACAAGTAGGGAAAAAAAATTAATGCATAGAATTAAATGCGACTACTCATTAACACATGATAATCAGTTTATACTTTGAAATAAATTCAAAAGTTTAATAATGTGGAAGGCTAAATTAAGATAATCTTTCAAGGAATGCACTACTTGGTAAAAGTTTAGACCCACCATAGTTAAAGTTCTGCTTATATATAATTCCGACATGAGCTTATATAATATATAATTCTATTGTGAACGTTATTGTGACAATGACTGCATAACTCATTTTTATATAATTTCATAATTCTAATATAATCTACCAGAGGTCTTATAATTTCACATGCATGAAATTTTTGTATTTATATAGGTTTTAGTTGCAATTTGCATTCTGTTACATTTAGAGAATAGAAATGTATTGAGGGCTTGAATTAAAATGATTAAAAAATTAATAAATTTAGGGTTTAAATTGAAACCACTTCAAATTATTGGAGAAATATGTGATTTATCCAAGTCTTTAAGTAGGTTAATCATTTGACACAATGAGAGTAGCAAAATAGCCAAATGCAATTTGGTACAACCAGAGCAGGGATGGCTCCAGGCCTAGGGGCCTAAGGCCCCCATATGCCCCAGTCTTATAAAATTGACTCTAAAGGCCCCCGAAATGTAAAACAATATCAAGAATTGTAGGATGACATTTTTATTTTTATTTTTTTAAGAAAGAAATAGTGAGTTTTGCATTCTTTCCCCTCCAAGAATGCTTTGAAAATATTGGCTCAATAAAAATCCATATCAATTAAAACCCTAAAATTGTTTTATAAAAGAAAATTGCTATGAGCGTGTTGATTAAATGGATGAGATAAGAAATGTTAATAGAACCTAAATACAAAAACTTAATTAGTTATTTTGTATCTCTAAAACCAAAAAAATTATTATTTTTTAAAAACATATATAATACAGAGTTAAATAAAAAATTATTTTATTGATATTTAAATATTAAAAAAAATCCTCTTCAAATTATATAGTATATGAATATGAAAATATGATAGTGCTTTGTTAGGTAGGTGGGTAAGATACCGGTATAGGTTTGATAAATGGTTTGTAGGCTTGGGACACGTTCTCAGCAAAATTGTGTATAAGGCCTTCATACAAGTCAATGGAGGAGAGATGAGAAAGGTGAGAAAGAAAGAAATAATAAATATATACACACAAAATATAACCCTTCAAACACGTTTCTAACAAGACTTCATTCAGTGTGAATGATGCTGATGCTGATGCTGATGTTGAGAATATACAAGTCAAATCTTGATTTTGTCCACCATTCTTGTTCTTACGGCACAAAATTGTAGTTTCAAGAAGCAGCAAAGCAGAAATATAGGGATAAACCCGGACAGCCCATGAATGAGATTTGAGGAAAATTGTTTGCATGGGATTAAGTTCCATATGTTCCATTCACAAATGCACAGCAAGTATACAAATCTTACCAAATTATATAAATTAGTTACAAAGGAAATTTATCCATAACTAAAAGTTAGCTCTATAGTAAAATCTAACCTAGAAGTTCCTAAAAATGATCAATATGCTAAAGATCAAAGTGAATCTGGAAAAAGAAAACAAAAAATTAATAAAGAGTTTATCTACTCCGTGCTAGAAGATGGCGGAACCCATATCAGAAACAAAAACAGGGGTACCCACAAGATGTATCTCCAGCTTCTTCACAGCTACTAACAGCCAATATGGCGAAAATTTCAAAGGAAATGTAGCCATTTTCTTTTTCTTATTTTCCTTTCTTTTCTTAATGTTACCTCTTTGGTTAAAGAATGACGAGGTTGACTACAAAGTAGGTGCAACCTGGCAGCAGGAACTGAGAATTTACAAAGTTAAAAAAAAAAAAAAAAAAAACTTCCAGATGGAGTTTGGTCTCAAATTCTCATGAGACCAAATAATGAATCATCTAGGATGATTGTGAATCTCTTCATCAAGCAGCTGAGTCACTAAGCCTCGATCCGCTGTTGGCCTATTGTCACTTAAAATGCTATACAGTGAGTTCAATTCTTCTGGGTTTGCCTTCTTGAATAGGCCTCTCAGTATTCTATCAACTCCAATGGGCAAAAGTGGATTTCCGGGGCCCCCTGGATCATTTCTTTCCTCACTGTCTTTGTATTGAGAAGTTTGTGGAATCTGTACTTGAGGTCGGGAGTAGGGCCGTGAGTCCCAGTACTCAGTGCAAACTCGATTCCTATCCATTGCCTCTATGGCCTGTATAAAAATAACAACAATAAGGTTAACTTCTTTCTTTTTCCTTTTTTCAAAATTTCATATAATCATTTGTCATAAACTGTGAAAACTGTCAAAAGCATGAGGAAAAAAATAGTATATATAGTACAAAGTAGTATAAAAATTTAGATAGTGAATGGTAAAATTTAAATTTTGAACAAATTGCACTAGGCTGGGGATTGCCACATTATAGGGTAAATCTTTCATTTTCACCCTGAACAATTTTAAAAACAGAGAGTCATGGTGGGACACTCAGAGAAAGTCTAAAAAATCAATCTGATGTTTTCCACACCAATTTTCAAAGAAAAAAAAAGTAACAATTAGTAGGGAGAAGAACACATAAACCACTTTATTTCATTGAGATTAGCTTCACAAGAAGGATTAATGTCTTTCATCCCTCAAACAATTTTGAAAACAGAAACAACCAGAAGTGGACATTCAGAGCAACTCTTGAAAGTAAATAATAAAAGCTGATGTTTTGCAATATATTTTTTGAGTAAAAAAAAGGTGAATGAACAAATCCTAGGAATAAAAACAAACCACTGCAATTTCATTGACAAAGGACTTTCTATTGGTGCAGATGACGATATGCCAAATCATGTTCAGAGAGGGTCATACCATTTCCATACCACCTCAAACTTTAATTTTAGGTCTGAACTGACAAAATGAAAAATTATGCAATTAAAAGATGACACATAGTATTCAGATAAATTATCAGACCCGGAGGAGAGAGAGGGAGTTTTCAAAGAGCATAGTTTTACATGACTTATGCATAATAAAAGCAAAAGCAACCAATCGTTTTAGACCTAGGTATATATAAATTGGCACTTTGGTAGGGTGTCACCTCAAAGCTTGTCTATATTTTGTGTTTTCCAAGCTTAGTCATCATCTATACATACACATATGTATGCAAAAGATCCCAGAGCCCAAAAGCAAGAAACTAGAAATACATTTGAGTGGGAACATAGAGAAAGTACATTATAAGCATTTTATCAAGAAAATCACCCATGTCATATTGCAAACAGGCACTGTACTATAGTGGAAGTCAAGAAATCAGTCAACTGGTATATTACCTGCACGATTGCAGGTGAAGAGAACCCAAACATTTCAAAGCCATCAAGACTGCCAGGAGGCTGTAAAGGAGGAAGGTTTGCTTTTCCCAGTTTATGTTGCCTTGTGATCTCTTGATTCACTCTATCTCTCACCATTTCCCAGCATCTAGCAGCGGAGACATGAATGAACACCTCACTTGGGCATTGTTCCAAAGAAACCTAAAAAATTGGAGTATGGGTGAAGTATCAGCACTTTTCTGATCAAAATTGCAATTTTCAAATATATTCTCTTTTTTTCCCCCTATTTTGTGATAAATAATTTCCAAATTTACCCAAATGTTAAATCCAGTTATTCTTTTTTATATATATAAGTAAGAAAAATCTGTATATAAAAACCTACTTTATGCAAAGTTGCATAAAATAATCAGAAAGTACAAATAGAGAGAGGAAAAGAAAAAAACAAAAAAGAAAACTTAACTACAAGAATGAAGAGAACAATTAAATCCAATTATTCTAGGGGGTTGCTATTACATAAGACTTCTGACCTATGAAGCACAGACACAGATATGGGCATGGGTACGGGTACAGGAATGACATAGCGACAAGGCAATTTTAAAAAATTTAGGACACAAGTACAGCAGGAATACACATATTAATTAATTTAAAAAAAATTTAATATCGTTAGGCATTTATTTTTTTCATATAATGTTAAACATATATAAATTTAAGAGTAATAAAGGATATTAAAGTGACTTCATTACTAACATATGGTGTTTAGAAATTAGAATACAAACCAAATAATAAGATCTAAAATAGCAAATAAAAGATAACTAAATAAGTGTTTAAGATTAAAACTAAAAAGAAATAATAGATAAGTGTCCCAGCTGTGTCCTGAAATTTTTCAAAAAAAAAAAAAAAAAAAAAAGGACACAGCTAGGACACAAGTGCAAAAGTATCTTAGGCATGTCCCGTGTCTGATACGGGTACGACACCTCAAATAAAGTGTCCGTGTTTTCTAGCTTCTGACAAAAACAACTTCCCCTAAGGCTCCATTCTGAAGCTCTAAATATTTTGAAAAAAATCTTATAAATATCAGCTTCTTATACAAGTGGAATAATGGCTTCTAAGTATAAGTCTCCATGCTACTTTATAACCGTCAGATTGCTCAAAATATCAGTAAAATACTACAGTTCACCAAAGATGTTCATGCCCTTTCCCGTGCTACTCTTTTGCCTACCAGAAAGAGCTCAGTTTCATTTATTCCCACAAACTCCAAATGTTTTTCATATAAACCTCAGTTCTCTAATCCTACAATTTCATAGAAGAAGTCTTATATTAAAGCAGAACTGTTCACTAACAAACTCTACATCTATTTGGGAAGCACTTGAGGACTTTTTTATTATTTGAAAAACAGGCATTGAAAATGCAAGGTAATACTAAGTGTTGACATACTAAAGTCTGATCTAGCACCAGAGTGAAAGGGTAGTCATTAACTGATTATTACATCTAACATTAAGGAGTCCTTGACCATGCTACTGACAGTAATCAAGACAAAATCAAGCTTAACAAATAACAACCACATCATCTTCTTTTCTTGTATAAACTATCACATCTTGTGAAATCTTAGCAAGGAAAAACTCTAGCATCTCAAAGCTTTTTGATGTTCAATAGACTTTTGGAAACTCAATACTATAAAGATTAACAAGCTACAAGCAAATAAAATATTCAGAGAGCCTTTTCTGAATAAATATGATGCAAGATCAAGTCTAAACCAGCAAGAATATATAATAGCAATTGCAGGCAAGTACATACCATGAACAGAGGTCCATCGCGTCCTGCATCAAGAATTTCTGAGACATAGTAACACATATTTGTCGGATCTAATACATTTATGTACCTAGCCCGGCTCCTAAATCCTGCAACAAGCAGAATAAATATGCATAAGCTCATGCTCCCTTTTTGTATATTAAGTCATACATCAGCTAGTTTCTTTTTATCTCAGTGGAAAAAATGCATTAAACATACCTTTGGGAAAAATGGCCTGGCTGTTGCACCACGACTTTCCAGAAAGCACAAATCCAAATTCCAGAGGTTCTACATTGCAGTTTATCCTCCGCACTACCTTGGCAATGCGAGGACCCTTTTGGCGAAAATATCTGTCCAAATTGTTTGAGGTGCAAGATGGGTTTCCAGTAATAGTTCTTACATTTTCTACTAAATTTGAGGTTGCATTTATTCCCACCTTTTCACTTATATTATCTACTGAATTTGAAGTTGCATTTATTTCCATCTTTTCATGTGTATCCTTATTGTTAGGCGATCCACCACCAGATGGTTGAGGATTCTGTGGGTAACTCCCAGAATTTACCATATCATGTTCACTGGTCTCTCTAGTAGTAGAGGAATCTTGAGATTGTCCTCCTACTTCTACGCTAGTAGAAGCTACAAGGTACAACATGTTTGATGGATTTGACCCTAGAAGAGGTCCAAAACTTCCATTTTCTCCATCTTTCATGTGCATAGAATGAGATGAACAATTATTTCTTTCTGCATCAATTAAAGAACTGACATCCTTTTCACCAATCACTGCAGCATCGGTATTAGGGGTAGCCAGGATTGAATCTTTATTAGAATTACACAGGCTTGGTTTATCATCTGAACCTGCCAGCCTCTCAGAAAGTCCTAAATGCTTCTCTGAAGAAGTTTCCTGTTCTTTTTTTGAAACAAGCTTCTTGGGTTCATCACATTCATCATCACTTAGAAGAATAACATTATCGTGTTTCAAGACTGAGGGTTTCTTCACTCGAGATTCCTCTGCAGCTGAAGTTGCAGCATATGATGTGTCTTCTTGAGACAACTGGCAAACAGGATTTTTTAATTTGGGAGCCAAAAGGCCCAAAACAACAAATTGTGAGTTACGGTTCACTGTCTCGATCTTATGTGAAGAACTGGGAAATTTCAATGATACCTTTCTGTCCTTCAAACGTGATTCAACTTCTGCACTCTTTTTAAGTTGAGAAATTTCATCCATGATCCCAGTTGAGTTCTTCAGGTCTTTACCAACTGGCAGCATATTCTCCCGGGACACATAAGAACTCAGGGCAAGTCCAAGATCAAGTCTTGCCCATCTGTATATAGCACTTAATTTTCCTTCCAATGCCTCAACAAGGATATTTAATTCATCGATGCCATAGCGAAAAAGAAAATATTTATTACCCCAAGCACATTCACAGAATTGCTTTGCATGATTTAAACATGCATATTTATCTGGGGAACAACGACAAACTGCTGCAGACAGGTGCAAATCAAAAAGGCATACACTGCATTCTCTCTCACAGGTGGCATCAAAATTGCTCTCCATCTTTATTGTCTTTGAAGAACTGCAAAGAAATTCTCTCCTCACTCGTTCCATCTCAACACGTGCCTAGGAAAGCGAAATTATAAAGTCAAACAGGAAAGTTGAACACAAGTGTTGCTCATATCTGCTGGTGAACTGTATATTTTATTGCTAACATTATGATGAGATGTTTGCAAACTTTTTATTGAAATTTAGAATTAGTATTCATACTCTATTAAAAATCTAAAGATTATTTTTTAATGACACGGAAAAAAATGGTAATTAACAATCCAAAAGATTACAAACAATTAATAACAAATTCTGTAAAACTACAACCTTGAATTTCTCCCTACAGCATTTAGATTCCCATACTAGGATCCAGCATTAAATTTACCAAATAACATGTAGCCATTGATTTCCACACAGAACCAATAAAGTCTCTGTTTTCATCCAAAAATAATGAACTAATTTTCTTTCTTTTTCTTCTTATCAGGTGGACCAACCATTTCAGTTCCACATAATGGAATTATCCCTCCATCCAAATCCATGTTCTGAAATGAACAATGAAATCAAATTGCAGGCTCAAACCATAATATAAGCCGCCCAAAATAAGATTTTTACTTGTGCCATTAAATTTTTTATTGATAAGTTACACACACACCCAATGGGTTTTGAACCCATGACCCTCACTCTCCACCCATTCTTGTCAGATGAGAATGCCCATTTGAATCGCTCAACGGGATTATCCCTATAGGTTTTTTTTTTTTTTTACCATTAAGCCCTTAAAAATATCTTAATTTTTCTATTTCAACCACTGTCCAATTAAGTCAAACAAAATTTTGGATTCCTGATCAACTCAAGCTATAATTTTTTTAGAAGTCTTTTCCAATATGTAACCATCCCAAATCCCCCAAAAAATAAATAAAATAAAGAAGAAACAATTACTAAGAGAGGTTGAGTTTTACCTTGAGTGCTTTAGATAAGATCCCATCCTTTCCACAGACATCTCTCCATCTCAAGTTATCCAAGGTATTTTTCTTGAGTAGATTTAGTTCCCAATGAGCTCTCACTGCTTCCCTTGCAGCCCCAAGTAACAATTTATCATGCGAAATGGAAGTCTTTCGTCCCTGCTCACGGTATAGCTCTACAGCAATCTGCCCGTGGGGCAGCCAATCAACCGGAGCTACATTAACTGCCTCTGCACAATTGAAGCCGCAGTTGAACCCTGAATGATATGCTCGAGGGAAGGTCAGAACAAACTCCCCAGGATTCTGTACACACCTATAGACAGGGACCCCCTCAGATTTCAGTATGGATGGGGAAAGCTGTGTGACCTGCATGAGAAAATCATATGTTCAGTGCAAAGAGAATGCAATATAGGTCAATAAACACTAAGGTCGAGGAATAAAAATCTAAATTTCCTTCCCATCCCTCCTCAAGTAAGTAACAAGAAAAGGAGGCATGGTTTTCCAAGAAAATATTTCATTATTCTGGTCAAAGAATCAAAATAGCCTTACTATCAAACTCATACTACATTAGTCAATCTACAAATCTATGTAGAAATATGAAAAAATTCTAAAATTATTTCTCTGCCCCTTTTCATGGCTACCTAACAAATGCTGCATGTTTCACCCGTCTCTTTCTCAACAAACAGTCACTAACTTTATTAAAACAAAAAGAATTGTGTGCCATTCACAAACTTACAGATGTGGGATCCCCACAAAGGACATAGAAAGGAAAATGGTCGCAACCTAATAAAAATATATTTTTAGACTTTAGGATAATTGTATATAATTTCCAAATATATTAATCCAGATTCATACCTAAAGATGAAAATAAAATATGCCTGAACAGAAAAGAACACAATCTTAGTGAAGTTTATTGATAAACCTCATGTCCCATGAATAACATTCCATTAAAATTTGGTGAACGGACATGTAACCAAACATCCAAGAGCTAGTGGGAGCAGCACACAAGTAGTGATTTAGCACTGATCCTTTACAATTAAATATATGCAAAATGTATCAGTTATAGAAGGAGCAATGGAATCTTAGGAGAGGAAGCTTGCCTCGACAGCTCAACCAAACCCACCCTTACCCCCTCCTCCAAATGGAGAGAAATTTTAGAACATCTATTTTTTTATTTTAAAATAAAAGAACCCTACAATTAGAGGCTGATCATGCTGGCACAGACAAGAAATCACAGTAATTTACTTATTTATATGTTGATACAACTTCAATTTGAAAAGACGACAGGAGATGAAACCTTCATTAAATTATTAAAAAAGATAAGAAACTTTAAGAACAAATGACAACAAGACTTTAATAATTTAAACAAACATTACCCAACATTTCCAAAAAAAATAGAGCATTTCAGTCTGTATAATTAGTTTTTATTAACTAGAAAATAATAATTTAAGAGGAAAAGGTAAGATGAATTATTGTTCTCAATGGTCCTGCATTGTTAGTAAGAGACCCTTAGTCTCGTTATCTAGGAACATGTTCAGAATACCATAAAGGCAGGAACATAGGAGTTTGTTGCTAGGCATTTGAACATTCTCAAACAATCCTTTTTCAAGAACCAAAAAGAACAGTACCAGATAACAGATGACAGGACCGAACATATTTCCTTAAAGACATATATAAGGTAGATAAAAACAAATGAAATATTCGTAAGGAATTACAAGCACATAAGTCCTAATACAGAACCCAACAAGAACATATTGCCTTGAGATGTAATATTTACAGACAAGCTGACAAAACAAAAGAAAAAAAAAATTACAAGCATGTGTCCAAACAACAACTGAACAAGGAACCCCAAGCCTGATTCCAAACACGAAACAACCATATAACACAATGCAGTAACTTTTACTCACAAGCTTATGAAGCAAGTCTGGTTGTTCATCAAAAAGGTCAGGCAAATGCTTTCTCATAGCCTCCTCCAATTGACAGGCATCCCTACCAGGGACACCATACCAAATTTTCGGGGCACCCCAGTGCATGTAATTCAACGAGTACAAGTGGTGATCTTCGACATGCTGTTTTTTAGAAGTATAAGACAAAAAAGAAAGATTTAGTATAATCGACATCTAAAATGAAGATATGAGCTAAGCTGCATAGAAACAATTGTCATCCTTTGGTTCCACTTCAAAATATATGCAAGAGTTAAGATGTAAATTTTAATTTAATGGTGCTAATTTTAAAAGTTAAAGTGAAAGAGTCATGATTCTCAACCAAAAAAAAAGTGAAAGAGTCATAACCCCAAAACGTAGTAGTTTGAATACTTGCTTACTCTGGTAATTACCTAACAAAATAAATATATGCCTTGAGATAGATTTAAGTTTATAACATGGAGTATGAACACACAAAATCTGCAAAGCATATACGGCGGATTCAAGGTTGAATTATCTTCCACCATTTATTGAAAATAAAAAATAAAATACAAAGAAAGATAACGATTAAATAGGAAACAGAGAGTCCCACAGCTATAGCAAAAAGACTAAGAGGGAAAAAACAGAAGGTAAAACTAATATCCTATATACTCTATTCCTCATTTTCCTTTTTCTTGGATAAGTTACATAGCTCTGTACTATTTCTTTTCCAAAATCCTCTCATGTTTCAATCATTTTACAATTTAGTTTGGGTGTTCAAAATGTAATTCTTCACATCTTTGCCGGATTTATAGAACCATGCAAATACATTCATGTCATCCATATGCACGAGAACAAGCATCTGGCATATACAAACACATTCTTACACAAACATAAAGGTTATACACAAGTGATGGCATTCAATTTTCAGAGATTATAAGCTGATGCAGCAGGAAATTAGATATTTACTTACCCAACAAAAGGAGGAAAAGCACATCCCTACATATAACCATGGCACCAGAACACCAGATATATCACTGCTTTCATAAGATAGTACAGATCCAGGAAGCCTAGGAAAGTTATTTAAGTTCCAGCCCGATTTTATATACATTTCATCTGAAGCAAAACCAACTTGACTGGACATTTTGGGAAACCCACTGCCAAAAAGCCCGGTTTCCAAATCAGCCCCATACAGCACCTAGAAGAATCATAACATTGCAGTTAAGGCTACGTATGCACAAGGTGACACATACCACATGCACAGACAATTGAAGAGAGAGAGAGAGAGAGAGAGAGAGAGGTGAAATATGGTGAAGAAATAAATGGAATAATGAAATGCTAACATCAGATCATACACTAAAATCATACCTCAATTTCTTCAGTAGGTTTCTCAATCATTCGCCAATATTCACCCTCAATATTCTCAATGGATGGCTCCCACTGCTGTTTAAGCATAGCAATATTAGCCCCCATATCAGTAACAGTTTCAGTCTTGCTAAAGTATTGGGCCTTGAAGTCCTCTGCATATTTCCTAAAAGATTCCAGAGTAAACTCTGGACCAGGTTCAAACCCAAATGTTTCAGCCTCTAAAATTCCAGCATCACAAGGTTCTCCACTACCAGTCACACAATCTGCCCCCATCCGTGAGCATCTTCTCCTTTTCCTCTTCATATTATTATGACCCTTGAACACCTTTTTCATTGACACTCGATTTTGAAGTTTGTCAACCCTCTGGACACGTGTAGCAAATTTAGCACCCTCCCATATATTTTTCTCCCTAAGAGGACAGGGAGGTTTCCAGGAAGAGGGAGGTACAATGCGACAGATTCCATATGGTTCAGCTTTAAGACGTATGCTTGCTATATAGTTCAAAGTATCTTCGAACTCCTGAAAAAAGGCCATTTATTAATTCAAAGATCTTATTTCTCCAAAATAAATAACTTCAAAATTGACAAGTAATAGTAACAATGATAGAAAATAAATTTTGAAATTCTGACAACTCAAATTCTACTGCTAAAGTTAAAGACCTTTTCAGTTGGGTAGAAGATGGGAGCATTCTCAAGGTCTGGCCTGGAAGCATCTTCTGGATGCCATCTTGCAGCAACCTGTTACAAGACCACAACTATCAATGAAAAAATATCAAAACATTAAAATTTTAGGTCAGGAACACATCAGATTCAGCTCCTCTGTCACCATTGCAATCATCCGCCTGTCAACAATCACAAGTGGCCAACTCAAGGCATGATGCAGTCTTTTTGTCATGTTGATACAAAACCTGGAGCACTTCCAGAAATCACTTCCTAGGCACTGTAGTGCACTATCACTGCTCTGTGTTTCTAATTGGCACAACATGTTTTTTTCGTTTTATTTTTTCCCCCTCTTCATTAGGTTGTAATGCCATTAATGTCCAATACATAAAAATAGTATATGTGTATGGAGGAAACATGCAATTGGGCCACGTAAGGGAAAAGGCTGATGACATCTAAAGCATACAATTTTAGAAGACAACCTTTTGGCAGTTACTACACTCTGGACATCCACGGATAACCCCCTTGGGAAGGCGAGGCCTTGAAGAAAAATTCTGCAACAAAAAATGGCACTTAAGTCATTATTTACAAGTATAGCTCTCTCAAGAGAAAACGGAATGATCAATAAGATCAAGAAATCAAAGGGCCACTAAAAACACATAATTATCTATCACAACAAAAGAAAGAACTAACTTGATCAAGCCGCTCAGCATCAGACTCATCCCCTGAACTGTTCTCATATCGTCCATAGTTTATCAAAGGTTTACGCCGAAGGCTCCTTTTAGTCTTTGCAGTATCACTGTTGTCAACCTCAGTTTCCATCTTAACAGGCTTTGACTCAGAATCATTTGTTAAAGCCGAGCTACTAATGGTGTTTCCCTTGTTAAGTTTCTCACTATCTTGTACCTTCTTCAAGGTAAAAGAAGTAAATGACTCAAAACCTGGTGGAACTGATGGAAAGTCATCATTCTCATCTTTAATGCAAGCTCTCATAAACTCTGTTCCCATCAGGACCAGGAAACAAAGACAATAGATATTATCGTTTCCAACTTGTTCGCTTTATGCAGAAAGGAATCGATCTAATTCACAGGTCCAATATGGCAATTGTCTATCTTCAGTTTATCACCCTCATCAAATGACTAAAGTTATTCTGCAAAGCAAAAAAAATATATATATTGAATAAATTGATATTAATTAACACATTTACATGCAGAGAGAAATCAAAAGGCGCATAGAATACAAAGTCATCAGATCAGAAAGTTCAAATCTATAAAGCTACTCCAGCTTCATTATCTACAATCAGCATAATGCATTAGAATACATATTGCTAGCACAGCATCTCTATGATACCCAAAACACAGGCATTCATATGCGAGTGTGTGCAAGAGAGGGAGAGAGAGGCAGAGACAGAGAGAGCCCATGCCATAAAAGATTCACAAACTTCATGTTTTGGAGCTAATCAACACTGTTGCAATTATATCACAAGGAAAAACAATTTCATATCCCTATTCACCATCAAATGGCAATACAAATTATACTACCTGCACTATCATCAACCCATAAACATTTCTTAAATAAGAAACCTAAACACCAAAAAAATATATATATATATATATATATTCCATCAGGCCAAACACCTGAACAGTTTTAATGGCTTTTCCATTCTCACTTTCTTTTCATTTTTTTTTTCTAATTTTTTTTTTTTTTTGGTAATTTATTAAGATCTAAAACATTTTTTGAATGGGTTTAGCTGTTGAATCCAACATTCATCACCCACATTGTGAATCTGTGTGTGTTTATAATTTTAATAACACGATTAAGTAATTAAAATTCAAGGATCATAAAATCCTGGAAAATTTTTGTCATTACAAATCATACATGCATCAGATTTATAAGCTCATGACAACAAAACTGAATTACCCAATGATCAAAGAAAAATCCCTGAGAAATATTAATATAACCGTTGAATTCATTGCAATCAGACAGAAACCCAGAAAAGGACAAGATTACCCCCAAAAAAATTACTATAAATCAAATAAAATCAAAATTACATTAATATTAAGCAAAATTTGTGCTTACATGTTGTTGATCCAAGAGTCTGCAATTCCCATTGAACTACAAGCAGCTCAAACTACAAAAATTTGATTTCAAAAAAAAGCAAATTACTACCAGAAAAAAAAAATAATAATAATAAAAACAATTTTGAAAACCCTAATTTCAAATTAAAATTTGAAAACAAGTGAATCTGATTCTGCAGATCTAAACCCTAACCCTAACCCTGACATAGATGACTGAAAAAAATAAATCAAAACCCAAAAATCAAATTCAAAATTTAAAAATTCAAAAAAAAAAAAATTAAAAATCAAAGAATTCATTCCTAAAAGATACACACAAATCGTGAATTGACAAACCAAACCCACCTCTCTCTCTCTCAAAATCACAAGAGTTTCTCATAGAAACCCTAGAATTTTTCAACACACAGGAAGATTATATAACCAATCCACAACAGAGAAGAGTGGATAAGGGCAAATCTGGAAACAAAAAAAAAATTTTCAACAATTCAAAGATTTTTTCTTATAGTAAAACCCTAACAAAAAAGGAAACACATGATAAAACATGTAACAGATTTTGGGGTTTGGTTCTAATAATTTTTCTTTTCTTTTTTGGGTACAAAAATCTAGAGCTTCACCTTTCTCTTTTATTTGTTTTTATTTGTTTTTTGTTTTTTTTTTTAAATAAAAGGTTGTGCCTATTGCCTAATGTACTAATTTAGATAAACTAAACCTAATAACTTAAATAAAAAAATTTATGTTTTTTTTTTTTTTGTTTGCTTTGAAAAAGTACCTGGTTTCAGAAACTAGCTCAAACCATAGGTTAAAAAGAATATATTATATGGTTTGAGAAGACTATTGGGTAAGGGTAAAATGGGGAATGTGAGAATTTAAGGAGGTGATTAATTGGGCAAAAGCATGTAATAATTAAAGTTAAAATTAAATAGTAGTTTAAATTAGGTTTTTTTTTAAATTAAATAAATAAATTTTGGAGGATGTGAGAAATTGGGGAGAAATTGACGAGAAATTGGAGACGTACCTGAAGAGTGTTGAAGAGGTTTTTGGTTGGTTTCGGAGTTTGCGCGTAGATATGAATTGAGAGGAAGACTGGTTGAGTGCGTGAGTGTGCATATTTTGGGGTTTGGTTTGTTAAGTCTTGTTTGTATTTGTATAGAGTTTTGTAGCGAATAGGGGGCTATAATGGTCACAGGACTGTTTCGTTTAGTTTAAGTAAACACCAAATAGCTTTTTACATGAGAAGTGTCCTTTCTGACTCACGGTAGTACTTGCGGTACTATACTGAGAAGTATCTTAACTTGCATATTCAATTCTCAAAAAAAAATTTCTCAACCCAACAAAAATCAAAAATATTTGCATGTTTAAATTGAGACTATTTTAAACGTACGATGCAAGACATGTTTGTGGTTTATACGTGTGGATGACATTTCTTCGTACCTTCGTTTTGTTCTTTTAGTCTATTATACTCTAATAATTTATTTTAAGAAACTTTTTAAGAAAAATTGAAAATACTATCAAAAAAGTTAGCCAATTTTTTAATTTTTTATAAAAAAATTCTTAAAATAGTTTACTAACATATTACTCAGAGGTTGCAGTTAACTCAATTGGTAAAATAGCTTGTTAACGTTGTCGTTGATTAAGACATCTAGCATTTGAACTTCGCCTACACTATAAAACTAGTCGGTGTCTTAGCATAACAATAAAGAGCAATTAATCATGAAACGGACATTTTAACTTATAAGTTGAAAATCTATCAATCTAACTTACCACCGTAATAAATTTAGGCAAAAGTTTAGTTTCAAATCTATTTAGAACTATTTGCATTCAACCTATTATTCAGCGATTCAATAAACCATCAATATTTAATTTTAGTCACATGAGAAATATAACTTGTTTAAATAATATAATATACATATACAAATATTCTTAAATTTCGTTACATAGTAGGTCTAGAGCCAAACTTTGTCTATATATTTAAATATAGATATAATAAATTTTGAATTATAGTGTTTGCTCCATTGTCATTCGCATTAGGTGAAGACTTTCTAGGCCATAATTCATTCCAAGCCTTTTTATCAATGTAAAAAGACTTAGAATGAATTATGGCCTAGAAAGTCTTGGTTTTGGTGGAGGCACCGATCAAAGCTAGAGATGCAGGAATCAACAGAATCTTGGTATTGAGCAATGACAGAAGACTATCTCAGATCTGCAATAACATTAGGAAACCTTCATGGCAGGAGCAAACCTTGACTTTGGACTTGTTCTGACTGCTGCAACAGGGACTAACCACGCATGTTCATTTTGTACCAAAGTTAGTGGTTTTACGTGTTACAGATAGCTAAAAGAGCTACTAAGTTTCCTATCCACTCGTTTAGACTAAACCCCTCATAGGCCTGTAAGCCTTTTTGTAATGACCCTTTTTATCTTAATGCATGTTTTTCTTATTACCAACCAAAAAAAAAAAATGTAAAAATAGTTTTTTTTCTCAAAAAAAAAAAAAAAAAGAAATGTAAAAATAGTTATATCTAGAATTGGTCTTCCTTTATTATTGGGTTTGAGGGACTTATCAGGAAAAGAAACTTTGAGTATAGAACTCTCATTCAGTGTCTCCTAACTTACTAAAAACATTTCTAAAATTTTGATGAATTATCTCAATCTTCCAATTTAAAATTGGAAATTTTAATTATACTATATAAAGTAGGAAAAAATAATATGTTTCAAAAAAATATCAATTTGAGTTTTTTGTTCTTTGTGATAACTGTTAATAAAATCTAAATTTAGCTTTTGATTCAAAATATAAAGTTTTGGGGTTCGAACTACAAATATTTAGCATCACAAATAATATCTGTAAGGCCCAATTTTGTAATAGACCCTAGACAATAGAATTTGTAGAGCGTGGGTAAGAAAAGACTAGGCGCTAACAAGACAAAACCCAGGTTCAAGCCAAAGCTCTCATCTCATTTTATAAAGGTCAAGAATTCCTCTAGAATCCCCATCATCTTTTTGATTAAGTATAAGTGAAAATATTAATTAAATGTTTTTGGGTGTTTTTCTTGTCTTCGGCCCAGTCCGAAGATTCTCCCCCTTCAAACTGGCCCCCATCCTCTCCTGTTAATGGGAATCCCTTTGGTTAAATAGCCTCCGTTTAGTTAATCTTAGCCGTCCATTTGTTGGTTATCTGAACCCTCTGCATATGGACTGTCCTATCATCTGCTTTTGCAGATTTTATGTTAGTTCTTAGCCGTATTTAGCAGACTTTTTAAGTTGAAGTGACTGAGGTATCTGGGTTTGTTAGTCACTTCGTCATTAAGGTGGTCTGGATGTTGGTGGGATACTTTTTAATGGGTAAGGAATATTTTCCCTTTACTAACGTCAGTTTGCCGAGGACATGGGCGTCTTCGGACAGGCCCTTTTGAGGGTCTAGGCCCCTCCTTCCCCATTTCAGCCTCTATATTCTCCTTGGCACGGGCCTTGAGCCGGCTGTGGAGTTTGGCCATGAATGTTGACATTTAGGGCCCCACAATATCATTACAATGATTTTTAGTAAAAAATATGTTAGTCAATGATTTTTTTATTTTTTGATAATTTGATAGTTTTTACAATGAGGATATGGGGATTTTTTAAAACGTGTGTCTCCGTTGAAAACACCAAAATGTGGCATTGAACTATAAAGCTCTTGGCATCAATGATTTAAAATTAAAACTCTTAAAAATAAGTTAAATTTTGTTATTTAAAGTAGTAGTTGTGGTGGCCAAATCACTAGTTCTTCAACTTTAAGACAATATAATGTGAGAAATTTAAATAGTAGGATAAAATAAAGCATACATCCTCTTATTATTCAGGTGATTTGTTGAAAAAAAAATCACAACCAATTAGTGTATTAGAATAAATTTTTATAAGGTATGACCTATACCTCAATTTTAAGGTCGATTTTATTTTATACTCCTTTGACCTTTCATCAAGGAGTTTTATTAAAATTGTTCGTTTTAACTTATGATGCCAACTTCATAATTGCTATTTATCATAAGGTCAATATATCAATTGATTTTTTGTGTAAGCAAGGCTCAAATTCAAGATCTTTTATTAGACAACAAAATATTTTACCAATTAAGTTAACTATATCCTACAAAAGTGTATTTTTTTAGTGAAGTGATTGTTCACAAATAAACTTTTAATATAACAAGTCTTTATCTAACACTATTATTGTTATTAAATAAAATAAATCTGAATAATAATAATTATTAAATAACTAGGATAATTAAGGTTTGGGTTTCCTTCGGTGCTTTTGTGCACTATTATTGTTAATCTCATGTCTCACCTTGTGCTCTTGGTCCCTTGGACAAAAGTTTCGCCAATTAAGATAAACTCTTTTTTTTTAGAGAATTTCATTAAGATAAATAAACTTTATGTGAGACACATTAAGTCTGAAGATAATCTTTTAAAGTATGTATCAATATTGTTGCATCAATGATAGGTTGTTTTATAGATATAATGCATCTACAATATATCAAAGATGTGAATTTCTAGCAGATTCAATCGGTAAAAACATCAATTCTAGAAGTTCAAATTCTTAACTCTTATAAGTTTTAATGGATTCAAATTTTCCCTTTTTTAATTATGGGTTTAAAATTATTAATAGTAACTCTCTCCAAAAAAAATTATTAATAGTAAAATAAGTTGTACAATAAAAGAAATGTTATACTCATAATATTTTCACAATACTTTCATAACAAATCCTAAGTGACAGGTTGTTACGGATTGTTATTAATGAGGCAAGAAAGTCATTTCAGTAGTAGATTTACATTATACCCAATAACAACTAACCACATATAATTTGTTGGGAAATTGCTGTAAAAATGTTGTGGATATATCAATTCTCCGTAAAAGAAATGTTTGTAATGTTCAATATGGTAGTTAAATGTAGTGCCAAAAAATTTTGCATTTATATCTCCAAGGAAGTAACTTGTATTTTCGGTATGCAAGTTTTTCATTATAGAAATCCAAAAAAAAAAATCTTCCATGAGGTTATTTATCTATTAATTAATATATATATATATATATAAAATAAATTTTCGATCTGGATCTACACTATATATTGAAGTGAAAACTTATCAAAGATTTTAAATTATATTTTAAATATATTTAAATACAAACAATGAAAAGTTAACAAACATTTTATCATCCAAACACCTTGATGGTGGGCTCAACAAACTTTAAGCACATGTTGTACATCCAAAAACTATAAATTCTGTCCATGGATCCACCATGTCTTATGGATAGAGAGTGAAACTTTTTTTTTAATAGATAAAATTTCAACCTAAAGAATATACTTTTATGATAATAGTTTTTTTTTTTTAATTATTAGGTCAAGACACTAATAAATTTTATGACGTCGACGGAGTTTGAATACTATATTTATAAATGAATTTATCAATTAAGCTAATTAAAACTCAAAAAATAAAATAAAATAATATGATAAAAAGATTAAGACACCTATTTGTTATTTTTAAAAGAATAATAATAATAATAATAATAAAATATAATATAATAACAATGCTTTTGATTAATATTCTACATGTCCTTTGTTCTGGTCTAAGATGTAATAAACAGTTTCTCAAAAAAAAAAAAAAAAAAAAAAAGGATGTAATAAACAAAGCGTGACAGAAAAATAATAGAGGAAAAGCCTTTGCCAATTGCCACCTAGCCGCATTCTTTAATTGAGGGGGAATATTTGATCAAAGTAATAATAATTATTATCGTGGGCTATAATTTTATTTGAGCTATTGGGTAAGCACGGTAGGTAATGCGGAATGGTTCCGTAGTTTCTTTTTCTTTTTCTTTTCTTTTCTTTTCTTCGTTAGATAAAGTAATGGTTCCGTAGTTGACAAAACTATAATTGAGTTCTTCTCAACCGTTTCCTACGGTGGCATTGATGGACTCGTAAATAGAGCCAACCTTCTTACCTTTCTCTATAAAAAAATAAATATATAAAAAGTCCAACTATTTTCTAAAAAAGGGCCCTGTCGTCTATCTCTGTGGATATTATTGTTAAATGCCAAATGGGCCTTGACATGCCATTTATTTAATCCCAAATGCCACAATAAGTGTTTTTTTTTTTTTTTTATAGAAAGTTTTAATATATGACATCCGCTTCTAATAATAATTATTAAAAATTTTACCAGTTGAGTTAACTGAAACCCACATAAACATACCTAAGTTGGAGTAAAATGTTTGTAAGTTTTTTAGTGTAATGTCTAGGTATTAATTGACTTCGAGGTTAGCGAGCAAGTTAAGGAAGCTGCATTTATTTTTATTTTTGAAAAACGTGGTCGAAAAGAAAATGAGATCTTGAGTTTGAAACTTTTTGCAAAACTACTTAAGACACCTATAAAGGATTTCTTCCTATAATAACTTGGTGTATGCGTGTAGGAGGAGGGACTACATATACCCCAGAGAATAATCATATACTTGAAGAGGTTAGGATATCCTCATTTGTCCAAAACAAAACAAAACAAAACAAAACAAAACAAAAAGATAGAGAGGGGGAGAGCGCAATAAGATTATCTTGAGATTGGGGTTTCGGTGTAGGGTGTCATTTTTAGATTCATGCTTTTTATTTTCGTTCAAGCATGTGAGCGAGGGGTGATTTTTTTTATTGCGACAACTCACATTAAATGGGTTATGTGTTATGGCCCATATGTCACTAGATGATGAGACTACTAACAAAGATGGACAGTAAAGCCTTTTGAAAATGAAACCAATCATTAAGAATGGGGATGGCCATGGATTGAGGTATGGGTAGGGTATACCCATACCCGACTTGATTAATTTTTCCATGGATACCCGATTAACTTACCCAATTAGTACTCATACCCAATTTTTATCCGATTTGTTTACCAATGGATATCCATACCCGACCCAAACCTGATTTCTATAAAGGGTCTGTTTATATACAACTTATTTTTACTAAAATTGAAAACTGAAAACATTGTAACAAAATAATTTTAAAATGTATGAATAGTGTCGTAGGACCCATTTTTATTGTTTTTTTTTAACCCGTAAACAGTGCTCAACAGTGCGTAAACAGTACTCTTGTCCCCTGAAACAGAGACGCGTGCAGAGAAAAAAAAAAAAAAAAGTAAAACGCAAAACGTGGCCGCAGACGCACTACCTAAACACATACAAAATCACCAAATATACTCAACAACCACAAAAATGACTAAAATATCCTCAAAATCTCTAAAATGAGCAAAATACCCATGAAACCTCTAAAATGACCAAAATACTCCTGATATCTCTAAATTACCAATTATGCTAAAAAAAAAAACCCACTAAAATTATCAAAATATCCCAAAATCTCTAAAATGAGCAAAATACCCATGAAACTTCTAAAATGACCAAAATACTCATAATATCTCTAGAATCACCAAATATGCTCAAAAGCCATTAAAATGACCAAAATATCTCCAAAATCACTAAAATAAGCAAAATAACCATGAAACCTTTGAAATTACCGAAATACCCTTGAAATCTCTAAAATCACCAAATATGCTTAAAAAAAACTACTAAAATTACCAAAATACCCCATAAACCTAAAAAATAACCAAAATACCCCCTAAATTTAAAAAACGACCAAAGTACCCACAAAACCTAAAAAATGCCCAAAATAACCCCCCAAAACCTAAAAAATGACTAAAATACTCTTGAAACCTAAAATTTGACCAAAATACTCCCAAAACTTTAAAATTACTTAAATACCCCCCATATTAAAAAAAAATGACTGAAATACCCCTAAAACCTAAAAAATGACCGAAATTCCCCCCAAAACCTATAAAATGACAAAAATGCCCCTAAAACCTATAAGATGATAAAAATACACCCTAAACGTAGAAAATGACTGAAATACCCTTAAACCTATAAAATGACCAAAATACTCTTAAACCTTTGAATGGCCAAAATACACCCAAAACCTCTAAAATGACCAAAAATAACCACAAACCTTTAAAATTACCAATAATACACCGAAACCTATAAAATCGACCAAAATAGCCCTAAACCTCTAAAACAACCAAAATACCCCCTCAAAATATATAAAATAACCAAAAGACCCTTGAAACCTTTGAAGTGACCAAAATACTCCTAAACCTGTAAGATGACTAAAATATACCTGAAACCTCTAAAATTACCAAAATAGAGGTTTGGGATGTTTTGGATGTTTCAAGGGTGTTTTCGAGAAATTAAAGGTTTTAAGAATATTTCGGTCATTTGGTAGGTTTCGAGGGAATTTTAGTAATTTTTTAGGTTTTAGGGTTATTATGATCATTTTTTAGATTCTAAGGGTATTTTAGTCTTTTTTTAGGTTACGAGGGTATTTTTGTCAATTTTTAGGTTTTAGGGTTATTATGATCATTTTTTAGATTCTAAGGGTATTTTAGTCTTTTTTTAGGTTACGAGGGTATTTTTGTCAATTTTTAGGTTTTAGGGCTATTTCAACAATTTTCTAGGTTTCGGAGGTATTTTGGTTACTTTAACGCTTTAGGGGTATTTCAGTAATTTTTTAGGTTTCAGGCTATTTTGATCATTTCTTAGATTTTGGGGGTATTTTTGTTATTTTTTAAGCTTTGGGGGTATTTCGGTCATTTTTTAAGTTTCGAGGGTATTTCGGTCATTTTTTTAGTTTTAGCATGTATTTTAATCATCTTATTGGTTTTAGTGGCATTTTTGTCATTTTATAGGTTGCAGAGCTATTTTGTCATTTTATAGGTTTCAAGGGTATTTCAATAATTTTTCAGATTTAGAGGGTATTGTGGTCATTTTTTAGGTTTGGAGGTATTTCAATCATTTTTTAGATTTATGGGGTATTTTGGTAATTTTAAGGTTTTGAACATTATTTAGGTTTAGGGGGCATTTTGGTCATTTTTAGGTTTCGGGGGTATTTAAGTTATTTTTTAGGTTTTAGGGTATTTTGATCAGATTTAGGTTTCCAGGTTTTTTTTTTTAAGGGTATTTCAGTAATTTTTACGTTTTAGGGGTATTTCAATCATTTTTTAGGTTTAGGGGTATTTTGGTAATTTTTAAGTTTTGGGGGCATTTCAGTCATTTTCTAGGTTTAGGGTGCATTTCGGCAATTTTAGAGGATTTTAGGAGTACTTTGGTCATTTTTAAGTTTTAGGGGCAATTTGGTAATTTTTATTATTAGGTAATTGGGTAGGTTGGGGTTTACCCATAATAATTGGGTTGAGTTAGATTTGAGTTAGAAGTAATTAGTTAAATGGGTAATATCCAAACCCTACTAGAAAAATTTGGATAATATTCAAACCCTGCTCGAGTACCTTTTACCCATTAACTAGGTATTACTCAAAATATTTGGATTAGGGACCCATTAATCGGGTATTATTCAAAATATTTGGATTAGGGAGGGTTGGATATTCATTACCCAATGGGTATGGCCATCCCTAGTTAAGAGCCAAAATTAAAACAGCTCCAAATGTTAAGGGCAATAAATGTACTTTACGCTTCGTTTGTTTCAAAGTAAAATACTTTCAAATGTAAAATATTTTCATTTTACAGTATTTGGTTGTTTACATGAAAATGGCAAGAAATCATTTTCAAGTGTTTGTTTCATGGTAAAATGAAAAAATTTTCCTAATCTCACAGCCTATCAAATCCAAGTAACCACCACCAAATAAGCAAAAACCAATCAACCACCAATCTACTGTCCACCCAAACTACCACCATATTGGCACAAACCAAACCACCACTACTCCACTGACCACTTAAACCAGCAGATCAAAGAGGAAAAGAATAAAAAAGATGGCCAACCAACCACTGCAATCCACAACATAGTCACCACAACAACTCACAAACCATTTTAGCTACCCATTGCAAACCACAACCTAACCACCACCATGACCCACAACCCAATCACCACCATTACACAACCACCATAACAACCCACAAATCATTTTACCTGCCCACCGTAACCCATAACACAGCCACCACAACAAAAAAAGAAAAATAAGGAAAAGAAAAAAGAGAATCAAAGTTGCAACATATGCTTGTTGCTCATTTTAGCCATATGCTCATTCATATTACCCACAATCTTCAGACATTCCTAGCCACAAAATAAACTCCTAATTAAGTGCCCACAATCAGAAAATTCTTATTCCATTTCAATCTAAAAGATGATTATTTATTTATTTATTGAATTTGAAAGTCCCACCATTCTTCATTCTGGTATAATGAAAGCTTTTTTGAAAACTAAAAAGGATTGGGGATTCCCCATCACAATCACAAACACTCTTCTCTTCTCTTGTCCCTTTAAACAAATCTCTGTGATTGTGTACAGAAAAAATAGTATACAATAATGGAGGGAATACAGCAACGTGTAGAGACATGGATGAGAGAGCAACAAGCAAAGATCCTCAATGCCTCTTCCTCATGGGATCCACTGCAACAGTGAGTGATGAAACACAACGAACCACAACCATTTTAGCTACCCACCGTAACCCACAACCTAGCCGCCACCACAACCCACAACATAGCCACCACAACAACCCACAAACCATTTTAGCTACCCACCTTCCACCACCATGAACCACAACCCGTAGTTTGTCCCAACCATCCTTGGCAACCCACAAAAGCAATCACGCTTGACCCATATGGAGCAAAAACCCAAATCGGTAAACCCACTTAACAGTAAAGGGAAAAAAAATGGTGGCCAAGAAATGGTGGAGCCGATGACAATAATGGAGGATTACAGGGGAAAAAACACTTAGGTGGAGTTGGTGACGGGTAGCGCCGACAAAAGGGAGAAGCCAGTGATGGGTAGCACTAATGAAGGGAGGAGCCGGTGATATGTGGGAGAGAAGGATCATGGTGTGTTGAGCTTTGGAGAGAATACTAAGAGACCATGAGAGTGAAAGAGACAGGTAGAGTATGGGGACCGAGAGTGTGCACAAAATGTAAAATGATTTACCAATATTTCAAGTGTAAAATATTTTACACAAATTTGCCTTGGTTATTTTGGTTTATTGAAAAATATTTTACTTTTGATTAAATATTTTATTGCAAAATAAATACAGTAAAATGTGAAATTTTTTTCTGAAAATATTTTATTTCAAAACAAACGGAGTGTTAGTCTATAAATTAATTGAATATCAAATATTTTGATAATTTTTTTATTAGCAATTAAAAAAGAACATTTAGATTAAAATCTCACAAATGGATAAAAAATTCATCAAACGCTTAGACGATAATGACATAATACAAGAGAAAGGTAACAAAGAAAATATTTGTAATGATATTAA
This sequence comes from Quercus gilva, assembly GCA_023621385.1. Taxonomy (NCBI): domain Eukaryota; kingdom Viridiplantae; phylum Streptophyta; class Magnoliopsida; order Fagales; family Fagaceae; genus Quercus; species Quercus gilva. Next base: position 49,671,674 of record CM042475.1, read on the forward strand.
AAAAAATTTAATATAACACTGATTTATTATATAAAATAAACTATTTTAATTTGTAAATGTATACATCTCTTACATAATCTTACAGAGTTATTGTTGATACTTTATTCAATTATTTTTACTGATTATTTTTTTTCAAAATTAAAATTGCTAAAATCTTATTTTAGTTCGATTGGATTAGTCACATTATCAATTAGTAATTTTGCATATCAAGAAGTGAGAAGCATTTAAATACATTAGGCAGATGCAAAATTATTAATTAAATATAAAAAAAAAACACCTAATTTAATTATTGCTTTGAATATCAAATTGACTATAAGAACTCTATAGGATCTTAAATCCATCTTAGGTATATATTATTAGCCATAACAATGAGTCCAAGGATCTCAAAATATTTTGAGAAAAATGATAAATTAAATAATTATTGCTTTAGGAAAAAAAAATAAAAAAAGTACAAAATTGAAAATTATAGCTCCAAACTAATTTGGATTTATCTTTTCCAATCCGTTACCTACAGATTTATAAAATTATTCATATATATTATTTAAAAAATACAATTCATTAAAAAAAATTGTGTATATAAATGATTTTCTTAATCACTATATAGTGGTTTAATGAAAAATAGCTCCAAAGTCCAAACTATTTGAGCTAAACTTTTTGCAAATTACCGTTTTTCTATCCTATTACATTATAAAGTTCGACCTTAAACATATTTAAAAACATATTTGAAGCTATCACACAGCTAATCTATATATATTATAAAACTGAAGCCTATATGTGTGAGGTAAGGGTAAGCCTACCTCACACGTGTATAATATGAAAAAAAAAAGGGTGCTGTGTTGGTGGTTTTCACCATTGTGTATAAATAAATTAATAAAAAAGCTATCAAAACATGTCCAGACTCTCATCTAATGAATAGCAGATACACTTGCTTTTTATTGCAAAATATTTGGTCTTCTTCAATTGTACAAAGTTGCTTATTTTGTTATGAGCTGTGTATACATTTTTTTTAATTTTTTTTTTATACAAAATAGAATTTATAATCTAGCCTAATATAAGTGTATATATGTGTGAAGCTCCTTTCTGGAGACTTGAACCCTGACCCTTACCCCCCACACTCCACAAACACTTTTAGGCTCCGTTTGGTTTAAAGCTGACTCAATTCTCAGTTCTTAGTTTTCAATTCCCATAACTCAAACCCAAAACTCATAACTCAATTCTCAATCTCAGTATCACTCAAAAATTACAAAACACATGTTTGAGATGAGTTCTCAGTTACATATTTCTACCACTTTTCTCCAAACTCGTGGAGCCCACCACTGACACTACCCAGTGTTGCTACTGTTGCTACCCGCGTCTCTCCATCTCTATCTCTCTATCTTCTCCCTCCCTTCCACCCACAACCACTCATCTGCGCCATCAACCACTACTAATCCACCACCACTAACCCAGCCACTAGCCACCATCAACCACTACAAACTGATCCACCACCACAAACCCAGCAACCATTAACAAAACCCATTCATTAACAAAACCAAGCAACCATCAACAAAATCAAAACCCATTCATCAAAATAAATTTCACATTACTAGAGAAAGTATTGCTCGAATCATCATCATCAACAACAACAGAGAAAAACCCTCAATAAAAGAGAAAAAAAAAAAAACCAACAAAATAGAGAATAAAATGCGGACCCAAACTCAACCAACGTTCGGGGATGACTGTGGAGGTTGGCGGCATGATCAGCGGCGAGGACTGGCGAGATCGGCGTCGGTGCTGGTGAGACCAAAGGAGTAATCGGCGGAAAGTTCAGAGGAGAGATCGGACTTTAGGGGACGAGCAGGGAGGACGGTGGTGGAGCTTGATTGGACGCTGGCGTGGTTTTGGTTCTTGATTGTCGATGTTCGATTAGAAGGATTGATGGAGAGGATGAGAGGCTGAGAGAGTGAATCAGAGGTTGGGAGGACTAATGGAGAGGAAGAGATGACGTGACTTGATAGAGTGAATCAGATGTCACGGTGAGAGAAGAAAGAGAAATAGAATTAAAAAAATAACAAACAGATGTCCAAGGAAGACACTCCAGCTGGGATCGTACTGGGAATTGGGCTGAACCAGAGAAAGGAAGAAAGAAAGAACCAGACAAAGAACCAGAGAAATGAAGAAAGAAAGAAAAAACAGAGAGAGAGAGAGAGAGAGAGAGAGAGAGAGAGAGAGAGAAATCGGAGAAAGAAAGAAAAACAAAAAAGTGGGAGAAGAAAGAGAGGATAAAGTAAGAGACATCAGCACATTTGGGCTCCACAGAGGTCAGAAATTTACAATTCTGCCCCTGAGTGATGTATTTCAGAAACTGAAAACACCAAAAATTGAAAACACCAATTTGGTGTTTTCAGTTTTCTGCACTGTAGGACAACTCAAACTGAGTTTGAGTGATGAAAACAAAGAGAGAAAATCAAGCCAAACACAAAATTTTCAGTGGATCCCACACAATTCTTAGTTTGAGTGATGAGAAATAAGTCATATTACTCAAAACATCTCTAATCCAAACAAGGCCTTATACTTATAAAGTGACTATTGCTCCAAAGGAGTGTGGTAGTTACATACATAGATTATGAAGCAATGTTATGAAGTGATTTAAATAATTATAACACATTGAATGAATTCTTATATAACTACCATCCATAGCAACTTTGATTAATAATTGTTAATTTCTCTTAATTTGTTAACCATTATTAAATTTGAATGTTTTTTCTTCATTATAGTGATTTTAATATTTCGAGTAGGCAATGACCATCAAAATTATCCAAAAATTAGTTGTACATCTCTTTGATTTTTTTTTTTTTGGTGGTAAAAGTGCATGACATTATTTTTTATATCTTACATTTAATAGTTTTAGCAACTAGTTATAAAACTATTTGTTTCTCAAAAAAAAAAAAAGTTATAAAACTATTTATATGTTTAATTTAAACAAGGAATATTATTACATCTTACCAAAAAAAAAGAAAAAAAAAAAGAAGAAGAAGAATATTATTACATTATTACTTAGAAAAGTTGCGTGATTAAAACTACACAAAAATCTCTCAATCGCCAAAAGCGACAGGCGAAGTTTCCAATCCCCTCCATGAGAATTCTGAAAATTTCGAAATGGGTTTAAAATCTCCATGACATTATTTTTTATATCTTACATTTAATAGTTTTAGCAACTAGTTATAAAACTATTTGTTTCTCAAAAAAAAAAAAAATTATAAAACTATTTATATGTTTAATTTAAACAAGGAATATTATTACATCTTACCAAAAAAAAAGAAGAAGAATATTATTACATTATTACTTAGAAAAGTTGCGTGACTAAAAAACTGCACAAGAATCTCTCAATCGCCAAAAGCGACAGGCAAAGTTTCCAATCCCCTCTATGAGAATTCTGGAAATTTCGGAACGGGTTTAAAATCTCCACCTCACTTCTCTCTCTCACTCTCCATCTGAAACTCGAAACGACCACAGAGTCAGAGTGCATAACTTGTAACTGGAGCTTGGAGCTTGATTTGATTAAATCCGACGCTGTTTACAGAATCATGTCAATCCCACCCGGCTCTTCTTCCTCTCAATTCACTTACACCAACACCGCAGCCGCCACCAACGCCGCCGCCGCCTCCTCCTCCTACTTTCCAACTCCCTTTCACCTACAGCACTCCGCCGCCGCCGTAACCCCTCCGTCGCAGTACCCCGCTCCCTACGTCGGCCCCACTCCTCCCCCTGTCGTCTACCCCGCTGCCCCCGCCGCCTCCGCTCCCGTTTACTCCCTCCCTCAATACCACCAGGTATTTATATAGATTTTATGTATTTATGTATTTGTATGTGATATGGGTTTTGGTTAATTGGTTTAGTTTTGGTGTTAGGCTGTCTCTAAATCTGGTTTTCTGGGTCAATTTCTATGTGGGTTTTGAGAATTAATATATATGCTTGTATCTATGTGAATGATTTGAGGGATTTTTTTATGGGTGACATGGGTTTTGGTTAACTTGTTTAGTTTAGTGATTTTTGTTGGGTTTGGCATGTGGGTTTTTCAGGATTGATGGATTTAGTTGGTTTGGTTGCAGTATTTTTATTTATTTTTGATAATTCAGAATTTCATTGAAACAAAAGAAACAACTTTTACACAGTGCTGGCCTTCTATAAACACAAGGAAGCAAGGTGCAGCAACTAATAGAACATGAGAGTGCTTGCTCTGACCTCTAACTAAACCTTCTTAGATTCTAATGTAACTTTTTATACACAAACTAGCTAACTTACAGAGAGAGGCTCTTAGGTTTGTTCCTTTTGGGTTGCTAATGTCCCCAGCAGACCATGTCCTCCCAATTTGTGGGAATTCCACTCACTAGGCAAAGAGCCATTGCATGCTTCTATTTTATTTTATTTTTTATTTATTTTTATTTTTTATGATGAGGAACCCCCTCATGGTATGGGCCAGTGGGATCACACCTGAGGGGCCTGGATGCCTACACACCCCCACTGAGCAAGCATCGAGTAAATCTTCAGCTAGGAGTCGAATCAGAGACTTCTGGGTTTACAGTTAGTCCAAACACTTTCCCTTACCGCTGAGGCACCCTGAGTGGGGGCCATTACATGCTTCTAGATTCTCCTTTGAGAAGGAGCATTCAAAGAAAAAATGGTTCCTGCTCTCCATAAATCTTTTGCAGAATGTGTAATTGCTGTCCTCACTTAGACCCCATTGCACTTGCCTGGATTTTGTTGACAATCTGTTTTTCAAAGCTAGCCAACCAATAAAACTATGGTCGGGAATTGCACTGCAGACTTCCTTTTTTGTTTCTTATTTCAGCCCAAGTTGCAGCACAATTGAACCACCATTTGGGGAAGTTGACCAGATAGTCTTATCTGAATGCGATCATTAGACCTTGCTAGCTTCCACCTCCACTCTTTATTCTTCAAGACTGTTTTTAGCTTAGTTTCATCATACGCCACTCTACTCCCATAAACTTGGATCAAGATCCCTTCTGGATGCAGCTATTCTGCCATAAATGTTTCTGCCATCCCCTATTTCATAACAAAGAAACTGCCTAACCATGTCTCTAATCTTAAGCAATTTTTAGGGTTTTATTAGTTAAATTTTAATGGATGGTAAAAATGGGAGATAAGAGAACTTATCTACAAAATAAAATGGGAAGTGCAAAAACTAAACATCAATGATTTTTGAATTACAGTCTTTACTACAATTTTTTTTGAAAACATTTTAGTTAAATTTGATGTATATATTGTAGCTTTTTTTCTTGTGTGAAATGAAATTAATTTTTTATTTAATGGTTGGGAAGAGCACCAATTTGTCTGTAACCAAAAGAAAAGGATAATTAAATCATGCGGATGGGTCTTTGAGTTTATTTCTACCCAAAATCAAATTAAAAGGTTTCTGATCTTTGTTTTTTATTTACTTTCTAAATTAATATTATATTTATATAATTAAAAGTGCTGTATTTGAACAGGCCCAACAGTTGTTTCAAAGGGATGCACAAACGATTACACCAGAAGCACTTGAGAGCGTAAAGGCTGCCCTTGCAAGCAGTGAGATTGAGCACAAAGCAGAGACCAAGAAGAAAGCAGTTCCTCGCAAAGCTGCTGGCCAAGCTTGGGAGGACCCGACACTAGCAGATTGGCCAGAAAGTATGAATTATTTCGTCCTTCTCTTATTCACTATGTGTTGTTCAATTAATTTATATACTAGTGCTCATTTGGGATAACTTATTTTCATTTGTTTTTTTGGCTTAAAAATAAGCTGGGAAAAGTTAAACTATATCTACTTATTAAAAAAACAATTTAACTGTATCTAGAAAAACAAATCTTGAAAAAGGTATACATAAGCCAAATAAGCTGAATAAACTGAATGGTAAACAGGCCCTTAGCGAGCATGCCAACTTATAAAATTGTCACGACCAAGTTATTTTTTTTATTTTTTTTTATTTTTTATTTTTTCTCTGTTGGATTGTTTGGTAAAGTGTGCTCAGTTATGCAGCATAGAATGACATGAAGGGCAAATGGAAAATCCAGCTTTTATTGTTCAAAATAATGGCTTCATTACCCATTTCAACTTGTAGTTTTGGTGATAGAAAATAATTTGTCATGGAAAAAAGATCCAAATAGAGTAATGCCAAAGTATGTGGAGTGTAATTCTACCCCAAAAGGCACTTTAATGTGGGCAGTACAAATAATCTGAGAAATGGAAAAGAAGTGGAAATTATCCAAAAGGAGGCCCTCAATGAAAAGAAATTTGCTCGTAGTATAATCATTTCTAGATGATACTATCAATCCAGTTCACTTAAAATTCACTTCTTGTAAAACAAACTAGTACTTGGATAAACAATCTGAAAAGTAACTCCTAATGAGCTTTCTAATTGTGCATTGTCCAAATATGTACTGATGATTGGTTTCAGCTGAACTTTGGATAAATCTGATCCTTTATGCATTCTTAGATTAGGACCCCTGCCCCCTTTTTTAAATTTATTTTAGGTGTTTGAACTGTCTTTTCTAAGGAGTTAGATGGCTGTTTAACGTGATTTGGCTTGCCATGGTTTCCTCTCTAAGGAAATAATAACCCCATCCTGGCCCTTAAAAGCTATATATGTGTGTGTGTGTGTGTGTGTGTGTGTGTGTTTTAAACATGTATTTACTCAAATAATTGTTATGTTGATATTAGTTGCTCCTATTTTTTTTGGCTGGATGAATCTCTCATGTCATTTGGCTGTGTTGGAATTTTGTAGATGATTATCGCCTCTTTTGTGGTGATCTTGGTAATGAGGTGAATGATGATGTTCTTTCGAAAGCATTTTCACGATTCCCTACCTTTAACATGGCTAAAGTAAGTTCTATGTCATTCTATTTCTGCTATTCTTTTATTATCGGCCTATGTTTGCTTGGTGTGAACATTTTGCATTACCTCTTCAGATTTTTGTATGAAGTGCACAGAGCATAAGGTAGGTCTTGTCTGCAATTTACATTCCAGTTAGACATTTAACCTTGAGTAGCTTGCAAGTTGCAAATTAATGAAGCAGTTTATCCCATCTAGTGTTGTTTGTTATCTAAAGGGTAAAATGCAAAAAGATCCCCTGGGGTTTGGACCAAGTTGCAAAAAGATCCCTTTGTACTCTCAATTTAGTGTTAATAGACCCTTGAATTTGAGAAATGACAAAATCGAACTCACTGTTACATTTTGATTAATGATGTGGATGAAAATCAAGCACGTGCCATTAATGTGATGAAGTTTTTATATATTCATTTCTATCTCAGATTGAAATTTAATAAAAAATAAAATCATTTAAAAATAAATTATTATTATTTTCTTTCATATCCCATGTAAGAAATAAACCCAAGCAATCTCCTCTAGTCCTCTCTCACCCCAGGCTGTACTGCCCGCTCCAAGTTCACTGACTGTTCTAAATTTTTTCATCAATTACCACTATTCCTAGAAGGAAAGAGATAGAGAAAGAGAATGAAAGCAAAATTACAAACAGGCCTCTCTCTCTCTCTCTCTCTCTCTATCTTTCCATGATGTTTCTTTAATCTTTGTAATTCTTTTGGTTAAAGGTTTTTGATTTTTCTGTTTTAGGTTTGTGATTGATTGCTTTGGGGTTTTGTTGGATTCAATTGAGAGCAGAATTTTTTGTTTTAATTATCTAATTTTCTTTTTCTTTTTGGTTTTAAGATAGGGGCTGGGCTGTGTTTGGTTGCTGCAATAATATCGGAAAAATGAATGAAAATCATAGTTTTCATTTTTCATGAATAAACCGGTGAATCCTATTTGGATTTTTAGTTGAATTTATCCTTTTATTTTACTGAAAAGAAGGTGGCAATCAGGCAGCATGGGTTTGTATAGTTTTGATGGGTTGAGGTTTGCTGGACGTTTTGTTTCTGCACAGCATTCTCTTCATTTTCCTTTGTTCTCTCATTAACCAAATAGGTTTTTGTTTTTAATTCAATATTAAGAGAAAGGTTTCATCAAATTTTATTTTAAAATGATTTTATTAGAGTTTAAATCTTGTTTATTATTAAATTTCAATAAATAAATAAATAACATAGTCCAGTGGATGGCACGTGCTTATTATGTTCGCATAGTTGACAGAAATGCAATGAGATCTGTTTTGTAATTTATCAAATCTCAAGGGTCAATAACACTAATTTGAGAGTACCGGCCCAGGGGGTCTGTTTGAAATTGGAAAGTTCTGCTCAACAGCTGCTGCTAAGAACCTAACATTTCGCTATGCAGAGGGATCATTTTGTATTTTTCTTTCCCTTATCTGAATAACACAAACATCGATAATATATAAGATTGTTTACATGTGAAATTAATTTGGAATTTGTCTGCTTGACAACCTAGCCTCTGGGATATGGACAGCTGGAATCGTCATGTGGAGCTTGAGTCCTTTAAACTTGACCTGACTTATGGAATAGCTTGAGTTATAGCAGGGTTGGGTCAATTTGAATGAGTTGTAGTCAGGTTAGTGAACCCATTAAACTCTTGAGGTGGGTTTTGTTTTTTCATTATTTTTGGAACCTTAGGCTTCTTTAACATTTAGAATATGACAATCTTCCAATTTTTTGTCAGGAGTAGTGCCAATGAGCTCTAGCTCAAATGGCATTTCCTCCTCCCATGTTAATGCAATGGAGGGTACGGTCGTGGGTTCAAGACCCATGTGTTGCATGTGTAATTTTCTAATAATTTTTTTTGTCAAGAATAGCAAGGATCTGTAGATGGCCCCTCAAGTTTTTGTGATTCTATAGTCTTGGCCCCTTTGATATATGCTCTAGAATTTCCTGTTGAAGTGATGGCTGAAGCTAAAGTCCACTTGATCGCCTTCAAACCATGGGTGGCAAGTGGAAAGATGACCATGCATTGGGCCTAATGAAATAAATATTTGGCTGTATGGCATTCTTTCTTTGTCATGGGCAGGGGTGTTGGGTGGTTTGAGAGAGGGGGGGGGGGAGGGGGGGGAGGGGAAGGGGAAGGCATAAAGGATTAGCTGTTACTTTTGAACTTAAATTAATAAATGGGTTGTGCACTTGTTGAATTCAGAGAGCATCTTGATTAATATTATAGTCTTGACAATGTCAACATGCTACTTTGGAAAATGGCTGTGACTATGGGGTCTACTATATCTCTTACGTATATAAGGGAGAAAAAGGGAATAAAATTTATGAAGGATGCCCCTTTATTTTTTGTTCTGCATTTTTTAGTTGCAACCTTAATAGCTCTAAAAACATAACCCTCATAAAATTCCAAATGATGATTTTGTGAATTAATTTGCGTGGGTCAATCAATTACTTATGTCAACTATTACATATGACTAGATGGAGGCAATCTATCTATTTCTGCTATGGTGGTTGTATCTTGGTATAGATTATTTTAGGGTTAAGAAAGGTAGTTTACCAAACAAAGAAGAATTAATAAGTTAAAAGGGGTTAGTTATATCTATTAATTAATAAGTTAAAAGGGGTTAGTTATATCTATTAACCTTAAACCATAGGGGCAACTGCAATATGCACTCTAAACTATAATTATTTTATTCATAAACACCATAGTTCGAAATTAATTTGTAATGTCCACCATACTGTTCAAATCAACATTCAATTTAAAAGATTGTTGGTTAGCTATCCACCTTAACATATGGGGGCTAGCACCCTCAACTATTAAAATTCTACAACTGACATCCCAATTTGAGACCAATCTACCTATTAATTTGTTAATTTAAACAGTAATTTGGATGGTGTGAAGGAACTTATAAATTATTCTTAAATTATGGAGTTGATTGGAATATTTTGTAGCTTAAGGTGTACTTGTACTTTACAAAATTTCCATGTAATTTAGGGTGAATAGTTACAATTAATCCCAAAAAAATCAATGGAAAGAGAAGGGTCATTTTGAAATGTTAGTTTTTAGCAATAATTACAATTAATCTCAAATCATTGAGTATGCCTTTTGGACCCCTTTTTTCTTTTACAAATAGAATCTCACAGGGGCACACATATTAATGTGTAAGAAGTGTCTCAATCTTGACCTAACTACTTGCGATATGTAGTAATGCAATTCATTGTGGTACTTTGACTGTGATTTAATTTTCTTTTGCCCCTTGGGGGGTTGGGGGAGGGGGATGTGATGGTTTGTTTATACTAATTAGGCTTTGATTTGTTTTGCATGTGCATTACTTCTTGTGTCTTTCTATGGGTCTGCTCAGTCTGTTTCTTATCGTCTCTTTTCTGCTTGTCCTTTTCATATGCTTTTGAAGTGAAATGATCTCAAATTAATATATTCCATGATCTCCAGGTTGTCAGAGATAAGAGGACTGGCAAGACCAAGGGCTATGGATTTGTTAGCTTTGCCAACCCCGCTGACCTCGCTGCAGCACTTAAAGAAATGAATGGTAAGTCATTTTTTTATTAATAGATGTACTCTTGATTGTATCGGTGTTACTATGTGTAAGCTGTTCTTAATAAGACAAACCCTTAACATAGGGGATAGCATAGTGTTCTTCTGTGACGTGTGGGATAATATCATGTTCACATGATTATCTTTTCCGCCAAGCGGTAAACTTGCTTTTATATTCATTATGGATGACTGGTGTCAAAAATAAATTTTAACATTCTAATCTTTTCAATTCAAGGTGGTTTAGGATCATTACTCTCTATAGTCAATGTCAGTGTTTTCATTATTCTAATCGTTTGATGGATAATAAGCTTTTATTGAGGGATCTGGCTCCCCTCCCGTTTAGAATCCTCATGTTTTCTCCAGTTTTAATCTAGATGACTGACACATGGCAAATGACACATCCAAAGGTTAAAAAAAACACCACGTCAACTATGAATTTTCTCTCAAATTTTGGGTCTTTCATTCTCTCTGTCTCTCTAGCAATCTCACCAACATTATCATTGCCACCTGAACATCAGAGGCATCAAGATTAGAACTTGGGTAAAAGTGAATTCTGAAAGCTAAGAGAAAACCCAAGTCTGATTTTTTTTTGGATGACAAAACCCAAGTTTACTTTCTTTTCAATCTCAATATACAACTGAACCTGAGAAAAGAAAACCGTGGAGGTGATAAAAATCAATTGAAGTTTTTGACATCGAATAGATTTGGCCATTTGGTGATAACGTGTTGGGTCTTCAATAAGCCCAAATCAACAAGAAATATGCAGTAAATGATGCGGCCAAACAACTGCTCAAAACAATAGAAAAAAAGAAAAGAAAAAACAAAATAAATTAAATTAAAAACAAGATCGAGATGGAACAGGTGATGGTTTAACAAGTAAAATGAAAATGGCTTTACAAACAGAGGAAAATAACCTGCAGGTCCTGCACACCCACCTTGCACAATAGAGCTTCCTTGGCTTTTGGCAGAAAGATCTTTTATTCTTCTTTGATTTCCTTATCTACTGTCCCGCTTTTAGCCCTTTTTTCCAGGGAGTTATGATCTTGGGGCCTTTGATTCTCATGAGACTGATGATGTTGGAGAGAGGGGCAAAGGAAAACTTTTTACTTAATGATAATGAAATGAAGGTCAACAAAAGAAAGACTAGGTATTATTATTCCTACATGTTTGTAACATTCCCCCGAAATTGAGAGAAAATTCATAGTTGATGTGGTGTTTTTTTAACCTTTGGATGTGTCATTTGCCACATGTCAGTCATCTAGACAAAAACTCGAGAACACGAGGATTCTAAACGGGAGGGGAGCTGTACCCTTTATTGAGATGAAGCAACTACATCTTGTATGCATGATGCTCACACAAAATTCTCCTAAAAGAATTACATTTTAAAAAAGGGAGGCTTTAATGTTTATAACATATTGCAAATTACCAACATTTGGGTGGCCTAGTTGGTTAGATACTGGGCCAACAAGTCTCAGGACTTGGATTCGAGCCTCAACAACCAGCTGTGTGTTGGTGCTTCTTATATCTTATCTCTATCCCAAATGGTCCAAAAAATAATGAGTGAGTTTCTCACAGTCCGGGAGTATGGGATCTCGCCTAGGAGTAAGTAGAGTACTATTAAGGTCACACCCAGGTAGGGAAGTCTCACTAGTCGCTCTCCTCTACATATTTTTTGTTTACCAAAAAAAATATATATATATTGCAGATCACTTTTCTGAGGATACGAGACCATTCAAACAAATATCTAAAGTCCAAGGATTTTAGCTTAATAACTGAGACCTTAACACCATTAAATATGTGATTGTTTCTGACGCATGAAACAGAAATTTGAAGAATAATTACTCAAAATCTGTATGGAATTGACTAAAGTTATTCTTGCTTAGATATGTGATAGTTGGATAAGACTTAGTGATGTGAAAGTAGAATAACACTATGGTTACCATACAAATATTAGATTATGACTAAATATCTATAAGAATTGCTGTATTTAAGGTCAAATGATTTCTTGATATCAGGTAAATATGTTGGAAATCGGCCAATCAAACTACGTAAGAGCAATTGGAAGGAGAGGACAGACCAGGATGCGTTGGAAAGACAAAAGGTACTGTTCTCTCACTCGTGCATTCTGTGGTTTGAGTTTTCTTTCTTGCTTGCTTGCTTACGTGCAGTACCAACTAACATGGAGTTCATTGCTCTCTTGACAGAACCATTCTCAAAAGAAACCAAAGCTTTCAAAGAAGAGTGTGTTGCACAAGTGAATTGTGTATCTGATGGTGGTAATTAGAGTGACAAAGCAAATCTGTCTTAAGGAGCTTTCTGTACCTTTTTTTTCTCTCTTCATTTAAGTGCTTGTAGGATTATGTGAATATAATGATGTTGGACAATTCAATAGACTGGTGGAACTTTCTGCTGTTTTTGCTTTGTTGTTTTTTGCTTCGTTTTCTGTTCTGTATTTTTTTATGGATTTTTTATTATATTTTTTTGGGTAGTAGATTCTAACAATCCCCTCTATAAAGGCACCTCTGTTGAAGATTTTATAGTACTAGACATTCAACTAATTTGTTCATAGAATGAGCTAGAGCAGCGAGAAGAATGGAGCGCTTGATGTGTGAATTGGCTGTAAATTAAATCTTTGCTGAAGTTTAACGTCTCATGTCGCTTCCACGCTGATCAAAGCTCATGCCATTGTTAGGAATAACATTATTTGAAAAACACATTTCAACTTCCAAGTATTTGGTTGGTTGTTGAGAATTCCAAATATTGAGAGTTATAATTTTGTTTCGAATGTTTAAATTCACCAGAATTAAAATTCTTATGAGTTCACATTTACTATGTCTAAATATATTTAGAATTTAAATTCTATTGTATTATTAAAAAAAAAAAAATCAGTATTTAAAAATATGATTTTAGTTGTCTAAAATAATCACATAAATATTCTTCGATTAACTAAAGAATTAATAACTTGTCCAGTATTGATTTTTTTATATTTTTTGTAAAAAAACCTTTAAACATTGACAAATATTTTATTTGCATGAAAATAAATATTAGTTTATATATAATTAGTGTTAAGAATGAACATTTGAAGTTTACTCTTATTAGCAATTCTTAAATATTTTAAGTATGTGATCACCATGCACTCTTGGTGTGGTAGTCATTCCACAAGTATAAATGTTTGTGGGGTGTGGAGGGCAAGGGTCAGGTTCAAGTCTTCAAGAAGGAGTTTTACATACATATATATTTAGATTAGACTAGAGTAGAAATTTTATATTATATAAAAATAAAAATAAAATAAAATTTTTTTAAGTATGTGAGAATTGACGTGTTCAACATAAAATATTAAAATGTGGATGTCAATTTTCCTATTTCATGGGAATTGAGATGTTCATGTGAATAATAATTGTACTAAAAATCAATAGAACAATCGTACATTTTCATGAATTCCTGGGAATTAATAATTTGGTTTGTAGTTTCGAAACAAGTTGCTCAAACTTTTCGACAAACACTTCCAGTTATGGGTGGCAATTGTCTGACAAATGGCCTCATTTGGCATTTGGATTTTTGAAGAGCGGATTGAATTGGCCACAAGAAACCACATCAAAACGCTATGCGATCAATATTACAAATACTAATGAAGCTCAAATCAAGCAGTATATACAAGCAGGATGGGGAACTTGGATGTAATTGCCTGTAATAATCTGTAGTTAAGTTTTAGTATCCGACATGACGGCGCAAGAGTTTCAAAAACTTATTTCTAAGTTTCCATTGCTTGAGACCTTGACATTGCAACTGATCTCCAGCTTGATGAGGCTTAAAATTTCTATTTTCAGCTTAAACCCATAAGTTTTTGGAGGAACTTATTTCTAAGTTTACATCAATACTTTGGTTCTGTCTGAAATTCGCTTATTTTGTTAAAACTGAAAACTTTTTGTTGAAAGTACTATAAATAAAGACAAAAGTTAGTTGAAATAGTATAGTAGGACCTATAAATAGTACTAGAAAGTGCAGTAGAACCCATGAATAATAGCAAAAATAAGCTAAATAATAAAATAAACTAGCAAATTTCATCCATGTCAAAAGCACATTTCATGTCCACGATATGTCAATCCCTCTAATGCCTTACATCACTAATATTCACACTCAATGGTTCATCCAATTGAGAAAATATCTTGCAAACTTCAAGCAAATCGATTGTTTGGAGTTATTGTTTCTAAAGCCTCCCATGGTAAGTCCATTAATTCAACAAAGTCTGAAAAATACTACTTGAAATAAAATGAATTTATCAAGCTGCAGTAAAGGAGCATGATAGTTAGCCAATATGAAGGAAAAACTGCCAAGTTAGCTACAATTGTTACTGCATTAGTGTCAGATAAAGGGAGTAAGTTAAAAAGTTTTAGGATGGACAAAGGCCCCAAATGAAGCAAGGGGTGGTGACATTTGGGTTGACAACCTATTGGGTAGTGATGAATTAGGCTTAGGAAGGTGGTCAGAGCACCATTTGTCAATTTAAGAGACAATGAACACAACATGTTGATGACAAGACAGAACAAAAGTGTCCTAAATATGACACATTTCAGGTAGAATAGGATTAGTGTAGTGTCCTAAGAGGAAGGTGTTTGGACTACACCAACACTTTCAACATAAGAAAATAGAGCAAAACAAAAGCATAGGGCTCATGAGAGACTTTATGCACTTACTATTGGTGCTAGTTGGCTCCATCAAGAGATACTTAAGAGGGTGACCTAAAGCTAGAAGACATTTTTATTGTGAGAAAAGGTCTTTCTAGAAATTTGCCAAAATCACCATTATTCATTAGACAGGAAGATAAGAGTTTTCTATTAACCTATTACTTGGCATTGAATAGAACCTTGTAAATTATAAGAACTGAAAGAACAATTATAAAAAGTTACTTGATAAGAATCTTATTAGGCCCAATGTTTTGGCATGGGGTGCCCGTACATCAATGTTATTTGCGAAGAAGAAGGATAATCATACGACTTTGTATCCACTATAGGAGTTGACAGAGTGGTAAAACAAACTAAATACCTACTACCAAGGATAGATGATTTATTAGATCAACTTCAAGGAGCATAAATACCTCGATTTTTTTATTATTATTATTTTAAATTTTGGGATCTTTGAATGGTTTTATATACGAAAGTGTTGCATGCACGTGTTGAGTTTACATTGAGTCTTTACAAAGCAAATATGAGATATAGAAGCAATTAAGAGGAGAATAATTGTAATTTGACCTGATTGTTTAGGGTATAGTGTAGATGTGGCTACTATTTTTCTTGGGCTGTGAAAATTGATATTAGAGCCAACCTAGCAAAGCCATGTATCTATATGTGTGTGGGTTGTATATGTGTGTATATGCATGTATCAAGTTACAATTACAAGAATTTTTAATTGTAATTTGATTAGTCTTTTTTGGATATAGTGTAGATGTATTAAGTGCTTTTCTCATGTCATTATTTTTATTTTTTATCAAGGTTACTAAACAATTTATTCGGTTTGACCCAGTGGTATATGCATTGAAAGTAAGGAATTCATGAATTTCTCATCTTGCAACAAGCTTGGCTTGCATATATCTGTTTGTTGATGGGTTCAGAAGTCAATGAATGCTAAATGCTGGTGACTTTGATTTTGGTCTTTGTCAACTTCAACCTCATTACGTTATCTGCTATGGATTATTTATGGTGTACTTGATAGGTAAAAATAAAATATAAAATTTTAAAATGTCCCATCTACATATCGATTTATTATTTATTTATTTAGATAAGACTACTTTGTATAGATAAGGCATGGTCGTTATTAACTTACTTATTATTAGAGTTGTTGTTTTATTTTATTTATTTTGATAAGAAAGGCTTCGTCAAGGTTCAGTGTAAAAAATGCCTTAGGTTAGGGGTCCCAAAAATCAGACAGAATGAAAAGTACCCGGATTTATCATCATTTGTGAATAAGAGAAAGAAAGCAAGCTTCGAGTACATTAAAAAGAGGGCATGGCGTAAACTAAAAGATTGGGAAGAGAAGTTGCTATCTCAAGTAAGGAGAAAGATTTTAATAAAAGTTGTGGTTCAAGCAATACTCACCTATACTATGAGTTGTTTTAAATTGCCCAGAGACGGACCCACGTTATGGTAGAAGGGGGCCATTGCCCCCCACCCCCCCCCTCCACAACAAAATTTTGCAAAATATATAGCACTGTATACATTTCCATCCGAAAAATTAAAAATTTCCTCCAAAAACGTGTGCAGTGAATAGTAATAAATGACGTTTACAATGCTGATTTTCAAATGTTTGATTAATAAACTGCCTTGAAAGGGGTTTCTCCAAAAAAAAAAAAAAATGATGTTTCTTGATTTATTTTATGAATTATTAACTATTTTTAGAAAATAATTTATTAACATTAATGTTGTTGTAGCTTGTGGGGTATGTTTGGTTTATTTTTTGGACTAAATTTTGAAGCTATAGAGATATATAATATGAAAATAATGAAACTTTTATTTGAATGGTTGATGATGGAAAAATTATCTATAATATTTGATTTTTTTAAAGAGAAAAAATTACAAATAATTTGAAGCTAGTAATGCAGCATTGCCTTTAGTGTTGATGTCCCAATTCATGTAAATTTTCAAACAAAATTCCAAAAAATTACTGTCGATTAAATCAGTATCAATCCAAATTATGAAAATATGAGATTATAATTTTAATGAATGGGATGAAATTTGACAAAGCTTGAGTTAATGTTAGTTTTGATTCTCATAAACTTTTTTGTATTTATACTTTGGCCCCCCCAATTTCGAATCCTAGTTCCGTCCCTGAAACTGCCCATGGGCTTTTGTTCTAATATTGAATGTCTTATTAGAAAATAATGGTGGGATTAGAGAGGTGATCATCGAAAAATTAACTAGTTTAAATGGGAATCGCTTTGTCAACCTAAGTTAGAAGGAGAAATATGTTTCAAAAATCTTAGTCTATTTAATGATGCGCTCTCAGTTAAACAAGTTTGGCGGCTCTTGAACAATAATAATTCCCTTTGCTATTGGGTCTTCAAAGCTAGATTCTTTCCACATTGTTCCATCATGGAAGCTATTGATTCAAACCATGGGTTGTATGCTTGGAAAAGTCTGTTGAAGGGTCGAGAGGTGATTAGGAGGGGCAAGATGGAGAATAAGCACTAGGGATGCTGTTAGTATTTGGAATGATGCAGGGTTGCCATCTTTGGTTCATCCAAGAATTTTATCTCCAGTGGTGACCGATTACTCTGATTCTTCGGCCAAATCCCTTCTCTTTCCTTCTTCTAATAGCAGGAATTTGGAACTACTGACCAACTTATTCTCTGCTTAGGAGGTGGATATGATTATGAGAATCCCTCTTAGTCATTTCCTTATGGAGGATACGTTAGTTTGGCCTCATGTTTCCTTAGGTGATTATTTTGTAAAGTCTAGTTACAATTTTTTATCTAAGGAGAGAGCTGTGACTTCATAGGTATCATTGAAACTTGATTAGTATCATGATATGTGGAAACATATCTAGAGTTGCAGGGTCCCAAATAAGGTACAAAACTTGGTTTGGAGAGCTTGTAAAAATGGAGTGGCTGTGAAAATTGAAGTAGGGAGGGCCGCATTTCCCACCATTCCGGCCTATTCTTTTTAAGGATTTTACCGATGCTGAAGGTAGCTTGCTTACCAAGCCACCCACTTGTGAAGCTAGTCGCTAGAAAGAAGCGACGAGGAAGTGAAGCTATTTATGAAGCTTTGCTCCCTCTACCTGTCAAGACCAACTTAGTCTGTCAGAAGGTGTTAACTGATGATGTTTGTGAGCATTTTAAGCAATTCCCTGAGGAAGTCTGCCACGCGGTCTGGCTATGTCCTAGTATTTCAGTTGTATGGGATTCTGATCCCATGTGGGGTTTTTGATATTTAGAACACTTCCCCACCTTTTTGGATTCGTGAAATACGTGATTGAGGAGAACAAAAATTTGGGCGTGTTTGCAATGTTTATTTGGACTATTTGGTATCAGCGTAATAGACTCCGAGTAGAAGACAAACCCTTCCCAATTAGAGAAGTGACACCAATGGCAAACAACTCCACCTAGACTTCATTCGTGCTATCCCAATGATCCCCCTTTGTCTTTCAGACTTCTGATGATCTTCTACAGAAACCCTACAATCAAATTAAATTTTGATGGTGCAGTCTTTCAAGAGTCCAGTGAAGCAAGCCTAAGGGTAGTAGCTCAAGACTCTATAGGTTTGGTTTTGGCTTCTTTGGTGGAATAAGTCCTCTTGCCCCATTCGATTGCTGAGTTAGAAGCTATGGCAGCTGTGCGTGGTCTAAATTTTGCTCAGGAACTCAGCCTCTCGTTCATTATTTTGGAGGATGATTCAGAAGTTATTATCAAAGCTCTGCGTAGCAATGAAGATTTTCTTATCTCATTCAGTCACCTTATTGTTGAGGCAAAGCTTATCTTCAATTTCCTTTTTGTTCAATAACGTTTAATCACGTTTGTAAACAAGGTAATACTATAGCTCATAATCTTATTAGACATACTAGACATGTTAGCAATTTTTCTGTGTGAATGGAAGATATTCTTTTACACATAAATAATGTACTTTTAGCTGATGTTAGCTAGTTTCTTTAATGATATGAATTGGTTTTCTTCTCCAAAAAGGTTTAGTGTCATATATTAACATAGATTATTATATCAAGTGAGTATGTTAATAATATTAATCACTATTTACTAAAGTACATTTCCTTAAATCTTGAAAGTTTGGTAGTATCTGGTATCTATGTGCAATTGGATAACAAACTTATCTATAGGTATGATGTTTGGTTTGACTCCTCACCTCACCTATTTGCTTTTCTAACTAAGAAAACAATTATTTAATATCTAAACTTGAATATTTCATCAAATGCTGTTCAACTTAAATTCCAAAGAATTTAAACTTATATGGTTGACATTAAATTATAAATGTATCAACTTATGCTTAAATATTTTTTAATATTGTTGAATTTTGACACATTTTTAAACATAAATATCTTTTTAAACATAAACTAGTATTTTAAACATAAGAAAGACGTTATTACTAAGACATGAAAATAGTTATAGATCTTCTAAACAACACCACCCATATACTATTTAAATTTAAAATGTTTGAACAAATGATGTTCAGTTTATGTTCAAATGAATTCAAACATTTACAGGTGACATCACATTGAAATTGTTATAGGTTTATTTAGGCTAGAAAAACAAATATGAGAAAACCTTATTGTAACATGACTAATCTTTTTGTAGTATAAAGCAGATGTGACTAATACATTACTAAGGTCATAATGTAGAATTTCATAAAAAATACTATAGTTTGTGACAACAAATTCTATGAGGAACATTGTTTGTGATGAGGAGTTCCATACAATGTATTGAAATAAGAATGTCGCTTGTTGCAACCATGATTGGTCCAATAACTCCTTTGTCTGTTATTTTTTATTTTGCAATTCTCTATGTACATTTCATTCCTTTAGGCATGAGATAAAAATAAAAATAAAAAGATTTAGAGTTTTGATTGATGTTTTATTGAATATCATAAAAGTGTTATACAACTAGTTTTTTACCTTATTATCTATTAGATAATTATATTGCGTGAGCATGAAATGATATATATTACAATTTATATTGAAGCATGCTTCCTTAAATATCAAGAATTTGTTATTGAATATCAAGAATTTCTCAAAAAAAAAAAAAAAAAAAAGAATTTGCTGGTGACTTGGCATCAATGTGCAATTGGATTACGAACTTATTTATAAGTGTAATGTTTGGTTCGACACCTTACTCTATTTAATTGATTTTCTTGATGAAAGCCAATCATTTAATACTTAAACTTCAATATATTAACCAATTTTTTTTTTTCTTTTATAAAATTCTAAAGGATTTAAAACTTTTGTGGATAACGTTACATCAGCTAAAGGTAGTGCTGAAGGTAGTGCTCTGGTGGTTGCATTTGTAAACACTAGTGGTTGTGGATTAAAAATATTTGACAAGACCTTATAGGTTGCAGCACTCTTTCACATATGTCAGTTGTCTTTAACTCTAAGCATTGTAATCTTCCAACTTTTTAGTCGAAAGTTAATCCTGTTATTTTCAATTGGTTTGACGTTCTTGTATTTAAGATTGCTGGCATGTGAATGAAAACAATATAGTTATGCAACTGTTCTTGCATCTTTTATTTAGATGGGATAATATATATATAAAATAAAAGAATTGGGATAAGGTTTGTTTAGGCTACATTGGTGTTATACTTATATTAATATAGATAATTATATTGCGTGAGCATGAAATAATACTATCAAAATTTATATTGGAGCATACCTTCTTAAATATCAAGAATTTGTTGGTGACTTGGCATCAATGTGCAATTGGATTACAAACTTATTTATGAGTAAAATGTTTGGTTCAACTCATTACTCTATTTAACTGATTTTCTTGATGAAAGCCAATCATTTCATACCGAAACTTCAATATTTTTAACAAATGTTTTTTTAGAAAAAATTCTAAAGAATTAAAAATTTTTTAGATAACATCACACCAACTAACACTTAATTATTTGTTGAAATTTTTGTACATTTTTAAACATAAAAAATTTAGTTAAACATATTGTACATTTGTAAAAATAAACATTTATTTATACATATGAATGTTGTAGGGATAAAGGCCCAAAATCACTTAGTGGGCCTTGTGCTTAGTTTGAGGACATAAATAGGGCCGAGAAGGAACGAGCAATAATTGGGAAACTCCCACTTCAAAGCTCCACAGGCAAAAGAGAGATGAAAGGTTGTCTGAGAAGGAACTTCCCCTCGGATATGACAAACCCAGCCTACATCTACACTCCAACGGTCAAGGTGAGCCTTCAAAAAAGCTCGAACAATAAGGATAGCTGTCACCTTCGTATTAATTACGCTACAGCTACCTTTCTGGCCGCATTTATATGGAGAGGACCTTTGAACAGTATTTCCTTATCCACCACAACTCACAGAAGGCCAGAGAGGTGTCTGATAGGACAGGTACTCGAGTGGTAGTTTGGATGCTCAACAAGTGGAAGGCCAAGGTCACCAGAAGGGACTAATATAATGTGGGAGACCCTCCATGAAAAGGGGGAGGGAAGAAAGAATACTATATTAGGGAGAATATCATTTGTAACCTATCCCCTCAATCTATAAGAGCATTGACCCTCTCGGACAAGTGGACAACACGAAAATTGAATCTTATATGTATTTTTCTTACGTGGTCATCTTATAAACCCATTTTAACCGTTATAACACTGACTAAAGCCCAACTCTTCAACCCACTCTTTACAAATTCATTGTATTGGACTCACTAACCTATAACCCCATACTCGTTAGGCTTGGGCCGCCAAAAACGTGACCCTACAAATGTAATTAGTGTTTTTTTTTTATGGGTAATGATTCTTTCACTTATACTTTTTTCTACATCAACTTTTATGTTTTAAATGTGGATATTTCCTTTTTGCATTTTTAAAATTTATATTTCAACCCATCAATTATGGTTATTGAGTAAAACCGTGGATGAAAAATGAATGTAAGAGAGTATATTCCCATTTTTCAATGTTCATTCAAGGCTTGAATTAGCAAACATATGATAAAAAAAGGTAATTTAATGAAATTACATGCACTATAATGAGTACATATATGTGTGAGTTTGTAATTGTGTATATATGTGTAGATTTGTACCTAGTCTATATAGTTTTTTTTTTTTAAATAAAAAAACCCTAGTACTATATTAAGACATAAAAATTGCAGTTTAATCTAATATGAAAACCCATTAGTGTCTTTGCCTAATGTTAAAGAGCAATAATAATGTAGTGGACGTCATAGGTTTCAAATTCAATTAATCCTATCAAATCTAGTAAAGTGGAAAAAAAATTCATTACACTCTTAGTTGCTGAAGTTTAGTTCATATATAATTTTAATCCATAAAATTTTAAGTGATTGCTTTTGGTGTCTTAGATGATATGAGTAAACTAAAATCTAACATGCCTTCACTACATAAGAATTAAAAGTGATCAGATTAAGTTCTACATAAGAATTAAAAGTGATCAGATTAAGTTTTTCAATGACTAAAATTGATCACTTTAAGTTTTTTATGGACTACAAGCAATCAATTTAAGTTTATCAGGAACTAAAAGTGAGGCTTTAAAATTTAGGGATTAAAATTGCTCATGGCTAAAGTATAGGGAACTAACTATATATCTTGCCCAAAATTTATTGTACCACATTTTCAATTGCGTGAGTAAAGGATCCATCCTTTGGACGTGTCAAAGTAGCACTGGGAAGTGGGGGACAATTCCTTTTACTTTTACCTTGGCCAAATTTCAAATCTCTCACTCTTTGCTAATTCTTCAGAAGGTCTTCTTCATCCGTGGGCTTATAACGAAGGCCCAAGGAGGAGTAACAAATGGGTAATATGGAAATTTTATGATCATGGTATGGATTGGCTCAAACTCAAAAGTCAAAACCAAAAAATGTTATTAAATCGTTCTCTTTGGATTGGATTTTCAAGATTGGCACATCACAGCCTAGTATCTTGGTGCCTTGCTTGTCTCCAGGGATTGTTATAATGTAATTCCTATAGGGAACCAAACCTGTGTCTTATTTTTATGGATCCATGACCAATTGACCATGAGTGTTCAAGGAGCATGTTGAACTGTTGAAGCAGGCAAATATCCTTGACTTAGAATTCGATGTCATGTGTAATGGGTGCCACTTCGATACCAAAGTGTAACCTCTCCAAATACTTTTTCACCTTGTGTTGCCATAGCCTTGGACACATTGACTGGTGGGTACAAAAAGTCTACAATTTCAAGGCAATAGCCACTAGTAGTGTTGTGCACAATTGACAAACATTGAGAATGCTTCTGTTGTGTATAAACACCACCAATACATTGAGAAGCTTTACTCTTGATGGATCAAATAATTGTAGTTTAGGCTTTGGGGGCTGTGTCAGTTGGAAGATGAACTTGGTTACTTGCTAGTTTTGAGTTTGAGTAGGGATTGAAATTAATTTGGAGGGGAAAGTAATAGTTGGGACTTGGGAGAGAGCTTTTGTTTTGAGGGAATTGAAATCGACTTTAAGTTGTGGCAAAAGTTATGGTCCTAGCATTACTATCCTTATTCTCCAAAAAAAGAAAAGAAAAAAAGAGACAACTTGGGCTTGGTATGGGCTTAGGATTGGGTTGATGATGGGCTCAGGGTTTGTGGTGGCAAAAGTTATGGTCTTGAGATTACTATCCTTATTTTCAAAAAAATAAAAAAATAAAAAGAAAAGAGAACTTGGGCTTGGTATGGGCTTAGGATTAGGTTGATGATGGGCCCAGGGTTCTGTGTTTACAGTATTACTCTTCATAAAATATTTTTCTCATAACATGTACAACTCATGTGTGGCATGCACACACGTTATGAGATAAATTTCTTATAAGACTGTTTCACAAGATCATTTTTCTCTTAGTTTAGGTATGTCTGAGTTTGCCATGTTTATAAAATGAGAATTTGGACCCATAGGTTAGGGAGGGGATGTTGATCGAGATAGAACCCACACAAGAGTGGGTCTATTAAATTATGTCCAGTTCCATCTTGATTCTTCTTAATTAAGAATTTGTAGCATATGCTAGTTTCACTTGTGGAATCAATGTCTAAATATTTTCCCATCATATTCTCAATTGCATTGTCCAGTGACTTTTCATTTTAAAAGTGGGTTGTAAACTTGGACTCAAAATTTAGACCAAGGAGGGATTCTTTAAGGAATAAGTGGTGGCCACCTACAGGCCAAGGGGCTTGCTCTAGAATTTTTTTTTTCGGCAAAAATGCAAAACTCACCCTCTAAGTTTCATCACTTTTCATTTCAGTCCTCTAAGTTTGAGTTTTGTCATTTCAGTCCTCGAAGTTTCACTTATTCTCAATTAAGTCCTCCCTTAACAATCTGTTAAATGTTATCGTTATCTACATTAAAAATGCCATTTTGTCATTTTTAAAAATTTTTAATTTTAATTTATTACTTTAAGAAAACGTTAATTTCAACCCAAAAAAAAAAAAAAAAACTGTAGAAATTATACTAAGAAACGACGAACATCATTGAAGAACAAAATTGAATACCTACCGCATACCCCAGCCCAAACCGAGAAATTAAGAAAGAGAATGGGAGATACCACAAAATCTCATTGGAATTGAAAATCATCAAACCCATTTCGTTGCTTTCAGAGAGATGAACTTAACACCCAAAATTGAAAATCATGAAACCCATTTTCCAAAATGTAAATTAGTTGCTTTTAAAGAGCTGAACTAAACACCCCAAAATTGGGTTTGAAAACAAAAGGCAAAGCAGTTCCAAATAACAAAGTGGGGAAAGAAAGAATAGTAAACCGTTACCGGATCTCTTGGTCCTCACGCTCCCACTCTTCGCTGTCGGCGCGTCGGTTTCCAAGGCCCAGGCCGGCATCGTGGGCACGGAGCTGTGGTGCATGGCAAAGAACAACGCGGAGGACGCGACGTTGTAGACGGTGCTAGACTGGGCCTGCGGGCCCTGTGCCGCCGACTGTCGCCCAATACAGCAAGGCGGGCCCTGCTACGACGCGAGCGACAACGACTATTCTCTGAACCCCAGTCAGTCCCAAAAACTCTCCTTTTTATTTTCTTTTATTTTTTCTAATTGGGAATTTGTATGTTTGGAAGGTTATTAGATCTGATTTCTGTAAAACCTTTGTCTTTCTTTCTTTTTCTTTGTCCTGTTAACACCTAGAGATCCGGTAGTCGAGAACTCCATCGATAAATTCCAAGGAATTGGTGACGATCTTCGAGAGTGGTTTTGCATTCCGAGTAGAGTACAATGTAACATCCTTGTTTTTTAAGGGAGGGAGTTTATGATATACGGAATTGAATTCCGGTGAGATTTTGTGGTATCTCCCGTTCTCTTTCTCAATCTCTCGGTATTGGGCTGGGGTATGGGGTAGGGATTTAATTTTGTTCTTCAATGATGTTCGTCGTTTGTTAGTGTGATTTCTGGGTTTTTTTTTTTTTTTTTTTTTTTTTTTTTGAAATTAACGTTTTCTTAAAATAATAAATTAAAATTAAAATTTTTAAAAATGACAAAACGGCGTTTTTAATGCAGATAACGGCAACATTTAACAGATTGTTAAGGGAGGACTTGATTGAGAATAAATGAAACTTAAAAGATTGAAATGACAAAACTCAAACTTAGAGAATTGAAATGAAAAGTGATGAAACTTAGAGGGTGAGTTTTGCATTTTTGCATTTTTTTTTCTTGTGTGCTTGTGCTGTAATTTTGAATAGGAACGTGTTGTTTGCCATGTATTTTGCATGTACTCCATAAATGGTTTGCCAAGGCTTTGGTTAAGATTGTTGTGGTCTAGTTTTTGTTGATTATTTTGTCTGCTATCAATTTCCCTAATTGCATATATTTAGTGATTATCAAATTATAAATTATTAGAGCCTTGTGTGATTGTGGTAAAATGAAAACAAAAACTTTTACAAATGCTCAATAATTACTCTAGAAAGGAGATTGGAAATAGTTATAATCAAAGTAAAGTGTAAAAATGATGTTGGTCGATCAAAATTTACCATTTGAATAAATTATTAAAATAATTGTTTCCTAAACATTGGTCTTTTAAATTTTTTTTTTTTTATTTTAAAAAAAAGTCCATTTTGAGTAGAGTACGTAGGTACCCACTGCCTCCACGTAGAAACGATCTATATTGATTTATTCTCCTTGGTGTCACCACGTGGATCTTGCATGACAAACGTGTCTAGTGGGGATCGAGGTTTATCGATTTGTTACTGTTACGTGTCTGTATATACTTCAAGAAAATCAATCCCAGATCAAAATAAAGCAAGGTCACTGTCTTCCCACTTCCCAGACAATAAAGCAAACCACACACAAGACAGCACAGCACAGCACATTCTCATCACAATCAGACAATGGGACAGGGTCAAGAGGTCAAGACAAGACTAGGAATGAACCACAAGTTGAAATTCAGGTATACTGGATGAATCTCTATCTCTCTCCGTATATACAATTATATATATATACGGGAACTTAGGACACTATAAAATTTCACAATACCTTTACACAACATTTGTTTTGTTTTGTTTTGAGGTGAGTTTCAATATAATCTTGATCATTTTATTTTAATCTATGGTGACTAACAACTCAACCTTCCCAGATCTCTTATTCAATCATCAGAGACTTTATCAGTTGAGCTAACTGGAATCCACATAATTTCTATTTTTTTGCTAACTTTTATAGGGTGTGAGACTAAAAATAACCCTGAGTAGCATTTACCTTTGTTTAGTGTGTAATATTACCTTAAAAAGAAAAGTGTGTAATATTTCCTTTGTTTTAGTGTGTAATATTTTGTGTTGTAGTTAGTGAAGTAGTAAAATCTTTTATCGTCGAACAATCAATAAAAGGAGATATGAGGTTCATTTTGATGATAAAGAGCTCTCGTTAAGAATAAATCTCTATAGGCTAAAACTCTTTGTGGGAAAAAAAAAGTGCGTAACATTTGTTACTAAAAAAATGACACAATAATCAAATTTGATTGCTTTGCCTTATTACATAATGTTTTGAAGTTAGTTTACAAATTGTAATGACCAAAATTTGGCTTTGGAAAATTGTAGGAAAGAGGTTAAATATTTTTCTTCTATAGGCCAAAAGTTGACAAAGAAGAAGCTCACAGCGCAGACGATGTGCAGCGTTTGTATATTGTGCTGCGGCCGGAGTCCGGTGAGCGGACAGTGGAAGAGAAGCAAGACTTTGATTCAGGCAAGGAAGGAGCCAAGAAGGGGTCTAAAGGGAGTGAAAGTGGCTCTAAAAAAAGTGGAATTGAGGGTGGACATGGTAGCCAGGTGAGACATAGTTTGTTCATAGACTTGTGGATACGTGTGATGTGTGTGCATGAAACTTGAGGAGCAACATTACATGTTATCCCAAGTTACAGGCTTTCTAGGAATTTGAAATTTGGTAATGATTATCGCACAATAGCAATTTGGTAATGAAATTGTGTTTTTTCAATTAAAATTGTGAAATTATTTCATCATTTTACAATTTTAATTTTGTTGTACAAATAGCACTTCAGGACTCAAATCAATAATAGTAAATAAGCAGAAATTAAATAACAAACATACACAAAGAACACAAGAATTTAGGTGGTTCGGCAAATTGCCTACTTCCACGGCGACTACGTAGAAATTTTACTATAAAAAATAGGGAGATATAATAGTGCATAATAACACTCTCAAAAAACCAAAATCCCAATTACACCTTAGCACTCTCTCACAGAAATAATAAGAATAGAAATTGACTGCCTCTCTTTTTCTCTATTTTTCTCTTTTGCGGCTATACCTAATAGGTTATTGGAATTCTCTATATATGTCGTTCAACATAAACCTAATATATATATATATATATATATATGTTATAGGTAGGCAATACTAGGAATTATATTCCTAGTTGTATTGGATCATACTTGACCGACATACAAGCAATGAGCTTGTGGGCTTCAGTGGCAATTTGAGCCACAAATTGAACCCACGTCAACAAATCTCCACCTTGGCTTGAATTGATCAAGCTACACGAACAAACTCTTCCATCACCTCCACCTTAGCCCTTAAGGGCTCACAAGCTGCAAACACCAATCAAGTCCAAGCAGTGCTTGAACTTGTCTATTGGAACTGGCTTTGTTAACATATTAAAGGCATTCTCACTAGTGAGAATCTTCGACAAAGAAATATCACCAGATGAAACCCATTCTCTGATCTTGTGATACCGCATAGCAATATGCTTTGTTTTTGCACGATATACCTGATTCTTAGCCAAATGAATTGCACTCTAACTATCACAATGTAGCACCATGCTATCTTGCTTGAAACCAAGCTCATTAACTAGTCCACTAAGCCAAATGACTTCTTTTCCTGCCTCTGTCATCGCCATACATTCTGTTTCTGTAGTGGATAAAGCAACTACATCTTATAGTGTAGACTTTCAGCAAATTGGGCCACCAGCAAACCTAAACACATAGCCTGTCATGGACTTTCTAGAATCAAGGTCCCCTGCATAGTCAGAATCCACATAACCCACAACTTCTGTACTAGCTCTTTGATCAAATAGGATACCAAAATCACGAGTGCCTGTAAGATATCTAAAGATCCACTTTACTGCATTCCAATGCTCTTTACCTGGATCTGCCATATACTTACTAACCACACTGACTACATGAGAAATATCAGGCCTAGTGCACACCATCAAATACATGAGACACCCAACTATATTCGCATATGGAACTTTAGACATATACTTTGACTCCTCATCTGAACTTGGACACAACTGTGAGGACAATTTAAAATGGACAGAAAGTGGTGTACTAACAGGTTTTGAATCAAACATACTAAACCTCTCTAACACCTTCTTAAGATATCCCTTCTGAAATAACCATAATTTACCAGCCCCTCTATCTCGGTTAATTTCTATCCCAAGGATCTTCTTGGCAACTCCAAGATCCTTCATGTCAAATTCACTACTCAACAAAGACTTCAACTTCACAATTTCTTGCTTACTCTTTGCAGCTACTAACATATCATCAACATATAGAGCAAAAAATATATAATAGCCATCAACAAGTACTCTAAAATAAACACTACAGTCATACTTACAGCGCATGTACCCATGTTTGACCATGAATGAATCAAACCGTTTGTACCATTGCCTGGGAGACTGTTTTAAGCCATATAATGATCTATTCAACAAACAAACATAATCTTCCTTGCCAAGTTCTTTGAAGCCTTCGAGCTATTGCACGTAAATCTCTTCTTCTAAATCTCCATGGAGGAATGTGGTCTTCACATCTAGCTGCTCTAACTCCATGTCATGCATTGTCACAAATCCTAGGATTTCTCGAATTAAGGTGTGCTTCATAACTAGTAAAAAAATCTCATCATAAGCAATTCCTTCTCTCTGTGAGTAACCCTTAGCCACTAACCGTGCCTTGAATTTTTCACATTCCTTTTCTGACAATGCTTCTTTCTTGCAGAATATTCACTTGCAACCAATAGCTTTCTTTCCCTTTGGCAATTTCACTAATTCCTAAGTCTTATTCTTCTGTAGTGACTCCATCTATTCTAACATTGCTACAAGCCATTTATCATTGTCTTTCCTATTTGTAGCCTCCTTAAAAGTGAATGGATCTCCATTGCCGATTATGAGAGCAAAACTAACCATGTTTTCAAAGCCATATCTCTGTGGTGCTTTGTGAACCAGCTTTTCTCTACCTTTAGCAATTGAATAAGAATCTTGTTGTTGCTGTTGTGGATCAATCTCAGCATCACTTTTATCATTAGGTGAACTATTCTCGTCAAACTCCACCTTAACAGTTAATTTCTCCTGTGGACTATCATCACATGTCTTTGCTTCATTCTATTTCAACATAAAGGTTTCATCAAATGTGACATCTCTGCTGATCACTGTTTTCTTTGAGATTGGATCCTAAAACCTGTAGCCTTTAACACCTTTTTCAAAACCAAGAAATATGCATTTTCTTGACTTCGAATTCAATTTAGAACGCTCTCCACTCTACATATACACATAAGCTAGACAACCAAAGATTTTTAGACTCAAATAATCAACTGGTCTACCTGACCAAACCTCTTCTGGAATCTTGAAATCTATGATTGATGATGGAAATATATTAATAATGAAGTCTGTTGTGTTAACTGTCTCTGCCCAGAACACCTTAGGCAACCCTGCATTCAATCTCATGCATCTGGCTCTTTCTGCTAAGATTCTGTTCATTCTCTTTGCAACCCCATTCTGCTGTGGAGTTCCTTTAACTGTGAAGTGATGAGTAATGCCTTCTAATTCACAAAATCTTATGAATTCTTTATCTCTATACTCTAGTCTATTATCTATTCTAAGGTATTTTATTTTCCTGCCAGTCTGATTCTTAACCTGTGCTTTCCACTTTTTAAATATGCCAAACACATCAGACTTATACTTTATAAAATAAATCCATACCTTTCTAGAGTAATCATCAATGAAACTAACGAAATACTAAGCACCGCTATGAGAAGAAACTGATACTGGACCCCAAACATCTGAATGAATGCAATCAAGAACACCCTTACTTGTTTGAGAGCCTGTCTTGAAACCGACTCTATGCTGCTTCCCATACACACAATACTTGCAAAAGTCTAGCTTGCATGTCTTCACTCGCTTTAATAAATTTCTCTTGTGCAACTCTAACATACCACGTTCACCAATATGGCCAAGTCGCATATGCCATAATTTTGTGTTGTCAATGCTGGATTCCACCAGAGTGGTGATTGCAACTCTTCCTACAATTGTGTTCCCAATCAATCTGTAAAGTGTGCTTACTTTCTATCCCTTCATCACCATCAAAGCACCTTTGGTAATCTTCATGATTCCACCCTTTGATGAGTATGAATAGCTCAAATCATCCAATACACCTAAAAAAATTAAATTCTTTCTAAGATCTGGAACATGTCTAACATTACTAAGGACTCTCACAACTCCTTCAAGCATCTTGATCTTCACGGTACCAATCTCAATAACTAGGCATGTAGTATCATTACCCATTTGGACCATACCATTGTTGTAAGGCTTATACGTGTCAAACTAATCTTTCTTTGGAGTCATATGATATGAGCATGTTGAATCTAAAACCCAAGATTCCAATAGAACATTATTACCTGATTAAACTGAAAGTAAATCTGCACCAACTTCACTATCATCTTATGTTTCTTCAACAACACTAGCTGATTCTAAGGGCTTTTTTCCATTCTTCTTCTCCTCTAAATGCTCTTTTAACTCTTTATACTGATTCTTGCAGTGCCCTTTCTTGTGACAATAAAAGCACTCTACATCTTTCTTTGTACGTGATTTAGACTATGATCTATTCCTGTTGGAGTTCCTTCCTCTTGACTAGCTTCTACCCCTATTGCTTGACTTAGACTTTACAATAAGTCCGTCAGCCTAAGAACGGTCAACATCTTGCTTCATCTTTATGTGTAACAAGAGAGCACTAGTCA
Source organism: Quercus gilva (assembly GCA_023621385.1). NCBI lineage: Eukaryota > Viridiplantae > Streptophyta > Magnoliopsida > Fagales > Fagaceae > Quercus > Quercus gilva. The sequence goes on from CM042475.1 coordinate 49,703,223, forward strand.
CCTCCTCGAGTACTATAGTCTCTTTCCTGTACATCAACGTAGTCACTAGATGATCAAAAGAAGTAGGAAGCGACGCTAATAAGAGTAACGCTTTATCTTCGTCCTCATAATTCACCCCAAAACTTGACAATTGGGTGTTCAACATGTTAAACGTGTTGAGATGCTCCAACAGATTAAAACCCTCCTTCATATGCAAACTATCGTCAGATTCTTTCTCATATAAAGACCTTCTAGTTTTTCCCAAACCTCATTTATGGTCTTTACTTCTAGGATGTTGTGAATGAGCTCATCACCTAGGTTGAGACGAATAGCGCTAGCTGCTTTCTCATCCATCTCTAACCATTCTACATCTTTCATCATTTCCAGTTTCTTCTCCTTCCCAAGCAAGGCCTTGTGAACTCCTTGTTGAATTAGGAGATCCTTCATCCACATTTGCCAAAGTGAAAAATTTCCCTTATTACAAAACTTCTCTACATCATACTTTATGCTTGACATCTTTACTGAATTCAAAGGATTGAATTCTAACCTGGCTCTGATACCACTTGTTATGCAAATAGCGCACCAGGACTCAAATCAATAGCAGTAAATAAGCAGAAATTAAATAACAAGTACACACAAAGAACACAAGAATTACGTGATTCGGCAAACTACCTACTTTTACGGCAACGACAAAGAAATTTTACTATAAAAAATAGGGAGATACAATAGTGCATAAGCACTCTCAAGAAACCCAAATCTCAATTACACCATAGCACTCTCTCACAAAAATAATAAGAATAGAAGTTGACTACCTCTCTTTTTCTCTATTTTTCTCTTATGCAGCTATACTTAATAGGTTATTAGAATTCTCTATATATGTTGTTCAACACAAACCTAATATATATATTTATATATATGTTATAGGTCGGTAATACTAGGAATTATATTCCTAGTTGTATTCGGTCATACTTGACTGACATACAAGCAACGGGCTTGTGGGCTTCAAAGGCAATTCAAGCCACAAATTGAACCCACGTCAACAAATTTTCTAAAGAGTGGATGTGGAATATACAATAACGACGAATGTGTAATAAGATTTTTCAAATTATCTCAACTTAAGTAGTGGTTGGTTGGGATATTAGCGGTAAACCTACAGAAGAGTGTTTAGGAATAATATCACTTTCTAGAAAATCATACGGTGATCACCATATGGTGTTTAGAAAGTACTATTGTTAGAAGGCCTTAATCTATCTTATACAAAACTACGTTCTCAAATCATGATTTAAGAACGTAGTTTTGTATAAAATAGATTAAGACCTTCTAGCAATAGTACTTTCTTAATTTAGAAACAAAGAAACTGAGCTAATGCCAGATATATAGGGATTAATATTTGATTCTTCCCAAAAATTTGATTTCAACCCCCAAAAAATGAAAGAATGGAAAACTTTGTAATCTATCATTGTAAATTGGAAAATACTTGAAGGTACCAATTTTACTAAAAAACTTTACAAAGCAAACGAACTTACATGACAATGAATGTGATTGATTAGTGTCATACACTACAAGAAATTCGGGTTTAGACTGCATTTCTTAAAAACGCCGCTATAAATGATATATTACGACGTTTCAAACTAGCGCTGCTAAATAGTGACTCTATACCGACGTTTTGTAGAAAACGTTGCTATATCACAGATCAATAGTGGCGTTTCCTGAAACGTCGCAGAAAATGTAGTTTAGTGGCATTTATTTGGCTTATAGCGACGTTTTCCAAAACGTCCCTATATGTTTTCCCAGAAATTTACTTTCCCGCACAAGTTTCCCACTTTTTCTTTTACTTTCCCACTTTTTTTTTTTTTTCCAAAACTCTTTTTTCTTTTCTTTTTTCTCTTCATTCGACACTTTTCTCTTCTTTTCCCCTAGCTCTCTCTCCCTCTTCTCACTCTCCCCTCACACCGTCACCACCACCCTCAAGCCGCCACCACCTGACTCCGCCGCACTCCCTAAAGCCGCCGATCTCCCCCTCCTTTACACTACCGTTTGCCTAGCCACCTTTTCGGGCCGCCAATCTACTAGCCACCGCTCTAGTCTAGCCTAGCCACCACCCACCATACCACCAAAGCCACCGTGGCCGTCGTCGACCTCCATACCCATTCCTAGTTAAGACTTTGAGAGATTTTGAGGTATTATTTTCCAATCTCTTCCATAATATTGAAACTTCATGTTATTTCTTTTCCATGAGATGAAGTTGTGCTAGAGTTTGAATTAAACATGGATTTTGTTTTTCATATCAAATGGGTGTATTCTTGGGACACTTTGGTTTGACATGGACTGCTAGTTTATCCTTCTTTGATGCTAAGTTTCTGATCTAAAGGAAATAGCTATAAAAGAAAAGGCCAAGAGAACTACAGAGAAGATCTAGGAAAGAGTGTTTGATTTTTTCTTTTTTTGGTTGAATGAGTTTTGAGTAAGGAAGTGTGAAAGAGTGTGTGGGTTTATATAAAGAGTAGACAGAGAACGAAGTTGCATGACAAGTGGTGGGAAAGTTATTATAACATTAATGTAAAATATAAAAAATTATATTAAAGAAAGGAGTGGAGCACGTTAATTTGGTGTGTGAGAGAGTTTAATTGGTGGCCAAGGTGGATTGAAATTGGTCAAACAGAGAAGTAGTAACTAATTCTAGGGGAGTGGGGACATTTGGTTTCATTTTTAGGCTTGGTGGACAAACCAGTGTCCACAAAATTCTAGAAGAGAAGTGGGGACATTTGGGTTATGATTTTTTATTATTATTTTTATAACTTGAAAAGAAGCACCTATAGGATCTAATATATGCAGACAACGTATAAAGTAAGAACAGAAGAAACAACTACTTGGCTCCATAGCTAAAAGAAAACTAAGTGCTTTCCATGTCATATCCCTTTTTATTTCCTTTGTCAAAGTTATGTGTTTAGTGTTTATGGGAATATATATATATATATATATGTCGTGTTTAGTGTTTATGGGAATATATATATATATATGTCATGTTTAGTGTTGGACCTTATGGAAATTTAACTCAGATGCAGGAATTTAGTTTAATTTGTCACTTTTTTTTTGCTAACTAGTTTAATAACTAATATTGTACATGTGTCTGGGATTTGGGTTGATGTGTGTTTTCTTAATTTCTTTCTTTTTTTGAGAGTGAATATTTATGTGGAGTTTATATTTTTCCATCACCTTACAAATGATTTTCTTTAAGGCCGCTGTAGTCTACAGCCTTTTTGAATTAACACTTTGACTAATGGAAAGCCTTGTGTGAGCTCTCATATATGACACAAATACTAGACTCAAATAACACCACAGGGAAAAGCTTTTACAGCACACACACCAACTCTTTGACACTAGGATTTTCTTACTTTACTTTTCACTCTACACATTTCACACACTAGCTGTTGGCTTCATACTACTTCACCTCACACACTTTACTTCACCTAACTCTTCACTACACATCACCTCACTTCACACGTCACAAGTCTCTCACACCTACAACAAGTGGGAACCAAATATGGTGCCTTTTATACTTGCTAAAGGTTGGTTACTCAACCAACATTAGAGTTTCTAGGCTATTCTTTTATTAGCAATAAAATATGTATTTCCCTATAGACTTCGAGGCTATTCTATAAACATGTGGCTGAGATTAACTTATGGAGAATGCTCTAGAGATTAACTAAGGGGAAGTACTTATATTATATATAATATATTATGCATTATTTTTTTAGGAATAATAAGTTGTTATACATAGGACAAAGTTTCAACCGTCACCATACTCATTTGTTTATTGACCATCTGCACGCCTTAGATGTATAACAATTTTATATTTTTCAAAGACCTTATGTATAATATTCTATTTATTAAATAAAATATAAAAGGACATATGTGGATTATAGAAATGGAGTTGCACGATTCTTGAATTTTGCATATCTCAACATGCAGAACAAGATGGCACGATTGTTTGTCCATGTCGAAAATGTGCACATTCAACAATGTTGGCTATAGATGTTGTACGAATTCATCTAGTATCACATGGGATTTGTAGGGGTTATCGACGTTGGACTTTTCATGGGGAATCATCATCTAGAAAGACTTCTGTTAGAACTCCTAGTACTTCTATCCAAGAAAACTCAAATGAAAATAGTAATATGTGTCAAATGTTGCATCACATGTTCCCTATGCATGATATGGTGCCTGAACCAATGGAAGAAGATATGGCATCAGATCCTGTGGTAGGAGGCCCTGGTGTGGAACGACCTACACAAGGTCTTAACGAAGAGTCACCAAAATTTCTCAAATTGCTCAAAGATGTTGAGGAACCTTGTTATGAAGGTTGCACAAAGTTTAGCAAGTTGTCAGTCATTGTGTATTTGTACCACTTGAAGAGCTCAATGATGGGTCAAATGATGAGTCGACTGATGATGAGAGTTAATATGTCATTTGTCTTTCATGTGTATTTCTATTTGCTTTGCTTGTGAAGAGTTTTAAAGTTATCTTGTGTAATTTTATTTGCATGTTTATGAAACTAAGTGGTTATAAAGTTGTTGTGTACTATAGGACAAGTTTATTTGTAATCCTTTTTAGATGGTTGTTGCTTGTTTCTTAAGAGGTTAAAGACTTAGTCCATTTGTGTGAATGAGGATATTGATAGAGTTGATATGGTTTGTTTATTATATTTAAGATTATGTGTAATCCTATTTGCATGTTTATGAAACTATGTGATTTTGAATATGTTGTGCGCTATATTTAAGCGTATGTGTAATTCTACTTCCATGGTTTTTGCTTAAGTTTGTAGAGATTCAAGACTTGGTCCATTTGTGTGAATGAGGATATTGATAGACTTGATATGATTTGTTTAGTATATTTAAGATTATGTGTAATCCTATTTGCATGTTTATGAAACTATGTGGTTTTGAATATGTTGTGCACTATATTTAAGTGTGTGTGTGTGTAATTCTATTTCCATGGTTTTTGCTTAAGTTTATAGAGATTCAAGACTTAGTCCATTTGTGTGAATGAAGATATTGATAAACTTGATATGATTTGTTTAGTATATTTAAGATTATGTGTAATCTTATTTTGTGCACTATATTTAAGTGTATGTGCAATTCTACTTCCATGGTTTTTGCTTAAGTTTGTAGAGATACAAGACTTAGTCCATTTGTGTGAATGAGGATATAAATAGACTTGATATGGTTTGTTTATTATAATATAAGATTATGTGTAATCTTATTTGTATGTTTATGAAACTAAGTGGTTTTGAATTTGTTGTGTAAATGAAGATATGGATAGAAATGGATATAAAACTTCTTTGTTTATTTTTGTTCTTAAAGGTATAAACGAAAATGAGAGATTTAGTTATACGTGATGTTTCGGTAAGGTCGTCACAACAAGCCTTTAATGAAGATGTGGATCATGAGTCATAACAAGAAATTGGCTAATCATCCATAGTTAATCCATCAAATGCACCAAATCTAGGTATTTTTTATATTTCTAAAATCATGTTTGTGATTAAGGTTAATATTGTTTGACAAATATCTCATATTGCACGACAATGGCTTTTATTGTTTTATTCTTATTATAGTTGTGCTGCTACCAGTACGTGCTACTCGCGGTGCTAGCAAATACTCATTCATTTGGAATCTTCCTGAAAATCACAAGATTGAATTGCCATTAACTAGTTCAAATCAGCCACTTAAGAAGGCAGAGAGGCACTTCACAGGTTGGTTGGGTCCAATTGCACGAAAATTCCATTTGTGCCCAATTAAGTATAAGAATTGGATAAAAGTGCCAGATGAATTTAAGGAAGAAATATGGGATACTGTTCAGGTATTCAGGAAGTTATAAACTATATGTGTATTATTCTATCTTGTACTGAGTTTTACACAAGTATTTAGCTTGATATGGATTTTGCTAACTAAGCTATTGCATGTAGTCAAAATGGATTTTTCCTGAAGAACGTGCTAGGTTGGAGGCAATGAAGAATAGGACATTGTCCACAATTGCGAAATGTTGGAGGAGCCACAAGTCATCTTTGAAGAAGAAGTATTTCCTAGGAAGAGGAAATAGAGGACGAGTACCACCAAATGTAATTCTTGAAGATTATGAAGCCCTTGTTCAGCATTGGAATTTACCAAAAATGAGGGTATTATTCTATATTGATATGCTTTAATTGTTCTACATCATCATCATCAAAACAAGAACATTCATATGAATATCCTTATTTTACATTGAATATCTACCATTAAAAATATTCTCAAATAATGCTTTGTTTAAATATGTAATTTTTTTGAATGTATGATTTTGCTTTGAAAAACAAGAACAATCGTTCCAAGCAAAAAAATGTACATACTGGTGGTTCAAAAAACTTTGCTTCGTACGTAGAAGAAATGGTAATGACTCAATAATTATCTTGTAAATGACTTATTAGATTGTTCTTAAGTTTGTATGAAACCATTATTCCTAATTAAATAAATGTAATGACCATAATTTAGGTAACAACGCTTGGGCATCCTGTAAAGCATGCAGATGTATATGTAAAACTCCATCTTTGTAAAGATGGTACTCCTGTTAACACCGAAGCAGAAAGCAACATTGTAAGTAATATCATGATTTGCTAAGTGTAATATTGAATCTATTAACATTGTTAATTTCTAATGTGTTATTGTGTTCAACTTTTGAATATTAGGAAAAAATCAACGAACTGTTGAGTGAGTCCTTAAATCATGTGCAGTCATCCGACCTTACTAGAAGTATTGCATGGACACCAGATGATGTATATGCTCAAGTGTTTGGTAATGAGCGCAATGGTCGTGTTCGAGGTGTGGGATTTGGCCCAACCCCAAGTATGCATCATGCCAAGAGCACTCCTGCAATTGCTTAAGTAAGAAGCCAAGAAAGGGATGCTAAAGTGACTCAATTGGAGAATCAAGTGGCTTCTTTGACGGAGAAAGTGAATTGTTATGAAAACTTGGAGGAGGGAATGACAATTGATGCAACTAATGTAAAATCAGCAAAATCATTCTTTAGAAGCTAGTCGGGTATTAAAATTTAATGTTTTAAGAATGTATTTGGTTTTTAAATTTTTTAACTATAGCAACTATTATTTAGTTACTCGAAATGATTTCTTTATGAACTTATTAGATTCTTTAATTTGTATTCAGGGTGGTTTCAGTTTAGATCATCAATCTCCAACTCCTTACAGATCACAGGCTTCATCCCATCAAGAAATTAGCATATAGCGGTACATGAAGGACTCTATGGGATATTACATAGTTGTTTTGAACAACCACAATTATTTTGGAACTATTGTACTTTGTTTATAATATTGCCATAGTTTGGGTGGTTGTTTTTTTTGGTATAGGTAGACAAGTGTTTTGTTACAACCACATTTATTTTGGAAGTATTGTACTTTGTTTAATATTGACAAAGTTTAGGTGGTTGTTGTTTTTTTTTTTTTTTTTTTTTTTTGTAGATAGACAAATATTTTGTTCAATTTAAAATGATACATGTATTGGTTTTAAACACACACACACACACACACACACACACACATATATATATATATATTGAATCTATGGTTACTATGTTATTGTGGAATATTGATAATCAATAGGTATATTTGATCTATTACAAGCTTGTGTTAGTTATTGTTGAATTTTAAGCAGGTTTATATAGCATTAAAAAAAAAAAAAAAAAAAAAAAAGAGCAGGTTTTTGCGATTTTTAAAAAATGTCACTAAAAAACAAGAGGATAAATTGCTTTTGCGACGTTTTTGAAATGTCGCTATAGGTGTGATTATTTGCAGCGTTTTCAAAACGTCACTAAATGTATTTTCCTATATTATATAAAAAAATGTTATATTATTTAGTTACAAACATATGGTGACGTTTTTGAAAACGTCACAATAGACCTATAGTTACAGCCTATTGCGACATTTTCAAACGTCGCAAAAAACGTCATTGTAGTTTATATTGACACTTTCAAACGTTGCCTAAACCCAAATTTCTTGTGGTGATATTAGCACTATAATAAAGAAATTTATTAATTTCATTTTTGTGTTGGATTTAAAATTTGATACTATGACTTTGTGAAGTTTATGTAGTAAAATTAATATCTCTTAACATTACTCTCCTAAATTAGGAATTGCTAATAATAATTAGTATATTTCTTATTATAGCCCAAAGAAAGAGAATTATCGATAATTCCATAATACATCTTGGATTAAGGCAGAGGTTCATTAGGTATCATAATTAGTTTAAGGGTCTGTTTGGAATCTGCTTATTTTACTTAAATTGAAATTTTTTTACTGAAAGTACTGTAGATAATAGTAAAAGTTAGTTAAAATAGTACAGTGAGATCCATGAATAGTACTAAAAGTGCAGTGGGGCTCATGAAAAATAGCAAAAATAAGCTTGAATAGTAAAATATGCTGACCTTTTAATTTGGAGCCAAACGCACATTAAGTGTTACCACGAACTGCTTGCTATATGCATGTGTGTTCCCAGGTGGGCAATGTAATACTTTCTTAATTAGTTTATGATTGCAAATAGAAGTCAAGTATGCATCTTAGTGGTTTATCTAATTGAAGTTTCACATTTCTTCTAATTGAGCAGTAGTTGCTTTGTCATGATGCTACAAGCATACTATACTTTTTCAGACAGTAAGTAAACTTAGTTGGTATTTTTGTTTTTTAATTTTTAGTCTTACATATACTAATTTTAAAAGTCATAATTTTCAGTATTACGAAAGTGGAAACTTCAAGAATTTGCTTTGCTTCGTTGAAAATTTGAAATAATCATGCAACAAATATGGCTAAATTATACTTCATAGTGTTTATTTCTGCTATAGCTAGCTGGTAACTAGTTGGCAGTGATCACTTTATTTATTTATTTTTTTTTTTTAATTGTAGGAAGTGAACATTGAGAAGCAACCCTTATTGCAATTTATTGTCATGGGAAGGAAAAGCCTTCCGGATCCAAGCAAGAAAAGCCAACCATATTGGGGTTTTGTCGAGATTGTTACCACCAATATAGAAGATCTGAAGACTACTCTAAAAGGAGGTAATCCTAAATGGTACTTTCATCTAATCCTAAAAAGAAGTAGAGTGGAGACCTGGTTTAAATTCAAGATCACATGCTCTTATTATACCATTTACAAAATGGTTAATTAATCATTTAATATTCTAATTGTATTTGCAGTGTTATCCACACAATTCAATATGTTGCATTGCAGAGGAATATGATACTAAAACTGAAGAGCACCACCGAACCTCTCCTGCAAGAGCATTGGGAGAAGGCATTTACCGCATATTGAGGCACAAGCCTGGAAATAAAACACACACCCATTTGATTTACAAGCTTGAACTTCCACCCCAAGATGAGAAGAATGAGCCACAAGAGTCGCTTAACATTGAACCGGAAGGCTCATTCCTGATACAAATAAAGAACCTGGATCAGCATGGCACATCCCAGTTCAGAGGGCTCCAAAACAAGGGCAAGGCTGTGTTTCCTGCACACCTCCATGGACAGTTTGAAAAACTACGGTACTGCCCAGCTGATCCACTGGACTTCTTGAACTACGAAGGATGTGAATTCTTGCTCATATCAGCTTCAGATGACATAGAAGAGGAGTTGGGTTTGGAGCTCAAGACAGAAGGGGAAAGTAATGCATCTTGTTCTGATTTGGTCAGGACTTTTGGAGATACTGCTTCTACTAGTGCCCTTTTGAAAGGGACCTGGGTTTGAATTGAATCTCTCTACATCCAGGGCTACATATAGATGAAATGCTAGTTGAGATGCTGCTACTGCTCCCTTTAGGTTCCATTTTGCTGTGTAGATTATGTTGGTACTAGTTGGGTTATGTAGGTAACTCACGATCATGCATTAGCATGCACAAGAACGCTTTTTATATTTTTGTTTTTGTGATTATTAATGTAAAATGGTATCTTTCATTTTGGTTTTTGTTCGTTTACTATGTCCTTAAATCAAATCTTTTGATATTCAACACTTTCATATTTTTTTGGTTCACACTAGACGCATGCTTTCTGTATCTTAATATCTTTTGTTATTAACAAAAAATATATACACAATATTCATGTGAAAAGCTATACAAATACACACAAAGCAAGAATGGAAGATATAAAGGCCCACTCTAATATATAAAGCAATAAAGGCTCACTGAAAAATAATGATAGATGAGAGAAATAACAGGACAATATTTTATATATGAATGCATAGAAAACTCTTCAACATTTTAAAGTTGATGTTCTTGGTATTTGATTGTCACTTTTAAGCTTTTCTTTGTATATATCATAGAAATTTCTATATTTTAGTTTTTTCATGATTAATAGAAACTATATTTTGTATTAAAAAGAAAGGAACTATACCAAATTGAAAGAGGCGGGAGTAACTGTTTGGTGTGTCTTGGAAATGAGAGGCTAAATCAAAGAGACAAACCAATAAATAGTGTTTAAGAGAGAATAGCATACTTATCGATGATTAAGTGTCTGAGGCATGTAAATCAACATGTTCTCCTAAGAAGTGTTCTCCTAAGAAGTTATTTCGTTCCACAAGGATGGGACAATGATTTCACCCCATTAGGACTTTGATTTGGCCCTTGAAACAATTTGGCTCCGATGACCATTACTCAGGATTCAATAACGAGTTTTGGTTGTGCGCACTCACAGTCTAAAGCTTTCAAACTCATCTGAAAGACAAAACTATAAAAGAGACTTGATTAGAAATACAAGGGCATTTAATTTATTTTATTTTATTTTATTTTATTTGTAATTTGAGAGATTCATTAGGACATTTGTTTATACAAATATCAAAAATGAAATTTTTTAAAGAAATAAATTGACCATGCAAACAAATTATTAGCTCCTACCCAGGGCCGGCCCAAGCGTTTCGGAGGCCTAAGGAGAAATCTTCAAGTGGGACCTTTATGTTATCACTTAAATAATATTTAACTATCATTTTATATAATAATTTTTTTTAAATCCATTTTTTTAATTTTTAATATGATTTTTTTTTTTGAGAAAAATGCTAAAGTTATAACAAATTTTACTACAAACTGGTGTTGTAATGAATGTGATCAATGACATGAGGCTTACAAAAATACTAGAAATATTATAAAATTTATAATATGAGAATTACAAAGATATATCATCAATCACAAATATTCATTTAAAAATGCATAGTTTGTTGAAATCTACCTATCATATTCATTGTCACATCAAATTATAAAAGTTATGAAAACCACCATGCACCCTTGGTGTAGTGATCACTCCACAAGTATAAGTTCTTGTGGAGTATGGGGGGTAATGATCGAGATTTAAATCTCTAAAAGAAAGTTTCATACACATATACACTTAAATTAGGCTAGAGTAGAATTTTTATCTTGTATAAAAATAATTAAATAAATAAAAGTTATGTGTAAAATTTATAGTATTTTTAACATTTTCATATTTGAATTACTTGTTATTAGTAACACGTCTATTTGTAAGACCTATTTATTTAAATTTGTCTTATCTCTATCTCTAGCACTACTTAATTCTTTGAGCTTTCTTAATAGTGAAAAAAAAAAGTAAACTAAAATGTTTTAATATCTCCCAAAAATATTTATATATAAAAAATAAATAAATAAATTTGCCCCCAAATTTGGGGCCTTCTCTAGTAAGGGGGCCCTAGGCAATGGCCTAATTGGCCTGACCCTGCTCCTACCAAGGAGTCCTTCTTCCTCTCACTAGGGTATGGGCCTTACCATGGGTCCTAGACAAGGGCCCACGCTCTTTGTGAGAGCAAGGAGTATTTATTTATTAGGAGTGAATAATTTCTCAACTAAAAAGTGTTATAATTGTGAGGTTGCTTTACTATAATGGTAAAAAGTAATTTAGATGTAGAAGAAGGATAAGAGTGGTGCTATGGGTAAAACACTTTCACAACAAAACCTAATGGCAAGTTGTTATTGGTTTTCATCTAAACGTACTACTAATATTACTTTTTTTTTACCTATCATTAATAGCTTGCCACATAAAATTTATTGTAAAATTATTGTAAAAATGTTGTGCTTGTCATTTTAAGTTAGCTGGTTGAATATAAAACATTACCAACAATCCCCCACAATGATTCAAATTTATAAAATTTTGTAGGAAGAAAAGGAATCAGAAGAGAATGAGCTAAGACTGTAATGCTTAGATGTCAATGATTTGTGGCTTGAATTGGATTGAGATCTGGTGCAACACCCTCAGTGCAATACTTAGGGTATTGCATTGGGTGCAATTCACCAACTTTAAGTCGAGACAAAATGGGTGGGCACATGCAGTTGGTGTCTGAGCCAATTGGTCAGACGATGACTACTTTTCTTATTAGATTAGTATTAGCCACATATCCCGAAATAAAATGGGATGGAATAGAAAGAACGCAAAGCACTTGCACTATAGGATTGGTTTTTTTTTTTTTTTTTTTTTTTTTTTTGGGGGGGGCGGGGATAAGCTTGCTTCTTCACAAAAGCTTATCCCCCACAAAGTTTTTTCACCTTTTACTTTTTACTTTTTCATAAATTTTTACTTAACTTTTTTTAATCAATGGTTGAGATTAAAAGTTGCTTTTTGCAACTATCAATCTCAACCATTCATAGCAATTACATCAGGTGTATGCAATACCTGAGGTATTGCATTTGACCTCATTCCGCTTGAATCGACACTTAGTGTTTACAAGTGGAAAAGGAAAAGCACAAGACAAAAAGTGGGAAGCATAGCTGAAGATTCTTATATTGGTGTTTTATTATCAGTTTCCAAATTCAGAGGAAGATTCACCATTTGTAGCTAAACAGTGCTTGGAGCCTTGAAAAGTTTTTAATTATGACTTGGGATCGATGTAACATGTGCCTAAATTATTTTATCCATGTGAAATACTGTTTTTGTGGACATGGAGACACATATTCATTTGTGGTATTGTGGACCTTAGGTCATGGTCCTCTAAAAGATTTTTATTCCATGGTTGGTAATAAGCATGATCAAGTATACAGGCTGATTATTATTTCTGGTGCATGAGATTTAGTGTTATTTTTCTATATACATGTGCCTAACTTCCCCACACAAAAAAAGGAAAGGTATGTGTGTGATCATAATGTTGACAATTATTATTTACTATAAGCTTGGATTGTCATTTAAAGAACCTTTTAATTAGATCGCTGTATGTTAATAATATTCATCACTATATATTTATATCGAGTGAGTATATTAATTATATTCATCACTATTTATAATAAAGTATATTTCCTTATGAGTATGATGTTTGGTTTGACTCCTCACCTCACCTATTTGCTTTTCTAACTTTTTTCTAACTAAGAAAACAATTTTTTTTTTTTGAGAAAGAAGATTGTGAATATCATTAAAATCAACCATAGTCGGCAAACAATACAGAATGGAGATGTGGAGGAACATCCTCCATCCACACCTTAAAACCTATGACATGTCTTACATGTTTTGCTAGGTTATGAGCAACAGCATTGCCAATTTTACGAGTATGGGAAAAAGTAATAAATTGACATCTGTTAAGGTTTTGGCCGAGGCAAGAATGTGGCCAAAAGAAGAGAGGGAGTCATTGGTACTTTTGAGAGCTTTTATCACCACGTCGGAGTCACCTTCCAATATGTAGTTGGCGAAACTGAGTTCATGAGCAAATGAGATGGCCCGTGCCGCTGCTAGTGCTTGAACCAGGTCGGAGGAAAAAGGCATCTAGATCTGTTCCGATAAGGATGCAAGTACCTGGCCATGGTTATTTCGAATAACAACACCCAAACCGGCTTTGTTAATATCTTTGAAAAGTGCCACATCAAAGTTGATCTTGAGTGAGTTTGCTGGTGGTGGAATCCAAGTTACCCGGTTTGTGCTAGATATCGTGGCTTGAAGTTGGTGGACTCTGTTTGCACGATGGAAAACAGAAAGGGCTTGCCGAGCATTTGGAACGACCTGGGTTATAGGGTAAACATTTTGCTGCACTCTAATCTGGTTTCTACGGGACCAGATAGTTCACATTGTTACCACCATCAACTCCAAATTTTTTTTTCTCTTCGTTGGCAAAGAGTAGCAGCTCCTTTGTGTCACGGAAGGAACGGTTCTTACGAAAAGAGAAATCCTGAATGGAATCCCAGATCAGTGTAAGATTCGAGCATTCTCATATTGCATGGAGAACCGTTTCAGGCACCTAATGGCAATGATCGCAGCTATCATCTTGAAGGATTTGTCTCTTCTTTAGATTCTTCTTCACTGGAATAACATCTCTACATGATCTCCAAATGAAATTCTTTACTTTATTTGGGATCCGAAGACCCCAAACCAACTTCCAAATCCCACTGTCTTGCACCAATTGTCCTGAAGCCTGAGTATTCAAGTTCTCCTTTGCTAGGAAGTTGTACCCAGACTTTACTGTGTACTCACTCGAAGCAGTGAAGGGCCACACAAGCTTGTCTTCAACTGAGGTGATGCAAAATGGAATGCTCTTTATCAAGCTCACCTCCTCATGATTAAACAGACCATGTAACAAATAGTCACCCCAGTTCTTAGATTCTGGGTCTATGAGATCAAACACCTTCAAATCTTCAAAGCCTTCAACCTGTGGTGATAGGATTCGTGGATGATCAAGGGGTGGCAACCAAGCATCCAGCCACATACTAATGGATTTTCCACAACCCACTCTCCATTTTGCTCCCTTCAACAAGACATCTCGACCTTTTAGGATACTATGCCAAGCGTATGAGGCTGAGGCTGAATCAGTAGCTTCCATAATTGAATACTCCATGAAGAATTTGGACTTGAACACTCGGTAGAAGAGGGAATTCTTATGGTGCAAGAGTCTCAAAGCTTGATTGGCAAGAAGTGCATCATTAAAAAGGGCTAAATCCTTAAAACCCATACCACCATCAGATTTTGGACAGCATAAAGTACCCCATTTCACCCAATGAATCTTCCTCCTATCTCCTTTTTGTACCTACCAAAATTTCCTTATGAGACTCTCAATTTCTGAGCATAATCCCAAAGGAAGCTTAAAACAACTCATCATGTATGTAGGGATAGCTTGAACTACTGATTTGATTAGGACTTCTCTTCCTGCTTGTGACAAGAGCTTCTCTTTCCACCCTTGGATTTTCTCCATACCCTTTCTTTAATGTAATTGAAGCTGGCTTTCTTGTTTCTTCCAACTAGAGATGGAAGACTAAGGTATTTCTCATATTGCTTTATTTCTGGAACCCCCAAAGCAAGCTTGATGTGCTCCCTCATATCTTCAAAAGTTGATCTGCTGAAAAAGATGGTGGTTTTGCTTTTATTTATTTTTTGACCTGACCATTTTTCATAGGTATCTAGGATCTCTAAAATCCTTTGACATTCTTGGCTTGTTGACCTACAAAACAACAGGCTATCGTCTGCAAATAGGAGGTAAGTCAACCGAGGACTGTTTCTACATAATGAATATCCCCTAATATCACCTTGGGCTGCTGCTTTATTGATTAGGCCGTGCAATCCTTCTGTGCATAATAGGAACAAGAATGGAGAGATAGGATGACCCTGTTGATGCCTCTGGACTGGTGTATTAAGCCTTTTGGTTCTCCATTGACAAGAATGGCATAGGAGACGGTGGTGACACAAAGCATGAGAAGTTTGATCCATTTGTCGTTGAACCCCATTTTTCTCATTACAGCTTCAAAATAAGGCCATTCCACCCTATCATAAGCTTTGCTCATGTCAAGCTTGATTCCCATGAATCCATCCTTCCCGTTGTGTTTCTGCATGCTGTGTAAAGACTCAAAAGCTACCAAAATATTATCAGATATGAGATGGCTTTTAGTGAAAGCACTTTGATGTTCAGTGATAATTTTTGGTAATATTCTCCTAAGCCTATTTGCTAAGACTTTTGAAAAAATCTTATACAATACATGACATAGACTAATAGGCGTGAATTCAGAAGCATGCTCCGGATTATTTTTTTCTTTGGAATGAGAGTAATGAATGTATGGTTAAGATGTTCAGGTAAAGAAGCTGAATTCAGAAAAGTAAGGACAGATTGTGAAACATCCTCACCAATTAAATCCCAATAGTGTTGATAAAATAATGGGGGCATACCGTCTGGGCCTGGTGCTTTGAGGGGTGCCATTTGCTTTATAGCTTGCTAAACTTCCCAATTCTAGAATTCCAAGGAGAGTTGATCATTCATTTCATCTGTTATCAACCTATTATAGAATCAGTAGCAGCTTCTTAAAGAGGCAGATTTGTTGAGGTGAATAAATCATGAAAGTAGGTTGTTAGGGTCTCTGCTATGGCCTCACTATCAGAATTCCAACCTCCATCCTCATTCCTGATTTTTAAAATTGAATTTTTCCTCATCCTTTGAGTGGCTTAACAATGAAAAAACTTAGAGTTTTTATCTCCATTTGCTGCCCATAAAACTTTTGATCTTTGGAACCACATTATGTTCTCCTTATCTTCTAGATCACATATCTCCTTTTTGAGTTCTCGAATCTTGAAATTTAAACCTGACCTCATGGTTTCCTTTTCAGCTTCAACTAACTGTTTCTTTTCTTCTTTAGTTTACTTCTCACATTCCAAAAATGGGTTCGATTCCATGCATGTAATTCCTTCCCACATTTTTTTTTATTTTTCTAATCACTTTGACAGTAGGTTCGGCCTCTTCTGGGGATGCCCAAACAGCTTCCACAATTTCTGTATAGCCCCGTTCAGCTAGCCACATTTCTTCGAATCTAAAAGGTTTTTTGACTTGTGGCACTTCAAGACCAACAGGAATGATCCATAAAGGGCAATGGTTCGAATTATTTGAGGAGAGGTGATAGATCTTTGTGCCAGTAAACTTCAAGAATCAGTCATTATTTGCCATTCCACGATCAAGTCTTTCCCAAATGGAATGGCCATCTGCAAAGTGCTTTTCCCAAGTGAACGGTGATCCAACATAGCCCAAATCAATAAACCCGCACTCATCTATAACATCTCTGAATAACTGCATTTGGCTGTGACTTCTGTTGCACCCCCCTAATTTCTCAGTGTTGCTAACTATTTCATTGAAGTCCCCGGCACAAAGCCAAGGTAAATGGAACCGGTTGTTCAGTTGTCGAAGCATATCCCATGATTCAAAGCGTTTATGTGTCACTGGTTCTCCATAGAATCCTGTGAATCTCCATGCATCCTCCTTTCCCTTGTTCACGATCGCATCAATGTGGTTTTTTGAGAATGATTCCACATTAACGTCAATTGAATTTCTCCAGTACATGGCCAAGCCTCCACC
Organism: Quercus gilva; assembly: GCA_023621385.1. Taxonomy (NCBI): domain Eukaryota; kingdom Viridiplantae; phylum Streptophyta; class Magnoliopsida; order Fagales; family Fagaceae; genus Quercus; species Quercus gilva. Next base: position 49,720,529 of record CM042475.1, read on the forward strand.
TCTATTATTTTTGTCAACAAAGAAGAGATTTTCAAAATTTATATTGCGTTTTATTTCTTTTAGCCTTGCTTCATCCGCCCACGTTTCGGCTAAAAACATGACTTAGGGAATTTAAGAAAACAATTGTTTAATATTAATATCTAAATTTGAATATTTCATCAAATGCTGTCTAACTTAAATTCCAAAGAAATTAAACTTATATGGTTGACATTAAATTATAAATGTATCAACTTATGCTTAATTATTTTTTAAAATTTGTTGAATTTTGACACATCTTTTTAAACATAAAATTAGTATTTTAAACATGAGAAAGAAGTTAATAATTTTTATTACTAAGACATGAAAATAGTTATAGATCTCCTAAACAACAAACCACCCATATAGTAATTAAATTTAAAATGTTTCAACAAATGATGTTCAACTTATGTTTGAATTTCTTCTTAAAAAAAACTTATGTTCAAATGAATTCAAACATACATAGGTGTCATGACATCGAATTTGTAATAGGTTTATTTAGGCTAAAAAAACAAATATGAGAAAACCTAATTATAATATGACTAGTCTTTTTGAAGTATAAAGTAGATCTGACTAATACTTTACTAAGATCATAACATAGAATTTCATTAAAAAAATAGTGTAGCTTGTGACAAAAAATTCCAATAGGAACACAGTTGTTCGTGATGAGGAATTCCATTCAAAGTATTGAAATAAGAATGTCGCTTGTTGCAACCATGATTGGTCCAATAACTTCTTTGTTTGTTATTTTTTATTTTGCAATTCTCTATGTACTATTTCATTCCAATAGGCATGAGATAAAAAAATAAAAAATAAAAAAAAAAATAAAAAAAGATTTTGAGTCTTGATTGATGTTTTATTGTATATCATAAAAGTGTTATACACCCAATTTTCTGCCTTATTATCTATTAGATAATTATATTGCGTGAGGATGAAATAATATCTATCATAATTTATATTGAAGCATACGTCCATAAATATTAAGAAATTGTTGGTGACTTGGCATCATTGATTTTAATGTTTTGTTCGACTCCTTAGTCTATTTAATTGATTTTCCTGATGAAAGCCAATCATTTAATACTTCAACTTCAACATGTTAACAAATTTTTTTTTTTTTTTTTTTTAATTTAAAGAATTTAAACTTTTGTGGGTAACATCACACAACTTAAGGTAGTGCTGAAGGTAATGCTCTATGTATTGCATCTTGCCTTATTTGTTGACATTGTTTGGATATAGTTTCTATTTTTTATTTTTATTTAATTCCATTAGATTGCATTTGCAAACGCTTGTCACTGTGGATTTAGAATATATGACTGCTCCCTCTTTTTCTACATATGCGGTGGCGGGCGGAGCAGTCTATATGACCGGCGGTGGGTTATTAGAGAAGAGGGGACAAGGTCCTACTGAATAAGGTTCTAATTCTAACCTGTTAGTTGTCAGTTACAAGACTATCTTTTCATTAATCCTTACACTTGTAAAAAACCAAATTCTACTTACAAGAATTACCTTGAGTAGTTCCACTGTAAGCTGTGGTTTTCTAGCATTTCAGACGAAAGTTGATCCTATTATTTTCAATTGTTTTGACGCTGTTGGAGTTGAGTTTGTTGGCATGTGTATCAAAACAATCTAGTCAAGCAACTGTTCTCATATCTTTTATTTAGATGGGATAATATATATATATATATATATATAATTTTATTTATAAAAGAATTAGGATAAGGTTTGTTCAGGCTGCATTGGCGTTATACGTATATTAATATAGGTAATTATACTGCGTGAGCATGAAGTAATACCTATCACAATTTATATTGAAGCATACCTCCTTAAATATCAAGAATTTTTTGGTAACTTAGCATCAATTTGCAATTAGATTACGAACTTATTTATGAGTGTAATGTTTGGTTCAACTCCTTACTCTATTTAATTGATTTTTTTTGAAGAAATCCAATCATTTAATACTTAAACTTCAATATTTTAACAAATGTTTTAAAGAAAAAATTCTAAAGAATTTAAACTTTTGTGGATAACATCACACTAACACTTAATTATTTGTTAATCTTTGTTGAAATTATTGTACATTTGTAAACATAAACATTTATTTAAACGTATTGTACATTTGTGAAAATAAACATTTCTTTAAACATATAAATGTAATTAGTGATTTTACAAGGGTAATGATTCTCTCACTTTTACTTTTTTATACATCAACTTTCATGTTTTAAATGCGGATATTTCCTTTTCACCTTTTAAAATGTATACATCAATCCATTAATTGTGGATATTGTGCATAACTGTAGATGTAAAATGAGTGTAAGGGAGTATATTTCCATTTTTTAATGTTCATTTAAGGTGTGAATTAGCACGCATATGAAAAAAAATATTAATGAAATTATGTGCACTATAATGAGTACATATATCTGTGTGTTTGTAATTGTGTATATAAGTGTAGATTTGTACCTAGATATAAATAAGGAGTGTGTATATAGTTTTTTTTTTTTTTTAATTTAAAAAAAAAAAAAACTAATACTATATTAAGAAATAAAAATTGTAGTTTTTTTTTTTTTTTTTTTTGAAAGCCAAACCAGCATAATGTCATTCATTCAAATTCAACATATCAGAGTATAATTCATCCACCACTGGAGGCGGATCATCTTCCAGCCAATACAAGTCCTCCGAAACATTTTTAGCAAATCTTGCGAGGGCATGGGCCACCATATTTCCTTCCCTTTTAATACTACTTACATAGACATTTTGCATTCCATTTATCAGACACTTAACATCATCTATAATTATACCCAACGCTGACTGGTTTGGGATAGATGAGCCAATACTCTTCATTACATGCGCATTGTCCCCTTCAATGATTAGCTCCAGAAAACCCGCATCAATTGAGAATTCGAGCGCTTTTCTGCAAGCTAATGCTTCTGCTTCATAACTGGTTGTCACCGGCGGACCCTTGGCTGACATGGCAGCCATCACCTCACCTCTGTTATTACGGATTACTGCACCAAAACCCGTACAGTTCTGTTCATCAAATATAGCCGCGTCAAAGTTAAGCTTGAAGCACGATTGTGGTGGTGGCTGCCAGATGGATCTCCCTGTTGTTGCTGCATTAATAGCAAGATTCCGCTGTGCTTGCTGGTAATCTTTTAGGTAGTCACTAGCTCTTTTATTGAGCCATTTTGGATCCTTAAAGCTCCCTCCATGTAAGACCGTATTTCTCTGGTTCCATATGAACCAAGCTTGGACAAAAAACAACTCAACCTCTGGGACCTCAAGTTTTATACATCAACTTTTTTATACATCAACTTTCATGTTTTAAATGCGGATATTTCCTTTTCACCTTTTAAAATGTATACATCAATCCATTAATTGTGGATATTGTGCATAACTGTAGATGTAAAATGAGTGTAAGGGAGTATATTTCCATTTTTTAATGTTCATTTAAGGTGTGAATTAGCACGCATATGAAAAAAAAAATTAATGAAATTATGTGCACTATAATGAGTACATATATCTGTGTGTTTGTAATTGTGTATATAAGTGTAGATTTGTACCTAGATATAAATAAGGAGTGTGTATATAGTTTTTTTTTTTTAATTTAAAAAAAAAAAACTAATACTATATTAAGAAATAAAAATTGTAGTTTAATTTAATATGGAAACTCATTAGCATCTTCGCCTAATGTTAAAGAGCAATAATAATGTAGTCAACATGTTTCAAATCCTATTAATCCTATCAAATCTATAAAAAGAGGGAAAAAAATTTAGGATACCTTAAATTCCTTTTTTTCCAAATTCCATTCTCGGAAACAGCACATCTTCTTCATCATACAGGCACGCGAATGTTGCCATGAGGAACATAATACATTAGAAAATAAATATTCTGGGCTATTGTTGGAGGGGATCATGGTCAAACTCAAAAGTCAACACCAACAATGTTAAATCATTCTCTTCGCATTGGATTTTCAAAACAGCTGGCACATCACACTAGCCTAGTATCTTGGTGCATTGTTTGTCTCCACTCTCCAGGCATGGTTATAATGTAATTCATACAAAGAACCAAACCTGTCTTATTTTTATGGATCCATGAGCAAGAGTTTGGTATACTCACTCAAACATACATTTTCAATTTTTAAACAACATTATACATATTTTAATATATTTTTTTACTTACCTATATTTTTACACATTTTTTTAAACAACAAAATATATATTTTCAAACAAGTGTACTAATACGCCAGTATTCAACTAGCATGTTGGAGCAGGCAAATATCCTTGACTTTGAATTCGATGTCTAGTGTAATGGGTGCCAATTTGATACTGAAATGTCACCTCGTGTTGCCAATTGCCATGGGCTTGGACACATTGAGTGGTGGGTACAAAAAGTCTACAATTTCAAGGCATAAGCCACCACCATTAATACATTGAGAAGTGTACTCATGATGGATCAAATAACTGTAGTCTAGGCTTTGGGGGCCGTGTCAGTAGAAAGATGAATTTGGTTGCTTAATAGTTATGACTTTGAGTAGGGACTGACATTAATTTGGCAGGGAAAGTAATGTTTGGAGAGAGTTTTTATTTTGGAGAAATGATATCTGTATAATATTTTTAAAACAAATTTTAAGTTGTAGGTTATTATTAGTTGTTATTATTAGAGAAAAAATGTAATTTTAGTGTGAAATTTAAATTCGAACTAATAACAACTAACCACCTATGATTTGTTGTAAAAATATTATAGATATAACATCTCTCTTTATTTTGAGGGAATTTAAATTAAGATTGGATTTGGTCATACTCATGCATGTATTTCGTCTTTGAAAGATGATGAGGCCTACTAGTTCTTTTTAGCTAATTAGATCAGTAATGCTAAGATTAGAACTTTTGTCATAATTTGCTTATGTGGCAAGTTTTGAGTGGTAGAATAAAAATTATGGATCCATAATTCTATCACTTAAGACCTGTCACATGAACAAATTATGACAAAAATTGTCTTCCTAGCATTAATTACTCGAATTAGATCCAAGACACAACCTTAGCTTACTATCTTTATTCTCCAAAAAAAAGAAAAAGAAAAAAAAAAGACAATTTGTGCTTGGTATGGGCTTAGGAGTGGGTTGATGATGGGCCCAGGCTATTGTAGGAGAATGAATTCAGATTTATTTATTTAAATGTTTTTTAATCTTGGCCCAGTTGAGTTTGGCATATCGTTGTTGACTGAGCAAGCTGGTTTGACCGTGTAAAAGTTATCTCATCTCATAAAGTCTCATGACACGAGAAAGTCTAAACAACAGTGCCAACTAAAAAAACACGAAGTGAGTTAAAATAAGAACCAGTGAAATTTTGTTAACTTAATTATTGTGTAAAATATTGTGAAATTATTGTGTCTATAATATTACTCTTCATAAGACATGTCTCTCATAACATATAAAACCCATATGTCGAATGCACATATGTTATGAGAAAGATATCTGGTAAGACTGAATCACAAGATCATTTTTCTTACAATGGCCTTTGGGTGCAAGGTAGAAATTGCTCAAGCCACTATCAGAATTGTGAGTTTGGGTATGTCTGAGGGTGTGTTTGAATACCGATTAATTTTGCTGAAACTGAAAAATTATTACTGAAAGTACTGTAGATAAAGGTAAAAGTTGGTTAAAATAGTACAATGAGGTCCATAAATAGTGCCAAAAAGTGCGGTGGGGCCCATGAATGATAGCAAAAATAAGTTGAATAGTGAAATAATTTTAATTTTTTAATCCTAACCCAAACGCACACTGAGTTGAGCTTGTCACATTTATAAAATAAATTTTGGATCCATAGGTAAGGGAGGGGATGTTGAACGAGATAGTAGAACCCACACATGAGTAGGTCTATTAAATTATGTCCGGTTCTACCTTGATTCTTATGATTTTTATTTTTATTTTTTTGGGTTAAAGATTCTTAAGAATTTGTAGCATATGCTGGTTTCACTTGTGGAATCAATGTCAGGGCCTGTTTAGTACAGTATTTTAGCAACATATTTTCAGTTTTTAAACAACATTACACGAATTTCTACGTACTTTTTCACCAATTCACCCACACATATTTCAAAAAAATACAAACAATATTACTCAAACTAAACTACCAAACGGGCCAAGTATTTATCCCATCATATTCTCAATTGCATTGCCCAAAGACTTTTCTTTTTAAAAGTGGGTTGTAAACTTGGACCCAAAATTTAGACCTAGGATGGAATCCTCACATTTATAAAATAAATTTTGGATCCATAGGTAAGGGAGGGGATGCTGAACAAGATAGTAGAACTCACACATGAGTAGGTCTATTAAATTATGTCCGGTTCCACCTTGATTCTTATGATTTTTATTTTTATTTTTTTGGGTTAAAGATTCTTAAGAATTTGTAGCATATGCTGGTTTCACTTGTGGAATCAATGTCAGGGCTCATTTGGTAGATTATTTTAGCAACATATTTTCAGTTTTTAAACAACATTACACGAATTTCTACATACTTTTTCACCAATTCACCCACATGTATTTCAAAAAAATACAAACAACATTACTCAAACTATTCTACCAAACGGGCCAAATATTTATCCCATCATATTCTCAATTGCATTGCCCAAAGACTTTTTAAAAGTGGGTTGTAAACTTGGACCCAAAATTTAGACCTAGGATGGATTCTTTGAGGATTAAGTTGTGGCCACTGACCACTGGGCCTTGTAGCCTAGTGGCACCCGGTGTCTAATGTATACCTTGAGCTCGGGGTTCGATCCCCCTCATTTACCCAGCAAAAAAAAAAAAAAAAAAGGTTGTGGCCTCTGGGCCACCTACTGGCCAATGGACTTGCTCTAGAATAGATTTTTCCTGTCTGCTTCTGCTGTAATTTTGAATAGGAACGTGGTGCTTGCCACGTCTTTTGCACGTACTCCATAAATGCTTTACAAAGGCTTTGGTTAAGATTGTTGTGGTCTTGCTTTTGTTGATTATTTTGTCTGATATGGATTTATCTAATAATTCCACCGCACATTCTTGGCATTTTAGAAGTATAATTGCTTGTGAAGCGTAGGAGAGAAAGAGCCGAGATTAAAGTCTCTAAGAATGAGACTCAAATACATGTACACTTAAATTAAACTAAAGTAGAATTTTTATTTTGTATATAAAAAAAAAAATTTTAAAAAAATCCCTAATAGCTAGTATTTAGTGATTATCAAATTATAAATTACTAGAGCATTGTGTAATTTTGGTATAAAAAAAAAAAAAACTTTTACAAATGCTCAATAATTTCTCTAGAAAGGAGATTGGAAATAAGCCGCGCGTATATAATCAACGTCAAGTGTAGGCTGTGGAGGCTGCTGCCATTTTTGCTAAAGATATCGGCATCCAGAAGGTAATTTTTGAAAGCGACAGCTTGTTGATATGCTCAGCTATACAACAGGAATCAGAGGCCTCCCCAGCTATTGCCAATATTATTGCAGGTACCATACACCACATGCAGATGCTGCGCCAGTTTGAAATTCGCCAAACTCAAAGGGATGGAAATAAGGCAGCACATGGGTTAGCCAAGCAATTTGTTGATGATTTTGTTACATGGATGGAGGAAACTCCACCAATTATAAATTCTGAGATTTTCTTAAGATGTAAACCAGTTTTTGCAGGCTTATTTTGAATGAATTCACTGGTTTCCCAAAAAAAAAAATCAACGCCAAGTGCAAAAATGATGTTGGTCGATCAAAATTTACCATTTGAACAAATTATTAAAATAATTTTTTCCTAAACATTGGTCTTTTATTTATTTATTTATTTATTTTTTTAAATCCATTTTGAGTAGAGTACGTACCCACGGCCTCCACATAGAAACGATCTATATTGATTTATTCTCCTTGGTGTCACCACGTGGATCTTGCTTGAAAAACGTGTCTAGTGGGGGAGGTTTATCGATTTGTTACGTGTCTGTATGTACTTATCAATCCAGATCAAAATAAAGCAAAGTTGAGAGCAAAGTCACTGTCTTCCCAATTCCCAGACAAAGCAAACAACACAACACATTCTTATCACAATCTGACAATGGGACAGGGTCAAGAGGTCAAGACCAAGACTGAACCTCAAGTTGAAATTCAGGTATTACTGGATGAGTCTCTCTCAATCTCTACAATTTTATGGGAACATAGAACAAAATAAAATTTCAAAATATTTTTACACCTTTTTGTTTTGAGTTGTGGCGAGTTATGTTTGAGTATAATCTTTAATAGTTTATTTTAATCTATGATGATTAACAATTCAACATGTGAATCGTGTGAAAATGTGACGAGATTTTGTTGTCTTCTTTGAAATTTCTATTTCTTTTTGTTAACTTTTATACTGTGTTAGACTTATAAATATAATCCCGAGTAGCATTTGCTTTTGTTAAAGTTTGTAATAGTGTGGATTGTTAGTTCAACTGATAAAATTTAAGGAATTTGGGTTCAACTTTGCATAAACTAAAAAAAATCAGTTAGTGTTTTAATTTGATGATAAAAAACTCGCTTGCTTCCGGTTAAAACTCTCTCTTAAAAAAAGCGTGTAATATTTGTTACTAAAAAAAATGGTGTAATATTTGTTACAAAAGTAGATGTTTCAAAGTGACACAATAATCAAATTTGATTGCTTGTCTTATTACATAACGTTTTAAAGTTGGTTTACAAATTGTAATGACAAAACTTTGGCTTTGGCAAATTGTAGGAAAGAGGTGAAATTTTTTTCTTCTATAGGCCAAAAGTTGACAAAGAAGAAGCTCACAGCGCAGACGATGTGCAACGTTTGTATATTGAGCTGCGGCCAGAGTCCGGTGAGAGGACAGTGGAAGAAAAGTAAGACTCTGATTCAGGCAAGGAAGGAGCCAAGAAGGGGGTCTAAAGGGAGTGAAAGTGGCTCTGACAAGAGTGGAATTGAAGGTGGAAATGGTAGCCAGGTGAGACACAGTTTGTTCATTGGGAGACTTGGGGATACATGTGATGTGTGTGCATGAAACTTGAGGAGCAACATTACATGTTATCCCAAGTTACTGGCTTTCTGGGAATTTAAAATTTGGTAATGATTTTTACACAATAGCAAACTCTCAGTACACACTGCCATGTACTGAAATGAAATTGTGTTTTTTTTTTTTTCAATTAAAATTGTGAAATTATTTTACCATTTCACAATTTTAATTTTATAAAGAGTGAATATGGAATAAACAATTACGAATGTGTAATAACATTTTTCAAATTATCTCAACTTGAGTAGTGGCTGGTAGGGATATTATCGGTAAACCTACGGAAGAGTGTTTAGGCGGTAAACCTACAGAAGAGTGTTTAGGAATAATATCACTGTCTAGAAAATCATATGGTAAACGCACAGAAGAGTGTTTAGCTGGTAAACCTACAGAAGAGTGTTTAAGAATAATATCAGTATCTAGAAAATCATATGGTGAATTAAGAACGTAGTTTTGTATAAGATAGATTAAGGCCTTCTAGCAATAGTACTTTTTTAATTTAGAAACAAAGAAACTGGGCTAATGCCAGACATAGGGATTAATATCTGATTCTTCCCAAAAATTTGATTTGGACCCCCAAAAAAATAAAGAATGGAAAACTTTGTAATCCATCATTGTGAATTGGAAAATACTTGAAGGTACCAATTTTATTAAAAAACTTTACGAAGCAAACAAACTTACGTGACAATGAATGTGATTGATTGGTATCATATTAGCACTATAATAAATAAATTTATTAATTTTTTTTTGTGTTGGATTTAAAATTTGACACTACGAGTTTGTGAAGTCTATGTAGTAATTAAAATTTGCAATATCACTTAACTTTACTCTCCTAAATTAGGAATTGCTAATAATAATAATTAGCAAATTTCTTCTTACAACCCAGAGAAATAGAATTATCGATAAATTCCATAATACATCTTGGATTAAGGCAGAGGTTCATTAGGTACCATAATTAGTTTAAGTGTTACCACAAACTGCTTGCTATATGCATGTGTGTTCGCAGGTGGGCAGTGTAATACTTTCTTAATTAGTTTATGATTGCTTATAGAAGTTTAGTATGCATCTTAGTGGTTTGTCTAATTGAAGTTTCACATTTCTTCTAATTGATAAGTAGTTGCTTCGTCATAATGTTACAAGCATACTATACTTTTTCAGACGGTAAGTCAGCTTAGTTGGTATTTTTGTTTTTAATTTTTAGTCTTTACATATACTAATTTTAAAAGTCATAATTTTCAGTATTACAAAAGTGGAAACATCGACAATTTGCTTTGCTTGGTTGAAATTGGAAATAATCATGCAAAAAATATGGCTAAATTATACTTCATAATGTTTATTTCAGTTATAACTAGCTGGTAACTAGTTGGCATTGATTGCTTTATTTTATTTTTTTTAATAATTGTAGGAAGTGAACATTGAGAAGCAACCCTTATTGCGACTTATTGTCATGGGAAGGAAAAGCCTTCCGGATCCAAGCAAGAAAAGTCGACCATATTGGGGTTTTGTCGAGATGGTTACTACCAATATAGAAGATGTGAAGACTGCTCTAAAAGGAGGTAATCCTAAATGGAACTTTCATCTAATTCTAAAAAGAAGTAGAGTGGAGACCTGGCTTAAACTCAAGATCACATGCTCTTATGTATGCCATTTACCAAATGGTGAATTAATCATTTAACTATATTCTAATTGTATTTACAATGTTATCCACACAATTCAATATGTTGCATTGCAGAGGAATATGATACTAAAACTAAAGGGCACCGCCGAACCTCTCCTGCAAGAGCATTGGGAGAAGGCATTTACCGTATATTGAGGCACAAGCCTGGAAAGAAAACACACACCCATTTGATTTACAAGCTTGAACTTCCACCCCAAGATGAGAAGAATGAGCCACAAGAGTCGCTTAACATTGAACCAGAAGGCTCATTCCTGATACAAATAAAGAACCCGGATCAGCATGGCACATCCCAGTTCAGAGGGCTACAAAACAAGCGCAAGGCTGTATTTCCAGCACACCTCCATGGACAATTTGGACAACTACGGTACTGCCCAGCTGACCCAACGGACTTCTTGAACTACGAAGGATGTGAATTCTTGCTCATATCAGCTTCAGATGACATAGAAGAGGAGTTGGGTTTGGAGCTCAAGACAGAAGGAGAAAGTGATGCATCTTGTTCTGATTTGGTCAGGACTTTTGGAGAGACTGCTTCTACTAGTGCCCTTTTGAAAGGCACCTGGGTTTGAATTGAATCTCTCCCCATCCAGTGCTCTACATACAGATGCAATGCTAGTTGAGATGCTACTACTGCTTCCTTTAGGTTCCATTTTGCTGTGTAGATAATGTTGGTACTAGTTGGGTTATGTAGGTAACTCACGATCATGCATTAGCATGCACAAGAACGCTTTGTATATTTTTGTTTTGTGATTATTAATGTAAAATGGTATCTTTCAGTTTTGTTTTTGTTCGTTTATATTGTCCATAAATCAAATCTGTTGATGTTCAACACTTTCATATTTTTTGGTTCACGCTAGACGCATGCCTTCTGTCTCAATATCTTTTGTTATTAACAAAATATATATATATATATATATATATATATTTTGTCTATAAATCAAATCTGTTGATGTTCAACACTTTCATATTTTTGGGTTCACGCTGTAGGAAAATAAGGCTAAATGAACAAGTTTGATTCAACAATACAAACCCTAAAAAATTAGCAATGACAAATGGGCAGAACCAAATTGGGCTAAAATTCCCAAGAGAGATAGAGACAAGCTTAAGACCAACCCAAGCCCAACTATAACCCTTAGCCCATTATCTTTCAAGCAATCACTTAAGTGGTGCTATGATTTATAAACATACATGAGAACTCATTTCTAATCAATGTGGAACACAAGCACAGTTTAAGAGTTAGAAACACACATACTCTAACACACGCTAGACGCATGCCTTTTGTCTCAATATCTTTTGTTATTAACAAAATATATATATATATATATATGTTAACAATATATACACACACAAAGCAAGAAAGGAAGATATAAAGGTCGATAGATGAAGAAATAACAGGACAATTTATATATGAATGCATAAAAAAACTCTTGAGCATTTTAGGGTTGATGTGCTTTGCATTTGATGGCCATTTTTAAGCTTTTCTTTGTATATATCATAGGAATTTCTATATTTTAGTTTTCTCATTATTAATAGAAACTATATATAAATTGTTGAATGAATAAAAGAGCCGTAACTGTTTCGTGTGTCTTGGAAATGAGAGACTAAATCAATGAGACAAACCAATGAATGGAGTTTAAGAGAGAATAGCATACTTATCGATAATTGAGTGTCTGAGGCATGTAAATCAACATGTTCTCCTCAGAAGTTATTTCGTTCCACTATGATGAGACAATGATTTCAACCCATTAGGATTTGATTTGGCCCTTGAAGCAATTTGGCTCCGATGACCATTTCTCAGGATTCAATAACAAGTTTTGGTTGGGTGCACTCACAGTCTAAAGCTTTCAAACTCATTTAAAAGCCAAAATTATAAAAGAAATTTGATTAGAAATAGAAGGGCATTTTTTTTTTTTACTTTATTTTATTTTATTTTATCTATAATTTGAGAGATTCATTTGGACATTTGTTTATATAATATCCAAAATGAAATTTTTTTTAAAGAAATAACTTGACCATACCAACAAATTATTAACTCCTACCAAGGAGTCCTCCTCCTCTCACTGGGGTATGGGGCCTCCCATGGGTCTTGGGTCCTAGACAAGGCCCACACCCCTTGTGAGAGTAAGGAGGATTCATTTTTTAAAAGTGAATAATTTCTCAACAACTAAAAAGCGGTATAATTTTGAAGTAACTATACCGTAATGGTAAGAAGTAGTTTAGATGTAGAAGAAGAATAATAGTAGTGCTATGGATAAACACTCTCACAATAAATCCTAGTGGAAAGCTTTTTATTAGTTATCATCTAGACCTACCACTATCATTACTTTTTTACCTATCATTAATAGCTTGTCACATAAAATTTATTGTAAAAATGTTGTGCTCGTCATTTTATGCTAGCTTGTTGAATTTAAAACATTCCCAACAATAATTCAAATTTATAAAATTTTGAAGGAAGAAAAGGAATCAGAAGAGAATGGGCTAAGATGTAATGCTTAGATGTCAATGACAGTTGAAACTTTTTGCTAAAAGTATGCTAAAGTATACTTATACCTTGAAAATTTGAGAAAAAAGGGAAAAAAGTGAGGTTTTAAAAAGCTATACATAAAAACAAAAAGTTAGTGCTAAAAGCAAAAAACTAATGCAAAAAGCTTGTGCCAAACACACTCCTAGTGTTTACAAGTGAGAATTCACTTATCCTAGATGAAAGTCTCTTGAACTTAATCCTAACCTTGCACGCATGTTTGCATCTTAATCCTAACGAGTTCTTGATTAGACGCATTACTACCTTGCATCCTTCCTAGATGTTTATGGGGCTTTAGTAAGTTGCAATCTATAAGAGTGTTATGGGTTTGTTTATGTGCAGTAAGTGCAAGACACGGGTTGGGCTGCTTGGGCATAAAGCATATTGATTTATGTGGGGGAAAAAAAGAGTTTTGGTTGTGACTTTGCTTGGTAAAGCTTGATTGGGCTAGATATGGGTTATGATGATGTAGTAAGACTCACCGAATTTGGGAGGCCGCCTTCACAATAGCCACAACACCCAGTGTGCAAGGGTTTAAGTTGCTGGGCATGTGCTCAGGCCATCAGTTGTGTTAGCGCGACTTGTGTAGGGCTAGACCATTTGCACAGACAGCGCACATGTATTAAACAGGTAACATGGTAGAGCCATTACTAAGCAATTACAAATGACGTTGTTGATGTGATGGCACACAGAAAGGTTCCAAGAAAATAAACAGTGGACACACATTAGGATATAGACTTAGGATGCGGACATGTGTTCGTATCCTAACATGTCCAGAGCAACTAATGCATTGGACAATCCCAATCCATAAGCAGTTGTGCCAAAAAAGCAATTCCTCTATTATTTCAACAAGTTGATAAAACAATTACCCAACTGCCACTAAAGGCTATTTCTTGCATGATACTCAGTTTTTTTGGATATCAACAACATATATATTGGGAAAAACCGTGAGAGGAAAAACAACATATTTTGTGTATTGTGTGTGCTTTGTAAGCCTTTGTGACTAGTTTTGACTAGGGTATTTCCCAGGTGAGGGTTGTGTAAGGGAGGACTTGGTGTCATTGTACTTTTTCGTAAGGTAATAAAGGGCTGATAGTAATTATTATTCATGTGTTGTTCATGCTTTGATTCACACAAACTGTTGGCTATTTCTTTTCAGTGTTGGGTTGATTCAGACTAAGGACATACTTAGAACCATCACAAAGCAGAGCATTTGTGGTGAAAATGTACCCTGTTGCACCATGTATGGTTTAGCAAACATCTCGAATTTTGATTATTGCAATTTCAAAAGCATCAAGGAGGAAAATATGGGCAGCATAAGAAAATTTATGGCCGCATAAATAGAATTTAGCTCAAGTGGACAAAAAAGAAGATTACACTTCTGTGATTTTAAACTGATAAAAATATAGTATAATGCTCAAAAGAGTTGCATTCAGCTACGTACAATGAATTCATGGCTGAGAAATTCATAACCAAAAAAATAGAACCAATGGCCAGAAAAAATATAAAGTCATGTAACCAATTTCAGTCCGCCACATTCTCCCACGTGGTCTAACAAATTCAGTTAGAAATAGGAACTCCTCTATTATCAACAATTTACAATTAACTAGTAATTAATGCAATGAAATGGAATATTCATGAATTACAAGACAAGAACGCACATGAGAAATGGGTTATCCCTTTGATTTGAAAAATAATATCTATTCCAACAATAGCAAGAACGGGGCAAAATTTTTTTTTCCATATTTCACACTACAATTGTCTCACATGGTTCGCAAAAATCCACGAACTTCAATTAGGAAGTTATTAAGATTTTTCCTGAATCTCTGGTAATTTATACGATCAAGAGTAGAAGAGAGCTGATTTGCACTTATGAGAGACTGCAAAGCATTTACCAGCCTTGATCTGAGTGTGGGATTTGCCTGCCTTTCAATCAACTCATTGCCTAATCTCTGTTAAACAGAAAACTTGATGTCAACCCCTACGAGAACATTCCTTTGACAAAGAAGGGACTAAAGAGAAGGGGGAGGACCTAAATCATCTATCAACATTCACACAGAAAATTCATTTTAACAGATTTTGAGAAATTAATTGATTTTGATTGCAGTGAGGCAGAAGTGATATGGCTTAAACAACTCCACCTCCAATCAATACAATATCTGCAAGTTTAAGCAAACATATAATTGTATATAGGGAACTATAAAGTTGGATCCCAACAGGAAAATTTCCGGGAGTACCAGATAACTCCAAAGAAAAATATTAGCATAGAAACCCACAGACTAAAATTTCCATCCGAATTGGGGATAAGTTGATTCAATTGGGTATAAAAATAATGAATTCTTAAAAAGTAATACAATTTGGACCTATAAAACTCATAAAACTACATCGAGGATTTAAAAGAATGGTAGCATCACACAAAGAAATCAAGAAGAATACCTGATATAGGCCTTGTTCGCAAAGGATCAAAGGAAGGAGAGCATCTGCTGCACTGCCGACCAGATCAGGACTGAATAATCACAAGATACACGTAAGAATGTGATGCAAAGTAAAGCAAAAAGGCTAACCCATCTTACTACAGTGGAGGCATGTATAAGTGTGTGTTTTAATATAATTTCTCAAAAGAGATTACAACTGAGATTGGAGAAAAGGATAATCTCCTTCTGTTGTATGGACTATGGAGCACAGAAAGTCCCTCACTAGCATTTTTGTACAGATATGATCCCCTTGTTCTTCTTTCTTCTTTTTTATTTTATTATTTTATTATATTTTATTTTATCATTTTTGGTAGAGAGGAGAAAAGAAGCATGTTTAGTGTCCGTAGGATTGTCCTGTGCATGCAGGCAAACATATGCACATGGATGTGTGTAGACATAAGAATATACCATCATCAATTACAAAACCTTGATATAGATAAAGTGAACCTTTCACCTGTAATCCTCAAAAAGGAGTAACTGCAGTAATGAACGAAGAAACTGGCTCAAAATGCCTTCCTGCAAATTTCCACCTGAATCCTTATGTCCAGCAGCATGTAAGCCCAAGCCTGTTTTACCACTAGCTGTCTCTTTGTAGTGGTAGGAGGCAAGAGCTTTCAGAGATCTTAAACACATATCGATTATTTCTGCATCCTATAACATTGACAGGTAAAAAGGTCAACCACAAAGTACAACAATATGAATTACATTTTTAAAGAAGACTATGCAAAAATTGTGTAAGAAAACGTCAAATCATATGCAATGGGTAATTCAGAAAACACCCACGCAGGCCGGGCCACCCAGAAGCCCCCTGCCCCCCTCAGGACAAACGAAACCGCCCCCTTTCTATCTGATGCTCTACACCCATTAGGATACATTAGTCAATAAAAATATGATGCATTTATGCTTTATGGCATATCAGTTTACTGATATGCAGAGCAATAGTAAGTATGATGCCCCAATTGACATCAGATTCTTTTATGTGTTTGTGTGTGTGCATATCAAAGCTACTTCTGATTACCTGGTGGTGGAGACCAAAATCAAGAGTGCCAAGAACATGTGCAAAGGCTTCGCTGTTTAGTTGTGCAACTGTTTCAGGATAAACCTCTAAGAGATGTGATAGAAGAGCAAAGTACTGCACAAGAATGTACAATATATCAGCTTCCCCAAAAATGAAGCAAGGGCTTTTTCTTTGATGATGAATAGTAATTCTTACATCATGACAAAGCTTGGGGTATTTCAGCAGATCCAATGATATCAGAGGGGTAACTATGTGAAGACCAAAATATACAACCTGAAACACCGATAAATTAGGAATTTTTGTTTGTTTGTTTGCCTCTTTTGATGGGAAACACATTAAATGCTTGCTATCTATGGAATTTCTATAGAGTAACTGCAAAATGGAATTACTTGAGATATATTTGTGCCTTGTGTCTCAATAGAATCTGATGAAAAATCAACCTGCAATATTCATCACGTATAAATAAGGTTCATCTAAAACCTAGAAGTAAACGATCCCATTTTCAAAAATTGAAAATAAAAACTAAAAAACGTATACCATATCTTTTGAACAGAGGCTTGAAAGGAGTTGAAGAAGAGCACGCAAGTCCTTATACTTCTCGGTCTTTGCCTCACTAAGTAAGCTGCTCGAAAGACTTACCGATATCTAGAAAAACAGTGAAGAAAAAAATTCAAAAGAAAATAATACATCAGCAGTGTAAACCCAACATCATATTAACACAATAATATGAAATGAACCATTTACATTAAGAGAAAAGTAAGAAAGACATGGCAACAATAATGATTATGTACTAATTCATTCACTGTAAGCAAAAACAATAAAAACAATTACAATAGTAGAGAAATAATTTCCACCCCACAATGGTAAAGCAATGAATTCCAGAACATAATTAAACATTCAAGTATAACAGTAACAAGCTACAACGTTTTCCCAGTTTAATACTTTCTTAACATATTAAAAAATTGGAAAAGAACTGTGAACAATAAAGTCACAAACAATTTTTAAGATGACTTTGATCCCAAATGTTAATGTTGCAACACATTCCCTTCGCCTTTGGGAAATTCAGAAGCAGAAGAGGGATTAAAATCGATTATTTGGCCGTTATTTATCCCAGTAACATGAAAGTGCAAATTCTATTGGACATCATACATCACTATTGCATGAATCCTTACCCAAGATGCACAATTTTGAACAGACTGACTGCTAGTTCAATAACCAATATAATTATCAAAAAAACAAACTGACCAGTTAACCTCCAATGTTGGAGGTAATTTTTCAGGCAGAATCTGGGACTGAAACCTGGTCATCATGCTTTTCTATTATATTTCCCATAGGTTGAACCACATACTGCCTTTCAGAGGGAATATATCCTAAAAAGTTAATTCGTAATGCGTTTACCCTCCCGCTTTCCCACGAGTCTATTCTAGATATCTATAGGCTTTTATTTGCATAAAATCAGGTTTGTCGTCCATCTAATAAAAAATTTTGCCATCATCATCCACAGCCATATTCATACAAACACACATGGGATAAAATGACGAAAAAATTTTCCTGTGTAGAAAGATTGTTCTAATTAGAACAACCTAAATAGATGGGTTACATTATGACACACACACACATCACTGATAAACATTTTTTCTTTGACTAGCATAATCAGTCCTCACTAGAGAAGGAAAATAGGGAGGGCAAAGATTTACCTTGCCTATATTGTGGGATGAGTAGAGCTGAAGCAAACGCATGCAGAAGTCAACAACTATTGCTGTTTCGTGTGCTTCTAGATAACTAATTTGTCCATTTACCCAGGCAACAACGAATTTAAGTAGCAGATAAACAACTGCAGACTAAGCAACAATTATAGGTCAGAATAGATGAGTGAACCCCTAAATTTCAGAAGCATGCAGTTGATTACAGATTAAACCTTAACAAAAAAGAGTGGATGTGGTTCATGAAACCCAATTTTGAGAGCTAAAAATTGAAAACTTGCAAGTAGAAAATATAAGGCAGTAAACCACAATCTCTGAGAAAGTAGAGTCCAGCTAGTGTTGGTGGCACCATGTTTAAGAAAAATTCAGCAGGTAGGTACGAATGCAAACAACACATACATGAGCGATCCAAATATTCATGATTTCTTATAGATACCAAATTGACACTGGACAAAACCAAAACTTGATACAACATGGAAATTTGAAGAACAAAAACAATAAAAATAACCTAGGATTCAGCACCTAGGTTGCTTGGAGTTAGTATCAAGTTGGAAAGAAAACCTAGTAGTCAGCACATAGGGTTGTTAGATGGAGTCAACACCAAACCATTGGAAAATTTCTGAAAGAAATTTTAATTATCATTAATCAAGCAAACTGTAAACTGTCTCCATAGGAGTACAATATTTTGTTTATATAGACAAGTAGGGAAAAAAATAATTTTAATTCTTATGACTTAGGGAGACCTAGTTCTAAATGACTTTGGAAAACCCAATTATTGAATTACAAAAATAACCTTAACCTTAACCGAAATAAAAATAAAAATAACCTAATTAACTAATAAGACCTAAAATAAATATAATTGACTTTCAAAATTAAATATAACTAAATTAAAAAATATAAAAAATTTGTACTTCCCCTATCAGAAATATTCATTGTAAAATGCATTTACCTTCCTGTAAACTGCGTAGATAGCAGCGCAATATATTTCATGGTAAGTGTAAAGGAAATATTAGTTTGAGAAAGGTTATAAGCACGCTGAAAAGTTGACTTATCATAAAGAAAACACAGAGAAAAGAGAATACAATCTATACCTCATGTTTGTAAACTTCAAGAAGAACCAGAATAGGGTTCATTACAGAGAAACCCAACTCATAAATTGCCTTCTGTGTCCGAGGTTCTGAGGCATTTGCCACTCCACGAAGCCGTTCCAACACGCAACTGACCTACAGGATGTCTGTGATGTTATAAAAACAATTATTGTTCTTCACAAACGAAAACAACATAAGCATTAAAAAAGTTTCCTGTCCTTACCAACAGTATAATATCTGGTTGTTGAGCAACACTTTTTAAGTCATTCTTGCTAGATAATTCCCCTAGATATGTTGCCATATGACCCATGAGATCCCTTATGTACCTTTATGATTAATACACAAAAATTAGGCTGTACATAATCACACAAACTCTGCAGATGAATAATACATAAGCGGAAGGAAACCTATAATGGAACTCACTGGTTTGATGCCTCTGAATTTATCAAGCCAGAAGCTGAATGAACAAGTGTTTGTGCAAGTGAACGCTTCAACAGGGAAAGAATTGTGGTTACACAAATTGAAGAATAAGTAACTCACTGGGTCAAAACATATGAGGTTCTTACCTGATGAGCAAGATCCAACAAGAACAAACTCTTTTCATTAGCAAAAGCATTTGCTAGGTTGCGCCATGAATCCTACAGAATATATCAGGAACTTAAAACAAAATAACTCATATTGATTTTTTACATACTGAAAAATGATACAAATATATTTGTAATTTTTTTTCTCCTTATTATAAAACAAGGTATTACATTAAGGGCAAAGCTGATTCAAAGAGAGCTCCAATCACTGAGGGTTGCAGACTCCAAAAGAACAAATGATTTTCCATGAATAGAAATCCATGTTGTTCCAAAATGCATAGGAATTACAATGTGTATGTATAACAAGATACATATGATGCTTACTTAGATGGAAATAATAAGCCAGCCAAACTCAAATCTTTTATATTTTACATTGACTAAGTTTGTCAAGATTTTTGCTTCAAGATGATCAACGAGACTCCTAAAAGAAGCACAGACTCTAGGCATAAAGATGTGATGGGGACCAAGAGCCCTCCAAACAAAATCTCCCCTTGAAACTTTTCCCCTTGCACCAAATTCAAATTTTTTTATCAAATTTTTTCAAAAAACCGTTCCTTAAGTTTAGATTCTCATGAAGCCAGCATAACCCTTGTGTTAACATTATGGTTGATGTTTGATCACTTCATCCAATTTAAATTTAAAATCCTTAATTGACAAGATTTTCAAATTTGACTAGTATGTCGCAGATGCACCTGAAAGTTGATTAACCACTTTTGCAAATTGGTTATTTTTTAAGTGTCCACACAATTTTTATCTGCCTCGTAAATGTTAAGAATTCATAGTCTTACTGAGTCAAGATGAGTAGCAAAAAACACCAGCTTTCCATCTATGGGGGTAGGAATCTTGACTCCCACATTTCATAAATAGTGGGATGTAGTTCAAAGGTATCAGTCAAGGGACAATGAAAATAATCCCAATATTAAAAATTTATGACCCCAAACCCAGAGTCCAAGGTTACAAAACAAGCCCTGAACAGCATCCAACTTTTTATATGAATGTGCATGAGAAGCAAACCATAAAGAGGAAGTAGTATGGCCCATAGCACACAGTGAATCAAGGTTAGCACAAGAACCTTGAAAATTTTACCTAACATACCTAGGCCAGGACAGCACCATCAGAAAAACTGCATATGATATAACTAACATGAGTATCAGGAAAATTAAAAAAGAGACTGCAACTTCAGTGTTTGCTTTCCAAACGATAAACAGTTATAGGTTTGTCACTCACATGCACATATCGGAAAAATATTCCACAAATTAAAAGCAGTGATTTCTGTATCTACATGCGGTTTCATAACAAGCATGCAAAAGTTCACTCAAATGCTCAATATAACTAAATAATTATTAGAATCAATTACAGGTATTTTTTTTTCCTTGCCATGTGTGGTTTCTAAGGCTTTGTTGTTGTGATTGTTTAGGGTTTACTTGTTTGACAGATCTCAGAAAGGCTGTCAACTGGATATAATGACACAGGCTGTAAGTTTTTATATATATAAACATACAGGCAGATGTTCGACTTACCAAGGAAACAAGATGAACACAAATATGTTTTTCCCGAACAAGTGCATGAAGAAGCTGATAACATGTAAGTGCCTGTCAAAAAAATACAAAAAAAAAAAAATATGACAACAGATATATTTTTCAGGCAGAAAAATTAAAGACCTGAAATTGATTTTTCATTTTTAAGTCCACCATTTTAGTCATTTAAAATCATGATGTAAGATAGAGTCTAGACATTTTCCAATATCAGAAACAAGGGAACATGTATAACTCATCAAACAGGATTTGTTTTCGAAAGTGGGGGAGGGAAAGGTGAAGTTCAAACCACAGACATGGGGGCACCACAAAGGATGCCATTACCACTAAACTCCATGTATAACTCATCAAACAGGTATGTAATATATAATACATTAACACTAACTCAAGATTGATAAAATATTTTCCAGAAGTTATGTCAAATATTAAATGATGCAATTAGATGAAGTTATATTCTACAAAATCTTTACCTATAGATATTTTTTCCTATTTACTCAGAGACATGATGAATGATCCAGTTTTATTTGTTCTTTTGTGGATTTTGTAATGCATTAATAATTTTAAACTCTATAGTGAATGAAGCTAAGTTTAAAAACTAATACAGGTGTCTGCAAAATTACATTTCAACAAACAAAACTCACTCTGATAAGAATTACGTTGAAAATTTGGCATTTAAAAAATTGTAAACACATTTATAGATAGTGTTTTAATGACAAAGTGATTTAAAAACAAACTAAGAAAACTTTACATATAATATGAAAGATCATATGGGGGGAGTTCGTAGCTTTTTCATTGAGTCTAAATCCTTTAAATTAGTTTTAGAGGAAGGGGGCCGTTACTTCTTGCTAAGGATTTTTGAGAGGGGCAAATTCTTTATGAGATCAGTTTTCATGGGTAAGAATGCAGCAATATGGCTGATGAAGAACATTGATGACTTTGTTGTTGGGGAGAGTTCCAAGCAGTTTTTTATTTTTAGAGAGGGGGACACTGCTTTTACTCTCCAAAGGAGCTTCAACTCTTTTGGTCAGTTCTTGCTACTGACTGAACTCAAAGTGGGTGGATGTAGGAGGTCAGTTATTATCCCTGAAGGCAAAGAGAAGCTCGGTTGGAGGGCTTTTGGCCTTGAACTTAGAAAGCTGTTGTATCCCTCACATTTTGCGTTGGCTGGTTTTGGTCCTCCAAGTTTTTTTCCTCAGGTGCAGAGGTACAACTTGGAAGCCCAAAACTCTAGAACCTTTGCTGATGTTGTGCAAGGCTTCCATGGAAGAACAGAAGATAGAAAGTTCCTTAAGAAGCTGGATGTAAAGAAGGGGGTGAATCTGAGAACTCAAGGTGCCAAAGTGGGGGGGTTTCCGGTGGGTAAGGCTGATAAGAGGGAGGTGGTGAGAGGGGAAAGGAGGAAACAGAGCATTAATGTGGAGGCTGAGGTTGGTGAGCATTATCTGGCAGATAGGAGGTTACGTTTCCCAAGCTTCAGTTTGAATTCAAAAGATGATGGAAAGATGAAGAAGAGTGATGCTAGGAGTTATGGCTGGTCAGGAAGAGGTCTTATCGTGGAGGTTGATGTGATAGGGAAGAGGCGGGTTTCCTGGGACAGAAACAACGTGGGAGATATGAATTTTAGAGGGGAATCACGTGTAGGGGCTTCGGGCTGCAATGTTAGAGGTTTTAAGGCCCTTAAATGGGTTGCAAGGGATCCCAACCAGGCTGAACCAGTATTGGGCCTTGCCACAAGCCCATTGGTGGCTGACCCAGGCGTGGGTTGCTTTAATTTCTCTGGCCCAAGTCAGTATGAAGAGGGTGAGAGCTCTCGGTCAGGTGCAGAGAAACTAACCCAGAGCCCGATGGAGGAGGCGAGCCCCATGGCTTGTTCCCAGTGCTCCGATCACGTGCCGGTGGTGCTGGGCCGGGCTTCTCAGCCTCCGACGGGGGCCGGCGGCTCATCCTCTGCCGGAAACAGCTCCGATGAGTCCATTTTTTCACCGGGTAAGTCTGAGCTGACGTTGTTGAGGTCACCGGTGGATCTCCTTTCTTCTTTTCTCTTCCTTTCTAGGCTCTTTTTGTGCTTTTCGAGGGCTGGGCTAGTGGATACATCCATGCAGGCTGTGGGTGATGCCCCTGGGGAGGGAGTTTTGGTGGTGGAAGAGTTGGAAAACTTAGAAATGAGTTTGGGTGTGTTTCACACGAAGGCAGGGAGTGAGGTCAGTGGGGAGGGAGTTTTGGATGTGGAAGAGTTGAACAATTCTGAGCTGGGACTGGGTGTGATACCCACGATGGCAGCAGGTGATGCCCCTGGGGAGAGTGCTTTGGTGGTGGAAGAGCTGTATAATTCTGTTTTGGATTTGGGAGGAGAGGATAGATTATCAATCCCTCTGAGGTCTATCACTCCCTTTGGGATGCCTTTGGCAGCTGAGTTGGACTGTGATTATGAGGCATTGGAGTGTGTGGATACGTTAGATATCTCCAGGTGGGTGAAGAATAGACTTCCTGGTTTTAGTAAACTGGTGGGGCTTCCTCTGAGTCGACATGAGAAGTTATGTATTGCTTTGTTACAAAAGATTGAGAAGGAGACGGAGGATGTCAAAGTGTCGTACAGGAAAGTTGCAAATCCTAGTAAAGCTCTCACTAAAAAGAATAGAGGGAAGAGAGAGCTAAGGAACTTGCAATCTTCGGTTAACTATGATGGCAAGTAGAGTGTAGGTTGCTGAGCTATTTAATTAGTTGGGTTTTTCATGTCTTTATGAATTTAAAAATTCTTTCTTGGAACGTTAGGGGATTGAACGATTGTCGGAAACGGTTAGTTGTGAAAAATTTATTGCGGGAGTGGAAGTGTGATGTTATTTGCCTGCAAGAGACTAAGCTTTCTGGCTTGGACAGACAATTGGTTGGCAGCCTGTGGAGCTGTCCCTTTGTGGATTGGGTGGCTTTAGATGCTGTCCAGACGGCGGGTGGGGTTTTGTTGATGTGGGATAGAAGGGTATTGGAGAGGTTGGACTTTCTTCTAGGTTCTTTTTCTGTGTCTGTTCTGTGGAAAGGGGTGGGGGATGGATTTACTTGGGCGTGTACTGGGGTTTATGGCCCAATAGATAATAATGCGAGGGGGACTTATGTGGGACGAGTTGGTAGGTATTCGGCAATATTGGAATGTTCCTTGGTGTTGCATTGGGGATTTTAATATTGTTCGTTTCCCAAGTGAAAGGTCGGGTAACTCCCGTCTTACTCCGGCTATGGAACTTTTTTCGGAGTTCATTGAGGATCTTAATTTGATTGATTTGCCTTTGGAGGGAGGGCGTTTTACCTGGTCTAGTGGCTCCGATCGGCCTTCGATGTCTAGGATAGACAGAGTGTTGGTGTCTCATGATTGGGAAGAGCATTACCCGGATGTGTCCCAGCGGGTTTTACCTCGTCCTGTTTCAGATCATTTTCCAATCTTGGTGGAGGTAGGGGGAATGGCGAGGGGGAAAAGTCCGTTTAGGTTTGAGAATATGTGGTTAAAGACGGACGGGTTCATTGATAGAGTTCACTCTTGGTGGAATCGGCATTCTTTCTCTGGTACTCCTAGCTTTGTGTTTGCCAAAAAATTGAAGGCCTTGAAAGAAGATATCATCCAGTGGAACCGGTCAGAGTTTGGTCATGTCGGACACAAAAAGTCTCAATTATTAGAGACTTTGAAATTGCTTGATGCCAAGGAAGGGGAGTTTGGCCTCACTGATGCTGAGACATGCGAGAGGATTGTGGTGAGATCCGAAGTAGAGAGTCTTCTCTCTTTGGAAGAAATCTCTTGGAGACAGAAATCTAGAATGTTATGGATTAAAGAAGGAGACAACAATACTAAATTCTTCCATAAGATGGCTAATTCCCGTAGAAGGCTTAACCATCTAAGAATTTTGGAGGTGGATGGGGTGGTTTATGAGGAGCCGTCTGAGGTGGCTAATCAAGTGGTTCAATTTTATAAAAATTTGTATCAAGAGACAGAAGAGTGGAGGCCTTTTGCGGAAGGTTTGGAGTTTGATCAGATAGATGGGTCGGAGAGGTGTTGGCTTGAAAGGAGGTTTGAGAAGGAGGAGATTCTTCTAGCGGTGCATGAGTTGGCTGGGGATAAAGCCCCAGGTCCAGACGGTTTTTCTATGGCCTTCTTCCACCATTGTTGGAGAGTGGTGGAAAGTGATGTTCTAGCAGTTTTTGAGGAGTTCTATCTCCACAGTAAGTTTGAGAAATCCCTAAATGCTACTTTTATTGCCTTAATTCCTAAGAAGAATGAGGCTTCCAATATCCGAGATTTCAGGCCTATTAGCCTGGTGGGGAGCTTGTACAAGATCTTGTCTAAGGTTTTGGCAAACCGCTTGAAGACGATTTTAGACCAACTGATCTCTGAGTCCCA
Source organism: Quercus gilva (assembly GCA_023621385.1). Lineage (NCBI taxonomy): Eukaryota > Viridiplantae > Streptophyta > Magnoliopsida > Fagales > Fagaceae > Quercus > Quercus gilva. Next base: position 49,746,534 of record CM042475.1, read on the forward strand.
AAATAGTTTTGTGGGAGGTAGACAAATTCTTGACTCAGTTCTCATTGCTAACGAGTGTGTAGATAGCCGCGTTAAGAGTAAGACTCCGGGGGTTATTTGTAAGCTTGATATCGAGAAAGCTTATGATCACGTGAATTGGGAGGCTTTACTTGATCTCTTGAAGAGAATGGGCTTTGGGGAGAAGTGGTGTAGATGGATCCGGACTTGTATTTCTACTGTTCATTTCTCTATTTTGGTCAATGGGACTCCAGCTGACTTCTTTAGGAGCACGATGGGTTTGAGACAAGGGGACCCGCTATCTCCTATGTTGTTTCTGGTTATTATGGAGGTCTTAAGCAGAATGCTGAAAAGAGTTGAAGGTGCTGGTTTGATCAAGGGTTTTATGGCAGATGACAGACGGGGTGAAGGGGAATGTGTCTCTCATCTTTTGTTTGCGGATGACACTATTCTTTTTTGTGATGCGGAAGAGGAGCAGATCCTTCATATTCGGATGCTTCTCCTCTGTTTTCAGGCTGTAACAGGTTTGAAGGTTAATGTTCTGAAAAGCGAGATGGTTCCAATAGGAGAGGTTAATAATGTGCATGCCTTGGCAGAGATTCTGGGTTGCAGGATTGGGACTTTGCCTATAACCTATTTAGGTATGCCGCTAGGGGCTCCTTATAAGTCTCCCTCTATTTGGAACCCTATTTTGGAGAAATTTAAGCGGAACCTGGCTGAGTGGAAAAAGCTGTATTTATCGAAAGGCGGAAGACTGACGTTACTTAAGAGTACGCTTTCTAGCCTTCCTACTTATTATTTGTCTCTTTTCACCATCCCTTCGCATGTGGCGAATAAGATTGAGAAGATGCAAAGGGATTTCTTGTGGGGGGAGTCGAAGGCTCACTTGGTGGGGTGGGATAAGGTGTGTGCTCCTAAGGTGAATGGTGGTTTGGGTGTAAGGAAAATAACCACTTTCAACAAAGCCTTATTAGGAAAATGGTTATGGCGGTTTGGGGTGGAGGAGAACCGTCTTTGGAGGAGGGTTGTAGTTTCGAAGTTTGGGGAAGAGTGGGGGGGTTGGTCTTCTAAGTTGGGTAGGGGTGCATATGGGTGTGGTTTATGGAGAAGTATTCGAAAAGGTTGGGAGGTGTTTAGTAAATGCATCCAGTTTGAAGTAGGGGTGGGGGATAGAGTGAAGTTTTGGACAGATAGGTGGTGTGGGGACTTCTCTCTCCATCGATCCTTCCCATTGGTGTATGGGATTGCTGCTAACAGAGAGGCTTCGGTGGCCTTGTCTCTCGAAAGGTTGGGGATGGAGGCTCAGAGAAGCTGGAATGTTCGTCTGTTAAGAGATCCTAATGATTGGGAGATGGGTGAGGTGGATGAATTCCTCAGTACCTTGAGCTCTAATTTGCCTCGATCTGAGCTTGGAGACCGTATGAGGTGGATGTTGACAAAGAAAGGGGATTTTGACATCCGCTCTTTCTACAACAAGCTTCGTTGTCCTTTGCCTATTATCTTTCCTTGGAAAGGTATCTGGAAGGTTAAGGCTCCTCCACGCGTCTCTTTCTTTGTTTGGACTGCAACTTGGGAGAAGATTCTCACAGGAGACATTCTGAGGCGTAGAGGAGTGGTTTTTGTTGATCGGTGCATTATGTATCGTAGCAATGGGGAGACGGTGAATCATCTGCTTCTTCATTGTGAAAAAGCTTATTTGCTGTGGAGCTTGGTTTTTAGAACTTTTGGGATCTCTTGGGTTCTGCCAAGATCGGTTGCAGATATGCTTTTTGGTTGGTGGAATTGGTTTGGGAAGCATTCTTCTAGAATTTGGAATTTAGCTCCTCTGTGTCTGATGTGGTGTATCTGGAGGGAGCGGAACTGGCGAACCTTTGAAGATACGGACAAATCCGATAATCAGTTGCTCGCTTTCTTTAGTGGTTCTCTTTTTGATTGGACTAGGGCTTGGGGAATCACCTCTAGTGACTCTCTCCCTTTGTTCCTTAATTCTCTACTTTGTACTTAGTTTTTATGTTGGCTATTGTTTGTTTTGTTGTTTTTCTTGTGGTTTGTTTCCTTCTTTGTACTCCTTGCTCTACCTTTTGATTTCTTGAGGTAGCTCTTTTAATATACATCTTTTTACTTATCAAAAAAAAAAAAACATATAATATGAATATAAACCACTAAAATATCATTTTTTAATTAAAAAAAAAGAAAACGAGAGACCAGGACCAAAATAAGCATTGTGTAAAAATATGTAAATAAGAATACACTTGAGGATGAGGAGAATAAAGAAAATGTTTGACAATTGTAGAACATCAAATAATGTCAAAGTAAATGTGACTCTGTAAGTCATACCTGCAAATCCTTCTCCCCAGGATAGGACAATAGCGTTGTGACGGATACACGAACAATAATGTCAAGCACAAGTTTTCCTTGATTATACTCCCTGAAAAAACTATGTAAACCTTTTCTCAACTGTTGAGACTGGAGCTGATGATCCTGACTGCGAGTCTCTCTTACTTCTTCAGGGTTCATAAGATATGTACGGGACCATCTTGCAAAGAACCATATAACAGCCTAAACAAAGCATTAATACAATTACTTGAACCAAGAGAATGGCCAGAAACAACTAGCAAATGTTCAAAGAGGACCACACTCAAAACAGCCTATTATTCCAGTATAAAATTACTTTGTACAGATGAAGTAATCAACCATTTAATAGGTAATAAAAGGACTTAGAAACCATTGGTATTTGACCAAATTTGATTCAGTTCTTGAAACACAAAGTGCATTTTCTGTCATAGGAAGTGCTTAGACAAAACAAAAGTTATGTCAACCACACAAACGCATTTATGCCAGCTCAAGTAAAGCAAGAGTTGACATTTTCACGTTAAGTAAGGATGCTATACATGTTTATGTATTAAACCTGTCAACAAAATATCACATTTTATTAGTTAAGTTCTATGGCTATGTATTCTTTGCAAACTATAGTTGTAAAGTGAGCAATTAGATTGGATTTGATATCCATAATTGATGAATTGCTAAAAGGGGTAAAGTGAAAACGTGAAATGTAGATGGAACAATGTAGTATGGGGCAAAAAGGACATGAAATTAATAAGCTACCTCCAAGAGTCGAGGACTGAAAACAGATGCTCTCATTTTTGGATCTAAACTCTGCTCAGCAAACCCTATAATTGAGCTGCACCAAATGAAGGCAACACAAATTAATTACTGCATGTTTGAAAAGGAGAAGAGACAATAACAAGCCTAGTATTTAGGAAAATCATAAATTTCTTAATTTTCAACTAGTGATTTCTAATAATGGTGTGCTAGGAGGCATGGTGAAAACACTATGAAGTAGCACAACGTGAGTAATATAAATTATATAATAATAGGTTTGCAATGAAAGATTACTGGTAATCACGTTATAATACATATCCAAAGGACCTTTTGATGGCCAAATTTCAAAAGCATGTCAAAAATTCAAATGCACCCACATCCATCTTGACAATTAAAACATGCCAAGAGATTTCCATATAATGCCTCTTTCCTCCAATGTACTCTGGTTCAAATGGAATTTTTTCCTCCGAAAGAATGGTTAGAAGATCAGGTGTCCCCACCAGATGTCAATATCAGAATAATCTTTGTGATTTTTTTTTTAGATCTTCTATATGTGGAATGGATTAGAGTGAGGTGAATATTGGATATAGAAAACAGCTCCCCCTTTTCTTATCTCTCTTCTTATTCATCAACAAATGTAACTTGTAAATCTTCTAAATGAATCAGGTTTAGGCAAGCAAGCTGATTATTTTGTTTCTCTTTTATTTTTAAGTTATTTTTATCTTCTGATTGTGTGATATCAAGAACAACGAGAAGTTGCAAGCTATATTGAACTTTACAGCTAGTCAGAATAAACAAGTCCACTAGTGCAGTCATAGAAAGAAAACAAAATACTTGCCTAGAAAGTACAATGACAGGATGTTCATCTGCTCCCATGTTGTCAGTAAAGTAGGTTTGAATAGCATATGGAACCTGAATATAATGTAGCATAAGCAATAAATTAGAATTTGTTATCACAAATCAACTGATTTTAGATACAAAAATGCCACATAGCCCATAACAAAAAGTATGCTTGAATTGCATCTAAGACAAACTGACATGCTGATATTTGAAAAAAGGCACTACATAAAAAAAAAAATAAAACCAAAACATAATGAAACAATTATGCTAAAATAGAACTTTTGCCTTTACAGAGTAGATAATTTTCCAAAAAGTGCAGCTATAACATATATTAGACATAAAATTCCACCAACAATTCAGATTTAAAATCAACAATATCGGGTGAGGAGCTTTAATGCATGAAATTACAGCAGTTGACCACAAATCAATATATATATATATATATATATAAATATATATAAATAAAAGCAGAGACCTCATGTGGGAAAGCATGAGGTTCTACCAAGTGGCACATTGTATGACATTCTTTTCATTTAGGCTTCCACCTCATCTACATTTAGCATTTATGTCAAACTATTAAGTAATGGCAAATGCATTTGTTTCAATGTATTTATTTATCAAAAAAAAAAATTTATTTCAATGTATTTTTTTTTTTTATGGGAAAAGGCAAAAATTTGTATACATTTATAACTTATTACTTTGAATAGACACAAATGGATCTAAAAAGTCATGGGAAATGTAGGAATTAAGAAAAATTTTCAATTTTCTGCACAAGACTAATTGTCGGATTCAATGAATTAGGTAAATATTATTTGCCTCTACATTTGCCCAATATAAATCCCCATTTCTATTGGACTTAAAAGTTAAACTTCCATAATTTTTCTCACAATATCTTTGGTTTTCTTTTGGAGAGGTATATTAATTTTCAAAATATTATGTTCGTCTTAAATATTTTGTTTAGATTTTATGTATACGTTTTTCCTTATGTAGCATTGTAATGTATTTAGGCTTATTTTTTTTCATATTATGTGCCAATTTATATTTTTGATTTTCCGTATGATGCATATACTTGGTAAGAATTTGTTTTTGGCTGCTTTTAGTTCAATTAAAATTTGGAGATTAAATTGTGATATTATTGCATCACCATGACATTATTTTTCTTCTTGTTGTATCATGAAATTCTAGAAGTTTTTATAGCTAATTGATATATAAATCATAAATCATACAAGAAAGACACCTAGGAACCAACAGGTTTGTAGGTGACAATGTGAACCATGTGATCTGGTGACATTTCTTGGTTGCATGAATTAGAGGAATTTTCCTCCAATGTATTTAGTTTAAATTTAGTATTAGTAGAAAACCTCATAGATTAACTGTGACTAACAATAATAGTATTCATGAAATCAATGGGACATAAATAATTTCTTACAAAATCTATCAAAATGCACTGCACATTGCACGAGATTTCGGCTAGTTATTTGTTAATGGTAGTTCACAAACTATTTATCTGTAGAGCAACCAGCATTTTTCAGCACAATAAATCATATTACATCTGACTAATAAAGCAGTACTTTTATTGTATATATGCAAAATAAACTGCATGCGCTAACAGAAAAACTTGTGAATGGACAAAGTAATCAGAAAATTCCATATTGGACTATTGGCAACAGAAAAGTTTAGAAATAAGCAGAGATTAACCAGTTACCAGGGGTGTTTCTCCCTCCCCTTCATCAGCAAGTACATGCCCAGCAATTAGTAAAAGTGAATAAACTTCTTCCAAAGTTTCTGTTGGATCAATAATGCCCCTGCCCTACAAATGAAGTGGATAGCTTGAGAGATGAGCAAAAGGTCTACAAATTTTTTTATAAGTAAATCAATTTCATTCAGAGAGGACAATAAATGTACATGAAATATGTATCAAACCACTCAGTAAGAAATTACACCCTCAAATATAAATTGTTTAGAAATTCTAAAAGAGTACATTAGGGAAGATTGCCTAGATTAATTGTCCAGTCATACATTCTTAACATGGACCGCTTGATGACATGGTTTGGGCATTTAAAATTGAATGTTCTGCTATTTCTCTCACGCCAAATTTTCCACAATACACACAAGGTACAGTAGTCGAAATTTTCGAATATCTAAGACAATGAAAGCTCCCTTGCCAACAACCTAACAACTGAATCACCATTTTTAACATAACCCATGATATCCCCACATAGAAAATACAAAGAATGATCAAATATCCCTCACCACCCGTAGTGAAGAATAAGGTGCTCAATTGATTCCTCCCCCACTGTTCTTGTGCATACAATACCAATTAATAATCAAATATTTCTTTTCCGAACCCACCATTAAAATTTTTCCAAACGTTGCTGCTGTCCATGCAAACAAAACACCTTTCAGGCACCTTTACACTCCATATAGTCCTCCAAGGAAAAATAATCCCAGTAGGACCCCTCAATGCATTGAAGTTTGAGCAACTTTGAATTTTCCTGCCTTTTAAGGTCTCCAAGATATTTGATCTTCCCGAGTTGTCTTGAAGGTAGATTTGTTAGAATTATGGTTACATGATTCAATTTACCATTTCTTAACAGCTTAAGCTGTTGGAACAATTGATAATCTAACATGGTATCAATGATTACCATGGTATCAAAGCAAGAGATCTTGAGTTTGATCCTTTTCTTTACTCTACCTCCCATTTAAAATGTTAAAAATCTCATATGTTGAGTCCTACTTATTAAGGGTGAGTTTAAGGCCACACGTGGAGGGAGTATTAGAATTACAGTTAAATAATTAAATTCATCATTTCCTAATAGCTTAAACTTTTGGGACAATCGGTAATTTAACAAGATTAAAATATAATAAATCAAATAAGAAATCCACAAATTCCAATTCCCAATCTTGGATTGACCAGCTAAACTGAGGGTTCCAACTTCGCCCATCACTCAAATAAGAAGGTATTACGTGTTCTTATCTGCAATTCGAAATAAATCTGGAAATACATCTTTAAGACAAGCTACACCAAAAATCATACCAAAATGGAACTGGCAAACTGTCCCCTGACTAATCCAACCTCCTCGAATAGATTTCCAAAGACTTGCCCCATGTGAACCCCTAACCTCCACACCCCATGATTCTCCACATTTAGTACATATAATTATGCCTCCAAAGATATATTTTTCAACCCCAAACCTCCACAACCATTTCCCTAACAAGGCTTGATTGAAATTTCTCAACATACAAATCCCCAATCCTCCCTCCTTCAAAGGAGAACAAACTCTCTCCCAATCTGTTAAATGGAATTTCCTAACATCCCCATACTAAATCTCTTTGGAGATTCTCCAATCAATTAGCACTATGAATGGGAATTTTAAAGAGTGACATAAACTACGTTGGAAGAGAATAAAATGTACAAATAAAGAACTTTTTGCCTAAGAGACTCAATGTCATATCAGAAAATTAGGTAAAAAAAAACTTTTCAAGAACAAAAGTCAAATTTTTCATATGATACCGCAATCCACAACAGAAGTGACAATATGAACCTCGGTTTGATTTCCTATATTTGGCTAATATTTAAGGCCTGTTTTCTATACAAATATAATAATTATCACATAATGCAAGCTTAGATAGGATACAACTAATGTAAATCAAAATCTGTCAGAATACATGATCTTTGCAGGAAATAATAACCCTTACTATTTAAATCGTTATGATGAGCAGAAAATATTTGTTCACAACAAAGAAATCCCTCAAATATGAAGATAAAAACCACCTGATTAAGCCGTGCAAAGCGTTCAGAAAACAGCCTCGTGAGCAAAGGAATTGCGACATGAATTGCTGCTCTCGCAATAAGAGCATAAGAACTTAATCTTTCATCCATGGCTGCAAGGACCATATGCTAGTTTGTAAAGTGAACTAAAGCCAAAAATGAAGGATAAAGATGATTATTAAACAAAAGTAACTACTTAAATAATGTGTCCTCATCATTCAACACCGACTGAAACCTGGTACTGTCATTAACAACTGAATCAATAATGAGAACTAACAAAACCCAAGAATATGGAAGATTTATCTTTTTCCCATACCAGAGATTGAAGATTGAAGGTAGTCACCATCAACATCATCCGTCAAGGCTGAAGAAGCAGCTGCTATATCACATATAACATTCATGGTCATGACCAGATAAAATGCCCAAAGAAATTGATTGCAAAACAAAAAAGCGAGGATAAAGCGACACAGTAACATGTCAGAACTACCTTTTAGCTCAGACTCTACAATCAAGGCAAAGAGATTGCCAGCAGCATTTATCCCTTCAGGAGGAAGCATTGCATTCCCACCAGTACTATCCAATGGCTGAAGATGAATCACAAAGAATTCTTAGTTCTAAGGCAATGTCAAACAGCTTACAAACTAAACGCATCACAATAGTCATATGATATATCATAAATATAAAATGCTTTCATCAGTAATAATGCTAGTACGCTAGAATCATCAATGAAACTACTATGGCATAGATCGCTCTCATCATCTTTCAAAACAGGTAGCAATTGACTACCTATTAAATATGAAAACAATGTCCTTGTTGCACACATATGGTAACAAGATAAAATATGCTAAAAGTGTAATAGTTATATATGCTTATTATAGTGCATTAAATACATACCACAAGAAGAGCAGTCCAGGTATCTAACAAGATATCACGTGCCTCCCAGCTCCATGTCTCCTCTTCAGGGTAAGTAGACATAAGGATTTTAACAACCTCACACATCAAGGTGGATAATAGGGTAAGAGTGCCAAAAGGCCTGAACATCAAAGCAAAAGATCAGATAAGACAAGATAATACATCTTCAAAGATGTATACTCCATCATATGAATAGCCCCTACAAGAATGATAAGTAATTCCTCATTTATACTCCGTGTACATTAAGTATTTCCTCTTCATCAACAAATTTTATTACTTACATAAAAATATAAATAAAAAATTGATAAGTAAAGAACAAAGAACTGCAATAATAGAATACTCTGTGACTAACCTTGTGGACATTAAGAGCTGGTCAAACACAAAGGGAGTTGTTACATTTGCAATAGACAACAATGCACGGCAACCATCAAGCATTTCACTGATCAAAACCAGAATGAATATGTGAGAGTTCGTTGGAAAGTTACAAATGTGTGCATATATACGGATGAAAATAGGATATCTGACCTTTCACTTCTTCCACATCCAATTGCTTTTGCAACAGCTTCAGGTGGATCAATCCATTCAATTATCCCAGAAAGCAGCTGTAGCAAATGATGTTCATGCATTTGCCCATTATCTACATTAATGAACAGCATACCCATTAAAACATATGTTTTTCCTAATCAAGGGTCCCTATCTGATGAAAGACAGAAGCAAAATAGATTTTTTGTTACAGAAACATAAACTTCACTTGCCAAGATCAGATAATTAGTCAATTAAATGTTGAATATTCATATAAAAGAATCCAGAAAATTTGGCAATTTTTTTAATTTTAAACTGAAAGTTTTCCTCAGCCGCTCAGCCCATTTGATTGACCATCACACAACGTGAATGCACAGGAAGAGACAAAATAGCCACCTAGAAGTTACAACCTGAAAATATATAAGATCTGGAAAATCTAAAAAAGTAGGGATTCTTCCAAAAGCAGTCTTCCAACCATAAAACGATCTAAAAACCAGCTTAAATTTATCCCCAGAAGTTCAGCACTGTCAATGGTTCTATTACTCAATTCCTTCCAATTATTCCTTCTGTTCCTCAGCCTACAGAGTATTAGCAACCACTTCCACCAGCTCCCCTCACCTGGGCAGGTTCTTACACCTTACCCATCTGCCACTGCAAACACAACTTCCTGTCTGACCTAGCATCTATTTTAGGTGCCACCACTCCTCTTTCTCTTTTCCCTCGTCTCAAGGCTCCTCAACCAAATGCTGCATTTGCTCAGTTGGGAGAGCCGAAGTACCATTCAGTATTGGGCAGTGATCTTTGTGCCAGGGGTAGAACTCAGGAGGATGGCCAATGTTGTCTTAATAGCTAAGGCTTGCATGGAGGGTGGCATTGCAACCATGTTTAATGTGACCCGATTAGTTTGAATTCGTTCTTTAGTGAATACTTTGGAAAATTCAGTTCTTCTCCACTGCAACTTCTGGCCTAATATTCTGGGCGTGCCATGGGGGAATACTTTTTCGCATAATGGAATGCATGCATCAATAATTTCTGATAGTCTTAGTAAACAGGTGTGGCATATTGACAGATGTGCGTTACACTGACCAAGTTGTAGGGTTTCTTTGGAAGAAAAGACTGCTATGGGTATTGCCTTGCATGAGAGCTGACTATATTGTGTTGAGAGAAAGCAACCTCAGTGTTTGAGATTGAAGAGAAATTCTATCGTGGAGATCCAACAGTTTCCGCATTTCTTTCATCCTTCTGTTGCTGCCGGATGCCCTCAAAGCTTAGGCTTCACCATGCATGGAAGAAGAACCTCATCACTGCTTTAAATGAAACCTTTGTTGCTATTAGCATGATCTTTGGCTACTTTTTAAGGAATTTTAGGGTTTTCTGGATGGAGAGACTTCTGAAAGTCGTATTGTTTTGGAGATCTTCTAAATTTCCTGGTATTTTGCACAAATTTTTAGGTATTTTAATCAAAATTGACCGTATATTGGACTGAGTATTTTGAAGGCTGTTTTGGGGTTTTATTGGCTGTTACTTGTCCACCAAAGAATTGTGGGGGCTTATTTACTGGATTGAATGCTGCTGTGTCTTATTCTACTTGCCCAGATACATTGGTCAGAATCAAGTGCAGAAAATGGTATCATTAAGAACTGGTAGGAGATATCCATCATTTCTCTATCCCCACGCAATACTGAAAACCGAGAAGATGCCCACCCTCAACTACTCATGTTATCCTATTAAGTACCTCCATGGCTTCATTTGGGGTAAAAAAGGTACCTAAAAGGGTGTCTTTCTTTTCATGGACAGCAGCTCGGGATAGTATTCTTACCATTGATAATCCTGTTAAAAGAGGTCAGTCCCTGGTTAATTAGTGTTGCTTGAGTCATTGTGCTATGGAATCTGTGAATCATCTTCTACTCCATTGTAAGTATGCTCATGCTCTATGGTGTGAAGTCTTTTTGATGTTTGGAATCCAGAGCATGATGCCTAAGACAGTTACCTTTCTTCTTTATGGATGGAGGAATTGGTTTGGAGAACATTTATCAACCATTTGGAATATGGTTCAAGGTTGTCTACACTGGTTAATCTAGCAGGAACGTAATACCCTTATTTTGAAGATACGGATAGACCTGTAGATTTGTTGAAGTCTATGCTTGTTGGGACTCTATTTCAATGGTCTGGAATTTGGGGTGTCACACAATGTATTTCTATTTCTGATTTTCTACTTTCTGTCAATTTCTCTTCTTGAGTTACGTGTAATTGTTTTAAGTACAAAGTGCTCACCATGGCAAACATGATACACTCTTTTTTCAATAAAACTTTGATCACCTATCCAAAAAAAAAAAAGTACTTGCATGGCAAAAATGAAGAGGAGAAGAAAATTCATCTGTTAGCATCAAACCTCTAGAACTTTGAAGAAGCTAAAAAGAAGAACTACATTGACCAGAATGGAGAATCTGACTGTTGCATTGCAAGTCTATATCCGTTTGTTCCATTTATCCCCAAAACCAAACCACTCTAACACATAAATTACAGTGTCCCAATTTTCTTTGTTGTTGGCCTTTTCTACATCCAGTTTTTAAATCACTCCAAGTGTTTTTAATTGGATCTTACTACTAAAGAACACTCATTGGCTACACAATAGAGTGTAATCTTTCAATCCCTCAACAAAGACACTATAAGAATTCAATGCCAATTTACCTAACATCTTTCAAATGGTTAGCCAATTCTTAGTCAAAAGTTCATATGCAGTACCTATGTTGTGGACAGCACATCTTATTGGATTGGGTTTCTTATGTAGTTAGATTAGTTTGTCCTGCATCAACCTACCAAACTAATTAGCCAAAAATCTTCTTAAGTCAAGAACGCTAATTTCCCACTTCCTTTGGCACAAGAATAGCAAAAGAAGCATTCACACACTTTTTAAATGAAAGGTAAATACAGAACTCCTAAAAAATAATGATATAGTAATGCAAAAAAAAAAAAAAAAAAAAAACCACACACACACATTGTATCTTCCTTCATCACCCTTAACAAGTTTGGTAAAAAGCCATAGTAAACAGATATAGGACCTTATCCTCCAACAGCCCTAATCACAAACTTTATCTTAAGGGCCCCTATGAACACCTCCTACCCTCTACTACAATAAATTAAAAAAACCATCCACTCTAGGTCGCAAATCAAACATCTCCTTATAAAGACGTTCACTAAACCAAATTATCTCTTTCTTCACTTATCTTTCCTTGAAAAAAAAAAAAAAAAAGGGAGCACCATGAAGTTTTAAATTCCTGATAAAATATGCTCCTTCATGATAACTCCTAAGGGACCTATACTGATGGAAATTTCATGTTGTTACCATCCACTACGAGCTAGAGCACCTTCAATTTTTGCTAACAAGTCTCTCTATTAGAAATCAGATTACCAAGTCAAATTTGAGTTCCTCCCTTCTACACCATCATCTTGGGATAAACATGAACTCCCTTCCTTTGCTTTTTTTTGATAGGTAAAAGCTTAAAAAAAAAAAAAAAAAAGCATAGGAAGGGAGTTCATGTTTATCTCAACTACCTTCCTTGGCACCCAACTTCCAAACCTCATCTGGCACCCTACCCTTTCAAATCCCTAAGTCCCAAAGATCTCTTTTGATCTTAATGAGTCATCTTTAAAGGCTTTGTTCTTGTTCAAAAATTGCACTCAATCTCTTTAGAAATTCTACATTTTACAGATGTCAACATTCCTGTCATAATTAACACACTATGAAGGATTAAATTTCCCTTTAAAACTTAAAATTTAACCTATATTTTTACTAGGAGTAAACCCTTTGAATCCTGACACATCACTGGTGAGGTGATTTAACTACTGAAGTAACAACATGACACCTCATGAGGGAAATTCATACTTTGAGACTATTTTAGCTTAGCAAAATAAAGTTTATCTTTTTCCATAAAAAAATAATAATAATAAAAAGTTTTATTTTGATCATCTCACATCAGATATGAAGCTTATGTAGTTTATCAAGAATATATTTGGTAGTTAATAAACAATTATATATTTATAAATAAATAAATAAATCCAAAGAAAGCCACAGTTTTAATTTCTTGGTAACAAAGTTGCTCATATTAAGAAGGAAAGCTGAAAGGGAAATATCATAACAATTATAAATGACATGAGTTCATTAAACTAGAATTCATTTTAAATTACTGTAATTTAACTATAAATTCATACATATGACAGTAAGAGACACCTATTAGTATTTATAAAATTCTAGAGAACATTTATACAGAGATTATTCAACAAATGACAGATGAAAGCATCAAAACTTTATTTATACAAGGGCATTAGATCTGCATCAAGTACAAGCTCTTAGTTGTAAGTAAAAAAAAGGACATGTGGATAGGCAGGAACACTTGTACCAGAAAGAAAAATAGTTCCTGTTAATGAGCAGAACTGCACAATTAGCTTTCGAGCAGAGACTGCAATAGGGCAGTCAAGCCAGTAACCTTCACGTGAAAATTTTTGCCTAAGTGCCGCATATAAGTTCACAAGCCACCCAATATGGCCACTTGAAATCAAAACATCACGCCAAGCAGGACCAGGCTACAAGCAGCATAAAAAGAGAACCCAAAAATGTAAATGACTAAAAACATAAGGAGTTTTAAATTATTATGTGATCTAGCAAGAAGTTTGTACAGAACATAAAATGAAAATTATAGACAACATGGCATTGATGTAGACTATATTATTAAATTGTTAAGATTGGCTTTTTGATCCAAGTATAAACCCCTTCTGTTTTTTCTTTTTCCTTTTTTGATAAGTAAGATGTTTTGTTGGAAAACAAAAACAACAACAAAATAAAACCTTCTTCTTTTTTTTGTAAATAAATTTTAAGGAACTTATCTATCAATTATAAATGCTTTCAATCAGCACGTTTAGTTTCAGATCAATCTTACACACACACACACACACAGATCATTACCTGCACTAAGGTACACTCAGATCGCTTAGATGAATCAATATCAAGCCTAGCTCCAGCAGAGAAAACATTTATACTGGTTTTCGTGCTATTGTTATTTAAATGGAAATCCCAGTTCAGGATCTGAAGCATGAGACGCAATGCAGCATTACAAACTTTAACCTCAGGTACTTCAGATTTGGATTCCACAATCCTATTAGTGACACTTAAAGCAGCATCTCGAGCCCAACAGTAGAACATCTATCATTAAATAGTATCAAAACAATGACAATGAATGTCAGAAAGGGGGAAAAAAAAGAGACCTATTAAAGCAGTCCATGAGATAACAACAGCTCATTCTGGAAGGAAAAATACCATATAGTAGGAAAAATGCTTTTTTTTTTTTTTTAATATTTTTAAAAAGGACACAAAACAGAAACTGAAAGAACCTTCAAATAGTCAGTCTCTAATGACCGCCGGCATTGCTCATGAAACTCCCTCGGAAGGCCCATGGCACTTGAAGTAGAGGGAGAAAATTCAGATACCTGAAGAGAAAGATATGCTTAGTCTTAAATCTTGTGAAATGATAAAAGCTGAAGCAAAAACCTGTCAAAAGTTAGTATTATAAAACGTGATAATCTATGAAAGTGAAATATACCAAAGATTCCAGAAAATTAACTCCAGTGAACTGCACATCTAGACCATGAATGCCAAGAACAGCCTGGTTTACCTGTAGCTGTCGAAGTGTTAGACATGACAAGAAAAACATTTAAGGTAAATTACCCAACCTATGTGTCAAAACTTCAAGGTTAGATGCTGCACTTGTGTGGTCATTTTTTATGTTTAGTTAAAATAAAATGCATTATTCTTGTAAAGGAAAAGAGTAAGAAACAGAGATAATTTTTTTTGCTCAACATGGAGAACCTGAGAAAATAGAGAGATGGCTTGGTCAACAGAAGAGATAATATTCATCTACTGAAATTTATTTTGCTTTTGAATCTGATTTTGATGAGTTCTAGACTAGAACAACTATGAAGCCAATTTGTGTAACACTTGGAAATGTGAGATTATCTTCTAGATCACAATTCTTGACACAAGGAAAAATAGATTTTGGCATGATACTTTTACCTCCCTAGAAACAAATTCATAAGGTTTAATAGCTTTGGAAATTGGCTACAAAAGTGGCACATTCATGCTTGCAAGTTGTAATATGAAATATGGACGAGAAAGCCGGAGTGCAGGTCCAAGGTAGTAACAGACCTCTACAAATGAGCATTGGATTTAGACAAATTTTGCTTCTGACCCAATAAAGACAATAAATACTATATTGGATCCTTCTAATCTTAGTACATTCTGGGTTTGAAATAACCCAGAATGTTCTACTAGGCAGGATGTCTATATATCCTCCCACTACATATCATGTATTCTTCGTTCTATAAACAGGAGAAATTGTTGTTTAAAAATTTTATATTTTGGTCCATTTTCATAGTTTCAAGAAGTGCTCTTTTTACCATTGCTTAAGGTGCATTCTTCAAGGCCTCTTGGAGTCAATCCAAAATAAGACAAGCAAAATTCTTGGTGTGGTTTATCAATCTCTTGCACAACCTATCCATTCATAGTGTATCACAACACACACACACACATATGCACGTATTTATGTACGTATGTATGTATATTTATACCTGGTTAAAAAAAGCCTCCTTCTCCACAGCTGTAGTATCAAGCCTACACAAAATACAAAATATATATATATATATATGGTGAATTTAAAAGCAACGTTTTGTTCTCTTAAGACACTAAGCAGGAAATCAAAGCAATTGTAAATTCAATGTTACTCCCAAGTATAATGAAATACAAAAATGCAGCAAAGGCTGGTAAAATTTGCATTTATGCACTTGAATAATTTAAGTACCAGTACAAAGCATTTTCATCAAACTCAATCCAGATGGCAATAGGTCTCACAAATTTGCTTGTGATCCACATAGAAGGCAGAAACTAGGCCTGGATCAGACCATTTTCATCAAACACAAAATAAATAATAGAGCATTACATAAAGAATGGAAACTCATGTCACATATTTAGGGTTAGGGAAATGGTCAACATCCATGTAACATAAGGTGGCAATATCATAAGATAAGATGGACCTGCCGAACAAGGACTGCATTCATATGCGTCCTAGTAAAAAGTAGAACAAAAAGAAAAGGAAGGGCATACACTTGTTTTACAGGCTCTGTTAGGAGGTTACATATTAGATCATGCACAACTTACCAGCCCCTTTTCATCAATTGAGCAGCCACAGAAGAAACCTTTGCCAGGACAAAGCCCTCCTTTGAATTAGCATGTTGCATAACAAAGGAGAGACAAAAACTGCAAGCAAAATATACTTATTTAGTGGATGATAAAGGAAGTTCGATGTTGCAACAAAACTAATTAACATAGCCATCACAAGAAGAATGACTAAGGTCTGTTAGAAAGAAATAATGTTATGATTAGTGATGAGAAATACTACAAGGATAATAAAAATAACAGCATGTAAGTCAACCTAAGCAAGCTTCTCCTGTCATCAGCTGTGAGGAAACCCCATTCCCTGATAGCTGCAGCACGAATTGCTGCAGCAGCTTGAAACCTTGCATCAGGCACCTGAGAATTCTCTGGATAAACAAAACAACTATCAGCAGGAAAGATGGGCACTATAACCTACTTTGTCAAAAAAACTGTTATTAAAGCAAGTTGTGCGGCAAACAAAGGTTTTGCATATTATAAGAATCAAACCATTAAAGCATACCCTATTGATTTCTCTTTTTTTTTTTTTCTTTTTTTTTTTTTTTTTTAATAAGTAAAGGAAATTTTATTCAAGAACTTAATAATGAGTCACCCGAGTATACAGGAAGTATACAGCTAGGGACCAACATAATCAAATACATAAATTACAAGCATCCATCAAATCATAGACCGAAGAAATAGAATGACTTCCTATGATAGACATCCAATCCAATAGAGTTTTAAAGAAGAAAAGTTTTAAATCAGCTGTAGTCCTTTTAGAATTTTCAAAACACCAATTGTTTCTCTCCCGCCAGATGCACCACATCAAACAATGAGGGACAGCCATCCAAATAACACCATTACAATGGTGACCAAAATTTCCTTGCCAACAAGCAAGGAGCTCAACTACAGTCTTTGGCATTGCCCAATGGATACCAAACAAGGTAAATACCTAAGAAGCACAGGTGGTTTCAGGACTCGGGTGCGGGTGCGGGACTCGACAATTTTTTGAAAAAAATAGGGTGCTGGTGCGATGGGATGCGGCTATTCAAAAATTATTAAAATAATTTTTATTTATAGTTTCTATATATTTTTACTATTAAAATATTCTTAAAAAACACATTACTATGGCCTTGGTTCACAAAACAAAGAAAGAAGGCAAGAAACACAAAACAAAACATAAAACAAAAAAGAAAACACAAAAGAAGCAATAAATATTCAGAATAAAATTGAGGAATGACAGATTTAGGATGTTTGGGCCTCATTCAAAGCCGATTTCGGCTGTTCTGGCATAATTCAAGGCCGATTTCGACTGTTTCAGTCAGTTTCAGCCGCCAGCCAATACAATCCGATTCGGCCGATACAACTCGATTCTGGCCTAATCGGCCAGGTTTAGTGCGAATCGAAGCCGAGTCGGCCTGAATCAGAGCCAAGTCAACGTGTACCTATTAAAAAATAAAAAAAAATAAAAAAAAAATAAAAAAAACTCAGACACGGCACCAATGCGCGAGCAGCAGCGTCGTTGGCCACACCCCGCGTCGAACTCCAGCGCGGCACCCTCACAGCCATGTCAATGCTTCCTAGGTGAACACCATAAACCACAACTCATAAACAATAGGACAATATAGTAAAAGATGGTCTACCGATTCTCCATTACTTTTGCACATATAACACCAATCTAGAATCAACACCTTCTTCTTACGTAAATTATCAATAGTCAAGATCATTCCTAAAGTGCAGTCCAAACAAAAAATGCAACTCTGGAAGGAACCTTTTGCTTCCAAATACTTCTCCAAGGGAAGGATTGAGTACATACACCCAACAAAGCCTGATAGTAACTACTTACCTCAAAACCCTTGCTCTTAGCAGGTGTACATACCCTACTGATTTCTCTTGATGAGAAACATCATAGGTATCCCCCTATGAAGACTTCTAAGACACAAGGAAAGGCTGGTTCTATGCTCAAGCATTAATGTGAGATTTTCTGGATGATGGAGAGTCTCTTGGGGCATTGCTTAGCTGGTCTAAGTTAAATATATTCTTATTTTGTTCTTTGTCTTGGCTACATTGCTGTTAGTTGAGTTTTAATTAAGTTTTACTTAAGTCAAGGTGATGTGGTAATTTCCAAATGTTCTGGAATGGGCTGTACCAGTGGACCATGCGTCTTATTTCAAATTTTGGAATCCTTTTCTATTCTGTGTCACTCTTTTGGTACTTAGTTTAGTACTTCTCTTTCCTTTTTGTTTGGGAATCCTTGTCTTTGTTAAAGACAGAATGGCCCATATGGTGTTAGCTTGTGGAAAACTATTAGTCGAGGATGGCCTTCTTTTTCTCGCCACATTCTATATGATATTGGGGAAGGGTCTAAGGTGAAATTTTGGCAAGACCGTTGCTGTGGCGAAACATCTCTTGCAGTCAGCTATCCTGAATTGTTTCGAATTTGCCGAGATCAAGAGGTTAGTGTGGCTGAGATTATGAAGTTTGATAATGGAACCCTATTTTGGGATGTCAGTTTCTTTAGGGGTGTGCATGCTTGGGAATTAGAGGCGTTGGCTGGTTTCATGGATACCATATACGGTGCTTCAGTGAGAGGGCTTGGGGATGATAAGATGTGTTGGAAATCGGATAGAGAGAAGGGCTTCATGGTTAAGGATTATTATAGTCTCTTAGTGGGCTCTAATAACTATTCCTTTCCTTGGAAAAGCATTTGGAAACAAAAGATTCCTTCTAAAGTAGCTTTCTTTGTTTGGACTGCTACTTTAGGGAAATGCTTAACGATTGACAATTTACGGAAAAGGAAGGTTTGGATATTAGATTGGTGCTACATGTGCAAGTGTAATGGTGAATCGGTTAATCATATTTTTCTTCATTGTCCGGTTGCAATGGATCTATGGGCTATGGTGTTCGGTTTGTTTGGAGTGAGTTGGGTTATGCCGCAATCTATAATGGGGCTTCTAGCATGTTGGCAACGCAGTTTTGGTCGTCATCAAAATGGGTATATATGGTTGATGGTTCCCCATTGCTTATTGTGATGCTTTTGGAGGGAGAGAAATAGTCGGTGCTTTGAAAATAAGGAGAGATCCATATCTGACTTGAAACTATTTTTCTTTAGAACTTTAATGGATTGGTTGGCTGCATTACGGAACCAATCATTTTTATCTTTTCTTGATTTCTTAGATTCTTGTAATTTTTGTTCTTGATTGTTTCAACCCTTGTACACTTCCTGTGTACTAGGGTGTTCCTCCTTTTTTTTGACATCAATAAACTTATTACTTACTTATCAAAAAACAGCTTATACTTTTTTCTTTTGATAAGTGGACTAGGAAAAACTTATATAAAGGTTTCTATTAACCTTTTTTTGTTTTATTTTTTATTAATAAGTTTGAGTGAATGATTGCCTTTTCCTTCCTAGGCATGATTGTATTCTCCTTCCTCGGTGTGATTGCCTAGGGTTTATCTTGTTCTTTTTTTCTCATTCAATCAACCTCAGACTCACTTAACAAGCTCTTTTTCTTAAAATCAATATGCCCAAACTCCTGTTTGTTACATTGCTTCAAATTTTCTTTCAATGCTTTTAATTTTCAAGCTAATACATAACTAAGGGTTCTAGAGAATGAATACCCATTCCACCACTGATAAACTTTATCCACAAAACCCTCCTCTCTCAACCACATGTTTTCCATTTTTTTTTTTTTTTTTTTTTTTTTGGATAGATAACCAAAAAACTTTTATTAAAAAGGAAAAAAGCCAACCCAAGTACAATGGAAATGTACTATAAGGGCAAGAATCAAGAACCCAGATTACAAAATCAATTAAAACAGGAAGGAAAAACATGAATATGTTGGCAACACTAAACTCCATTCAAGGAGGGTAAAAAATAAAACAGCCTTAAGCTGGAGAATAGACCGTTCACAGCCTTCAAAGTATCTAGCATTTCGTTCCCTCCAAATACACCACATCAAACAATGCGATACAAACCTCCAAACAGCTATATTTCAATGCCGACAAAACTTTCCTTGCCATGAAGCTAATAGCTCAATAACCCTATGCGGCATAGTCCAATAAATACCAAACAAACACAAGATCATAGTCCACAACTCATAAGCTATAAGGCAGTGAAGAAGAAGATGATCCACTGATTCCCCACAACTCTTACGCATATAGCACCAATCAAGAACTAGAACATGCCCATTTCAAAGATTATATATAGTAAGAATCTTACTTAAGGAGGCAAACCAAGAAAAAAAAGCTACCCTAGGAGGAACCTTCGATTGCCACACCATTTTCTAAGGTAAAGATATGACAGAAGTAGGGTAAAGAAAATGATAATAACCTCGCACCTCAAAGCCTCTGCTCATAGCTGGCTTCCAACAAACTTTGTCAGATCCAATACCCCGCACATTCGTGGAATAGACCAAATCCATAAACAAAGTCAAGGATTCTAATTCCCAATCGTGCACTAGAAAACAAAACTGTATATCCCAAAGTAGTCACCCCTCAGAGAACTGCATGACCTCCGCAATGGAAGAATCTCGTGCTTGACTAATGCGATAAAATTCTGGAAAAGCCTCCTTAAGAAAACAATCCTTACACCACACATCCTCCTAAAACTTCACACAAGTACCATCTCCCACATCATATCGAAGGAATTTAGAAAAGTTCAACCAATTGCTTCTAATAAATTTCCATAGACTAACACCATACACCCTTGTCACAAGTTTCATGCACCAACGACCCCATTCATTCCAATATTTTGCCTCTATAACCCTCCTCCAAAGGGCACCCCTCTCCATTCCATATCTCCACAACCATTTGCCTAACAAAGCAAAATTAAACCTTCTCAAACACCGAATACCTAACCCGCCATACTGCACTAGCTGACAAAGCTTAGACCATTTCACTAGAGGTCTTTTTGGATCGTCACTAATACCACTCCAAAGAAAATCTCTTTGTAATTTCTCCATGCGATTAGCCACCTTTGCTGGAATAGGGAGAAGAGAGAGGATATATGTAGGCAAACTGGAGAGAGTACTTTTTATAAGAGTTAGCCTACCCCCCTTGGATAGATACAACCTCTTCCATCCAGCTAATCTCCGCTCCATCTCTTCTAGAATGGGATTCCATACTGTCCTCTTTTTAAAAGTGGCACCCAAGGGAAGACCCAAATATTTTAGAGGAAGTGAAGATTGCCTACAACCCAACATGCCCACTAAATCCTGCATATTATGCACATCCCCAATTGGTACTAGTTCCGACTTCGCCAGATTAATTTTTAACCCTAACACCTCTTCAAATTTGGAGAGGATCCCACGCAAAACTGCAATTTGCCTAGGATCCACATCACAAAAGATAAGAGTGTCATCCACAAACAAGAGATGAGACACCATCAACAAAGAACCAGCTGAATTACCAACTGAGAAGCCCGAGAACTAACCCGCTGTGGCAGCCACATCCACATACAACTCAAAGTCTCCATAACAATATCAAATAGAAATGGGGAGAGAGGATCAACTTGGTGAACTCCCCTAGAGCTCCCAAAGAAATCAGATGGGGTACATTAATCAAAATAGAGAACTTGACAGTTAAAATACAAAACATAATCAACATGTTTTCAAATTTGAATGCACTTCTACCCCTTTGCATCCATTGTGCTTCAATCAATAATAGGCAATGATCTAACACCACCCTAGGCAGGATTTTTTAGTGAGATTCATAAAGGGAAGGTGTGTGTATTCCAAATCTTTTTTGGTCAACGAAATATTTCATTATTGGTCAAAAAATCTGTGTTCCAATTTTTTTTTTTTTTTATGAATAAATTTATTGAAGAGAAAAAGGGAAGCACAATAAAATCTTAATTTTATAAAAATAAATAAATAAAACCTCATAAAATACCATATAATAAAAGTATCTATCATCTTCCTAAATTATAATGAACATAAAAAATAAAATAAAAAAGTCTATTACCAATTTTTTATTTTTTATATAGGTAATAATCATTTTATTGAACGAGGTTACTTCATGTAAATGGAAATATACACAAAGGAGTCTAGAGAATTATGAGATGTCATTTACAGGAGGACAATGATTCTAAAAACTCAGGAATGGAATTACAATTAGTAAAACCCCACACCTGGGACCAATCAAGCAACAATCTAAATGTACAATGGTTACACTCCCACCATAGTGTCCACATCAAACATAACAGAACCATATTCCAAATATGTGAATACTGCTTGCCTAACCAATTCTACCATCCAAACAAAAGACCATTAACCATTACAGGCAGCACCCATGGAAGTACAAAGGTGCGAAAAACAAACACAGCTGGAACACAACATTACAATCTAACAAAAGATGCTCACGGTCTCCCCACTACAACAACACATATAACAGCACCCACTCTTAATTCTAATTTTTTTTTAAATATGCCTTATTCCTTCAAGCAATATCAATCTATTATACGTATAATCGGCAATTTCTTTAAGCATAATAATGAATTTATCATTTTAACTCTGAATCAAACATTGATAAACAATTGAAAATTTAAGCAAATGAAAAAACATTTCCATAATTCCATGTGTTATACATTTATAAATTGAACTCATAATTCATAAACATAAAAAATAAAAATATGGAGTACGTTGGGCCTTTGGGGTAGGGACTGGGTGCATTGGCCCAACACATTTTTAAGGGCCTACCTCTTATTTTTAGGGGTGCCAAGATATAAGAAGTCGTATATATATATATATATATATATAATGGCAATGAGCGGTTGACTGGGACAATAAATGAAGATCACACATTACAAATTCCAAAAGAATAGAGAAAAAAAATAAAATAAAAGGGACCACACTGTCTTATTTCTTTGAAACATGGAGATGACAGCAATGAGTGGCTGACAATGACAATAGAAGAAGGGGAAGAAGAAGAACCCAATGAACACGCTGAAGATGGATTTTGTGTTTGATGATGATTACTTGACATAGGGTAATGTTGCTAGCGCTGCTGGAGTTGAAGAAGAAAGACTCAACACGAAATCAAGGGGGAGATCACAATGGGTGAAAAAAGTTGAAGTTCTAGTCATGACATACTCTTTAGGAGCTCTAGCTATTAATTTAGATTAAATAGATGAGGGTTACAAATCTTGCGATGACAATGATGAAGGTCTTCTGCTTAATGTGGATAATAATTACATACTTTAGGATTGCATTGCATTGCCTATTTTAGGCATATAAAATACCACTTACCATTGTAGTGCTTTTTGATATTTTTCCTTTTGGGTATATTTTGATTCCATGATGTACTTAGCTTCTGTTTGTTTAGAGCTTTTGCTTTTAGCTTTTAGCCTTTTTTTGTAAATGTATAGCTTTTTAAATCCTTACCTTTTCAAAGTACAATTATACTTTAGCTCACTTTCAGCAAAAAGCCAAATAAGTTGATGCCAATCGCACATTTATTCTAATCATGACTATTAAATATAGTTGGGCATATTATCTAGAGGATAAGAGAATTATATATTAAATGCCATGTTTAATTTTTATACGATTAGTTTATCATTTGATTGCAATATTGTCCATTAATAATTTTTTTCCAATTTACCACATTTAAAATAAAATTATTGCACTCTACTTCAATCAGGCCGTGCGTGCACCTAAACTCCACAAGGCATTTGTTGTTAAGTGCGCCTAACACTCCAACCAACACTAATTTACATAACTAATTAATAATGCATTTGTTTTTAAGTCCTCATAACACTTCCACCAATGCTAATTTACATAACGACTTGATAGGAAAATAAACATTTTGTTGAGCATATATCAAAACATCCATAACATTAACTTACCAAGAATAAATTGGCATGCCTTATATGGCTGAGGAGACTGGCATAGCGACAATATCGTTGCCTCAGCTGCTGCTGGATTGATATGCATCTATATAAACAAGGTAACTAATATGAGTTAGTGATTATGTACCATGTACATGCCTTTGCATCACCAATAATTCATAAATAATTAACCAAGTTTAAACCAAAAATTAATTTACCATATAGTTAATGAAATGAAAATGATTCACAATTATAAAAGAAATGCTAAGTCCACGATATTTTCATAACAAATCCTGACCGGTACTTTGTTACCGTTCTAATATGGGCCGACCATGGATATCACTTTTTACCTACCTGCCACTTAGGATAGATTTGTTGTGAAATTGTTGTAGATATTACTCTTTAACAAAAAAACAAAACAAAATAATAACAATAACAACAAACACATAACACAGTTACACAGTTAACAATTTTCCAAGAAACACAGAAACCCACAAAGAATTAAGCCTTGTTTGGCAGAATGGAATTGAAACAAAGCAAAAAAGAGATGGATTAATGGGAGAGGACCTGAATGGAAGCGCAGGCGAGTTCGATGGTGTGCATGGTGGCCTGAAGATGGGCCAAATCATTGGGCACGGGTCCCGGCCCAGGCCCACCTCTCTCTGGAAATCCTTGCATCTTCAACACCCAGAAGATTGTGAATAGAGTAGTACTATAGATAGAGGATGATCAGTAGTATGTTGGGTATGATTGGATTT
Source organism: Quercus gilva (assembly GCA_023621385.1). Taxonomy (NCBI): domain Eukaryota; kingdom Viridiplantae; phylum Streptophyta; class Magnoliopsida; order Fagales; family Fagaceae; genus Quercus; species Quercus gilva. The sequence goes on from CM042475.1 coordinate 49,771,463, forward strand.
TCAAAACTTTGATTTTTTTTTTTTTTTTTTGGTTTTTCTTTTTGCGTGTGTTAAAGCATATGGTTATGAAAGAAAAGCGTGATTTTCTTGGTTTTGAAGTGTTTTTTTTTTTATTGAAAGAAGAAATCTGAGACACATAAGAGAGAACAAGTGTTGAGGGGTTTATATAGGATGACTGTTTTTGGTGTTTTCAGGAGAATGCATGGGCGTATTTACCCAACTACCCTTCTACATTTTACTTTCTTGAAAAAACAAATACTCACAAACCCAAATGAAATGCAATACTTATAAAACCCAAAAAGGTAATCTAAATATTAGGAATAAAACTTAAATACACTACCTAGATGGAATACATTGGGTATTTTTAATTAAATTCAAATACTTGAATATTTTGGATTTAATTGTATTTAGAAAGGATAATGCTCACCTCAAAATAAAAATAGTCAATACAGCTACATTTTTTTCTTTTAGAAGAAGTCAATAAAACTAAATGTTTGAATTTAATTAAGAAAATTTAATCTGTTGTATCTAAGGTATAGTATTTAATTTTATCATGAAAAAAAATTATTTCTTATAATCTTTTAAATTTTTTTGGCCTAGTAGGCATATTTTGAAAAGTGTAGCTCATAGATTTGAATTAGTTTTTTTTTTTTTTTTTTTTTTTTTTTGAATTGGAGATTTGAATAAGTTGTATCAAGAAAAATAATGATATTCTAAAAATTGCATCTTATAAGCCAAATAAATAGACTCTAGGGTAAACAAATTAACACTTACATTGGTTTAAAATTAATATTTTCTCAAAATGAGTAATTGATAAAATATGTGTGTGTGTGCAAATATAAAATTTTCAAATTGTTGAATTACAAATTCCATTTGTAGAAGTAAAAATTTGTGATGTATAGGAAATAGTTAATCAATAATTAATATATTGATCGAATTAATATGCATGTTGTGATATTTTCTTAATTGTTATCGATTAACAAATTGACACTTCCATTAAGGCTATCCACGGGTCGGTTTGGTTCGGGTTAGGTTTGGAACCAACTTGACGGAATCGGGTTTTTGGAAAATCTCACCCGCCACCGACTGCCGAAGTAAACAAGTCGGGCGGATCAGACTTCAATGGGTGGCAAGCAGGTCGGTCGGTGTCTAGGTTCTGAGAAAACGGCTAGAAAACGGTGAGAAAACTCGAGATCTAGCAAAAATCTCATCAGAATCTATGAGATTTAGCCAAATCCAGCGGTAATCTCATCGGATTTGATGAGAATGAGATTTTGCCAGATCCAGACAAAATCTCACCAAATCTACTTGAAATATCGCCTGAATCTGGGTTTTTTGGCCAAGATCTGGGTTTTTTTCTCCGAATTTTGGAATTTTACTCGCCAGGATCTAGGTTTCTCACTGGAATCTAGGTTTTTCTCCGGTTGGTTCTGGTTTTTTCGGGTTTTGGGGGATAGAAACTGAAATCGACCCGCGAAATCGGTTTCTGGGGGAGAAGATCCGCCGTCGACCACCAGAATAGTCGGGTTGATCGATTTCAAATTGGTTCCAGTCGGGTCTCGGTTGGGTTTGGACAGGCCTAACTTATATATTGGCTCATCTTACAAAATTTTTACTCAAACTTGTTTCATTTGGAAATTAGATATTTAAAAGTTTTAATTGAATACAAATTTGACTTGATTTGGATTTTTAATAAGTGTAGTGTCTCAACCCAATTCTATTAATCCCATACTTTAATATATCAATAGAAAATCATGATTGCAAATATAAATATATATTGTTAGGTTGATAAATAGTGGGGATGGAGAGATGGCGTTTGATGATTGAAATTTAGTTTAACAATCTAGCAATAGATTTTAAATGGTTGAGATTGAAAATTAAAACAATCATCTTTACCTTTTTGCCTTTTCACATTTTTTAACTTCTCCCTCTCATATTAAGGGATATTAAGGGGTAATTGCATCTAATAGTAATATATGACATCACAAAAAAATTTATTTTCAGAGTATTCACATTAACTTGTGCAAAAATTTATATCTATTTAGAATAAGAACCTACTCTTTATATTCTACATACTCACTTTTCAAACACCTCACAGTAAATTATCTATTTTACATTACATTTAATTAAAATATCAATTTTTTTATTTTAAAAATCCTTTCTCTTTCCTTACACGCAACCACCACCATTCATTCTCTTCCTTCATATTCAGGATACATAAAGAAAGAATAAAAACTAAATAATATCAGTGTACATTTACACGAATACTATAGTAAAATTTTAAATACAATTATGCACTCATTGACATGGATCATTTTTATGTAAAATGTAAAAATTTTACATTTTTTTTTTATCATACATCCATTGACGTGAGTACTCTCTTAATGTGCGTGCTTAGTGTTGATATCCACTTTCGAGACACATTATATACAAACCCATTTCAACCAAGCTTGACTTCCTTGTGACCTCAATTCATGAATTATATTTTATTATATTTCTTTTTGAACATGGCCCAAACTCGTTCAAATTATGGGGGAAATTGAGGAAGTGTAATTTAGAGGGGATGGGTCAGTTTTTTTTGGACCTTTTGCATGAGCACAACTCATGCGTGCTACCAAGTGGGTAAGAGACACTTGTAGCACCCCAGACTTATGGAAAATGTCTTGTACACGAAATTTCTGCCCTAAAAGAGTTTTTATGCTCTGGCTAATTATGGACCAAAGTTTCTACCCAAACATAATTTTACTACCATATTTTCTTTTCCAACCAAAAAACATAGCTATCCCTAAACTAATTAGATAGCCTATTGTAGCCACCAATTGCAGTTGTTAAGAGTTGTTAAAAGGTTACAATGATAAGGAAATAATAACTAATGGAGTCAGCCACTTTATTTCCAAAATCATGTTAAAAGTATGCCAAACTCTTCCTTAAACAAAAGCAACCTAAGTCAAAACACGAAATTAGTATCATGAGGGATAAAAGCTTCTTTCACTACTCAAAAACCAATCATGACGTGAGTACTCTCTTAATGTGCGTGCTTAGTGTTGATATCCATTTTCAAGACACATTATATACAAACCCATTTCAACCAAGGTTGACTTCCTTATGACCTCAATTCATGTATTATATTATATTATATTTCTTTTTGAACATGGCCCAAACTCATTCAAATTATGGGGGAAATTGAGGAAGTGTGGTTTAGAGGGGATGGGTCAGTTTTTTTGGGACCTTTTGCATGAGCCCAACTTATGCGTGCTACCAAGTGGGCAAGGGACACTTGTAGCACCCCAGACTTATGGAAAAGGTCTTGTACCCAAAATTTCTACCCTAAAAGAGTTTTTATGCTCTGGCTAATTATGGACCAAAGTTTCTACCCAAACATAATTTTACTACCATATTTTCTTTTCCACCCAAAAAACATAGCTATCCCTAAACTAATTAGATAGCCTATTGTAGCCACCAAATGCAGTTGTTAAAAGGCTACAATGATAAGGAAATAATAACTAATGAAGTCAGCCACTTTATTTCCAAAATCATGTTAAAAGTATGATAAACTCTTCCTTAAACAAAAGCAACCTAAGCCATAACACGAAATTAGTATTGATGGTGTCACCATAAGACCAACTGTGGAACTCGTCCATATAGCTCGTCCATAGGAAAGTAAGCCCATTCATTATAAGCTCGTCCGTGAGTTTGTACAGACAGACGAGCTCGTCCAAGGCTTGAACCGTCCAATGATCCTCTCGTCCAAGTAATGGAAAGGACGAATATTCCTGAATGATCCTTTACATATAATTTTTCTATTAAAAACCGTTTCTTCTTCAGAAAACGGTTTTAATCAACAAATCTACATAAAATAACCTCCAAGGCAGTAATGGAGGTTATCTCACAATCCTTCAAACTACACAACGCTTGGAGAAATAACGGCCTCATGAAAAACTATATAAAGGCTCTTCCGTGGAGACATAGGAGGTAACTGGAGAAATTTTAAATAGAGAATTTTTCCTTATATTAAGAAAAACAAACTCACTGACTTGATCATCGGAGGACTTTTGGCCGGTCCCCACCGGTCTCCTCTGACTTTTTGTTTACTACTTTCAGGATTTCGTTTGTAGATCATCAGCGCCCGGAAATTTTAGCCCACTGATTCCTTGACATCATCAGTTGGCGCCGTCTGTGGGAAACGAAAATTTAGAATTTTACATTTGGATTTCATCGTTGAATTCTATAATTTCTTTCTCCGACAAAGGGCTGAAATGGTCCGGACAAGATCAAGGGTCACCAGTCCAGGCCCTCAACCAAGCAGAGATGCTTCTAGTAATCCTTATCAGGACCGTCAATCGGCTCCTGTCATGCAACCTTCATCAGCCCAACACATGCAATCCATGGCCGCCGCCATGGCAGAACTGACTCGCCAAAATCAAGAGTTACGGAGGGAGATTAATCTCAGAAGGCAACCCCATGAAATACATGGAGAGGAGCGAGAACAAAGTCAGGAAGATGAAAGACATGTCCAACCAGAAAGTCATTCAAGGGGCACCACTTCACGGAGGGTACCACATTTAGAGAAGGAAGTGGACCAGATGAGGAAGGTTATGGATGAAATGAGGGAGAATATGAGAAGGACCAATCCTGTGGAAGATTTGGTTCACAGAACTGATTCACCCTTTACAGCGTCCATCAATGGCCATCCTTTACCACCAAAGTTTAAAATGCCTTCCTTGGATTCATATGATGGCACGCGTGACCCCTTTGACCATATTGCTACTTTTAAGACTACCATGCATCTTCAAGGAGTTCCGGATGAGATAATGTGTAGAGCATTTCCAACTACCCTCAAGGGACCTGCGAGAGTTTGGTTCAGCAAGATACCCCCTAATTCAGTAAGTTCCTTCGAAGAATTGAGCAAATTGTTCGTTAACAATTTTATTGGAGGACAAAGACATAAACGTTCCTCGTCCAGCCTACTAACCATAGAGTAAGGAGAGAATGAGAGCTTGTGTTCCTTCATTACACGCTTCAATAGGGAAGCACTAACTGTGGACGAGGTAGATGACAAGCTACTGCTGGCAGCCTTCCATAACGGGGTCAACTCTGATTTGTTCATACACAAGCTCTATGAAAAAGAGCCTCAGTCCATGGCCGAACTTGTCCATTCAGCCCAAAATTTTATGAACGCAGAAGACGCGATCATAGCCAAGAAAAGGAAGAGAATGGAAAGAATGGAGGCAAATCCCGTCCGTCACTCCGAGCAAGCCCCTCGTCCAAAGAAGGGACGAATAGAAGATAAGAGAGATCGAGATAGCAAGAAACCTGGTTCTTCAGGACGGAATCAACAATACACCCCTCTGAATGTACCACTTGAGCAAGTCCTTATGCAGGTTAAGGACGAGCCTTCTTTGAAGTGGCCAGAGAAGATGAAGGGAGATCCTAACAAACGCAATAGGAACAAGTATTGTCGCTTCCACAGGGATCATGGGCATGATACGGACGAATGCTTTGATTTGAAGCAGCAGATAGAAAATCTCATCAGGCAAGGGAAGTTAAGAAATTTCCTTGGACGAGACCAGAAGGACGAGAAACTGAAGGGTAAGGTAGAAGAACAGTCACGACCACCACTTGGGGAGATAAGAGTCATTGTAGGTGGAGATTCAACAGGACAGTCGTCCAAATCAAAGAAGACGTACCTAAAAGCGGTGCAAAGCATCCAACTCTCTAGACGATCACCGAGAGAAAGGACTGCACATGAACAAGCCGTTACTTTCACGGACGAGGATGCAGAAGGAATACATCACCCTCATGACGATGCCATTGTCATTACCCTTCTTATTGCTGACTATAAAACTAGAAGAGTACTAGTAGACAATGGAAGCTCAGCTGATATTTTGTACTATCCAGCCTTTCAGCAAATGCGGCTGGGACGAGATCAGCTTCGTCCTGCCAGTTCTCCGCTAGTGGGATTTGGTGGAATGAAAGTACAACCTGTAGGCACTATTCTTTTACTAGTGACAGTGGGGGTGTACCCGCAACAAATCACCAAAGATGTAAACTTCCTTGTGGTAGATTGCTCATCTTCCTACAATGCCATAGTTGGAAGGCCGACTTTGAACAGTTGGAAGGCAGTCACATCGACCTACCACTTATCAGTGAAGTTCCCAACAGAACATGGGGTGGGGCAAGTACAAGGAGACCAGTTGGCAGCGAGAGAATGTTATCTGGCCATGTTAGCCATGGACGAGCAAATTCAATCCATGAATATTGAAGAAACGAGAATCGTGGCAAAACCCGTTGAAATGCTAGAAAATGTTTCCCTGGATGAGAATTACCCCGAAAGGTGTACCAGGGTTGGAGCAGACTTGAGAGACGAAGTTAAGAAGGACCTCGTCCATTTTCTGAAGAAAAATGTTGATCTGTTTGCTTGGAGTAGCGAAGATATGCCAGGTATAGATCCCAGTGTCATTACTCACTGTTTGAATGTAGATCCTTCCTTTAAGCCAGTACGACAGAAGAAAAGAGTGTTCGCTCCAGAAAGGGACGCTGCTATTAAGGAGGAGGTACAGAAATTGTTGGCCGCAAAATTTATACGAGAAGTGTACTACCCCCGGTGGTTAGCCAATGTGGTAATGGTAAAAAAAGCGAACGGCAAGTGGAGAATGTGTGTGGATTTTACAGACTTGAATAAGGCTTGCCCCAAAGACAGTTATCCACTGCCACGGATTGACCAACTGGTGGATTCCACTGCGGGCCACAGACTACTAAGTTTCATGGATGCTTTCTCGGGATACAACCAAATAAGGATGGACGAAGCAGACCAAGAGAAGACGTCCTTTGTCACCAGTCAGGGACTATTCTGTTATGAAGTAATGCCCTTTGGCTTGAAAAATGCTGGAGCAACATACCAACGACTGGTTAACCACATGTTTCGTCCGCAGATTGGGCGGAATGTGGAGGTCTACGTTGATGACATGCTGGTGAAAAGTCAGAACGAGGAAGGACATCTGAATGACCTGAAGGAGACGTTCAACACGTTGAGGCAGTATCGCATGAAGTTGAACCCTAACAAGTGTGCTTTTGGGGTATCGTCAGGGAAATTCCTTGGATTTATGGTCTCCCATAGAGGAATTGAGGCAAACCCTAATAAGATTCAAGCAATATTGGACATGAAACCTCCATGCAATGTTAAAGAAGTTCAATCCCTCACCGGACGAGTTGCTGCCCTCAACAGGTTTGTTTCAAAAGCTACTGACAAGTGTTTGCCGTTTTTCAAAGTTCTGAAGAAAGCATTTGAGTGGACGGACGAGTGTCAGGGAGCCTTTCAAGACTTGAAAGCATATCTCGTTACAGCTCCGTTGCTAAGTCCGTCCGTGGCAGGAGAGGAGTTATTTTTGTACCTGGCAGTAACCCCACACGCCGTAAGCTCAGCACTGATAAGAGAGGAAGGAAAGATTCAAAAGCCGGTGTACTACACAAGCAGAGCACTAAGAGGAGCGGAAGGACGATATCCCCTAATGGAGAAATTAGCTTTCGCACTAGTGACAGCCTCCAGAAAACTAAGGCATTACTTCCAGGCCCACGTCATCAATGTCATGACAGATCACCCACTCAAAAAGGCAATGAACAGATTAGAGGCTGCAGGACGGCTGGTTCAATGGGCTGTCGAGCTCAGTGAGTTCGACATAAAGTACCAACCCAGACATGCCATAAAAGGTCAAGCTCTGGCGGACTTTATTGCAGAGTTCACCCCTAGTCGTGACGATGAAAGTAAGATGGAGGGCAACCAGAAGTGGATCGTCCACGTGGATGGATCGTCTACACAGCACGCGGGAGGCATAGGTGTAGTTTTGCAATCCCCAGAGGGGGATAAACTGAAATACAAAGTTCGCATGCAATATCAAGCAACCAATAATGAAGTTGAGTACGAAGCTCTTCTCAAAGGGATGGAATTAGCCAAGTCCGTGGAAGCAAAATCAATACTCGTCCTGGGAGATTCTCAACTAATCATGGGCCAAGTGAACGGGGTGTACGAAGCTAAAGAAGAACGAATGAAGAAGTACCTTGGCAGGGTAATGAGACTTGTGAAAAAATTTGAGGAAACTAACTTCGTTCAAATCCCAAGGGAGGAGAACATGGAGGCGGATACACTAGCTAAAGAAGCTTCGGCAAGTGAAGCCGTCCAAACATTTGATGAGATCCAGTATATGCCGAGTATAGACATCCCAGAAGTGCAGCAGGTGCATGGCGATGGAAATTGGATGACTCCAATTATATCATACTTAAAAGACGGACGACTTCCAGAAGAAAAGGATGAAGCAAGAAAGTTAAGGGTGAGGTCAACAAAGTACGTTCTTATGGACGAAACTCTGTACAAAAGGGGCTTTTCCCAGCCTTATCTCCGATGTTTGGCTCAAGACGAAGCAAACTATATACTCAGAGAAATTCATGAGGGAGCATGTGGCAATCATGCAGGAGCTAGATCGCTCGTCCACAAGGTCGTCCGTGCAGGGTATTACTGGCCAAGCATGCAAGCCGATGCCAAAGCCTATGTCAAAGTCTGCAACCAATGCCAACGATTTAGCAACATTCCTAGACAACCATCAGAATACCTAACCCCAATGACGGCCCCATGGCCTTTTGCACAATGGGGACTGGATATTCTGGGCCCTTTTCCAATAGGTGTGAGACAAATGAAATTTCTTGTGGTGGGTATTGATTATTTCACCAAGTGGGTAGAGGCAGAACCTTTAGCTAATATCACGCAGCAAAATGTCAAGAACTTTGTGTGGAAGAATATTGTGTGCAGGTTTGGCGTGCCCAGGGTGTTGATATCAGATAATGGACGACAATTTGATAATGCACTCTTTAGAGATTTCTGCATACACTTTGGAATTCAGAATCATTACTCCTCTCCCGCCCATCCACAAGCAAATGGCCAGGCTGAAGTTGCTAACCGATCCTTGCTAAAAATAATCAAGACTCGGCTTGAGGGGGCAAAGGGAGTATGGCCAGACGAATTACCAGGAGTGCTATGGGCATATAGGACGACAGCAAGAACCCCAACGGGTGAAACTCCTTTCAAATTAGCTTATGGAGCTGAAGCAGTCATACCTGCGGAAGTGCACATGACCAGTCATAGGGTGACAGCCTTCCAGGACGAAGCTAATGAGGAACAACTCCGTTTGAACCTTGACTTGATAGACGAGGTAAGGATGGATGCTGAGCAAAGGATGGCAAGATATAAAAACCTTATGGCAAGGAGGTATGATGCAATGGTCAAGCCGAGACGATTCAATATAGGAGACCTCGTCCTAAAAAGGGTTTCCTTAGCAACAAAGAACCCAGCCCATGGGAAGCTGGGACCAAATTGGGAAGGCCCCTACAGAGTCGTCAACTGCAAAAGACAAGGATCCTATTACTTGGAAGCCCTTGATGGGAGGAAGTTGGAGCATCCTTGGAATGTGGAGCACTTGAGGAAGTATTATCAGTAGAAGGCCATCCTGGAGAAGTGTAACTCTAGACGACTTCAGAATGGACTTCATTATTATATCTTGTGTGGTTTTATTATTTTATTAAGTCTATGGACAATGTTATAGTTTGTGTTGTTTAAATAAAGGCATTAACCTCTAAGGTGTGTGCCTCGTCTATGAACAATACCTATGTTGTGAACAATATTTATGAAATGTACATAATGTTGTGTGAATTAATGATTTCCATAGCACTTATGTTCGTATAAACTCTTGAAGAAAGCTGAAAGGCACAAGATGAGAAAATTCTCTGGACGCGGAGATGTAATCTCATGCTTTCCCAGAAAGCAAAATCTGCTCGTCCATCCAAGAAGAGGACGAGGAAAATCCACTCGTCCATCCAAGAAGAGGACGAGGAAAATCCCATGCCCAAAAGGGAAGTGCAAATATGCCCAAGGCATGCTCGTCCATCCAAGAAAAGGACGAGGAAAATCCACTCGTCCGTACAAGAAAACCACTCGTCCGTACAAGAAAAGGACGAGGAAAATACAAGAACAAACCCAAAGGACGAATTGATGCCATTAAGCACCATTTCGCTTGGATAAACCACACTTGGTAAAAATCCTAATAAAGATAGTTGAAGTACGCATATATATGAAACGTAGACGAGCAAAACAAGGGTTCTTGTTTATGAAAATAAAAATCCTCGTCTATGCATGTATAAAAGAGAAACATCTATTCAAATTGTCTCAAGGGCGGACAACCAATGTCCAAACACCCTTGTGAAGTTAAAACATTAGTTTTACAAAAGCTCGTCCTTAAACTATGGACGAGTTTACTAAGCTTACATAGAAAGGTCATGAACAATAAAGCTAACAAAAAAGAGTTCAAAACATTAAAATATTTCTAAGTCTGGGGAGCATTCACATCGGAGGCGTCTTGAGGAGGAAGCGTTGTAGCATCATCTTTAATGTTGGCGTCTTCAGAACCTGCCTGCAGGAGAGAGCTGGTAGCAGCGTTTAGGTTAAGCTTGATGGAGCTAAAGTCCACCTCAGGGAAGTTTTCTGTAGCGTCCAACCTAAAATCTTCAAAGCCTGCTGCATAATTGGCGTCCAGAAGATCAGTGTATTGCTTGGATGCCTTGAACTCGGTCACTGCATCTTCCTTCGCCTTGGTGAGAAGAGTACTCAACTCGTCATTCTTCTTTTGCATATGATCAAGACGAGTATCCTTCTCCACCACGTCAGCTCTCAACTCCTCAATCAGGTTCTGTGCTTCCTTCAGCTCTTCCTTAGCCTTTGTAGCTACTCCAGCCCATTTTTTGGATTCGTCCTTCACTTCCTTTATCCTCGTCTCCAACATGATCCTCGTCTTATCCAACCCAGTAGCTTGCCTGGACGCCGCTATGAACTTGGACATGCCCTACGAAAATAATAAAAATTAACAAATAAAGGAAAAGCTTTTGAAATAATAAGGACGAAACAAAAGTATGTTCACCAACCTTAAAAAGATCATGAACACCAGAGTGTTCAAAATCCTTCAAAGACATGTCATAGCAGGTGTTTATATCCTCGTCCGTAATGGCATTTTGGAAGCGCTCCCATGCTAAATCCTCATTTTCAATTATGTTTGAAGGAGCCCGTTGGGATGGATGGGACGAGGGAGTTGCAATTGTCTTAGACGGAGGAGTCTTGGACGGAGTCACCTCAATTGGTATAGACGAGTCCACATCAAAAATTGTTGGCTGCTGGGACGGGATGGACTTAGACTTAACCGGGGGCAAGTCTTGCTTTCCTTTCTTACTTCGACGACTAGGGAGGCTTCCTAAATCCAAATTCTTGGATATTGTTTTTCTCTTCTCCCCAGCCATTGGACGAGTCTGAGCTTGCGCCTCAGGACGGCCCTCCTCAACTACAATATCCTTTCCTTTGTTTTCTTTCAAAGTTGCCATTCCTACGGCAAACGAAGATGACAAGTGAAATTATGGGAAATTGAGTAAAGTCAAGAAACAATATAAAGATAAAAATATATATATAATGATTATGTATGTTTACTTTTTCGTACTGTAACCTCGTGGGCAATAGCCTCGTCCGAAGGATCAGGGCCAAGTCCCCACTTAAAGAGGTTACGAAGATTGACTAAGGAATGAAAATTCCTATTGGAGTGAAGGCGAGCCCTATGGACGCGATCACGGTGAAACTTGCTCAAAGACGGACGCTTAGCACCTGTGAAATAAATCACAAATAAGGTGATTTGGATAAAGTTAAAACAAAAAGAGGGAAAGAAAGGTAAAGAGAAGGACGTACTTTCAGGACGCAGGTTCCCTAGCTCTCCAGTGTAAGGAGCAAAGGGATCCCTTCCAACCTCTACAGGGTTCCCAGACCAAAACCCAGAGACGAAAATAAATTCCGTCTTCCAATTCCTGTCGGACGAGGCTAGGGACTTGATTAATCTACAATCCCTGCCCCTCGCTGTAAATTGATGAAAGCCAAGAGATTGGCTTATCTCAGAGGGTTTATAGCAAAATAAAAACTCGTCCACAGTGAGAGGACGATCTCTACCAAACACTTCATTCCACAAAATTTGCATTGAGATGATTAATCTCCATGCATTAGGGTTGAACTGACAAACACCCAAACCTAACTTGACCAATAATTCTCTAGCAAATGAGTTTAAGGGAAATCTGAGGCCCCCCAAGAAGTAGGCCTCATAGACGCCTATTCCGAAACGGGGATTGCAACACCATTCTCCACGAACGGCTAACCGGGGGTTAAACTCGTCCGGAATCTGGTACCACGTCTTAAGGTTAGAAAGCCTTTGTTCAGATGTTTTGGAATGGATGCCTACTGCACAGCTATAGACGATCTCCTCTTCGTCTGGAGGGTTGGACGAAGGGATATTGGACGAGGTTCCAGCTCGGGAACCAGAAGCTTTCCTAACTTCCTCTTGAAGAGCCTCTACAGGGAATCCAGGGACGCCGGAGACATACTCCTCGTCCGTGAAACCTCCCTTGCTACTCTCATTACTACTATCACTAGAACTACAATAACTGGTAGAATCCTGATACTCGTCTATAGCCCTATCTATGCTATCGCTAGACGAAGAAACAATGGATGCAGACATTTTTGAGGAAACGAAAAGGAAAGCCTAAAAGAAGAAAAGAAGAGAGTACCTGGCTCTAGACGCGGAGACTTCTAGACGAGGTTCTAGACGAGAGATTTCAGGAGGAAAAATTTCGAAAATGTGAAGGGTATGGAAGAGATTCCACTATTTATAGCCAACAAAGTAGGGTACTTGAAGTGACAGGGGCCAATCAGAACAGACCACGTGTCATATGCCTCAAAAGAACAAAACGACGCAGAGAAGAGCCAATGAAATTGCAACACGTGGCACCTTCAGACGTTAAAAAAAAAAAAAAAAAAAAAAAAAAAAAAAAAAAAAAAAAAAAAAAAAAAGAGAAAAAGAAGAAAATATATATATATATATATATTCCCTGGACGACCTATGGACTGGGGGCAACTGATGGTGTCACCATAAGACCAACTGTGGAACTCGTCCATATAGCTCGTCCATAGGAAAGTAAGCCCATTCATTATAAGCTCGTCCGTGAGTTTGTACAGACAGACGAGCTCGTCCAAGGCTTGAACCGTCCAATGATCCTCTCGTCCAAGTAATGGAAAGGACGAATATTCCTGAATGATCCTTTACATATAATTTTTCTATTAAAAACCGTTTCTTCTTCAGAAAACGGTTTTAATCAACAAATCTACATAAAATAACCTCCAAGGCAGTTATGGAGGTTATCTCACAATCCTTCAAACTACACAACGCTTGGAGAAATAACGGCCTCATGAAAAACTATATAAAGGCTCTTCCGTGGAGACATAGGAGGTAACTGGAGAAATTTTAAATAGAGAATTTTTCCTTATATTAAGAAAAACAAACTCACTGACTTGATCATCGGAGGACTTTTGGCCGGTCCCCACCGGTCTCCTTTGACTTTTTGTTTACTACTTTCAGGATTTCGTTTGTAGATCATCAGCGCCCGAAAATTTTAGCCCACTGATTCCTTGACATCATCAAGTATCATGAGGGATAAAAGCTTCTTTCACTACTCAAAAACCAGTCATTAGCAATACCCCAAACTCTATATAAAACTCTCTCTTCAGCTAAAAAATGAACGAAACATGTTCCCCCCCCCCCCCCCCCCGCCCCCAGAGTTAAAACTTTAGAGCAAAAGCTCATTCAGCCAGACAACATTTTCACAATTCTGAAGTTTAGGGGTAAAAATATGAGTATAAGAGAACCTTCTCTCTCTTCCTCACAACTTCTCTCAATTTCCTTTTCTTGTTGACTATAGATTGAAGTTTCAGACTTGTTGTGTTTCTATATATTTTTTAGCATTTTTGTTATTAGCATTTTGATTTCTCTCTTGTTAAGGCACCATTAGCCTTTATTTATTGAATATTGGAATTTTAGACTTGATTCTCCATTAATAAACACTTCTAAAAAACCTAATGGGAGATTTGGGCTAATCTTGCATTTTTGGCCCTTGTCACAAAATGTCCACAACACTTAACATTTCAAATATGTTTCGGCTATTTAATGATACAAATTAAATTTTACAAATCTAAAACCTACATAGTGCCACATTATTTTGTATTTTTTATATCATGTGGCAATCTCTAAGTATTAGATATTGAAAATAAAATCCGATTTGCAAAATAGACAAAATATATGGGGACTTAAAATAGAGAGGTACTCGTTGGAGGGAACTTAGATGTAATTGTACTTATCTTGAGGGAGCAATATAGCAATTTACATTTATAACTCTGTACTTGTGAAAAGCGGCAGCCCTAGTACTTAACGTCCCTTCACGGTTCACAGTTCACATTTCAACTTCATCCTCACCAAATATGAAATGAGTTGCAGTCCTCACTGTTTCTCTTCTTCCAGCCTACTGCTACTTCGCCACTCAGTCCAAACCAAACACCATAGTACGTTTCCTTTAACCTTCAATATCTCAAATTCTCATTTCATTTGGGTCTCTTTTTTTCTCTCTGTTTTGCATTTCATTTAAAAAAAAAATACATGTAATCTTTGTGAGTGATATTATTTTTTATTGGTAGTGGGGGAATGTGTTTGATATGAATTTCTTGAACTGGGTTTCTCTTCTTCAAGTTTTTCTATTGGTAGTTATGGCTGTGGGGTCTCAAAGTCCTGATTTTTATCGTTTATCACTTACGTTTGTGGTGGAAATGCTTTTTATTTGACATTTTGGAACTGGGTTTTGAAGTATGCTTGGATTTAGGAGTGAAAGTGTTTATTTTTTGTATCCAAATGATAAATGTTGGTGATAAAGCTTTATTTTATTTACTCTCTGTCTGTCTCTTCCCTATTGGCTTTTGTGTCATGTGAGTTTAATTTGAAGTGGGTTGGATTCTGACTTTAATTTGATGAAATGGGTTTTTTGTTATATTGGATTTCAGGAGCTGAGAGAATGCTTTGGCCTTTAATACTTTTCTTGGTTTCCTTTTTGTAGTTATCTGCAACTTATAGTCAAGGTATACCTTGTGTGTGTGTGTGTGTGTGTGAGTGTGTATATTTGCTTGTATTGCTGTTTCCATTTTTAAAAAATTGTTTAGCGAATTTTTCCTGGTTCTGATATTAAGTTTGAACTTGCACAGTTGTGGTTCTCATTCTCAAGCAGAAGAGTAGTTAAACCTGAGGAATATACTTGTGCATATTTCGGGTTTATTGAAGATAATAAACCAAGGGATTGTCCCATTAAGTGAGAAACTTGTATGAGTCTTGGTTCAATTGGGTTGGTCTGAAAAGGAAGCATTGGGTTACAATATATGTTATATAGATATTCGTAGCACATTAGTTATTGTTCTTATAAGTCAGAAGAGAAAGATGGGGTACACTATTATCCAACAGAGTTATTTGGCCCAATTTCGTTGTTTGCACGGTCTACATGGGTACTCCAAACAAGAGGGTCACAGTTCTCGCCTTTGCCAGTGCTCAGTAATGAAATCTCCTGTGTTCCGTTTAAATTGCTCAAGCAAGTGTAATCACAAAACTAAATTTTGTTTACAGCGGAAGGGAGGTATTGGTTCTGGAAGAAATGCATGTCTTTTACAATGTAGAGGTTTGCAGAGAAGTGTTTGCATTGGTAGAGACAATGAGATTGACCAAGATGAACAACACTCTGAAAATTATGATATGGGTGTTGAAAGAAATTTCAGACAGCTAATGAAGAAGACTTCAAGTTCTTCATTGTTGTATTCAGATGGACCTTTAGTTGAAAACGATGAGGAAACGAACAATGGCATTCTTCAGAATTTCTGTAGCCAAGGGAGGCTGGTGGATGCATCGAGGTTGGTTGATCTTATGGCACGACGAAACCAAATTCCAGACTTCCATTCTTGCACAAACTTAATACGAGGCCTCATCAAATTGGATCGGTTAGATAAAGCTTCCAAAATCCTTAAAGTCATGGTCATGTCCGGTGGGGTTCCAGATATCATCACATACAACATGATGGTTGGTGGTCTCTGCAGGAGAGGACTGTCAAGATCTGCCATTGATCTCTTAGATGAGATGAGCTTGAGCGGTTGCCCTCCGGACGTGATTACATATAACACAATAATCCGGTGTATGTTTGATAGTAGGAATTTTGATATGGCAATTGGATTTTGGAAGGACCAATTGAGAAAGGGATGCCCTCCTTTTCTGATTACCTACACAGTTCTCATTGAGCTTGTCTGCAAGCATTGTGGAACTTTGCGGGCTCTTGAAGTATTGGAAGATATGGCGATTGAGGGCTGTTATCCTGATATCGTAACCTACAATGGTCTGGTTAATTTTAATTGTAAACGGGGAAAATATGAAGATGTAGCATTGGTTATATATAATCTTTTATCTCATGGTATGGAACCCAATGCTATAACTTATAACACTCTTCTGAATTCTCTTTGTAATCGTAGGTATTGGGATGAAGTAGATGAGATTGTGTCGGTTATGAAAGAAACTTCCCACACTCCTACAGTGGTTACTTACAACATCTTGATTAATGGTTTGTGCAAAGATGGGCTTTTGGATCGTGCCATCAACTTTTATAATCTAATGGTTTCCCAGAACTGTTCACCTGACATTGTAACTTATAACACTCTCCTAGGTGCCCTTTGTAAAGAGGGAATGGTGGATGAGGCCCTCCAAGTGCTTCACATTTTAAGTGGTACCAGTTGTTCTCCTTGTTTGATCACTTATAATACTGTGATTGATGGGTTGGCTAAGAAGGGTTTGATGGCGAAAGCAATGAGATTGTATGGTCAAATGATAGAAAAAGGGATAACTCCTGATGATATTACCCATCGTTGTCTGATTTGGGGCTTTTGCCGGGTGGATCAATTGGAGGAAGCTGTTGAACTATTGAAGGAGATGGGTAAGAGAGATCACAAGGTTGGAAATAAAGCTTATAGATTCATGATCCAAGGATTATGTAAAAATAAGAAGGTGGATATTGCAATACAAGTTCTAGAAATGATGATTTCAAGTAGATGCAAGCCAGATGTGACGATTTATTCTATGATCATTAAAGGTGTGACTGCTGCTGGTATGACCAAAGAGGCTAATGAGTTGCATAAGAAGTTGATAGAATGGGGCGTTTTGAGAGAGGGCGCCATGCTGGAATAGCGAGTTCATGTGAAAACTTGACCTTATTCAACATTTCTTGGAATCCAGACAACCACTTTCATGCTTAAAATTGTACAGAATATAAATTCTCACAAGGTGATTCCTCTTCTTATCCTCTTTGCTTTTAAAAAATTCTTTAAACCTAACAATTACTAAATCTTCAGATATGGTCACTTCCATCTTTTCCTGGTTGGTTGTGGCTATCGTAAACTTCAATCCTGATTGGTGCTTTTTTATGTCAATATATGGAAATAATTTGAATCGCTTAATCATATCTGTGGTTAAATTGTATTTTTTTGTGGCATTTCGTAGTATGTACTAGAGGTGGGGCATATGTAACTGTGCATTTAATAAGCATGTATGAGGTAGCTGAAAATTTATTATTTCCTTCTGTCACCTACATAGAATACTATAGCTAAGATCAGAATCTTGGTCATCTTCACTTTCCTTTTGTGTATCTCTTGTATATTTTCTCTACGCTAGTGCTACTTCCATTTTTTTGGTGAGATATTTGCTATATTTCGAAGAAAAAAAATTTCTTATCTGGGAAAAATATCATCTTCACTACAAGAAGCATAGAATACATCAAGCTACAATAGATAATGTTGCACTAAAATAACCTCAATTGCATTATGCATCAAGCTGTTTCATATGGGTGAGTTAACTTTCATCAACTGGTATCAGATTATCTATTTATTATTTTGAAATGTACTGCTATTTTCTACTAGCATTTCACTCTTGGTTAAAATTTCTGAAAAGCACGTTTTCTTGTATATTGTACTAGTTTCAGCCCCTTCGATTGTTGATTTTAGTGGTCAGCTTTGCCTTTTCCTACATATAATCATTGACCTGTTATGCAATAAAGTAGTGTTTATAAAATGACAACACAACTAAATTAAGCAAATAGTTCTGTTAAAACTTATGAGGGTGAATTTTTTGGTTTCTAGGAGCAACCCCTATCTTTAAATGTATATCTTCGTTTTGTATCTTATATTTTCTTGTTTTTCCATTTATCTATTTTATCTGGAGGAGCTTATGGGTTGAGTCAAATCGGGTTTGGTGTCAAGCTGTCACTTGGCCCGTTAATGCCAATTACCCAGATTAAACAAAAAAAGATAAGAAAAGAAAGATAAACAACCCACATGATCTCATCATGTTGCTGAAGATTCTTGGCCTCACCAAGCGGTCCAAGCCAAGGGAAGAGTGGAGGAGACAGCTTTGGCACAAGCCATTGATGGCAACTCAAATATGTGTGTGTGAGAGAGAAGAAAATAAACATATTTTTGTCTCATTTTTTTTTAAGGCAGCAACAACACTATTAAAGGCATGTCATCATTCACAAAAGGATTGGGACTTCTGAAAGCAAAAAATCAAGAAACGAAAAAATTATGGGTCTGAGAGAAATGAGAGAGAGGGAAAAAAAGAAGGGGAGGAGAAAGAGAAATAGCAGGAGAGGGGGTGGGTCTCAGTTGGGTTGGGTTTAACAGGTAAATTTCACCCAAACCAGAGATTCGACTAAGCCTTTAAAGGATCAATTTGATACCTGCTGGCCCATTTTTCTCAAAACTGTCAGTGAATGCTTTGTGTTGATTATGCATTAGGTACTAGGTAGTAGGTCAATGTATTGGAGAGAGAGAGAGAGAGATCATTTTGTTGAAACAATTCTGCATATCTTTGTTATATCAGTATACCAGAAATCATCTGTAATTATGGATCCTACTACAAGTTCTTTATCTTATTTCTGCAACTATATTTCTTGCTGATAGTTCTGGGAGCTAATTTGTCAAGCATTCTATTAACTCAAGTTGCTTACTGCCACTCAGGTAGCATTTTTGTATGAACTTGCTGATACCAGAGTCCAGAGAGACATCTGGGGATCCATAAGCATGTTATCACTTGGAATCTGCTAGGGCTTCCATACTGCAGGAGAGGAGTGTATACTTCAGACGCCTAGGACACAGAAAGATTTTTGGTTTGCTGGTTGTCATTGAGTGCATTTTTTGTAAGGTAATTAGTCACCATATAGGTGCAACTTTGCCCTTGTAGATTTAGAGATTGAGAATTTTATACAGACAGCAATCTTCCTTTTTGTAATGAATTATTTATTCTTTCTTCTTGATGTGCACACGCGCTGCCTAGGTTAATCTATGATCATTTGTGCAATGGCCATGTGTCAATGTGTTGCTATATGTCATTTTAGTTGTAGGATCAGAAATTGTTCGGCATACAATTATAATCCCCATTTTACAAGCCAATTACAGATCTGCTCTCATCATATAAAACCGAGAGATGCACAAGTTCAAGGGAGCACACTTGGAGACCCCTTGTGCAGATCATGCTATTCTCAGTCTAAAGAATATTGAATTGGTTGGTGAAAAGATTTGGCCATTAGGTTGTCACATGATTTGACGTAGGTGGATATCATGAAATCTGTCTTTCAAAAAGTTTTTAAAAAAAATCATGGTACAGTCCAGGGGAAAAATCGTGAGCAAACTTCAAGTAGTTCTAACCAGCCATTACCAATTGTTATTTACATGCAACTTACGCTGGTTAAAAAGGTCTATTTTAGAGCATCAGCCATTGAAAAAAAAAAAAAGTCATTTTAACATGTCTAAAAGTCTACTTTTTTATTTTAGCACATCATTTTGCAATACCTCTTCCATCGCATGTTCTATTATTTAATTATATATATTAAAATATTATTTACAATACATTAAAATAATATATTAACTCCCCAATTCATAGCACAAGTACACAATCAGTAGGCTGTGGCCAAGAGTGCCAAGAGCAACAGCCACTGCCGCAACCATACCATCACCGGCACAAACCCATTACGAAACCAACAGCCACCACCGGCACAAACCCATTACCAAACCCGTAACCACAACAAACCCACAGCCACCAATGCCACAAACCCACAACCACCATTGCCGGAATCCTCCAAATTTCAAATCCAACATTTCCAACACCATCAAATTTATAAAAATAAAAATTAAAAATTAAAAAAAAAACATGCAGATCCCCACGGCGTTTGATTTGTGAGAAGAGAGTGAGAATAAAGATAAAGAGAGACTGAGGTCTGAGGAGAAAAAAGAAAGAAAAAGAAAGAGTGGGTCTGAGAAGCCTGAGAAGAGAAGGAAGAAGAAAGAGAGAGTAGGTGTGAAAAGAAGAAAGAACGTGAGAGAAGAAGAAAACTCAGAGAGATGAGAGAGAAAAAGAATAAAAAACTATTATTTTTTTTTTAGCATTTGGAACCGGCAATTTTAGAATTGTATTGTAGCACCATGCCATTTCTTATAGCATTTGGCACATCTATTTTGGTGTTTGGTGTGCCAAATGCTAGAAATTTAGCAATTGGCATTAGGCACACTTGATGTTAATGCTCTTAGTTTCAGAAAATCGTGCTACATCACTAACTCCTTTTCTATCAAGAGATGAGACTTTGAAGCAATTTTTTTTCTTCCTTGCTTAAAGATTAACAATGTGAAGTTTGTGCTTCAAGAGGAAAAAAGTTATGGCAACTGCAATCTGCATTGGAATTACGGATTTAAAACCAGTGTCTCACTTATACACTAATCAAAATTAAGAGGATTGAAGCTGCACTTCCGTTGGGTTTGATGTTTGCAAACTTTTAAAGGAAAAATTTTACTTTGCTGAACCTGAAAGAGTGCACTTCATATAACAAGCAAGAAATGTTCTTTAACCTGTCACCCCAGATTGTTACCAAGTTCTATGAACAAAAAATCTGTCACCTTTCAAGATATGAGATGGTACAAAAATAAGCAAAATTTCAACAATTTTATCAAATAATTGAGCCAAATAGTAAAAAAGAAATGGGGGCTGTACCCTGGGTCTAGGTCATCTCAGTCTGGCTTCTCATTAACATAAACTGAAATTGTCGGCAGCATCACTTAAGTTTTTTAATCCATGTGCTCGGTTGGTAGTTTAGAAAGGAAAAGATTGAATAATGAGTGAAATAGAGCTTTGGCGAGTCAGCACCAGTGAATGAAATAATTCATGCAATCAGCTCTGGAATATTTGATTACAGATACAGAAGACAATGCAAAGTACTTCAAAAGATTCACAAAAGTACATAAATAGAAATTTTAACACATTAAAATACGATATACATCATCGTTCTTCTCCCGTGTCATTTTGTAAAGCTGTCTATCAGTCGTGCCTCCAAAATTGCACGTATGTGGTGATTTGCCTGTCAAATGTGCAAAATTTTTTTAAGTCAGAAGTCTTTCTGCTTAACCTGATAATATCCTTCTCCAATTTTCTTCCTTCCTTTTTGCTTCTTCTGCAAGTCTACTTCACCTTTAACTCCATTTCTCATTATGTCAACTGGCCAGTTAGAACTCAAGTTGTCAGGCTGACTTTTCATATGAATGAGTTTAACATTCAGTATTTTTGCTATCAGTATACCCCATTGACATAAATTTGTTTCTTCGCCTTTCATGATTGACTATCTGAAAAAATAATACAACAGAGAAAATAACCATGGGAAAGTAGATCCCATTCACAATGCCCTATTAATGAGATTGGACTACATGCAAAGCAGATCGGCAGAAACTAATTCTTAATGTCAGACAAGGTGAGTTCTTTGTAAACATCAAACATGGGAAAGGTCTTGTTCAACCGTTTCAATGAATCTTCAGATATAGCGTTCAAACTGATAAGGGAATTAGCCAAACCCACAGCTTCAACTTGCCATCCTGCAAAACCAATCCCTTCAACCAACATAATGTAAGTAGTTTCATTCGGCTGGCATCCCTTTTCAACCATTGCTGCGAGCACTTCAATGGCATCACCAGTTCTATGAGCCTTACACAATCCAAGAATAACAATGTTATAACTGATAACTGTCGGCTTGAACCCACTGCTTTCCATATCCACCAACAACCCAATTGCTTCATCTACCATCCCATCTCTGCACAAACACGATATAAGTGAATTGTAAGTGATCTCGTCAGGATCAATCCCTTTGTTCACCATCCCCGATATCATTCCCAGAGCCCTAGCTCTGTCCCCACAATTCCATAGTGCACTGAACATCGTGTTGTAAGAACTCACATCGGGAGGACAACCTACTTCCCCTAGCTTCTCGAAGATTTCCAAAGCCAGGTCAGCATTTCCATTCTTACATAAAGTGGCCAAGATTGTGTTGTAGTTCACAATATCTGGCAAGCAACCATCAGTGATCATGAGGTCCAAGAATTCAATAGCCAAATCCAATCTCCCTTCTTTGCAGAATGCAGACACCAACGGATCATAACTATAAGCATCTGGTCTTAACCCCTTTTCTTTCATGACCTTCAACACATTTACAGCGTCCTCAACTTTCCCATCACGACAAAGTGAGCTAATTAGAATGCTGTAAGTAACAACATTCGGCTCACAACCTCTTGAATACATCTCAGCAAGTAGTTTCTCTCCCTCATCCCATTTCCCGAGATTCAAAAGTACCCTTAACAAAATATTGTATGAGACCACATCAGGCTCACAACCCTTGGATTTTAAACTCCGAACAAACTCAAAAGCACGATCCACCATACCTTCCTTGCACATCCCCCTAATGACTGCATTGTAAGTATACATGTCAGGTCGAAGCCTTCTCAATAGCATCTCATCCAAAAGCTTCATAGCTTCATCAATCCCACCCTCCAGGATGGTTGCCTCAATCAGAATTGTGTAAGTAATCACAGTTGGCTCACATTTATCTTTCATTAACTGATCCAAAACCTTCAAAGCTGAGTCAAGCTTTCCCCTACTACAAAGACTGCCGATCATTATATTATAGGTAACAACATCAGGCAAAAATCCCCTACGTTTCATTCTATCGAGCACTTTGTTTGCAGATACAATCTGATTAGCCTTACAAAAGCCACTAATCAATGCATTATAAGCAAAAACATCTGGTTCACCATGTTCTTCCAAGATTTGCATAACCCTTATGGCTTTTGGGATATTTCTATAATTGAAGAAGCCTTTAATGAGCTTTGTACAAAGTATAACATCAGGTTTGTAACCCTTGTTAACCAAGCACTCAAGAAAGTAGAGTGACTCTTTGTACTTGCCTGCTTTGCAGGACCTATTGAGTACTTTCATCAAATGGGACTCTTTGAAATCAACATTTTGCAAATGGGTTGGCCTTGTTTTAGCGGAAACCCAGACCTTTGGTGGGTTTCTGGAGCTGTTACTGTTGTCATTGGGGTTAGGGACTCCACAACTCACAAAAACACTGCTTTGATGTGAATGTGAGGTGGGTTTCAGTGGGATGATGAAAGGCAGGGTCTGAGGCCAAAAATCAGTGGAAATTTTTGTCATTGACAACTCTTTTTGTGTGTGTGTGTGTGTGTGTGTGTGTGTGTGTGTTTTTTTTTTTTTGTTCTTGGTGTGGTTCAGGAAAGCTCAAGGACTAATTAACATTTTGAAGAAAAAACTAAAGAGAAGAGAGCAAAAAAAAAAAAAATACCTGAAATATGGTTATGTCCAAGATGAAACCACTTTACGAATTAAGGATTTTTCAATGTATTACTGGGTGTTTAAGAGTTGAGACACCTTGAAACTTCAACTGTGTTATCCAACACAGATTCTCTATGGGATTTCATTACACGTGTTGAAGATAACAAAGATTCCATTATTATTATCTTTATTTTTTTTTTGGGGGATTTTGGTTAAAGATAAGGAATCATGTGATGGGGTGGGGCATGGATTGGATTTTGGAGGCTGGGTCGGATCAGATGTCGTAGGACTAGACTGGGACAAGGAGTCTCTGACCTTTGTTTGGGCTATTCGAAATACTCGGCCCTAAAAACCCTGTCCAAAAATTCCTAAAAAAATAAAATAAAAAACCCTGTCCAAACAAGCAAGAGAATATAATTTTACGGAATTATTACACTATATTTTCTCTATAGAAATGAGTCATATTAAAATAATCCTACATATCCATAAAATTAAAATAATTTGTCCATTAACAAATGATATTATTCGTTTTAGTAAGCAGCAATATTGGCAATCAAACACTGATATAGTGTTTTTGGTATCAACTTATTTAGCTTTTTAATAATTGTTTTTATTAAAAATGTGTTAAAATATATTTGAACTTTGAAAAAAAAAATGAAGTATTAAAAAGTTATACATAATAATTAAAAGTTAAACAAAAAATATAAAGGCAAATGGACACTAAGTGGGCGTAAAATAAAAATAAAAAAAATAGTTGAGAAAGGGGGAAAATAATCTTTAATATGTAACTAGAGGGAAGGGAAATTTTTTATGGTATTGAATTTTAAAATGAAAAGCATACATTTCCTTCTATTTTCTTTTTTTCTTTCTTCCTTTCTTTTTAAGTGGGGGAGGGGTTTCTGTTTTGATTCTTGGAAACACATCCTGTGATCAGGATTAAGGTGGAACTACAACCATTTAGTTTGGATTGCATGAGCTATATAAATGGAATTAATTTGACAAAGTCCAATCTAATTATGTGTGTATATATATTTAGAGCAAAACTTAGATATACTATCTTACGTATTGTTCTTTAAATTCTCCTTTTAAATTTAAACCACTTGTCTAGTTCAACAACTCATATAAACGGTGTTAAACTTAAAATACCATCTCTTCCCTCCACCACCCCCCCCCCCCCCCCCAAAAAAAATATCAACTAGAGAATGAAAAACCCCATGGCATCAGATCTTTCCTTTGCACCCTCAATCTGAACCAATTTGGATTCTGGAAAATCGACAAAGGGTAAGAAGGGCTAGTGGATGATGCATAAGAAGGAGAAGATGCAGAAGAAAAGGTGGGAGTTTGGAAGATAAAAAGGAATTTAGATTGCTTGGAGAAGGATTGGGTGTGGGTTTGAAGAGATTTTGCAAGTTCTGGTCCCTAATTTTGGAGCTTCGGACTTTTAGGGAAGTCACGAGAGAGAGAAAATGAGAGTTTTTTTTTTTTTTTTGGGTAGTTTTTTTGTATAAATTTTAGTTGGCTTTTTGTTGGCCTTTTGATTATGATACACAACAGGTATAGGATTCACTCATTAAGATCTCTAAAGTTCTTCTTTAGCAAAAGCAAAAGATCAAGTCCTAAAGACAAAGAGATTTAAAGCCACGAGGTTGTCTTGCGGTATAGGAAAAGAAAAAGAAAGAAATGGTATTTTAACATCGTTTGCCTGAGTTGTTAAATTAGACAGATAGCTGAAATTTAAAAGGGGAGTTTAAGGAATGGTACTTAAACTATTGTATTTAAGTTTTATTCATCAAAAGCAGACATTATAAGTTGAAACTCTCTTAAAAAAAAAATAGAAGAAGAAAAACCTTGAATGTCTATATTAAAAACACCACACGATATCATTGAGCTATAAGGCTCTAAGCATTCATTATATAATTTATGAATATTTAGTTTTTTTTTTTTGAGAAAGTTATGAATATTTAGTTAATTCAAATAATTGTCACATACGACTTACACTAGTGGGGTTGCGGCTCTATTAATCAAAATAATAATTATATAGTTTTGTTTTTAACGAGATTTTACACATATTATTTGGCCCCAGCGAAAAACTTGTGGCTCAGTCACCATATACGCATGTTGTATTACAAGATAATTTCTACTCACAACTCATACGGCTACAATATTCAACTTTTAAAATTTATCTTACCTTTATTTTTGTATATATAGCTATAATAGTATTTGAAATTTGTGGTGTCTAATCCATAATGATTGCCTTTTATTACTGTCAAGACTCTACTTGGTTGCTTTTTGTGTAGACATGAATGCAAAATTAGAATCCAAATCTCTTATTTTACAAAAGAGACTTTATCAATTAAGTTAACAAGAATATATTATTATTATTTTTTTCTTTTTAATATTGCTGTAAGGGCTTGTTTTGTAATGAACCCTTCACAATAAAAATTTGTAGAGACGTGGGCGTAAGACCTAACTCCGGTCAGTAGAAAAAGACACAGTTCTGGCGCGTTCGATGGAATACTTCTCCTTCCTTTTTTGTTCTCCCAAAAAATCTCCCTCGTGTATTCTGATTTTTTTGCCTTATATACTAGCTTCTCCATCTTGTTTTTACCGTACACGTGTACGCTACTTTCTGAAGATTTTCTTCTTGTCCCATCCGACCTCCCCGGATCCTCCGCATAGTGGATACAAATCTGTTTTATTACTGTTTAGGTATCACCTCCACATTAATGCGGCCAGAGAGTTAGGTGGGAAGCATTTAATGCGGGGGCAGCAGCTTTTAGGGGATATTTTTCCGGTTCATCCTTTGACTAATATTCATTAGTTTGGTTTGCATGTAACCCTATAAAGATCGTCGACAACTAAAATAGTTACGTTGACATCATAGACTGATTTGAAGAACGAATTTTATCCTCGGACAAGGGAGCATCCTCGGACGAATGAGTGTTCTCGGACTGGTAAGTGTCCTCGGTCTGGGCCGTTGGGCCGCGAGCCCACCTTTGATAGACTCCATCAATTTTTCGGGTTACTGACCCCACAATAGCCCCTCAAAATCTCCCTTTTTGTTGTCTCGGAAAAGGGGGATTTTGATATAACGTCCCCAAGTCTTTCATTGGGCTTTCCCAAATGTCAGAACGCCTTTTCCCTTGCCCAAGACACGTTCCTGACGTTCCGGCGTCATGGGCATGCCACCATTAAATGATAGCGGTTTCCCTATCCTCCACGTTACAGTAAGATGCGAATCTAACGGTGGAGGATCACTATGACTGATGGGCGGGATTTTTCCCGCTTACGGTTTCTGTGCCCTTATAAAGAGCTTTTCAAATCACATTTACTTTTAGTTCAAAAAATCTTAAGATTTTATCAAGTATTCACTGATCCCGTCCCTTCTTTGTTCTTATCAACGATCTCATAAATACTTTGAAGTTTTGTCCGAGGAGTCTATTTTCACAACTGTAAGTTTCTCTAACCCTCCTCAGTTTTCCAATCCCTTTTTTAGTTTCTTTTCACAATCCTTAAGAAATGGGTAGGTTTAAGTATTTAGTTGATTCCGAGGAGCAAATAGAGAAATTTAGGACTAAGTATAGGATTCCCCCAACGGTGGGTATGAGATACGCTTCCGTGGAAGAATGGTATGATCAAAGGCGAACATGGGAGGTAGTCATCCCGATGATTGCTTTCATAGAAGGAGGGATGACTATTCCGATGGGCAGGCTCACTACTAATTTCCTTAGGTTCTTTAGATTGGCCCCCACACAGTGTGCCCCAAATATGTTTAGGGTATTAGGGAGTATAGAAACCCTAAATGAGAGGCTAAATTTGGGCCTTACCCATCACGACGTGAATTGGGTGTACAACCTCCAAAACTTGAAGGATGCGGGGTATTACCTTAAGTCCAGGTTCCCCGAGGTAAGGCTAATCCAGTGTCTCCCTTCATCTAACAAGGGTCTGAAAGATGATTTCCTTATCTTCTCTGGCGCGTGGCATGACGGTTTACCATGCCCAATGAAGGGGGGTGAACCAGGTGGGGTTCTTGGGCTGAAAACCTTTGCACCTTAATTTGTATTCATTGATTTAAGTTAACTTCATTCCTGATGGGAGTTTTGTCATTGTCTTAATGATTCTGCAGATAAGCAATATACCCAACGTCGGTTTGGGCTAGTAAACAGGGAGAGCTTGGATAGAATTCTAAGATCCGAGATATACAAGAATCCTTCCGACGGTCAATTAAGGGCAGCGCACCTCATCCTTGGGTATAAACCAATTTCCACGTCCTTTTCAGTGCCCAAGTGGGTAATAAAGGCTAAAGACCCTCGGCTACCCCGAATCAGCGTAGCCTTCGCAAAGTCTGGGTTCATAGTTCCTGAGGGTGTTCGGATCCCTGTAGGCATCCCCTTTTCTCAGCCCTTACCCGAAGCTGCTGCTCCCGTAGGGGCTTCCTCGTCACGACCAGCTATTCAGGAAGTGGAGGAGGAAGAGGAAGAAGAGGAACAAAGAAGAATAGTCGAGG
The DNA here is from genome assembly GCA_023621385.1 of Quercus gilva. Lineage (NCBI taxonomy): Eukaryota > Viridiplantae > Streptophyta > Magnoliopsida > Fagales > Fagaceae > Quercus > Quercus gilva. The sequence continues at coordinate 49,799,597 of CM042475.1, forward strand.
AGGCCTCGGATTCTGAGGACGGATTTGAGGTGTTTGATCAGCCCCAGTCTCCCGAAGCGACTCCCATCGACATGGGAATTCAAAGAAAAAGCCAAAGAAGTTTGCTCGATGTTATTGAAGGCAAATCTGGACGAGAGGTTCCAGGGAGGTCTCCTCAAACCAACCTCCCACCTTCGACTTCTCCTAAATCTACCCAGCCTCAAGGGGTTGAATCCGCCGATCCTAAAAGGAAAAGAGAGCAAAAAGGCAAGGAGGTGGTGGAGGTCGGGGAATCTCATCCCGCCCAGGAGAGTGAAGGTGAGCGACCTCCAAAACAGCAGAAAACAACTCGTGGGAGTTTTAGAGCGGGTGCCAAACAAACTGCCCGGCCCTCAGAGCCTGAAGCATGGCTTCCCGCACCCATGCTCGGTGGCGAACCTTTGAGGGCAGATGCATCTATCAGAGAATACAATGGGGGAATTGGATGCCATGTTGCCTCTGTCTTAGAAGAAACCCTCCTCCTCCCTCGGGATATGGCCGAGCTCAAGAAGATGAAGAAGAATGAAATCTTCATGAACTTAAAAAGGCACCTGGGAATGGTATAACATTCTCACAGTTCCTTCCGTTCTTTTTGGTTCACTTTATTTCTGACTATCTTTTATTCTTTCGTTTCGTTTTTTTTTTTTTTTTTTTTTTTTTTTTTTTTTTTTTTTTACAGGCTATCCAGACCACTTTCAGACTGGAAGAAATAACCAGCAACTTACATCTCCAATGGGACAAGGAGAGGGAATTAAGGAGTGAAGCTTCCAGGGCGCTTACCAATAGTGTGAAAAATATAGAGGACCTGAGGAAAAAGTTGGCAGAAGAGGAACTCGCTCGAAAGAGTGCTGACTCAGCCCTGACCACCTTTCAAAAGCAAACTGAGGATCAAAGGAAAAAATTCCAAGATATCAATAGCCAACTGGCAGCTTCCAAGGAGGGAATATCGAAGCTGATGAAACAACTGGAGGAAGCTCAAAGGCTTAGGGGTCGGGCTGAGAGGGAGAGAGACGAGGCAGAAAAAGCAAAAGCCGAGGCTGAGAAGGCGAGAGACGAGGCCGAGCAACGAGGATATGATGAAGGTGTAGCTGAGACCGAGGACAGGTTCAAGACCGAGGTTCCAATTGTGTGCCGAAAGTACTGTGCGCAAACTTGGGAGGAAGCTCTCAACCGTGCTGGGGTCGCGCTTTCATCAGAACTGAGAAAGCCAGAGAATACTTTCTTTCCTTCAGCCATACGAGCCTCAAGCTCTACTCCTCAGCAACACGAGGTTTCCTCTACGGCGGTTGGCCCATCAGAAGGGGCTCAGGGTCAGGATCCTCTCCTAATTGGTCAGCAGAAACAGCCTGAAGTGCTCGGGGCGGAGAAAGGGATCTCTTCAGCCAAAGTCGCAGAGGATCCAAAGGACGGGCAAACTTCTAAAGGTTTTCAAAAGGATTTAGCTTCTACCATTTTGCCCGCTGAGGGGGCCTCAAAGGAGAAGGAGAAGGACCTTCCTCCTCAAGACGCGACAAAAGTCCCCCAACCCAAAATACAAATAAAGTTAAACAAATAGTTGGTGTAGGAAATTTTAAGTGTATATTTTTAATTGTGACTCATGGTTCTTTTCTCAGACATATATATGATATCATGGGTTTGCTTATTTCTCGTATAAACTTTTGCATGAATATTCTTATATTTTTAGATGATCTCGGACTCTAGGAAAGCAGAAACGAACATTATAAGAAATATAAGACCAAATCGTAAATAACATTGCGACTCATTAGTCCGTTGAGGTGCCAAGCGCCCTAAAAATGCTTTCAATGACGCTTACGGAAATTGTCTTGACATATAAAGATGATCACATGGACCACACTTAAGAGGTGCCGACTCTCATCGTGTGTGTGTGCAGACTTTTATGAATTAAGCTCTGCCTAATGTTTCAACGGAAAGGAGTATATTAATTTTTTGCCAGGACGTAATCCGAGAACCAAACATAATTTGGCTTCTATTTAATACTTCAGTAGTTGTCGCGGCTGTATTAACTTTTACTAAGAAGCGGCTGGAGGACATGATATTACTTAATTTCGTTTTCTCATCTGAAGTATCTGGTTTCACCAGAGGCTTGAGTCCGAGGACCATGCAATGCCTTGGTTTTGTCCAGTACCTAGTTTTCTCATCTGAAGTATCTGGTTTCACCAGAGGCTTGAGTCCGAGGACCATGCAATGCCTTGGTTCTGTCCAGTACCTAGTTTTCTCATCTGAAGTATCTGGTTTCACCAGAGGCTTGAGTCCGAGGACCATGCAAGGCCTTGGTTCTGTCCAGTACCTAGATTTCTCATCTGAAGTATCTGGTTTCACCAGAGGCTTGAGTCCGAGGACCATGCAATGCCTTGGTTCTGTCCAGTACCTAGTTTTCTCATCTGAAGTATCTGGTTTCACCAGAGGCTTGAGTCCGAGGACCATGCAATGCCTTGGTTCTGTCCAGTACCTAGATTTACTTAGGGAATACAGGTCATAGAATTCCAACTAATAAAAATAAAATAGATAACAAAAGGAAATATATAACAGAACTGCTTGTGCTAATAGTAATATCTTTTTAGGTTACTTACATTCCAAGGGTGAAGTACAGTTCTCTCGTCTAGATCTTCCAAATAGTAAGCCCCTATTCCTGCTACAGAAGTGATACGATATGGTCCCTCCCAATTGGGCCCCAATTTTCCCCAAGCTGGGTTTTTGGTATTTCCCAAGACCTTTCTCAATACTAGGTCCCCGGGAGCTAGTGGCCTCAGCTTTACGTTCGCATCGTAGCCTTGCTTCAGCTTATGTTGGTAATAGGCCAACTGAACCATAGCGCTTTCCCGTCGTTCGTCTATCAGATCTAAACTCTTTTCCAGAAGCTCATCATTGCCCTCGGAAGTGAAAGCACTGGTCCTTAACGTGGGAAAGCCCGTTTCTATTGGAATCACGGCTTCTGCCCCATACGTCATTGAGAATGGGGTTTCTCCTGTTGATCGTCGTGGAGTTGTCCGGTAAGTCCATAATACATGCGGCAGCTCTTCCACCCATCTGCCTTTCGCGTCGTCTAGTCTCTTCTTTAGCCCACTCACGATGACCTTATTGACAGCCTCGGCTTGTCCGTTTCCCTGTGGATAAGCTGGAGTGGAATATCTGTTCTTTATTCCCAGGTCGGAGCAATACTCCCTGAAAGCCTTGCTATCAAATTGGAGACCATTATCAGAGATAAGAGTCTGAGGGACCCCAAATCGGGTGATAATGTTTTTCCACACAAACTTCTTGACGTCCACATCCCTGATATTCGCCAAGGGCTCCGCTTCAACTCACTTCGTGAAATAGTCCGTGCCAACTAGTAGGTACTTCTTATTCCCAATTGCCTTAGGGAAAGGGCCGACAATATCTAAACCCCACTGCGCGAAAGGCCAAGGACTGGTAAGGGGGTTGAGCACTCCCCCAGGCTGATGAATGTTCGGAGCAAACCTTTGACATTGGTTGCATTTTTTAACGTATTCCTGCACTTCCTTTTGCATGCCTGGCCACCAATATCCCTGAGTGATTGCCTGGTGAGACAAGGACCTTCCTCCAGTATGGCTCCCGCAAATCCCCTCGTGTAGCTCTTCCAGAAGTGTCTCTGATGCATCAGGGTGCACGCAAAGCAGATAAGGTCCAGAGAAAGAACGTTTGTAAAGTTTCTTGTCCTCGGACAGCCAAAAATGAGGAGTTTTTCTTCTTATCTTGTCTGCTTCTAACTTGTCTTCGGGCAGTATATTCTTCTCGAGGTATGCCACTATAGCATCCATCCAACTAGGTGCTGAGCTGATCTGGTTGATTTGAATAGGGCTTTCCGCCGTTAGAGTGGGTGAGATCAAATCCTCAACCATGACAATCCGAGGTAAGCCCTTCGCCGAGGAGGTAGCAAGGGTAGCCAGAGAGTCTGCATGCGCATTCCCGCTTCTAGGGATGTGGGACAACTCGAAAGATTCAAAGTTTGTTTGCATGTGCTTAACTCGGCTCAAGTAACTTTGCATTCTAGTGTCTCGAGCCTCTAGTTCTCCTCTGACTTGGCCCACGATCAGGCTTGAATCCGAGAACATCTCCACTATTTTTCCACCGAGTTTCTTTACCGTTGCCATTCCTGCTATCACAGCTTCATATTCGGCTTCATTGTTGGTGGCCGAGAATCCTAACCTTAAAGATTTCTCGATAATGGCCATCTCGGGAGATACTAGGACCAGCCCCACTCCCGATCCCCTCTAATTTGCTGCTCCATCCACGTATACCTTCCAGGGGTGGAGAGGCCGAGTGGATATAAGGCCGACCGATTTTTCATCTGCGCCGTGCGGGCTTGCAACTATTTCTTCAGTATCTTCAGCAAATTCGGCCACTAAATCAGCGAGCACTTGACCCTTCACAGAAGTGCGAGGCATATACTTTATATCGAAAGCCCTAAGTATTGTGCCCCATTTGGCAACCCTGCCAGTGTAATCTGCGCTCCGAAGTACAGCTCTAAGTGGGTATTGGGTCAGAACAACCACGGTGTGTGCCTGAAAGTAATGGGGAAGTTTTCTTGTAGCATGTACTATTGCCAAAATGGCTTTCTCCAATGGCAGATACCGTATCTCGGCCTCATGGAGTGATTTACTCACGTAGTATACTGGCCGCTGCACGCCATTGTCCAATCGTATCAACACGAAACTAATAGCATAGGTAGCTATCGCCAAGTAGGCAAAGAGAACTTCGTCCACGCCAGGACTTGACATAATGGGTGGCCGAGATAGATATTCTTTGAGCTGCTGAAATGCTAATGCGCACTCCTCGGTCCATTCAAACCCTTTCCATTTGTGGAGTAGAAGGAAGAAGGGTCTGCACCTGTCGGCTGACCTGGATATAAACCTGTTCAGTGCGACAGTCATTCCCGTCAGCCTTTGGACTTCCTTGGGGTTTCTAGGTGGTTGTAGACTGTTTATGGCTTTGATCTGGTCAGGGTTCACTTCAATCCCCCGATGTGTCACCATGTATCCCAAAAACTTCCCCGAGCAAACCCCGAAAGAGCACTTGGAGGGGTTCAATCGTAACTTATGCTTCCTCAAAACTTCAAACGTGTTGCTAAGGTCCGTCACATGTTCGGACACTACCTTGCTCTTTACCAACATGTCATCGATATAAATTTCTATGTTGTTGCCCAGTTGCGGCTCGAACATCTTCGTCATCATCCGCTGGTACGTTGATCCCGCATTCTTCAAGCCAAAGGGCATCACCTTGTAGTGATAATTTCCATTGGGAGTAAGGAAGGCCGTCTTCTCCTGATCACCCAATGCCAGTGGGATCTGGTGGTAGCCTTGGAAGGCGTCTAGGAAGCTCATTTGAGGATGACCCACCGTTGCATCAACCAATTGATCTATACGAGGCATATGGAAGGGATCCTTAGGACAAGCTTTATTGAGGTCCGTGAAATCCACGCACACTCGCCATTTTCCATTCTTCTTTTTTACTACAACGGTGTTCGCCAACCATTGAGGGTAAAACACTTCCTTAATAGCTCCTACCTGCTTGAGCTTATCTACCTCGTCTTTAATAGCTTCGGCATGTAACCTGGAAGGACGCCGAGGAGGCTGTTTTTTTGGTACAGCCGAAGGATTGACATTCAGATGGTGACAGATAAACTCTGGATCAACCCCCGGGGCTTCGTATGCGTTCCACGCAAACACATCTACGTTCCTTCTAAGGACTTCAACCAGTTGCTCCCTTTCGGGCGAAGGTAATAGTGCTCCAACCTGGAAGTACCTATCCGGATCATCACCCACAGTCACTCTCTCCAAATCCTCGCATCCTGCTTCTTCAGTGGTAACGACAGGGAGGGCTTCTGGTTTCTTTAATTGCTATAATTTATCTTCGGCCCCGGCCGATGAGCTCACCTCTGGCTCGTGCTGAATGGCGGCCACCATGCATTGCCTTGCCATGGTCTGATTTCCCAATATTTCTAACACCTGGCCACCTGATGGATACTTCACCTTTTGATGAAGGGTAGAAGAGACAGCCCCTAGGGTATGCAACCAAGGTCTTCCCAAAATCGCCGTATAGGGAGAAAAAACGTCGACCACAATGAAATCCACCTCAACCACATCAAGACCTGTCTGTACAGGTAGTCTGATCATACCCAACGGAATGACCGTTCTGCCCTCGAAGCTAACCAATGGCGAACTATAGGCTGTAAGGTCTTGGGGCGTCAAATTCAACCCTCTGTACAGGTCGGGATACATCACCTCAGCTGCGCTCCCATCATCAATCATCACCCTTTTTACGTCATATCCTCCAATCCTCATCGTAACCACCAAAGCATCATCATGGGGCTGTATGGTTCCCTTCTTATCCTCTTCTGAAAAGCCTAGCACCAATGAGCCATTCAGCTTCACTTTCTTCGGCACTGCGTTCGAGCCCCTTTCTAGACAGTGGGATACGGACAGTATTCTGGTGGGAGCAGATCCTGTTCTTCCAGGAGCAGCAAATATAACATTTATAATGCCTAGGGGGGCTCCTGAAGAGGCATTTCCTCCCGATGTTGGACCTGTCTGGCCCCCTCGGGTACTAGAATGATGTAGAAGGTTGGTCAACCTTCCTTCTCGGACCAGCTCCTCCAAATGGTCCCACAAGTTTCTGCAGTCCTCGGTAGTATGCCCGTGGTCTCTATGATACTGACAGTAGAGATTTTGGTTACGCTTCGCAGGGTCCCCTGCCATTCTACTGGGAAATCTGAAAAAGGGCTCGTCTTGTATCCTCTCTAGAACACGCTGCACTGGTTCTCGGAACACAACGTTAACCACTGGGGAGTTAACAGAACCTGACGGCCCCACAAAGTCTCTCCGGGGTCGGTTGTTGCCATATCGGTCTGACCTAAATTCCTGTCTTGAGGGACCGCCCTGGATTTTCCTCCACTTCGTATCTGATCTTCTTCTACCCTTGTGTATTCATCAATCCTGTCCATAAGCTGTCGCATGTTGGCTACAGGTTTACCGGCCAGGGAACCCCTCAGATCGTGATCGGTTGGAAGACCCTCCTTGAAGGTATTAATAGCCACACTGTCATTGGCTCCATCTACTTCATTATACATTTCCCAATACCTGTCAGAATATGCTTTTAGCGTTTCCCCTTCTCGCTTAGACATGGATAATAACGACCCTAACGGCTGGACCACCCTTCTGCAAGTAATGAAGCGAGCCCCAAAGGCCTGAATGAGCTCCTCGAAGGAATCAATGGTGTTCTCCTCCAGACCGTTGAACCACCTCATTGCCACTGGGCCTAGGCTCGAAGGGAAAACCTTACACATCAGGGCCTCGTCCCTAGAATGAACAGCCATTCTCTGGTTGTAATGACTAACATGCTCCACTGGATCTGTTCGACCATTATAAATGGTGAACGTAGGTTGATGGAACCTCCGAGGAAGGTTCGCGCCCTCAATGCGTCACGTGAACGGTGATCGGGAAACTCGACTCAGAGCTTTGTTCAAAGCTTCGTTCCCTAAGTCCCGCCGAGGTGGACTCTTGTACATCCTCCGACTATAATGGCCTTTATCACGGGAAAAAAGCTCACTGGGCGGAGTTCTAGACCGTCGTCTATAGCTTGTATCGTCTGACTCATCAGAGGGTTGCTTCGAGTCCTGAGTCGTTTTCTTTCGTCGCTCATAACGTAGTTCCCTTCTTAGCGTATTAATCTCACGCTGCATGTCCCTGTTGTCCTTCGCGTGGGAGGCATGGCTCTTTCCTCGAGACTGACTCTTCTCTGTGTGGGTCGTTTGCACGCTTTTCTCGCGCTCTCCCCTTCGTTCGCGGACGAATGGGGTACTCTGTTGAGGTCCCCTGGACTCTGCTTGGTGTGGGCTAGTGCCCTCCTGTCTTGGTGCTTCTTCCGCCATTAGTCGTCGTACTTGTCTTTTCTTACGGTTGGATCAAGCTTTTCCCACAGACGGCGCCAATTGTAAGGGCTTGTTTTGTAATGAACCCTTCACAATAAAAATTTGTAGAGACGTGGGCGTAAGACCTAGCTCCGGTCAGTAGAAAAAGACACAGTTCTGGCGCGTTCGATGGAATACTTCTCCTTCCTTTTTTGTTCTCCCAAAAAATCTCCCTCGTGTATTCTGATTTTTTTGCCTTATATACTAGCTTCTCCATCTTGTTTTTACCGTACACGTGTACGCTACTTTCTGAAGATTTTCTTCTTGTCCCATCCGACCTCCCCGGATCCTCCGCATAGTGGATACAAAGCTGTTTTATTACTGTTCAGGTATCACCTCCACATTAATGCGGCCAGAGAGTTAGGTGGGAAGCATTTAATGCGGGGGCAGCAGCTTTTAGGGGATATTTTTCCGGTTCATCCTTTGACTAATATTCATTAGTTTGGTTTGCATGTAACCCTATAAAGATCGTCGACAACTAAAATAGTTACGTTGACATCATAGACTGATTTGAAGAACGAATTTTATCCTCGGACAAGGGAGCATCCTCGGACGAATGAGTGTTCTCGGACTGGTAAGTGTCCTCGGTCTGGGCCGTTGGGCCGCGAGCCCACCTTTGATAGACTCCATCAATTTTTCGGGTTACTGACCCCACAATTGCACTACCTTTTATTTTGAGATATTGAATAGAATGAAACCATTAGAAAAAAACTTTCAAATAACAGAAACATCTTTCTTGATTTCAAAATTTTATTTACATGGTAAAAAGACTCAAAACTAGGTCTTGAAAAATTATTGTGCTTCCCAAATACTTCAAATTATACCTTATTTATTTGCTCACTTTCCTCTCGTAATTTTTTAGTTTATTTTTAGTAAGTTAACCATTGTCAATCATGAGAAAATCAAAGTTATCAATTCTATTTAAAGATCTTTTTAGTTTGTCTGTTGGAAAAAAAAATTATAATATTGATCTATTTCAACATATCATTTTAGGATAATCATTAATTTTATAAAATATTTTTATAACACAAAATAAATATACCTAAAGTTTATCACATAGTGCATGCCATATTAAAGTGTAAATTGAAAACCAAATAATATATATTATTAATATCATCGCTACCTAAACAAGTAACTTCATGATATGAACTGTAAATATGTAAATAGTATTATAACTAATAATTATAACAACCATGAATCAATCAATTTAAATACCTTAGCCTATTAGGACCAAATTTGAAATATCAATCAAGAAAAAAAGACATGTAATACTCATATATGAGCAAATCCCTCCCTCCCCCCCCCCCCCCAAAAAAAAATTATGAGAGATTAAAAAGAGTAATGAATTATGTAAAGGAAGATCAAGGTAGCCTAAAACGGGTAGAACAGATTGGAATGGGCTGGAATTTTGGCCAAGGTAGATCAAAGGAAGTATTAATTGATTGATTGGGACAAAATTTCCAATCATTTCGGCTAACACATAATAAAATAGACAACTTTGAATAACAACACTACTTGCCATGTTGTGTTATTGCCATTCAAAAAGACTTGAGTATAGGATATCATTTCAACAATACAATGCAAGCAACTTAAATATGCAAACCAAAGTGCTCTGCCTATTACACTACTCCATGATTTTTCAAGGATGTGTATTTTGATAAATCCATTATTAAATTATAGTTTTCTTTTTTGGGATGAATTACATTTTCTCTTTATACTTGAATGTTTGTAAAAGTTTAAGATAATATATCAATAACTAGCTAATTTATAAAAATATTTAAATTTAAATTTTTTATATTTTAAAATTTTACACAATATATTAGATTATTCATTGAATCAAAATGAAATTTGACGCATATGTTAAGAATAATGAAAATGTGATATTTTAAAATAGTAATTTAATAATACATTCACAAAGAACTATATTAGGTGTAACATGATCATGTCCCATTAGAGTTGCAGTGCTATGATTTTGGTCCAGTCAGAGAAAGAGATCAACAGAAGGGAGAAGAGAGAGCACTGATTTGAGGGAGGGAACTCTGATTTTGTTGAGAGAGAGAACTGATGAGATCAGATGGAGATGGAGACATGAGAGATGAGAGAGCGTATTTTATTTTTAACTGGGAAAAGTGAGAATAAAATAATATTAAAACTTGTACATCCTAAACTACAGTGGATTGTATATATAAAAACCCACAGTTCATGGTTGCTAAACTTTTTTAGTAATAGCAACCCGGTTGGAGCCAATCTTTGAGCATGTGAGGATGTAAAATAGCTACTGGGGGGTGTTTATACCCCCCAACGCTAATGCTCAGGGAACCAAATTCAAAATTTTAAAACTTTAGGAGCAAAATAAATATTAACCCATACTTTATAGTCTGTACTTTACAATTTTTTATATAAAAAAATCTATATTCTTTTTGGGATCAAAGGCACCGAAGAACTCACATGGGTAGCATGGAAATTGAGTCTCAAAAGGGATCTTTTTTTTTACATTGATCGGATTGATAATCCATATACAAGATTAAATAGCAAAGGTTACTAGCGTCAATAACCAAACAAGTGATTCATTTTAAGGATCTAATAAACGAATTATATGAAGTGAGGGTGATTCTTACAATTCTTCCAACTCGTTGAATTCTTGGGTTTGTCATGTCGGTTGGAAACTTAAGGTTTTCGTTATGTGCATTAGCAAATTCTGGAGTTTAGGTCTAAACTTTGATAAAAGCTTACAGTAGGAAATCTAAAGATTGTAGAGTGAAGACTATGCTGAGCAATGTGTGGCCAGAAAGGTCATTCCTTTGGGATTCTTTAATAGACTAGATGGAATCACCTGACCAATGTGTGAAGGTGTAAATGTTATCTTTGACTCTATTCTATGGTTCTCATCTTTTTTTTCTTAATTTTTTTTTTAAAACCTTTTTTTCTTCTCCAATCTCTTGTCATGTGTTGTGACAGGGTAAGAATTGGGTCCAGTGTCTAATTGTACTAAACCCGTTCGAATGATGCTATATAATTTGTTGTATCATATACGTTTATGTGTGGTTGATGATCCAATCATGTGACATAACTTGGATATATCCGTGGGTTTTGGTTAGCTTAATTGGTAAAGTCTCTGATGGTTGAATAAGAAATCTGGGCTCAATCCCCACCTACACCAAAAATCGATTGGTGTCTTGGTCTGATGATAAAGAGCTATTATCAGGGGCGGACACAATAGGTTGAAAACTATCTCAAAAAAAAAAAAAAAAAAAAAAAACTTTGGATATATTTGAGCTACATACCTTATAAGGGTTTGGTCATCCATGTCAATTGCACAAAATCAAATAAAATGAAAATTATGTACTTATTTGACAAGAGCATTTATGGCAACAATTTTGTCGTTGGCTTTTGCTGCTCTAAGCAATGGAGTCGAAGTGTCACTTGCATTGTAGGATTAGGCATTGTTGACATTGTTGAAGGTCTTGAGCTTTGCTAAGTGGTGAGGCTACGAAACTACCACGCAAAAAATACTAGTATGCGCAAATAATTTCCTGATAGACTGACTCAACTATGAGGACATGCTCTACGTGCTTTAAGGGTTTCAAATGGTGTTGATTCAGTGTTATGGGCTATGGGTTGGTGGGGTTTGTTTGAACTTCAGGTTTTGGGTTTTGTTTGCAGCGGCGGCAACGGCTAGTTGTTCGGGGTTTGGGTTTGAGTATGGTGGTGGGTTGTATGGGTTTTGGGGTTTTGGGTTTGAGTCTTAGTTTGAAACTTTGAATTAGAAATTTTGTGGTGAGTGGTGTGTGTGGGTTGCTCAGCGGTGGTGGGTTGCTTGCCGGTTTAGGTGTGGGTTTTTTTGGGGTTTGGTGAGTGGTGGTGGGTTGCTTAGTGTGGCTTTGTTGAGTGGTGGTGGTGGTGGTGGTGGTTGTGGGGGGGTAGCGGTTCGATCTGGGTTTTGAATTTTTATTTTATTTTATTTTGGGTTTGTAGGTATGGATATGTGATTTTGGTTGTTGTTAATGGTGGTGGTGGGCTGTGGGGTTGGTGGCTGCTATGGTTGAGTTTTTTTTTTTTTTTTTTTTTTTTTTTTTTTTTTTTTTTTTTTTTTTTTTTTTGCTATGGGTTTGATTTTGGGATGGGTGGTTACTTGGTTTTGATTGTTGTGGTTTGGTTTTTCAGTGGTGGTGGCAATTTTGTTTTGGGGTAATTTTGGTGGTGACAAATTGAGGTTTGTGGCTGAGTTTTGGTGGAAGGTGGTAGTGGGTTTTTGCAGAGAAAGAAAGAGGAAGAGAGGAGAGAGAAACATAATTTTTTTTTTATATATTATTTGATAGTGTAGTTTATATTATTTTAAAGAGTTGTATATAAAAATAGAAATTGAGATGCTGGGTGAGTTGTAAAACAAGATGGTAAAATAGATAAAATATGTTTTGAGAATGTAAAATAGATAGATTCTTAAGAAATCCGGATGCTAGTACTCACGTTACCAATTTTTTGATTGGGAAATGGGAATCCTTTTGTTCACGCCTTCATTAAGTAAAATGTTAAGCGTGTTATGTATGCTTGATGAACCAATCAAATCATGCAACGAATAATGTCAAGTCAATTAGAAAACATTACAAAATTAAAAAGCTAAAAGAAATCCAAAAAAAAAAAAAAACTAAAAAAAAAAAAAACGGAAAATAATATTATTCTTTGGCCATCCAAACAAAACCTAGCATCTCAATTTCTAACATGAAATTAAACAAGAGATTTATTAGAATCACTCACTACAACCTCCTTCAAACTCAAAATCCCATCACCAAATTATTCACAACCCACTTTTGGGTCTTAGTTTTAGTTCATACCCAACCCAAACTAAACATTTGTGACAAGACCATCTAGACATCAGTGAAAATTCAAGTGCTATATTCAGTTGCTAGGAAAATGTAGTAGATTCAAAAATATTTGGGAATGAGAATCAAATTGGTGTTGCACCTGTACCAATACCATGAAGAAAATAATTTTGATTTCAAATGGTTTCTACTTTCTATGTAGGTGGACATGAAAATTGGAAAGTAATTTCCACTCCACGTCAAGTAATTTTTTTATTATTTTTTAAGAGAAAAAGACAAAAACGCATCAAAATTTTTTTGATTCACTAAAACCGAAAATATAAAATCATTCAAATTTATGGTGCTTTTGTTTGTTTTGTTCTTTTTTTTTTTTTTTTTTTTTTTTGAGGGTTTTATTAACGTATTCCCTTAGGCATATGTTAGTAAACCATTTTAGGAAATTTTTTATTGAGAATTAAAAAAGTTGTCAAACTTTTGTAATAGCTTTTTCAATTCCCCATAAAAATTTTCTTAAAATGAATTATTAATGTATGCCCTACGGGCATATACTAATCGAATTCTTTTTTGAGTATTGGTAGTTTGGTACTAATTTTGCTTTTGAGACAGTGGAGTGACTGGAGTCCAATCGTGTATTACTTTTTACTCATCGGCACATGTGAAGGTGGGCCCTTCGAGACAACCTTAATCTCCGCATGCACTAAACAGCTGTACTAACATTATTGATGGATGGGTCGGGTGTCTTAACATAATAGTTAACAATTCATTTAAGAAAAGTTTTGACACTATTTTTATGAGAAATAAAAAAGAAAAAAGCTGTCAAAATATTAATTACTTTTTTCCTCATAAAAATCCATTAGCATTTCCCTTGATTGATTGCACTTCCAGGACTTGGTCCTGGAGCAGCCTACATCTGTTTGCTGGGTTTCTTCTTCGAAATCAACAGTTTGCTCTTTCATCAGTAGTCTCTTTGTGTTTGCGTTATCAATCAAAAACAGTTCCTTTTCTTGATTTTCAAAAAAAAAAAAAAAAAGAGTTCCATTTCCAAGTATGGCTCGGGCTCTTGTTTCTACCATAATGGACTAGCTTGGTTCACTCATTGCTTTAGAGTTCAAGGACCGGCTTGGTTCACTTTTTGCTTCAGAGTTCACGTCCATAGTAAATGTTGAGGAAGAAGTCGAAAAGCTTAACGATGCAGAGGAAAGGCAAGTGAAGGAGAAAGCTGTAAATTACAGACCATAAAGTTTGGATTCATATTTATTTTTCCCCTAAAGTTTTAAATTTTTTAATTTGGTTCCCTAATGTCACCAATTTTTTGATTGGGAAATAGGAACAAGTAATGTAAAGTCAAACAAGTAATGTAAATTTTAATTTGGTTCCCTAATGTTACCAATTTTTTGATTGGGAAATAGGAACAAGTAATGTAAAGTCAAACAAGTAATGTAAATTTTAATTTGGTTCCCTAATGTAAAGTCAAACACGTAATGTAAATTTTAATTTGGTTCCCTAATGTTACCGATTTTTTGATTGGGAAATAGGAACAAGTAATGTAAAGTCAAACAAGTAATGTAAATTTTAATTTGGTTCCTAATGTTACCAATTTTTTTATTGGGAAATAGGAACAAGTAATGTAAAGTCAAACAAGTAATGTAAATTTTAATTTGGTTCCCTAATATTACCAATTTTTTGATTGAGAAATAGGAACAAGTAATGTAAAGTCAAACGCGTAATGTAAATTTTAATTTGGTTCCCTAATGTTACTAATTTTTTGATTGGGAAATAGGAACAAGTAATGTAAAGTCAAATAAGTAATGTAAATTTTAATTTGGTTCCCTAATGTTACCAATATTTTAATTGGGAAATAGGAACAAGTAATGTAAAGTCAAACACGTAATGTAAATTTTAAATTGGTTCCCTATGTTACCAATTTTTTGAATGGGAAATAGGAACAAGTAATGTAAAGTCAAACACGTAATGTAAATTTTAAATTGGTTCCCTAATGTTACCAATTTTTTGATTGGGAAATAGGAACAAGTAATGAAAAGCCAAACAAGTAATGTAAATTTTAATTTGGTTTCCTAATGTTACCAAATCATGCCACGCCAAACAAGTAATGTCAAGTCAATTAAAAAACATTAAAAAATCAAAAAGCTATTAAAATCCTTAAAAAATAAAAAAAATAAAAATTAAAAAGGAATATAATTTTATTCTCTTGCCATCCTAACCTCTTAATTGCTAACACTTAATTAAACAAGTGATTCAGGATCACTACAACCTCCTTCAATCTCAAAATCCCATCACCAAAATATTCATAACCCACTTTTGGGTCTTAGTTTTAGTTCAATACCCAACTCAAACTAAACATTTGTGACAAGATCATCCAGACATCAGCGAAAATTCTAGTGCTATATTCAGCTTCTAGGAAAATGTAGTAGATTCGAAAATATTGGAATGAGAACCAAATTGGTGTTGCACTTGCACCAATATCATTAAGAAAATAATTTTGATTTCAAATGGTTTCTACTTTTTAGGTGGGTAGACATATGGAAACTGGAAGGTAATTTCTAAGCCACATCAAGTAATTTATTATTAATATTTTTAGAGAAAAAGACAAAAACACATCAAGGAAATTTTGGTCCACTAAAAGACCCAAAATATAAAATTCATTCCAACAATATCTTAATGTCTATCATGTAAAATGGGCTTACTGACCATTTTCCCACATTCGATATATTCATTAAAATCTCCCACGAGAACTATGCTTGATTAATTTAGCTTTTATTTATTTATTTATTTCATTTTTTGGAAGGAAACTGAGCTGTCTTAAGCCTATTTTGAAAATGAGGTGAAGCATAATCTAATGATTTTAATAGGTGGGAAAAATAAAATCAGTGAACAAATGTGAACTAATTGACTACATGTAAAGGTAGGCCCTCTTAACTCACCGGCACGAGTGAAGGTGGGCCCTCTGAGACAACCAAGGCTTAATCTCCGCGTTGACTGACATTATTGATTGATTGCACTTCCAGATCTTGGTCTTGTAGCTGCTACGCCTGTATCTGTTGGTTGCGTTTCTTCTCCACAATCTACAATTTGCTCTTTCATCGGTAGTCTCTTTGTGTTTGTGTTTGTGTTTTCAACCAAAAAGAGTTCCTTTTCTTGATTTTCAAAAAAAAAAAAAAAAAATCCATTTCCAAAGTATGGCTTGGGCTCTTGTTTCTACCATCGTGGACGAGCTTGGTTCACTCATTGCTTCAGAGTTCAAGGACCGGTTTGGTTCGCTTCTTGCTTCAGAGGTTGCGTCAATTGTAAATGTCAAGGAAGAAGTCGAAAAGCTTGAACGCAAATTCCACGAGATCCAGGCAAAGCTCAACGATGCAGAGGAAAGGCAAGTGAAGGAGGAAGCTGTGAGGCTTTGGTTAGAAAAGCTCAACAACGTATCCTACGAGATGGCCGACGTGTTGGATGAGTGGAACACTGCCAAGATCAAAGCAGACATTGAGAAAGAAGAAGAAGCTGAAGCTAGTACTGCTAAGAGGAAGGTATTGTCCCTTGTTTCTACTTTTTTTCAGCGTCGTGATATTGCTCATAAGATAAACGAAATTACTGAAAAGTTAGATGAGATTGACGGAGAGGGAGATATGTACCAGTTTGTACTGACTCGTGGCAATGAAGAAGTTATGAGACCACTAACTGATTCCCACGTTGATGTGTCGAGCATTCTCGGTCGTGATGAGGCTAAGGGTGGTCTAGTGAACAGCCTACTCGGCAGGGGTAATGAAGAAGAAAGAAGCCCACATGTCATCTCTTTAGTGGGCATGGGTGGTGTTGGGAAAACCACTCTTGCTCAACTAGCCTATAATGATAGTGAGTTGAGTTCGGCCCATTTTGAGAAAAAGGGGTGGGTTTGTGTTTCTGATCCTTTCAATAAGTTTATGGTTGCCAAAGCAATCATTAAAATTTGTAGAGGTCGTGACTCCAACACTACTGACTGGCCAAGTCTAATGGATGAAATGTGTAAATGGGTTCGGGGAAGAATATTTCTTGTCCTTGATGATGTGTGGATTGAAGACTCCACATTGTGGGAGCCATTTAGACTTGCACTCCAAAATGCTGCCCAAGGCAGTAGAATTTTAGTCACTACACGTAACAATAGAGTTGCAAAAGTTATGGGAAGTGCAAAAATGATCAATTTGGAGGAATTGTCTGATGATGACTGCTGGTCGATTTTTAGTACAATAGCATTTTCTGGCAGGAATTCTGAGCAACGTAAGGATTTAGAAGAGATTGGTAGGAAAATATCAGACAAGTGCAAAGGCTTGCCCCTTGCTGCAAGGACTCTAGGGAGTCTCATGTGCTTCAAGAGTCGGAAGGAAGAGTGGGAGATGGTTTTTTGTAGTAAATTGTGGGAATTACAAGACGTTGAAAGAGGTCTTTTTGCACCATTGTTACTGAGTTATTATGATTTGCCCTCACCACTAAGACGGTGTTTCTCATATTGTGCTGTCTTTCCAAAAGATTATGTCTTTTCTGAAGAGGATTTGGTATCTATGTGGATGGCACAAGGTTATATTAAGTCGAATGCAAACATGGAGAGAATTGTGGCAAGAGAATACTTAGAAATTTTACTCATTCGCTCTCTCTTCCAAGATTTTAGGGGTAATGGATATAAAGAAAATATTATGAGGTTCAAGATGCATGATATAGTGCATGATTTGGCACAATTCATGGCAAAAAATGAATGCATCACAATCAATGGTTATGAAGAGTCCGGGCCAAATCTTCAAAATGCTCGGCATTTATATTTAGAAATTCCACATAATGCTCAAATTCCCGAGTCCATCTACAATGCAAAAAATCTACGCACCCTCATCGTTGTAGGTCATAATAGTTATAATGTGTTCAAGTTGTTCCATCATTTTAGACGTTTACGGACATTAAGTTTGAGTTCTTATAGTAAATTAGAGGGAATTTCAGATGAAATAGAAGATTTGATGCATTTAAGGTATCTCAAAATACCTATTTGGCTAGAAAATGAATGGCCTAAAACCATAGGTAATCTATGCAATCTACAATTTTTGAATATTACAAAAAATCTCTCATGTGGGATCGAGAAATTACCACAGGGGATGAGTAAACTGATTAATTTAAGACATCTTACTATGGAAGAATGTCCGGTGTATCCTTATGGGTTTCCAAGAGGGATTGGGAGATAGCTGTCTTACAAAATTAAGTCATTTCTTTGTAGGTGAAAAGGATGATAGCCAAAGATGTGGACTCGGAGAATTAAAATATTTGAACCACCTTCAAGGAGCTCTTACAATATATGGGCTGGGGAATGTGGTAAATGCGTGTGAGGCCAAGAATGCAGAGCTCAATAAAAAGATAGGCCTCCGTGATTTGTGTCTGGACTTTATTGAAGGAAAGGTAGAGAATCATGGAGGAAGAATGGAGACTGATGTATCAGTTCTGAATGCCTTGGAGCCACCTCAAGGCTTGGAGAAGTTACAAATTAAGCACTACTGGGGCACCACAATGTTCCCTAATTGGATGATGTCCCTAGCCAAATTGAAAAGCCTTACTCTGAGAGGTGGTCTAAATTTAGAGCGCTTACCTCCTTTGGGAAAGCTTCAGTTCCTTGAACATTTAATTATATATGCTCACACTTTTGCATTCAAAAAGTTGGGTGTTGAATTTTTGGGAATAGAATCTGAAAACAAGAAAGACAGCATAATCAAAATATTTCCAAATTTGAAAACTCTCCATTTTGCGGCTTTGTACGAGTGGGAAGAATGGATTGGGATTGGAGGACAAGAAGAGGAAGATTGTATTATTATAATGCCCTGTCTTCAAAAGTTGGAAATTTACGGCTGCCCAAAGTTAAAGTCCCTGCCGGACTTCCTTTTTAAAACTTCATTGCAGGAGTTTTCGGTGAGAAACAGTCCGATTCTCTGCGAACGTTACCAAAGAGGGACAGGAGAGGACTGGGCCAAGATTTCCCATATCCCAAACATCAAGATTGATCATACCAAAGAGATGGTCAAGAAGTTATTCGACGAGGTAACTTTTTCTACTTCTTCTTGGGCTCCTCCTTTTATTTTGCCCAAAAATAAAAAAATAAAAAAATCAATTAATATTCTTATTTTCTGCCAAAATTTCCCACTGGGAAATAATTACTAACAACGTAGGTTGATGAATTTATCAAATTCTCAATAATTTGATTAGGTTATTTCATTTACGGTTTAATTTTTATGTGGATCTTGCCCATTTTCTTCATTTCAGATGATGAAGAAGAGTTTGATGAAGAAGAGTGATGAAGAAGAGCAGTCTGAGGACGAAGAAGGGGGTTAATGATCTTTGCGTTTCTAGGTTCACAAATTTTAGCTACAAATAGAGATTTATCAATGTTGATTAGCGTGTGTGTGTCTGTGTCGTCAAAGTTCATTCTCGGCTTGATTAAGTGTTGCAGAAGTCTGATCCAGTCACAGGTAATTTCTTCCGTGTTATAATAAAATATTAATTAATTATCCTGCTTATCTCTCAAAAACAAGTTAATCATGAAATGTTATAATAAAATATTAATTAGCACAGAACTGTGTGAATGCTTGTAAGATTATCTATTGAAAAGTAAAAAAGTTTCGGGATGAATGTTACTGAAATTTTACAAGTGGGTTTTATTATTTGCATATGGCCTTGTTGAAATATTTCTATTTTATTTTATTTTGAATAACAACTTTTTCTTGTGTCTATACTTAATTCCATCTTGCGCATCTCATTTTATTTTGCTTTTGCTAGTTGCTAGTTCTACAGAACATTGTTGTCCAATTTGTACAAAATTGTGCAGTATCCATTAACATAACATTGTTATAAATTTATATAAAAAAAAGTTTCCAAGTGGTGATATATATATGTGACGAGAAATTTGGAAGTTTGTTATTTCTTATCTTCTCTTTTATTGTAAGGCATATCTACATATTCTTCTTAATCTTATGTTAAGAGATGGTTTTTTTCTTATTGTCTTGTCCATCTGTAAAATCCTCATGCTAAATTTTTATTTTGTTGGCCTCATTTATAAACCAGACATCAAATTCTGAAATATGAGAAAGCATATTTTGTGCTTGAGCAAATATTTTGCTCTTGTTCAGTCTAGACATCCATGAAAAATCTTTCTTGCGCTGTGGGCCTCATTCAATCCTAACATCATATCATAGGGCTTTTTGTAGAAAGCTGTGCTATGACTTCAAAGATGCAACAAAAAAGCTTAATCTGGCTTGCTGGTTTTCTTTAGTAGTCAATCTGATTTGGTGACACATGAAAAGCAATCTAGGATCTGTCCATACTTCTTTATCTTTATTTTTCAACTCTTGACATGTGCTCTTTTCTTGTCTTACAGTTTGAAGTGTTTCGTTACATGGAAGAGTGTGAAGTACAGGCAAGATGAAGAAACTACAAATACATTGGCTTTGTTTGATTTTGATTATATACTCTTCTAATGTAAGGTTTATCTTGATATTTATGCTCAATCATCAATGTGCTTTTCCTTATCATTTTCTCCATCCATAATAACCTCATGCTAAATATTTAACTTTCTTTTGGCCTCATTTAAACCAAAGATCAGATACTTGGGGAAGTACATTTTATGATGAAGCATATTTTCATGCATGAATGCACATTTGAGAAAAGGCCACAGAAAAAAAAAAAAAAAAAAAACGCTTTATCATTTTATATTGCAGCAAGTGTATTGAGAATTGCACTCATCTAATTCAAACAATTTAGGCTCCAATTATTAATGCAAATGTCAATCTAATGATAAATATAGAATGAGGGATGCTACGTCTACAACAATTTTACAACAAATCACAGGTGGTTAGTTGTTATTGGTTCAAATTTAAAACTAACACTAAGATTACTTTTTTGCCCCAACAATAACAACTAGTAACAACTTGCCACTTAGGATTTGTTGTAAAAATGTTGTAGAAATGTTGTAGACGTATCATTTCTCATATAGAATTTAAGCCCAATTGCTTACATAAGAACAAAGTTTAGTTACAAAATTGGTTGTAGCTTTAGGCTACAAACTCACTTAATAAAATAAATATTATTGCATATTTTGAAAATCTAACCGTTGAATTACATGTTCTTTACACTCTTAATGCACATGTCAATTTTTGTATCAATCGGATATCATTTACTATATAATCTATAATCTTATATTTTATGCATAATTTTAAATTACAAAAACTTGCAATTTAAAAATGGGAAATGCTAATGAGTGCCCTTAGGGCACTGGTTAATAATCTATTTAGAGAAAGTTTTTATGGAAAATGAAAAAAAAGTAATTAATATTTTGACATTTTTTTTATTTCCCATAAAAGTAGTATTAAAACTTTCCTAAAATTGATTATTAATGAGTGCCCTAAGGGCACTCGTTAGCATGACCCTTTAAAAATTTATTGATGACAAACCTATTGATCTTTAATTTTCTTGAAATTTTGCAAACATAGAGGATATAAGAAGAAGATGCAATCCAATGGTGGATTTGTCAAAATTCATCTCCCATAAAAAGATATTGAGTGAGTTTGTAGCCTAAAGTTACAATCGATTTTGTAGCTAAACTTTGTCATTTACATAATTAGGCAATTAACGTAAACATGCATGAATCAAAATATCAATCACCCACAAAAACACCTTAAGTGTTGATGAAGAGGAAAACCTGAGAACAAGGCAAAAAAACGTCTCCAAGGCATCATAACACCAAACAATCCACTAATGAGAATAGTTGCAATACATACTACGTACAAAACCCTCCAAGCTAAGTAGTAACTTTGTACTTGAGCCTCCAATTCCTACTAGCGAATGATTCCTCAAATCCTTTATTCTCACTAGCCTCCGTATTTGCAATTAGGCCTCCAATTGCAATCTCCATTTCTCCTTGGCAATTTTGAGATTGTTCTAGTGATTCCCAAGCTCCAATCAACACCAAAACACTTAAGGTAGTAATGGGTGTGATGGTCTGAATCTCCTTTTTCGAAATTTGACAATTTGAGAGGGAGAAGGTAGAGAGATTGATGAGGGTTAAAGATCTAGGGTTTTTTTTTTTTTTTTTTTTTTTGTACTCTCTAGCTCTGCAAATAAGAATTGGGTGTGCAAAATTTGTAGAAAATGGGATCTTATATAGTGAGGGTATGGGCTAGAACAGCAGAGAAGAATTAACTGAGTTGTCTCAGGTTCTCACAATTCCTCTTGTAATGAGGGAGGCGAATAGAGAGGCGAACTCTCTATCCAATTGTTTTTCAAAATTTGATTCACTTCACATTTCGCCTAATGCTACCAATTTCATATGAGTGAAATTCTAGCGCTTCCAACTTCGATTTCAACACTTGTAGCACTTCACCTCACCAATGTGAGAATCATCACCAACTCTAGCACTAGGCCGGTAATAATTTCTTCAACTATTTTGCATGTGTGACTACAAGCAAGGTGTGGAGAAATTGTGAAGAATGCTAATAACGTGGGAGGCTGAGTTCTAATAAGGAAAGATCTTCTTTCCTTGACTTTTCTTCTCCATGGTTTCAACAATTGCAACTTTGTAGAATAGTTTCAATTGCTTTTAGGTGGAAGCTTTTAATGCTCTGTTTTCTTGTCTCCTTTGTAAGTTTTATATATAGCTTCTACAGTTATGCATGTAAGGCATCTAATAAGAAAGAAGTGATATAGCTATTTAACAAGAAGTGTAGGGAGATAGCAAATAAGTGTGAGGAAATAAGTAGTGAGTGAAATAGTGAAGAATGGTGTGTGTAGCAAAGTGTGTGTAATGTATTAAGGATCGATAAAAATTATATTTTATTGATAACTCCTTTGTGTATTCTATTTGAGTGTGGTGAGATTTATCAAAGTATTTGACAAAATACTTTTCTTTTGAGTGTCAAATTTATTTTGACAAAGCTTCCACAGCAGTAAATCTCTACAACCAGCCCAATACAATAACTATCCACATAATTACATGAAAACGATGAAATTTAAGATCAATAGTTACAAATAATTTGTCATGGAATTGTCCACCCACTAAAAGTCCTAACATTTATAATGGCACATTTCCTAAGTAATCCATATTATATGGTGGAAAGTGACAGGTGACATCTGTATTTCAACGATTTTCAACTTATGTAAATTCTATCCTTAAGTTTTAGGGTTTGGAGTTTAGTTTGCTTATTTTCATGGTTAACCCTATGTTTGGATGGAGGGAGAGTAGATGGGTAGTAGAGGGGAGGTGGCCAGAAGGTGGCTAGAATTTGTACTGATTTCAGAGATTGGATACAAAACCGTGTAGATTTCTTGTCCTTGTGATTCAGGACTCAAGAATTTCCTGCCATGGAAGAAGGGGAAGAGTGGGGTGTTAGCACTAGGAGTGGAGGGGATGGGCATGGGCTGAGAAATTCCCCCCCCCCCCCCCCCCCCCCCCCAACCCACCTTTTTTTTTCCTGTTGGAAGTTGCCCAATATGGAATGACATGAAAAAATGGACACATCCAAATTAGTCACTAATATTTATTATAAAATATAAAAAAAGCGCAGAAGGCAACTTTATATTCTTCTTTCTCTTCTTCTGATGCTGTTGCATTTGCTGTTTAACCTGTAGTCTTAACTTTTCCAACCTCAAGGACATAGGAATGCTTTGGTCTCACTCATTTGGAACATAATGCAAAATTCTCTGTTCTCATTTTGCCTCATTCAATCTAACCATCGTGCAAAAGGCTTAATGTACAAAATGCTCTGTTATAACTTCAAAGATGCTGCTAACTAGCTTAACCTGTAATCTAGTTTTTGTTTTTTAATTTAATTTAATTTTATAAATATAAATAACCTGTAATCTAGTCTTCTTTAGTAGTCCATCTCGGTTGGTGGCATATGAAAAGCAAACTAGTTAATTTTTAAATAACACCTTTACTCAGCCTTCCATCCATAATTTTGTATTTTGGAAACCTGTCTTATCAACAGTGATAATTCATTTTAAGAAGAAAGAGGGAAGCCCTCATAACTCGAACCTATAATTTCTACTGATCATCTAGTCTTAATGTTATAGGGTTATGTAGTTGCTATTTATTAAGTTCCTAAGTAAAAAAATTGTGCCTTTTCATTGTCTCAGAGGCCACATATCTGTCTCTGTGTAGAGATTTTGAAAGAACTGAACTACCTGAGATTGTACAGCAGAACCATCCTCATATAAGACACCATCTACCTCAATGCTTCTAATGTGATTAGCTCTTCTATGAGAGTTCGCTAATTTATGAAAGAACCGAGTGTTATTATCTCCCTCCTTCACATACAGAGCACGAGACTTTTGTCTCCAAAAAGTCTCTTCAAAAGCGGCTAAAGCTGCGATATCACCTTTAACTTGAGCACGGTGGGATTCTTCCGCATTTGAGAGGCCCAACCGATCTTCTTTGGCATCTAGACCCAATAATTCAGACAGCAAACACTTCTTCCTAAATGCCAAATCTCCAAATTCCTCCTTATTCCACTTTTTAAGATCTTCTTTAAGAGCCTTTAATTTTTGAGCTAGTACAAAACTAGGGGAACCCATAAAGCTATAACCCTCCTACCAATGTTTAACTCTCTCGACAAAACCTTTAACTTTGAGCCACATATTTTCAAACTTAAAAGTACAGCGACCCCTACCAACTCCACCAGCTTCCACCAAAAGCAGACAATGATCAGAAATAACACGAGGGAGCACCCTTTGAGACACATTTCTGAAATAATCCACCTAATCCACAGAAACTAGAGTCCTCTTAATACGTGACATAGCTTACGGCTCAGCATCTCTAAACCAAGTGAAAGCAGCCCCATCCAATGGAAGATCCACTAGATAGTTATTCTCAATAAAGTCCAAGAATGCAAACATAGCTGAGCTAAAAGACTCGCAACCTAGCCTCTCACAAGGGTATCTGACAATGTTAAAATCCCCAAATAAAAAACAAGCTGTATTCCACCTGACTCGAACCCTAGACAGCTCCTTCTACAAAGTAGCCCTATGATGATCAGCATTGGGGCCATATAGACCAGTGCAAACCCATTCAAAACCGTCCAAAACTCCCCTAAGAAGAACACTAATAGAGAACTGACCAACAGATACATCTATTTTCTCGACCACCCATTTATCCCAAATTAGCAAAACCCCCCCAGAAGATTGAGCCGCGTCCAGCACAGCCCAATCAATGAAAGGACTACCCCATAAGCTTCGCACAAGAGCAGAATTTAGAGAAGAAAGTTTAGTTTCCTGCAAACAAACAACATCACATCTCCATTCCTTCAAAAGATTCTTACAAACTTCCCTCTTTTAGGGGTTATTCAATCCCCTAACATTCCAAGAAAGAAGTCTTAAGGACATTTATAACAACCAATAGCCCCTAGACTAGACGACAAACCTTTGTTCCGAGAGAAAGTCCCATCATAATTTACAGAAGATATCAGACCCCGTAATTCCCTAAGACCTTTCTGCCTAGCTTTAACAGGTTGTCGATTACCCCCATCATTGACTACCTCAAGACACTCCTGTTCTAATAAACGAAATAAAGCCACACATTGAGCTTCATGTTTTACTATAGGAAAGCCCACCATTTTGCAAAAACTCTTCATCATAGTAGACACCCATTTCGAGTGTTCCACCTTTGAAGCAACAAGCTCACCTTCCTCAGCCGCCGTACTCAACACCAAATCTTCAGCTACCCTAGGGACCCAACAAGACAACGGAACACACTCAAGAGGACTACTGATGTTCTCCTCGTTACCCGAATCTGCATTCGCAACTTCCAACGCTGACATACCTGTTTGGGAGTCGCACCCCTCAGTATCACTAATGCTAGGTACTTTCGTAAATACTTCCTCTACCTCCTCAGAACAAGGGTCCCCCTCCCTACCCAAAATATTCAATGGAGAAAACTGATTCGACACCTTCCACTTCTCCAGCGACGGCACCGCCAGCTGTGAGGCTATGTCCATTCCTTCGAGCTTCTTAGGACTGTTAGAGTCCAACTTGTTCCTCGAGACATCCCCAAACTGCCTCTCAACCACCCGATCAGGATGGGAAGCCACCGAGATAGGGGCGAGAAGCTTTGCAATTGGGCAAGACTGGAATTTAGCCCTCATCGGAGCCTCAGGAACTACCATTGGCATCATCGAAGCCTCCGCCGCTGCCCTGGGTGGTCTCGCCATCGTCTCTACCCTCAAATGCCCAGCTGTCGGAGTTTGGGTCTCATCCCTCTTCCTCCGATATGTCACCACCATGCCGGAAAGCCCAGGTTTGGACACCACCGACGCCCTCACCTCCTCATCGGGGTTAACTCCCTCAGATTCCAGCATCGATGCAATCACCGGCAACCTGGAGTCCTCCCCCGATCCTCCTATCGAGCTCTCGCCTCTCACCCACGAGGAACGATCATCAGAGTAACCAAATAGAGGATTTGGTTTGACCAAAGTACCCTCACTTGGTGAAGGTGCTAACAAGCCCACTAGATGGAAATGTGATTTCAGGCCCACCACTTAAATCTTTGGGCCATCTGAGCTCCTTAGCATCCAGCCAGGTTACAGTGCGTCTCCCACCCCCAGGCTTGCACACTCTCAAAGCCATAAAAGCAAGAGTCAACTTGAAATTAAATGCCTGTGTGGGTCTGCCATTTGAGATTGAAACATTGCCATTTCTAGCTACAACATTTTCTGTAGGATCTCCAAGAATCCCATTTTGCCCCAAATTTGTTCCAAAATTTTCAAATTTCCTGAACTTTTGCTGATTACTAAAAACACACGCAAGTTTCCCACTCTAGTCACCACTAGCAGACTGACCACCTCCACCACCACCATTTTTGGAGGATACTTTAGCTAAAGAAACCAGTTTCTCACCAGTGAAAAAATTCCTTAACTCTCTCTGAAACATAGACCAACTTGCACGGTTGGAGCTAGCTGGTATCATAATACAGCCTCTCCTAGACCCTCCAAAGTAAACTGCAATAATTACAAAAAGACTAACTTTGTTAGAACTCCTATAGAATTCTATCAACTTCCCATTATCCCTAAGTCTCTTAAAGAGAGCAGCTCTACCAGGCACCCAGTCTCGTATATCGGCGAGACAAGTTAGGATCCACTCCATACCACTACGTCCAACCCAAATAGAGCTCTTAACACCCCGATGTGTCTCATGTAAAGCAAATGAATCAGACTGCCCCACTACAAAAGAGAAAGAAAAGAGTTTGGCATCAATGCGAAACGACCTCTTACTGCCCCCAAGGACAGAGGATTGAGGTTTAGGAGGGATGATTTGAGAGGTTTCAAAGGAGGGAGCACTAGGTATGGTTAATGGTGTAGGTACAAGGGTAGGCTGTTTAGGCAAAACTTGGTTGTGCCCCTGAGGTGGTAGGGAAGGGGAGGGCAAAGGCAGTGGTGGAGGAGGGAGATAAGGGTATGGGAAACACCCAAACTGTGGAGGAAAGCATAAGGGGGAGGGAGAAGGAAAATATGGGGGTGGCAAAAAAGGAAAGAAAGAAGGTGCTGGTTAAGGGAGAGGGAGAGGGAGAGGGAGAGGGAGAGGGAGAGGATGGGGTGGAGGAGGGGGGTTGAGAGGGTGAGGATGGGGTGGGGAAGGGTTATTGCATCTAAATATGGAGATGATCAAGGGGGGTGGACTACTAAAATTTGTAGAAGGGCCCATGGATGTAGTTTGTGGCGTGGTATTCATGATGGTTGGGAGATTTTCTCCAAACATGTGGCCCTAGTGGTGGGTGATGGCACTCGTATTCTTTTTTGGCATGATAAGTGGGTGGGAGATAACTCACTTAAAAGGCTTTATCCTCAGTTGTATGCGTGTTCTAATGACAAGGAAGCTTGCATTTCTGATTTATTATGCTTCTAGGAGGGTGGAAACGTTAGAATTTGGAATTTGAGATTTCATAGGGATTTTCATGAAAGGGAATTAGAGGCTGCCTTTTCTTTCCTTGAGTTCATTCAATCTCGGATCCCTAGGGGTGGTGGAAGTGACACTTCTCATTGGTGTCTCAACAGGAATGGCAAGTTTGATACCTGGTCCTATTACCATAACATGAGGGGTGCAGCTGCCTCCAATTTTCCTTGGAAGGGAGTTTGGAAAGCTAAGATCCCTAAGAGGGTGGCATTTTTTGTGTGGACAGCAGTTTATGGGCAAATCCTTACATTGGATAATCTCATGCTTAGGGGGCGCACTTTGGTGAATTGGTGTTGTATGTGTCATTAGAATGAGGAAACTGTGGATCATCTGCTCCTCCATTGTCCTGTAGCTCACTCTCTGTAGGTTTATATGCGTTAGGTCTTTGGGACCCATTGGGTCATGCCAGGCTCTGTGAAAAGCTTGGTGTTTTGTTGGTGCTATTGGTTGGGTAAATTTAATTCTGACAGTTGGAATATGGTTCCTGGCTGTTTGATGTGGATTGTTTGGACGGAAAGAAATAGGCGCTGTTTTGAGGATATCGAGAAATCCTTGGCTCAATTACAAGCTCTATGCCTGAAGACTTTATTTGATTGGTCTAGGTGTTGGGGTTTCTCGGATTGTGCTACTATTTTGGAGTTTATTTCTTCTCTTAGTATTGCACTTTAAGTTTTTTGTTGTAATTGTTTGTTGGTTGCATTTCCTTGTGTTCACCATCATGAACACCTTGTATTTGCTTTATTATGTTTTTCTTTGGGTTTAATATATCTCTTATTACCTATCAAAAAAAATAAATGTTTCATGGCATGGGGGAATGCATAGAATGACCACCATTAGATATGAAGATGTTAACAATCACAGTCTTCTTGGTAGAGAAATAGAATCAATTTCTTATTGGTTTTTTGTGACTTCTTTTTTTTTTTTTTTTTTTGGTATTCCGTCATGTCTCACTCTAGGAGTTTACTCGAAAGTTTAGTTTTTTCCTTGAGGAAATATGTAATTATAAAACACCAAACAAATTAATGTACTCTATTTTATTTTCTTTTATCTCTGAATTAGTAATCAAATTTCCATTTAAAATGTACCACAAAGTTTATCCCTCATTGCCTTTACTTTTCTGCAAATCTGTAAAACTAAAATTCAAGATATGCTTGCAATTTAAATTTTTAGTATTAGACACAGACTAATGTAGTTAGGAATAAGGCCAAACCATAGCAAGAGTACAAGTCTGATTTATTTGGGCCTATGGCTAATAACTTACGTGAAGATTTTGCATAGACAGAAAATATGCTTAGTTACATCTAATGCAATGCATAAACAGAAAATACTTAGCATTTGTCTAATTACCCTTTAGCTTACCTTTATATATTTTCAACCTATTGAAAAGAAAGTTCCTTAAAACTGGGCTGTAATCTTATTTTGATTCTTTTCTTAAGAGATTAATTATGAATTGGAGCATTGTATATTAATTTTCTAAAAAAATCAGAATGAAATTTAGTGAAAATGGAAATTGGCTTTCATTTTTTGCTAGACAAAATCTGTAGAAGAAAATGGGTAATGCGAAACAAACTATAGCCAACAAACACTGATATATTTTTTATGGAGGTAGTGATCTTAGAAGTTGCACTAGAGTGTATGTTTCATATTACCACATAATCTTACCTGCAAATCATGACAAAATTGTCTTATGCTATCTGTTTTTTACTCTTTACTCCTTCTACTTGTTTATTATTGCAGGTTGAACTTTAAACTATGGTCCATATGGGTAACCGCATTTTGCTTAAGAGGGAAATGGTCATGCAAATAACTGACAATTTATTTAGCACCTTAATAAGGAAAACAGGAAGTTTTAGTGGCACCTTTGAAACTGTCTACAGCATTCGCCTTTTCGTAGTGGTTTTCATAATGGTAGTATAGCTTGCATATTGTATCACATAATGATACATGACAGTGAGGTAAGTACTTGATCAGGTTCTGGTTTTTTGTGGTGACATTATATTTAATCTCAGAGATTTAAACTTCTTATAATTTTCCTGATTTGTTGAGAACTAAAGTTGTAAGCATTATGTTAAGTGTTGTAATCTTTATTTTATTATAGTGAATTATTTGGATTTGTCCCATGGTTTTTCACATAAGATTTGGTGTGATTTTTCATGTTTGAGTGTTTGCGTGATTTTTATTTTACCAATGTCCAAATTATTCAATTTAGACAAAACGTGAACGTTTTAGAACTTCTAATGTCCCAACATTGCATTGTTTTTCTTTATTTTTCAGTTAAGATAGTTTGCAGGTGACATATACAGAATGCCATGCCTCGTTGTGATATTATGAATGTTTGACCAAAAAAATAAAGAGGTAAAGATCGTAAAAAAGAACTTGCTAATGAGCTGTAGCACAAATGGTACTTAACTCCTTGTCAAAGTAAGTTCAAGAGTGATATTTTTACATGTGTAGTTTACCATAAAAAATACCTTCTAGATTTGCAAACTATTCCTTTGCTACAAAACTTTTCTCATGTCAAATATATCAGATGGATTGCTATCTAAAGGAATTCTGCAATCCAAAGGAATTCCTGGAAGGTTAAGGAGAATAAAAAATTAAATGATAATCCATATGAGCATTAGTAGCAAGATGATTTTTATTTTTCTTTTGGCGTCAACAACCTAATCTATGTGTTCTCTCACTTATGATGATGGCTCTAAAATTAAGTTTTTATACCTTTGGGAATCTTAGTGCACAGGTCCCAAGTGGGTCAAGTCATCATGGGCTAAAACTGAAAATTCAGTTTCTGAAATCCCACAGCTTGATCAGTCAAGTTATGTCGAGCATGAGTCAAGCTTCATTAAAGCTTGATCGATTACATGGAGTCAACCCGTAGTTGAGGCAGTAGAGCTTCCATGATCTTGAGCAGTTTTCTAGTGTCTTAAAAATAGTTGAAGTTCAATACTAATTTAGACACTAAAAAGACACTAAAAACTAAGGATTGAATTACATAAAAAAAAAATGTATTTTAACTCAAATTTGCTAACACTTACAACATTTAATAGATAATATTTATTCAACTTGATCAATTTCAACAGATTTTACCAAGCACAACAAATTCGCATGTCATCAATGATTATTGCTACACTAATCAACATATTACTTGCAAAAAGGCTTGCTAGCGTAAGTTGAATGTTGAGTAAATGGTTGAGTACAAAATTGTGGTAAAAATGCCTATACACCCCTTGAGCTTTAAGGCGGTGGCCATTACAGTCTGAAAAACTTTTATTTTGGCCAATTTACTCTAGAGCTTTACACGTGTCAATTTAATACCTCAATTATTCTACCATTAATATACTAACAAAAAACGCATGTGAAATTTAAAATACCAAAATTAATAATCTAAACCTAATGGAAAGAAGAGAGAGAAACTTAGGTCAGTTTTGAGAGAGAGAGAGAGACGATCAAACTAGAACCACTGCAACATCCCTCCCGCCGTTGATCTCACCATTTGTGATCTTGCCGCGTCATTCAACAGCATATTTGGATATGCCATTTGATAGCTACAATTTTTATTACAAAGAAACTTGGTCTTGATAAATTGTTATGCTACCTAACTCACATCCAAGTATACCTTATTTATTTGTTCATTATCTTCTCTTAATTGTTTTAGTTTACTTTTAGTAATTCAGTCATTGTCAACCATGAGAAAACCAAAGTTATCAATTCTATTTTAATGATCATTTTAGTTTGTCCATTCAAACGAAATATTGTGATATCAATTTATTTCAATATACCATTTTAGGATAATTATTAATTTTATAATATATTTTTATAACACAAAATAAATATACCGAAAGTATTCATCACATACTCGCATAGTCTACACCATTTTAAAGTATAAATTGAAAACCAAATAATATACATTGTTAATATCATCGCTACATGAATCAACAAGAGTGGAGAAGAAAAAGAAGGTAAAAATATAAAAGAAAAAAAGGTAAAAGAATTAAAGAAAAAAAGATGAGAAACGTCAGATAGGGTCAAAGATAACGTTTACTCCTTCACAAATTAGTCAGGCGTTTCCATCTAGTCTATTAAAGAATCCCAAAGGAATGACCTTTCTGGGCACACCTTGCTCAGCATAGTCTTCAGATTTCCTATTGCAAGCTTCTCTTGGAATTCGGACCAAAACTCTGGGATTTGCTGATGCACATAACAAGAATCTAAGCATCCAGCCGATAGGACAAAATGAAAAATTAAAAAGACAAAAGATAATTTACCTTTGTCAGCCATAATATGTAAGTGACAGAATATGTGGCTTGTGCTTGGAAATCCTCAAAGTCATTATCTAGAATAGTTGAGCAAGAGTTGAGGAGATGCAACTCATTATCAATAAAGGAATTGAAGTTGTTACTTGTGCTGATCTTTAGCTCAGAATGGAAGGATACATCATGGAGATTGGTGGCAAATTGCTTCATCCAACACAAAGAAAGGAAGCGGCGATGAAGCCAAAGTGCCTGTTTGAAATGAAATTCATAAGATAAAAACTCTTAAATAATAGGATCATTGGAATACTTTAAAAAAGTCAAGCACCAGCACGGAACCACTTTTTTTTTTCTTCTTTTTCTTTAAATATGTGATCAGACCACAAAATTTCTTGTTACAAAGATAGACTCTATTTCTTTGATTGAAGAAATGACGTCATGAACACAGGTACTACAATAAGAAAGGCTCATAATGCAATAACTCATGTTGTTGGACTACAGTTCTTAAATACTTCTTTTTCTAGGGGTGGGGGGTTGTTATGTTTCTGAAATGCTAGTATAATGTAAAACAGAGACCATGAGTATTTAGTTGATTCCTGGAGAACTGCATCAAAACAATACGAAAATGAGATATCTCCTTTAGTAGGGGGAAGAAGATTATCAATGTGTAGTTGGCAGAAATTATCAATGTTATCATGCTGCAATCTGCAAACATTAAGGTGACAGGAAGATCACAGATCCTTTTTCAGATCTACGCACTACTACCAAGTTTTACCCCACCAATTTCAGGGTTGAGAACAATCAAGGTTCTCCAATATAAAGAGTCTGCTGATTAATAATAAAGAAAATTCAAAAAAATATCTTGCCCAAGGGTGTTTACTAGAATTCAGGTTGAAAGAGTAAAACGAGGTGGAGGGAGTCCAAAAATAACATAGGTAGACAAAATGAGGAAGTGATTTGGGATATGATAGAATGGATGAAATCAATACAAGTGGCAGAGCTGTATTAGTTGAAGAGGTTTGATCAAACTTATCAGAAAAAAAAAAAAAACAATTGAGAAGGTCCCATAAAGTCATCACCAATAGGATTAAGGCATAGTTGAGCTGCTTTGAGTTAAAGGCGCATACCTCTCTTCCTATATAACGCTTTATCAACATTTCATTCCAATCAAGCTCTTCCTGTCACACCAACATTGTCAGGACACTAAAAAAAAACTTGGTATAAATAGTCAAGACATTTAAAAAGCATAGTTGCAATCAACAAATGCTAAAACAATAAGTAGCAGCAGTTGTAACTAAAAGCAGTCACATAATTAAGAGAATTTGCTTTTGGGTGTGAAAGGATTTTACGTTAGTGTCTTAGTGCTTAACTAACATTGTTTTTGAATCACCCAGCCCCATTTCTATTTCATGTAGTATGTAACACATGCAATCACCCATTAACACTGTGCTTATTTATTAAGAAAAATGAATCAGTAATGCCACTGATACCCAAAAGCTCAACCTAATAGGAAGTGGCATTATAAATTTATAATCTAATTTTTAGTATTTAAACCTACAAACCAAGCAGACCAAAAAAGTGGAACCTAATTATTGTTCCTAAGCAACTTCATTTTAAGTAAAAGGTTCATTAATAAAGTGCAAAAGGGGTGCAACCCAAGTACGGGAAGTATACAAGACATACACCAACTTATGCATGAAAATCACAAAGATCACTCAACTCAAGTAAATTAGAAAAAGAATACAGTCCTGAAGCTGACATTCACTCGTATAAGGATCCAAGGAATGAGAGAAGGAAGAAATGGAATACAATTTATAATGATAAGAACATAAAGAGCAAACTTGCTTGCAAAAACGAATACAAATTTGTAAAGATTACTGCATAGACATTAAAGAATATTTTTACCTTCCATACTTCAGAAACTTCAACAGAGTAACCAGGGGATGCATTTTCAAGTTTACAGGTTGAGTCTTTCAAAATCCGAAGCATTAGCCGCTGCAAAATTGATTGCAAGTTAGATTGAGATAAGTATGGAAATCCCAGCTCATCACAGTAAGCATGTAAGAAATTATAAGTGCCTTATTCCAAATACAATAATTAAAGCACATTAGCACTATCTTTCTCTCCCTTGGGGTTAATGACTTTTTTTTCCCTCTTGAAGAATATGGTGTTCTTGTCCAGCCTTGTGTTCTTATCACTCTAGGAATACAAAAGCATATACAGCTACAATGGTTGAAACTATTTCTTCCGCCTCAGAATTAAACAATATCATTTTTTGTTGATTAAGAACATCTCATTTAGGGATCAATGCATGTTCAGAAAAATAAGTAGTTGTAAACCATCAAAAGATAATTAAAAGTCCAATTGCCCCAAGCATTGGCATGTTCTTTTAGTGACTGCAAATGGTTCTTCAAACAGTTAAGCAACAGAAAATATCCTGTTATCACAACCATATTTCATGCTGCAAACATCAAAAATTTTCTAAATTAAATGAAATAAAACAAATGATGACATATTGCTAGCAAAATTAAGATATTATGAAAGACTGGAAGCCTAGAAATAATAGGAATGGTGAACTCAAACCTCACCCTTCAAAGTATTGGTGTATATTTTTCCAATTTGTACAATCCCAACCTTGTGTCAAGGAAAGTGAGAATCCCCTAGTCTACGGATGATTACCAGATTTCTCCTACTTTTTGGAAAAAGGTTTGTGCGTGTGTGTGTGTGTGTTGGGGGGGGAAGAGGACACAAAACTTACATTGGGGCTTGTTCAAATTCATAAGAAAACTCACTCTGCGATAATGAAAGCAACAATTATCAGCAACGTGCAACCCCGCCCAATTTCTGGATTTCTTTAACTCATGTAGCACCTGTTCTCTGGTCATGTATGAAACAAGCCAGCAACGATGGTTCCATGCACGATAGTTCATTTTTGATCTCTGCACCAAAAAAAATAAAGTCAACTTAAAACAGTGTTAGGTTTCTTCCTGGAACACTCTCACTCAACATCATAGTATGACAGATATGCCAACAAAATGTGGTGTGCTAAATGTCAATAGTTAAACCACCAATATATATGGACAACTGCAGAAGCTAAAGAAACATTTGCATAATGATATGGTCAAAAGTTCTAATTAAAGAAGAAAGTCAAGTAGCTAGCAAGACTATAAACTAGTTCCCCTAAGGGCCATCACATAATGCACTCCGTTATATGAATAATTAGATGGTCCAAACTCTGCACAGGGAATTCCACCTCCAATTTGGGATGCCAATTCTTCAAGAGACAGGCTATATAAGTTTAATTTTTATCATGCAAAATCCTTGGAAATAAAGCTTAACAACATCAAGCTTCATTCAACAGCTTGAGCTCAATTCTTTCGGTCCAAAAGAAAAATAAAAATAACACAAAAAAGGTGGGAGAAAAAAGGAGGAACTACATTGTCATCTCATTTTCTGTAAAATCAAATACAATCGCAATACTAGGATCATCTCATTGTCATCCCAGAAGATTAAAAACTACTAGGATCATCTGCTGCCAGCAGTGCTAATTGTCATGGCTTACAACCAGCCACAGAGGCAGTGGCATGTAGCAGCATTTTAGGTGTGCATGGGTCAGTTTTGTTTGGCTTTGAGGCAAATCTAGAACTGAATCATAACCAAAGCAGAGAAAAGGAAAGGCTATTTTTGATTTAGTTCTCAAGTTTTTGAGAACAAAACACTCTAATCCAGGGAAAACAGCATTGTGAACTCCAATCTCAAGGCTTAATAGTTTCACCTCCAACAAGATAGATGCACCTGCCCATTTGTAGCTAGATTTTTCAGAACATAAGAAGATACAATCCAGCTATATCTCAGTAGCCAGGTAAACAATTATGCATTCTATTTCTGTTCACAGGTATTGAGCGTTTTCTTGGTGAACTAGATCTAGATAGCTTGTACCATCTTAAATAATGATAACTCAACAGAGAAGCATCCTAGTAACTATCAAATCTTGAATCATACTCATCCAAAATTGTTTTTTACTTAAGTTCTTGTTTGCTCTAGTTAGTGTTTAAGAGAAACAAGCAAACACAGCAAATGTGGGAATGGAGGTTTTCAATGATGAAATGTAAATGTGAACCTTCATAATATAATAGTATGGAGTTCCTGAACTGAATTTAAACCTCAGCTATTTTTTCCACCAGCTCAGATTCTTTCCCCAAAATATCTTGCAAAGCTGAATGCTTTCCAGTGATTGACTTGATCACCCATCTCGTGC
This sequence comes from Quercus gilva, assembly GCA_023621385.1. Taxonomy (NCBI): domain Eukaryota; kingdom Viridiplantae; phylum Streptophyta; class Magnoliopsida; order Fagales; family Fagaceae; genus Quercus; species Quercus gilva. The sequence continues at coordinate 49,835,837 of CM042475.1, forward strand.
AAATTGACAATGTGCATAAAGCACTCTGTGTTTTTACTTAAAGCCTTAACAGGCAGGCAGAAAAGTAAAAATACCATTAGAAAGGAATGTGAACAAAACTAAAAACTTTAGCCAGGTGAAAATCATATTAATAAACACAAAACCCTGTGTATCAAGCAAGGAGACAATTAAAGAATAAAAAGAAAGATTGGCCCCCTTAGTTCTGTTCATCAGGTTGATAATGTTATCCCTTAAGGCAAAATTAACCAACGGGAATGACATGTGAATATTGTGCTTTGTAGAAACGATACAAAACTATTTTACCTATGACTCCACGCCTGATCACTTTTGGGTGAACATGAAAGAACAAGAGCTGACAACAGAAGTTCACCCATATACATTGAGAGCTTCTGCTTCTTAGACACAACAAGCTTCCTGCATTATGCATAAGACATCGCAATAGGAGTGAGGATCAATAATGGAAGCAAAACAAAAGTAATTCAATGAATTTAAATACAACACAAATACACTTCAAAGTTATGCAAGAGCAGAGAGGGTCCGAAGTCAGTCAGTTTATTGTAGAAAAGCCCATGTTTGAAGCTTGGGTTCGATTCAATATGACGCACGAACCCCTCGATGGAGTAGATACCTCATCTAAACAGGAAATGTGTACAAAATACTCCTAGAGTATTACATTTTAAAAGAGAGAATCTGTAAAACTTACTATTGAATTCGTATAACTAATTCCACAACTGTAGATAGCGAGAGGCATAATTTTCATTTGGTCAACTGACATACATATTATATGTGAACCTATTCAAAATGGGGATTTGGGGATTCGGAAACTTCTAAAGTTCAACCAAGACTTACTTGGGAAATGGTTATGGCGTTGTGTGTAGGAAAGGGACATGTTGTGGAGGGTAGTGATTGATAACAAATATGGTGCTGCTTGGAGTGAGTTTTGCTTTGATGCAGTGAGGGGTCCATATGGGGTGTGTCAATTGGATTCGGGAAACAGTACCTGAATAAGGTTTTGGTGTGGTGATGGGATTTTCAAATGGACAAATCTGTTCAAATCGAATCGTCAGTAGATCAGTGCATGATTTGGAGGGGAAATCTTTGAAACTCTTTCTAAATGAATTATATGCAATACACACTAATCAAGATAGTGAAGACATAAAATGATTGGCTGCCTTCGCCAAAGCATGGATTCTAAGTTAAAGCATACTACAATCTCACAAGCTTCGCCAACTCATGCTACATTGCACAGTTGCTTATTTGGGGTTGCTAAATTACTGATTTTCCCAAAAGTTGAACTGAATTTTAATGAGAGACCATTTTTAACTTCTTTAAGCGCGAGGTACAGTAGAGACGCTGACACCATGATAAATTACCAATTCTACAAAAAACTCAAATAAGTAAACTGAATTTTAATGAGAGACCTTGAGTTCCAGGCAGTGCCGAAATCGGAGCTGAGCAACAAGAGAGCCTTACTATGCTTCATCACTTCAGTCTCCAATCCATCATCGCCATCGCCGAGTCTCTTGTACTCTTCCATTGCCGCAATAAACGCACGCTTGGCCGCATTGTACAATGGCAGTACAACCTGGGTCGAGACGCCCAGCTTGTGATCTCTGCACCAAAAGGTTGTACCATCCGAAATCGCGGCATCGCCTGTTGAGTCTTCAGTCAGCGTCGCGAATTGGGTCGGGTGTACAAATCCAACTTCATCACTCCAAAAATGAAATTCAAAGTAAAACTTTCAATATTTTGCTATAACGGAAAAAAGAAAAAAAGAAAAAAAGATGAGAAGTATGTGAAGTTTACATGAGAGGGTCCGATTCGAGGATGTGTTGGAATTGGAGCAAGAGATCCATGGAATTTGTGATTTTGAAATTCAATCTGGTGAGAGAGTTATCTGTTTCTGTTTCTATTTCTGATTGGTTGCGGAGAAAGTACGTCAGGAGAAGTGCGGGGGAATGCCCAATTCAACGAGAAATTATAACATCCACGTCCACGTGGGGAACCATCTATATACTCCACCCTTTTACTAAAAACAACTACTACATATTTAAAATTGTTAGTTAAAATTTTTTTTTAAACATAAATTAATTAATGACTCAACAATTTTAAACAAGTGAAAATTTTTTAGTGGAATGATAGACAAGTGACGTGGTCTACCAAAGTACTCTATAATTTCTCCAATTCAACATATCGTCTAGAGTGGGTAAGTGGCCACTATAAAATATGAGTTTTTCTTTTTCTTAAAAAAAAAAAAAAGTGTAAATGCACTCCTAGTCTTTATATTTTAACTTTTTATTATTTTGGTTTCTACATTTTAATTTTAACATTTTTAGTCCCTAAACCAATTAACGAGTGTTATTTTCATCATTTTCGTCAGTCAACTGACGAAAATATCTAAAGTGATTGATGAAGGAATTAAAATATTATAAAAAATGCCTTATCTATTTTTTTTTAAAAATAATTTATCAATTTTAACTAAATAAAAAAAGAAAAAAAGAATTAAAAACAATAAAATACATAAATTTATATCTAATTTATTTTGAACAAGAACACACAAGAACATGATCACAGATTTAAACATCAACACAAAAACATATAATAGCACAAACCCATAACCAAACACAACTCAAATTTAAAAACACAAAAAACACAATAACAAACATAAACTAACACCCTTTCCAAATAACATTAATATTCTAACAATTTCGTTAGTTGCCCGGTTTTGAAAGTATGTGTGATACTAGCATCTCGAGTTTTTAAAACTCGAGTTCAATAGCAAATCGAGTTTTAAAAACTCGAGTTCCAAATTTCTAAGGCAGCTGACGTGAATAAAAATTCCACATGGAATACACGTGGAACTTGAGTCTCTAAGACTCGAGTTGTAGTGCGTAGCTACAAAGTACAACCCCACAAACGTACTTGACTTTAGAAAGAAGAATCTCCAATCAAGAACCAACCCACCCATCTCCAGCAAATGTTCAACCCTTCAAAACCCAAAAAGCAACAAGACCATTTTTAATACAAACCAAGACAACAAAAAGTAAGCAATGCCCACATAGGCATTAGACCAACTAAGGCAGTTTTGGTTGAAAAATCAACAAAAAGTCTCAATCTTGTTCATCTCTCTTCCATAGTTTTTTCTTTTAAATCATTCACATCTTTAAGAGTTGTGTGAAATTTGTTCAGATCATTTGCTCAGTGATGGAGACTGGATTTGTGTGTGCCGTGGGTCTTCTTTGTTGTGGATCTTCTTCTTTCTTTCTTTCTTCTGGGATCTTTTTTTTTTTTTTTTTTTTTTTTTTTTTTTTTTTTTTTTTTTTTCTGGGTTTGTACATTTTTTGTTTGCTGTTTGAAATCAAGTGTAAAAAACTCGAGATTCATGTTTTTTTGAACTCGACTGTTAGAAACTCGAGATATATGTGGCATAACCGTGTCTAACTCAGCAAACTCAACAAGTAAAAAGTGAGTCTTTAAGGCTTGAGATTGATATGGAACTCGAGTTTCTAAAACTCGAGATGCAAGTTTGCATTATTCTTTCAAACCCGTATTAACTTATTATATTCTATCCCTTTACAATGTTAGTCTACAAATATCCCCCTCAAAATAATAATAATAAGTGATGAAGAACAAGAAGAAACCATGGATATTATTGGAGATTCAGCAACTAGGTCTACGTCTCTCGATGAAAAAGACTGTCTTTTTGGCTTAGAAGCATTGGATAATGTTGGTGATGATGAATAAGAAGAAGCCGCATTTGGGTTTTGCTCCTTCAAACCCAAACCCACCTCTAATGATAAAGCAGGCAATGTCGGTGAGCACCTAACTCGATCTGAGGCATTTGATATTCTTGTAGGAGATGAACCTAGAGCTCTCTTTGCATTCAATGCAGGTTCATTTAAGGTTGAAGTTGAAGCTTGGTTATGACTTTGGCTTTGGCTAAGGTTTTCCTCTCTGGACTTGGGTTTAGGGCTCCAACTGACAGGCAGAGAGAGACTAATAGAGTGAGAACGAGTAGGAGATCCCGATTCCAATGTCAAAGACGAATACGAATTCGAACTTGAATCGCTGATTTTCCCCACTGCAGTAAAAGCTCTTCAAGACCCAGATCCAGTTCCACTCACACTCCCACCAAATGACCTTTTCGGTGAGTAAAACTCTTCGTCTTCATCCTCTTTCTAGGCTTGTTTAGCACTACCAGTAAGTGGCGGAAGTGGGTGTAGCTCCGGTGAGTCCATTTTCCAAGTAACCAAACCGCCATGATCATCAATCCTAGCTCCTCCACGAGGGTTCACCAAATACCCAGATACAAAAACTCAAAACTTGAGAGTAAATAGTTTATGTTTGTTATTGTGTTCTTTGTGTTTTTAAATTTGAGTTTGTGTTTGGTTCTTGATTTTGTGTTGTTCTTATGTTGATGTTTAAATATGTGATCATGTTTTTGTGTGTTCTTGTTTAAAGTGAATTTGATCTAAATTTATGTATTTTATTGTTTTTAATTCTATTTTTTCTTTTTTTATTTAGTTAAAATTGATAAATTATTTAAAAAAAAAATTAGATGCTGATGTGGCATTTTTTTAATAATATTTTAATGCCTCCATCAGCCACCTTAGATATTGACTAACGGAAAGGACGAAAATAACATGCATTAATTGGTTTAGGAACTAAAAGTAGTAAAATTAAAATATAGGGACTAAAATGAAAAAAAGTCAAAATGTAAAGACTAAAAATGCATTTACGCCAAAAAAAAAAAAAAAATTTAAGGATAATTCTTAATTTAAGAACTCTTATTCAAACACTAGTCAAAAACACAAAATGCGATGAAGGGTATGTTTGGATATTACTTATTGCTGAAAACTGAAAACTGAAAACATTATAGCAAAATAATTTTTAAATATGTGAATAGTGCCGTGTGATCACTTTTTAATAAAAGTTTTGTTGAAAAAAGAGATTTGTGGTTCTCGTTAACAGTGCACGGGACCCACTACCAAACGCTGGATGTAGCTGAAAAAAATTTCAGCTGTATCCAAACGTTCACTAAGCAAGACAAAGCTTTTTGTATCATGGAAAGAATTAGACTTGTAAAAAAAAAATCTCAAATACATAGGCCTATCAATTGGAAATTAATATATAATATATAATCCTATATGCATAAAAAAAAAAAAAAAATCAGTTTAATATAAGTGTCAGTTTGAAAATGCTGAAATCGAAAACTTTTTGCTGAAAGTACTGTAAATAAATCTAAAAGCGAACTGAAATAGTACAATAGAACCTATGAATAGTACCAAAAAGTGCAATAAAACTCATGAATAGTAGCAAAAATAAATTAAATAGTAAAAGAAACTGTCCAATATAAGCTTATCCCAAACGTAACCTAAACTTTCAAAAAAATTTAGCGAGAATCCTTCCCCCCCTCCCCCCCCCCCCCCACCCCATGTATTATATTTTTTTCATGAAGTTTTGTGTATTTGTTGTTTTCTTTCACCAACTTCAAACATGAAATTGTTGTTGATGAGGCCTTTGAAAACAATCTTGTAGAAACACCAAACCCAAAGATCAAACCAAGCAAAAATGAAATTGTTCTTGATTTTCAATGGCCATTACTTAAATGTGTTTTGTTGAGAATTCAGAAGATATAGGCTATTTGGGAATGCTGCTTTTGTCTTTGGTGATCTTAACAGCCTATGATCAAATTGTGATCCTATTCCACGAACCAATAAGTTATTTGACCACTGTGTGGTGTTTAGACAAAAGTAATTACATAAGTTTGTGGTAGAAGACACCCAATTTCCCTTCTTTTAAGGGTGTTTAGATAAATCCAATTATTTCATCTCTAATGCATTCCAACACAACAATACCAAAGAAAATTCATTGCTGAAAGCTTAAATAGCTTTCCATTAACTAAAATCTGGGCACACCCACTACTGTGTGCAGCCAGTTTCAGGCTTCATTGGTAAGATTAAACCATTTGAGTAGTAGCCATATCTCTCTCAAGCCTTTAATCAAACAGCTCTATAGCATACTCAATAGCAACAGCTAATGAACAGCACATGGAGATAACAAGAAAAAAATATGAAGGAAAAATAGACAGAGACTCATAAACAATACTTGGTCTTGGTCGTGGCTTTTTGATTAGAAACAATACCTAGGCATGTCACATGTGAATAAATACGCTACCGAAGCTAGAAAATAAACTTTTTTTGCTACAAGACTCACGTGAGACTCGCAAATAATGGAAAATTTTAAGCAAAATGCCAATTTTAATCGGAACCCAAATGCACACTTAATATCATGTAATTCCTAAAAGCTTTAATTCAAGCTTAAACCAATTGTACCCAAGTGATTCCACTTAGCCCTAAACCATTCATACCTTATTGAAATGACTTGCATGTGGTAAGCATGCCGCAAGCATTTATCCCAAACTATGATATAACTTTCCATGAAATTCATAGTTACGTGACTTAGAAGTTCTGGCTAAATCCAAGCTAAAAGCTCCAATATTTCTATTATTGCTAATTTACTATGCATATATCCCTGCACAATCTTTTTACTTTATTATTATTTTCGACGTTCAAATTTCATTAACAACCATATTTTCAATATTCATATTTCTCCAACTATCTATCTTTATTTTAAATATATATTACGAGCTCTAATAATTTTATTTTTTTATTTATAAAATTATTAATTAAATTACTTATAAAGTCAGTAGGATTTCAATCCTAGTGAATCCAAAAGTCAATAACTAAAATTCTTTTTTATTCTCTATTTGGTCCAATTGTAGATTCTAATTATTAAGCTTGATGAAACCAAAAAAAAAAAAAAAAAATGCAAATATTAGAGTGTTTTTGCGTGGAGTGGCTTGTGTGATACACCATTTTCACAATTCTATTTTATTTTCCCTCCTTTCATCAAAAAAAAAAAAAAAAAATATATATATATATATATATACATTTTTTTTCCCTTCAAAATAAAGTCTCTTATTAAGGTTCCCCTTTATAAGAGCCTTTTTGTTGTGTGTCTTCAATCGTTAAACTATATAAACTGCATCACAATGATTTACTAGGAAAAAGTTAAAGATTCCTTCACCATAGTCTTTTCCCTTTTTCATCGTTTTTAATGTTTTTCTGATTTTTTTTTTTGGTTAATTGCATTCTTTAGCACAATATGAGTTTTCATTGTTGTTTTCATGTGTTTTACAACACCCACAAAGGTGCTAAAATAAGATTTGAAATACATCAAAGTTATAATTAAAATATATATATATATATATCTTTTTTTTTTTTGGGGGTGAAATGTGCCATATTCTCATAAAAAGCCAAGGAAATTGAATTACAACAGAGAGGAGATGCTAATTATGGAAAACCCACTAACACTTTGACCTATCAACTAGTAAGTGGTGTTGTAGCATTGGGGGTTTTATCCTATTCCAGAACTGAGTTGTCCCAGAATCTCTAGCCAACTTTGCCAACTCATGTGCCACTCTGTTGTAATCTCTTTTCACGTGCTTAACCTTCCAGCTATCAATAGAACTAAGCAAATCAAGGATCCCTTGGATAATTGGCCTTAGATCTCCATGGAGGGAGTTAGATGAAATGGCTTGAACAACCAAGAGAGAGTCAAATTCTTGTATAACCCGTGTGAGCATCATTTGGCGAGCTAAAAGCATTCCTTCTTTAGTAGCTAAGGCTTTAGTGACCTCCACTCCATACGTAGCAGACAGCAACTTGGCACTTGCTGCCACCACCGCACCTCTACAGTCTCTAATTACCACCCCCACACTCGAGGGTCTACCTTCTTCAAAAATAGCCCCATCAACATTTATTTTATATATCCCAAGAGGTGCTGTTGCCCAACCAACCTCAGGAGGTTGTTGCCTTAGGAGATTAATAGTTACCGCCACTTTATAGTCACTTGGAAAACGTCGTGCAAAACTCCAAATTTGGGATGATGGGAGGCCTTGAGAGAACCACTTGGTTTTGATTGTACCAGATCGACCAAACAGTGACAAACAGAGTTTCCAAGTCATGGCTAATACCAGATTCCAGAATTTGCAATGCAACATCCACTATGTCATGTGTTCCAACCAACATGTTTATTAGGCAAGACTGCCAATTCCACCATACATCACAGATTTTTCCACAATAGAGCAGTGCATGCTTTGTACTTTCTACATCTTTCTCACAAAGAAGGCATTTTGTATCAATCTCAATTCCCCTTCTTTCCATGTTTAGGTGTGTTGGCAGCCCATTCACACAAGCTCTCCAGGCAAAGATTCTCACCTTAGCTAGAAGCTTGAGATGCCACATCTTCCTCCAAAGTGGGGCTCTATAGTCTCCAGTTGAACACTCTCCTAAGCCAGGCTCTTCAACCAACGACAAGGCCACATAGTAGGCACTCTTTATAATGAATACACATTTTTTGTTCACCACCCAGATAATACTTTCATCTGATAGATTATAACTCAAGGGTATATTGAGGATAGTTTCCACCTCATCGAGATAAAATAGTGCTCTTACTCTGTCACTCCTTCACCATCTAGTGTTCTCATCGATAAGAGATGAGACCATTGGAAAGTCATCAATGTCTTCTGGGGGGGAGCAGACCTTATAGGTGGTTGGAGTGGGGAGCCACTTGTCCTCCCATATGTGAATCATTTTCCCATTTCCTACCGTCCATCTAGTGCCCTTCCTTATAACTTCCAGATTGTTATAGACACTTCGCCAAGCATAAGAGGGATTACATCCCATTTTCACTCCAAGGACATCACCAGTGGGGTAATATTTGGCTTTGTAGATTTTAGTCACTAGGGAGCTTGGGTTAGTTAATAGACGCCAACCTTGCTTTGCTAGCATGGCTAAGTTGAAGGCTTGAAGATTAAGGAATCTCATGCCTCCTTGGAAATTGGATTTGCTCATTTTCTTCCACCCTACCCAAGATATTTTTGCCTCTTGATCCCTTTGACCCCACTAGAAATTTCTCTTCATAGGCCCTTTAGGAGCAAAAAGCAACTCATGGTATACGTCAGGATTGCTTGCGCCACTGCCTTAATTAGGATTTCCTTGCCACCCATTGATAACATTTTCTCCTTCCAACCTGAGAGTTTTTTCCCCACCTTCTCTTTTATTTCCACAAAGACTTGGTTCTTTGATCTCCTAATTGCAGACGGGAGACCAAGGTATTTGTCGTGCCTTGAGTCTTGCATAGGGCCGAGAATGTTTAAGACCTCATTTCTTATGTCAGGTGCTGTGTTTTGGCTAAAGAACACTGAAGATTTATCTGTGTTAATCTTCTACCTTGAGGCCATCTCATAGTGTCCCAAAATTTCAACTAACTTGTAGCATTCCTGCCTATCTGCCTTACAGGACAATAGACTATCATCTGTAAAGAACAGGTGGGTGACTTTGGGACTTCCTCTACAAATGAAGATATCATTGAGCCTTTGGTTGTTGTTCGCATCCACAATAAGAGCTGAAAAAGCCTCTATGCACAACAGGAAGAGATAGGAAGACAGTGGTCTCCTTGTCTTAGCCCTTTTGATGGAGTGATGCAACCATGATCTTCACCGTTAATCAGAACATAGTAGGTGACTGAAGCGATACATTTCAAAATCCACCCCACCCATTTCTCATAGAAGCCCAATTTCCTCATCACCTTTTCTATGAAAGTCCATTCCACCCTGTCATAAGCCTTACTCATGTCAAGCTTAACTGCTATAAAACCATCCTTCCCACTCTTTTTGTGATCTAGATAGTGCATTATCTCAAAGGCCACAAATATATTGTTAGTTATCAAGCGCTCCGACAAGAAGGCACTTTGATTTTCTAATATGATTTAAGGGAGGACAGCTTTAAGGCGGTTTGCAAGAACTTTGGATATCGGCTTGTAGGCTACATTACTGAGACTAAGGGGGAGAAAATCTTTCATCCTAGAAGGACTTTTATCTTTTGGCACAAGAGCTATGTTAGTTCTATTAATTTCAGCCAAAGAAGCATTTGAATTAAGCACATTAAGAACCATGATAGCAACATTAAGCCCAAAATATTCCAGTACTTTTGGTAAAAAATAGCTGACCTATCGTCTGGGCCGGGAGCTTTTGTGGGGTGCATTTGTTGGAGTGCTGTTTAGACTTCCTCCACAGTAAAATCACGAGTTAGCTCATTATTCATTTCACTTGTGACCTTGACTGGCATCAAATTTATGACTTCACCAACTCTGGTTGGATGCGTGGTTGTATATATGTCTTTAAAATATGCTATGGTAGTTGCCGTAATGCTTTCTCTATTATAACACCACAACCCTTTCTCATTCCATAACCCACTGATAGTGTTCTTCTTCTCTCGAAGGCACGGTGATGAAAATACTTTGTATTACCCAACCATTGAACCCTCGATCTTTGTTGCCACCATACTTCTTCTTCATCCAACAACTCATTGATTCCTTTCCTTAGCCTATTGTTCTTTGCTCCATTCTGTCCATCAATATCATTCTTTGTTAGTTCCCCCAAAGCTTCCTTCTTTTCTTTGATCTTCTTCGGGATTCTCCCAAAGGCAGCCTTGCTCCAGTTTGTTAAGGCCGTAACACATTGCTTAAGCCCTTCAGTAAGCTTACTTAGAGTACTTCTATAAGCACCATCATTCCAAATTTCCTCAATTACTTCATTACAATCTGCCCTTCTTGTCCACATAGCTTCAAAATGAAACCTACGATTTCTTCAATGACCAATAGTACTTGTTTCAACAAGCAGTAGTGGACTGTGCTCTAGTGTTGTATCAGTCAAGTGGTGTACCTTTATATTATGGAAGTATTGCAATCACTCCATTGTTGCGAAAGCACGATCCAACCTCAAGTAAACTCTGTCTCTTTCTTCCTGTTGGCTGCACCAAGTGAAGTCTGAGCCATAATATCCCATATCTTTGAATCCACACCGGTCAATTACCTTTTTAAAAGCTTCCATTTGCTGCCACGATCTTGGGGCACCACCCAATTTCTCCTCCCTTGATAGAATCTCATTAAAATTGCCCAACACAATCAAGGGAGATGGAATTGGTTGTTTAAAGTATCAAGGAAATTCCAAGATTCCTTTCGTCGGTGTGTTTCAAAATGCCCATAGAAACCCGTAATCCTCCACTTGAAACCACTCCCTTCTTCTGTGACTACTGCGTCAATATGGTGCCTTGAATAACTCTTAATTTCCAGGTCGGTTCCTCTTCTCCAAAGCATTGCTAAACCTCCTCCTTTCCCCTTGTTTTGAACATAAAAACTGTTTTCGAATTGCTTTCACTCTCTGCATACCTTTATTTTTCTTCTTTATCTTCGATAAGAAGACTATCTTGGGATCCTAGTGTCGCACAAGATCACGCAATGCACCAATTGACTGGGGTTTCCTAAGCCCCTGACAGTTCCAACATAGGGCTATCATGGCTCTCGGCGGTGCTGCCTAGCAGCCACCACCATTTCATCAGACATGAGAACGTCACAAATAAAGCCATCCTTATAGTTCTCATTTATTTTCCTATCCACCTCTATTTCTAACTTCTCTATTTTCCCATGCCTTTTTGTTCCAATTCCATCTTCTTGGGCTATCTTCAATTTAGTTCCAGCCAAGCCTTTTTCTCTTGCTAGCTGCTTCCACCTTCCTTTTTCTTTAGGCTTCTTATCTTTGCTTTGACCCAAATCTAGCAGTCCTACTACATCCTCTTCATTTGAGACTTGTTTGGGCTTCAGTGGGCTTGTTACTCTAGCCTCCTTGCCTATTTTTGATTTTTGTAGGCCTACTATTGAAGTTTCGTCCATGCCCACTTTGTTTTTTCCTTTCGCTCTAGCAAAAACTAGAACTTCACGTGGCCTACATGCAGCTTCTCCCTTCCCCACGTTGGGTGAGCTCCTTTCAAAGTTGTCCCATTTGCCAGGGTGACAAGCCACCTGACAACCTAATCCACCATGATCACCTTGAGCACCCCATTCTTCAGCTTTTCCAATTCCTTAATCCCTGCTTGATTTCTAGGCTTTACCGCCACTGGTAGCTATCACGTCCTTCATCACCATCATCAGAGGTTGTGAACGGGTTCTCTCGCTCTCATCGTTTGACAGAGCACTTTCATTTTTTTGGTTTTTATTTTTTCATGACTTCCACTGTAATTCTCGTTGGCCCTAAGCCATTCCCCATACTGATACTCTATTTCTTGCCCTTCTGTTGTCTGTGAGCAGTGCGATCATCATGGCCCATCCTTCCACAAACATAGCAGACAGTTGGGAGTCTCTCATATTTGAAGGTGACCCATTCCTTTTCCTTCTCCATATTTATTATATATCCCCCACGCCGAAGTGGCTTATCAATTTGAAGATAAACTTGGATTTGCAAGGACTTGGCTTGGTCTGATTGTCATGACCTTCTTTCTGTTTCCACATAGTTGCCTATTTTGTTTCCAATGTCTTTGTCTGTTTCTTCCAACATAAGCTCAAAGGGTAGCCCCCACACTTGAACCCAGAAGGATGAGTGTGTGAAGACTATATTAGCAGCTGATAACCCTTTTCTCCATCGGCATAAAAGTAATAAATTATTATCGAAATTCCATGGACCATTCTTTTTTATTAATTTCATTTGAAACTTAGAGCTAAATTTGAACTGGAGTATACCATTACCCACCTCTACTATTCTCATATCTGAACCCATTTTCCAAACAAATTTCAAACTACTTTTTAAGGCTCATTGATTCTGTTGCCTGTTTGATAGAAGCCTTCCAAAGAGACTTAGGTAACATTCCTCCAGAAGCTTAACTCGGCTTTGGGCTGTGATTTGGATGCTTTCCTCTTCTTCTTTAGTGAGCTGCAGATTCTGCAGCTTGTCTAGGACAGCTTGCTCCATTCCAGTGAACTATAATTTGACCATATCCCTATTACTGAGTTTAGGATAGTCAAAGGAGAGCCAGGGAGAGAGAACCCTTACTCGAGAAAGGAAAAAAAAAAAAAACTCCTACTTGGGAGAGTTTTCAGTTGACTACTGGCACTACATGTATATATATCTTGAAGTATGTGGACTAAGGATGGTACACTGGCTTTGATAAGGGTACACTTTGGTCCTAGTTAGGGTACACCTTCCTCATGTGGCATATGTTGACTACATTAAAAACTCCATAAATTAACTCCTTCATATGCATGATTAATATATGAATATGGGAGAAGAGGATAATTTCCATAAAATGAATAGTGAGTGATCTTTTAATATGAATGAAGTTTAACTACAACCATCAATATGAAGATGTCATGTATTCACTTATTAAATCAAGTGATTGTGTACAAGGATATTGGACTCTCTTCTATTATCTTAGAGGGAGATTTAGAGATTATTATCAAGTTTTTGAAGAATGATTGTGTCTTTTGCTGCTTATGGTCATTTGATTGAAGAGGCAAAACTATTTCAAGTTCCTTTGCTAATTGTAGTTTTTCACATATTAAAAGACAGTAATTCTGCCGCTCATCATATTGCTAGATAGCTAGACACTGTTTAGAATAATTAAGTTAAGTTATGAGTTTTGAAATTTGAACCTTTCCCATTTATGGCATGATAGTTTTATATAATGATTGATCTATCAACTAATAGCTTTTTTGATTTTTAGTTTGAATGGTTTCACATGATCAATTGGCCTAAATCCTTGGAATAAACGTGATATATAACTTCAAAATTCATCATAGGGTTGATTAGCTTAAAACCCGGTCTTGAATGGTTGATTTATTTAGAATAAATAAGGATAGCTAACGTTAATAACCGATTTTGGTTTTAAATAGTTGATAGATTTGAAACTAACTGGGTAATCAATTCCAATTCTATAATTTTATTGACTGGTTTGAATTTATAAATTTGACAAGTGTGATTCATGCAACCCATGGTTATAAATTATAATCTAATATGTGTAGACTGTAGGTTGCTTTCATTTCCTAAGTCTTGATTTTGAATATAAATATGGTGATTCTAGTAATGAATGCAATAATGGAGTAAACATGTCAGGGTTTTTTTTTTTATTTTATTTTTTATTTTTTAAGTGAACTTTCATTTTATATAGTCAAAATGTAAAACAGTGTAAACCAAAGACCAACTATATTGGAAGGGCTTTGGTACCAATCACCTTCTCATGCGCATGCCTTAATTCTAACCTAATAAGTAAAGACTAGTAGACGTTCATCAAAAAAAAAAAGTAAAGACTAGTAGACATTTGCACATATCACTCAAAGTGATTATCAACTCTTGATCTTTGCCATAGTTTACGAGGTTTATGACGTACTATTGAATCTTACATTGAGTAATTTAATTTGGGACCTGAATCGAGATGCTCACACTTACTTAGTATCCATTTCGTATGATTAATTTTGCCAATTTATTTTACTAGTCAGCTTATTTTTGCTACTATTCATGGATCTCACTGCACTTTTTGGTAATATTCATGAGTCTCATTATACTATTTCAGCTAATTTTTACATTTATCTACGATACTTTAAGCAAAAAGTTTTTAATTTCAGCAAAATAAGCAGATCCCAAATAGATCCTTATTTTTAAACCATAAAACCATAATTATGATGATGATGCTTGGAACCATTGTACTTTCAAATTATATGAACAAGTTCCCTTCCAATTCAATAGAAGGAAAAGAAAAAAAAAAGAAAAAGAAAAAGAAATAAAGAAAAACAGTGCACGTGATCCGAGCATGTGATTGGAGACTGTGTTTTACCTACGGCTCCTCCTCCTATAGAACATGGCCAAGTGTGAGTTCTTGTTCAACCAATTTCTCACAAATTCAGGTTTTCATTTAAACAAAATCTCTCTCATATTTCTCATTTTTCTCTCTCTCTAACAAAGAAAATAAAGAAAAAGAAAAACTTTCCCTCATTTTCTCTCTTTCCAATCACCAATCCTCCAATTCCCATGGCGATCTGGGGTTTCTCCCCAAGCCGCATTTGAACCTCCAAATTCAATTCCCTTTTTTGCCTATCGCGGATTCTCCGTAGGGTTTCCCCTGATTCGGTAATTCTTGGATGAGAGAGAGAGAGAGAGAGAGAGAGAGAGAGAAAAGATTGAATGACGACGAGCATAGAGATCGTGATTGATGCGGCGTCGTTTGACGCCGACCTCTTGCAGCTCTTTGAGGTTTCTCCTTTGGCACTCAAATCCAATCCGGTCTTCACTGAGAAGCTCTTCGAGCAATGGCTTTCGCTTCCTGATTCTATTCATTAGGTATAATTTGTGATCTTGTAAGGAATCAGTAGGTTGAACACTTCGGCTTCGGTGGACTAACGGCTGTAGCGAAGGCCTGCGAAGATGAAAACACTATCAAGGGTGACCAGGGTGGACCGGCCAAATACCCTTCGATGGCTAAGTTAGTTTCTCACAAGAATGGAATTCCAACTTTTTGGGAGTAAAAATCTTAGTATCTCATACCTTTGTTTGATTCAGACCGGTCAGTATATAGAGAACCTTGGAGCAGTTATTTGGTTTAGTAACTTCGCTAAGATTCGTGGAAATCAGGAATTCCGGAAATAACTTCCTCAACGGCTATAGAAGTTGCAACTGCTAATGGAAGTTATATACTTAGGAGAAATTGGTGGCGATGAATACGGATTGATTAACCACTTCCAGAATTTGCCAAGTGTTATGTGGTAGTTCGTGTGTTTTGCCCATGGATGACTCTTTGTAAATAGACTGACGTTGGTCGTCCATGCGCTTTGCATATGGATGACTCTTTCGTCCAGACGGTCTCTAGTGTATCTGGTTAATCAATGCCCTCGGAAGATCCCTATGGACGAACTATAGATAGTCGATTTTACTATCCCATCAGTTGCCCTCTTTGTTCAAGGGACGTCCAAGGATGAATTTAATTTTCATTAACCAGAGAGTTTAAAAGAAATTCATTTATTATTATTATTATTTATTTTACACACACACACACATATATATATATATATATATATTTTTTTTAGACCACATGTCGCGATTTCGTTCGTTGACCCATCATGTCCATTGCGTTTTCCAAAGGGACAGCCACGTGTCTTGTTTCGAATGGCTGGCGTCACTTCGTTGACCTACATCTGGGCCCTATAAATAGGTACATTCTCTTTCCTGCCCTTCATCTTTCTTATAATCTCCCTTCTACCATCTCGTCCAAGAGTCTTGTCTAGCTCTTCATCCTAGTTCTCAGGTATTTCTTCTTTCTTTCTTAGGTTTTTCGTCTTAATCTTTATTTCAGTCATGTCTTCGTCTAATAGTATAGAGAGAGAAATAGATGAGTACCAGGATGCTTCTTCTGGGAGTTATGAAAGTGGTGAGGGTAGCACGAGCTACAGTAGTAGTTCCTCGGACGAGCAATACTCGTCTGGGGTTCCTGGTATTCCTTTTGAGGAATTCCAGGAAATGCAACGTAGGATGGCATCTGGGGCTGGGACTAGCTCGTCCAGAGAGCCACCTAGCGTTTCTCAAGACGAGGAGGAGGAAGAGGAGAATGTCATTTACAGTTATGCCCCCGAGGTAGCGTCTATCTTAGACGCCCCTAAGTTAAAAACCCTTGTAGATAGATACCAGATCCCTCTTGAATTCAACCCTCGTCTACCCAAGGAAGGAGAGTGGTGTTGCTCTCCTTCTTCTGGTTTAGGAGTATATACTTCTTATCTTTTAGCTAGCCTTAGATTTCCTCTTAATTCTTTTTGTAGAGGTCTTTTCCATAGGTTGGGTCTTAGACCTAACCAGCTCAACCCCAATGAATGGAGGACAGTAGTTGCCATGCAAGTGCTATGGCATGAGGCATTGGAGGGGGACTGTCCTATCACAGTGGATGAGTTCCTCTACTGTTATAGCCCTCTGAAATAAAGAAGTCTGCTGGTTTTTACCAGTTCTTGTCCAGAGGTTCATACTATAGTTTAATAAAGGGCCGTAACTCATTTGACAGGCTTTGGAAAAAAAAGTTTTTTTATTATTTTCAGAAATTGGGCTGGGGACCCAGCTGATGTGGGTAATGCCCCCTTCCCACCTTTTACCGGCCCTCTAGGTCGTCTTTGTCCTGAGGGTATGTCTCCTTTCATTTCATTTTATTTTTCTTTACATATTTTCTGTCTTTCTGTCATCTAACCCCTATTTCTTTTTATTGATGCAGCTGTTGTTCGTCCACGCTTGGACAAATTTTACTTGGATCGAATTGACCAAGTGCGTGCCTTCCCTGGGAGAACCTTTCACGATCTAGTCACTCTTAGTCGTCTAGCTACATGGGAGCTTGGCCCAGAACCTACCGCCGAAAACCTTGGTCACGAGGAGACAACTCGTCGAAGTAAGTATCGTCTGAAAACCTTGGTCACGAGGAGACAACTCGTCGAAGTAAGTATCGTCCATTCCCCTCCTATTTCTTCTTTTTCTTCCTTTTTTTTTTTTTTTTTGCATGCCTTCCCTGGGAGAACCTTTCACGATCTAGTCACTCTTAGTCGTCTAGCTACGTGGGAGCTTGGCCCAGAACCTACCGTCGAAAACCTTGGTCACGAGGAGACAACTCGTCGAAGTAAGTATCGTCCATTCCCCTCCTATTTCTTCTTCTTCTTTTTTTTTTTTTTTTTTTGGGCATGCCTTCCCTGGGAGAACCTTTCACGATCTAGTCATTCTTAGTCGTCTAGCTACGTGGGAGCTTGGCTCAGAACCTATCGCCGAAAACCTTGGTCACGAGGAGACTACTCGTGGAAGTAAGTATCGTCCATTCCCCTCCTATTTCTTCTTCATCTTTTTTTTTTTTTAACTTAATTTTTCTCGTTGCAAGAATGACTACAATGAGGGAGAACAAAGAAAAAACCATAACTAGTGGGGACAAGGACGCAACTGTACCACCAGTTGTCCAGAAAACTTCCGTCTAGGCAGGGAAGAGAAAGTCTAAGTCTATATCTAGTGTTGTGGATCTGGACGACCTTCCAAGTCGTCGAGGTCCTAAAAGGCAAAAACCTGGCAAAACTTCTCTTCCTAAGGTTCCTAAGTTCACACCTTCGACGGTGAACCTGGACGACCTTTCTATAGATGTGGAGCCTGTGCAAACTGTCCATCCTATCCAGATTGATCCTACTCCCCCTCTAGCCAAGACTCCCCGCAAGCCTCATCCGTCAGAGTCGTCTGATCGTCCTTCCAACCTAGTGCTAGACGAGAGTTATGCATGGAGGACGTTCAAAGGAATAGTCATTGATAATGAAGTCAATGAATGCTACAACATGTCAGTGAAGGAGTTTGAACGTTCTGGCATCCATGACCTCTTTAAGGTATAAGTTTCATTCATTCTTGTAGGTTTTTAGTAAGTTTTCAGTAAGTTTTCACAATAAAATGTCTAACTTTTCTTCGTCCACTCAGGCTATGTCAAGGTTTTATACAGCGACGTGCCAGGCCAAGGAACTCTGTGCGGAGGTCAAGACGGCTAAGGACAAGGCTAAGGAGCTGAACAATGAGATTCTGTCAAAGAAGGGGGAGGTGATTAGGTTGACTGACGATTTCAATCGTCTGCAAGCAAGCGAGACGAAGCTGAAGAATGAGGTGGAGGAGCTTAAAACAGATGTTGTTGAGAAAGACACTCGCATTACTCACTTGGAAGGACAAGTTTCTGGGTTTTCCCCGTCCCTGCAGAAAGCACGTGAGGAAGCCGTAGCAGCCTTCAAGAGGTCTGACGAATACAAAAATTGTCTAGATAGCCACTATGCTGCTGGTTATGAGGACTTCCGTGCTGATGCCAAGGAAGCATTTCTTGACTTGAACTTCGATACCTTCAAGATTCCTCTCGCCACAGAGAGTTTCTTGCTAGCGACGAGTTTTGAAGATGTCAATGTGGTGGATGATGCTAATAACGAGGTGACCTAAAACGATCCAAAGTCTGGAAGCAATGCTGCCAGTGGTTTACCCAAATGAAATTTATTTTTCCTTAGAAAATTTATTATTTAGTTTTTGTTGGAGATGCTCGTTGTTTTGGGCTTTTGCTAATTTCTTTTAAAATTTATTTAAGTACAATTTTCTCGTCCAAGTTTATGGAAGAGCTTTATGAATAATCACTCATTACTTCTAAGGGTTTTTGGACGGTGGTCGTCTACCCTTTTTGAATTTTATGAATGAATGAATGTTTTTCGTTTTCATTGCTTTTTGTGTTATAAGTTTTGTGAACAGGTTTTGTTTATATCGTCCATACCATTTACATGGTTATGGGGTTTACCCATTTATGGACATTTTAACTCGTCTTAAGCATATGGACGAATTTCTTTTTGCATCGTCGAAAATAGAGTAACATAAATCCATGTTTGCCATTCAAGCATAATTCGTCCATAAATGACGTATTTTTTTAGATTTATTTGTTCAAACTTGAGACAATCATTCACTCGTCCTTAGCGAAATTGTTCCCAACAAATGCTTGTCCATGTTTTGGATTGTTAGGTTGGTTAGATTCGTCTATGGGCTTGTGGTGTTTTTACATGCACATTGTTCGTCCATGGTTTAGACAATCATACCTCAGGTTTTGTCTCGTCTTGAGTTTAGACGGATAAACCTTAGGTTTATTTTTCTTGCTTTATCCTTATTTGGAGGAAAGCTTATAGACGATATGTTCTTGAGTCCAAGGATTTTATTCATCTTTGGCTTTTGCCTTCTGTGGATCATTTTGAATGAAATTACAAAAATGGAAGATTCTCATACAATCATACATATACTTGAAAATACATCACATATATATATTTGGAAATCCATACTATGTAATTATTTGTCCACAAGCATGGCACATGCTTAAGAGCTAGTGCCTTAAGGGAATTAAAAATACTTATACAACACAAATTCGTCTATGAGTAACATAAAATACTTACACATCTAAAACACATAGTAGTAGTAACAAACAAACACAAGAAAATAACACTTCATGCAATAAATTACTTCAAACGTCCATGGCGTTCGTCTTGTGGCAATGTTCATCTATGGTTACCCTTTATTGATAGTACCTTCTTAGGTGTTCAACATTTCAAGGGTGTTCTAGCTTCCTTCTATCCAGGGCTTCCAAGTAGTAGGATCTTTGCCTCTTGCAGTTGATAACCCTATAAGGTCCTTCCCAGTTTGGTCCCAGCTTCCCGTGGGCCGGGTTTTTGGTGGCCAAAGAAACCCTTTTAAGGACGAGATCCCCAATGCTGAAGCGCCTGGGTTTCACCATGGCATCATGTTGCTTTGCCATGAGATTTTTGTACCTTGCTGTTCTCTGCTCCGCGTCCATTCTTACCTTGTCTATGAGATCGAGGTTAAGATGAAGCTGTTCCATATTTTCCTCATCTTGATACTTCATCACCCTATGGTTGGCCATATGCACTTCTGCAGGTATGACCGCTTCACTCCCATATGCTAGTTTAAAAGGAGTTTCCCCTGTGGGAGTTCTTACTGTTGTCCTGTAAGCCCACAAAACACTTGGTAATTCATCTGACCGTATTCCCTTTGCCCCTTCAAGCCGAGTCTTGATGATTTTTAACAAGGATCGGTTTGCTACTTCTGCTTGTTCGTTGGCCTGTGGGTGGGATGGTGAGGAATAATGATTCTTGATTCCAAGATGTTCACAGAATTCTCTGAAGGGGGTGTTGTCAAACTGTTGTCCATTGTCAGATACTAGTTTCTGAACCTCTTCCTTGATAGCCTTGTCTCTTTCAGGAGCGAACACCCTCTTCTTTTGTCGAACGGGCTTAGAAGAGGGGAACATATTCAACCGATGAGTAATTATACTTGGATCGATACCAGGCATGTCGTCATGACTCCATGCAAAAACATTGGTATTCTTCCTCAGAAACTGGACGAGGTCTTCTTTCGCCTTCTCTTTCATACTTGTTCTAACTCTAGTGAACTTTTCAGGATCACTTTCTTGTAATAAAACATCTTCCAATACTTTAGTAGGTTTTGCGACAACTCTTTTCTCTTTTATACTTATAGTCTGCACCTGCTTGTCCAACACCAACATGGCTAGATAACATTCTCTGGCTGCCAACTGATTACCTTTTGCCTGTCTAATCCTGTAGGGAATTTGACTGATAGATGGTAGGTAGATGTTACTGCCTTCCAACTGTTTAAGGTTGGTCTTCCAATGATGGCATTGTACGAGGATGAACAATCCACCACAAGGAAATTCACTTCCTTAGTTATCTGCTGTGGGTATGACCCCACCACTACAGGCAATGTGATGATGCCTATGGGCTGCACTTTCATTCCTTTGAATCCTAATAGTGGTGAACATGCTGGATGAAGTTGGTCTCGTCCAAATCTCATCTATTGGAAGGCGGGATAATACAATATATCCGTTGAGCTTCCATTATCCACGACACCCTCTTGGTCGTATAATTTGCAATGAGTAGGATCATGTGGATGATGGATCCTCTCAGCTTCTTGTCCGTGAAAAAGATTGTTGGCTCGTCTGTCTCCCTCGTCCTTGGGGATCGTCCAGTGAGTTGGACGTTTTGCACCGCTTTGAGGTACGTCTTCTTTGATTTGGAAGATTGTCCTGTCAAACTCCCACTAATGATAACCCTTATTTCTCTGAGAGGGGGCCGTGATGACTCTTCCATCTTCCCTTTCAGCTTCTCATCTTTATGATCCCTTCCAACGAAGTGCCTCAACTTTCCTTGTTTGATGAGATTTTCGATCTGCTGCTTCAAGTCATAACACTCGTCCGTGTCATGCCCATGATCTCTATGGAAGCGACAATACTTATTCCTATTGCGCTTGTTAGGATCTCATTTCATCTTCTCTGGCCACTTCAAGGAAGGATCATCCTTGATTTGCATGAACACCTGATCAAGTGGAGCATTTAAGGCTCGTCTGATTCCTTGCTGAAGGGCCTGCCTTCTTGTTATCTCTGTCTCGATCCTTCTTATCTTCCATCCGTCCCTTCTTTGGATGAAGCCCTTCGTCAGAATGATGCGTGGGGTTTGTTTCCATCTATCAGCTCTCTTCTTCTTCTTCTTAGCTATGATTACGTCTTTTGCATTTATAAAGTTTTGGGTTGAATGGACGAGTTCAGCCATGGACTGGGCTCCTTCTCATACAGCTTGTGAATGAATAAGTCTGAATTAACCCCATTGTGGAAGGCTGCCAATAGTAGCTTGTCGTCCACCTTATCTACTGTCAAGGCTTCCCTATTGAAACGAGTGATGAAGGACCACAGACTTTCATTCTCTCTTTGTTCTATAATCAATAGGCTGAACGAGGAGCGCTTGTGCCTTTGTCCTCCAATCAAGTTATTGACAAACAACTTGCTCAACTCTTCAAAAGAACTGACTGTGTTTGGAGGTATCTTACTGAACCACACTCGCGCTGGCCCCTTGAGGGTGGTAGGGAAAGCTCTACACATTATTTCATCGGGAACCCCTTAAAGATGCATAGTGGTCTTGAAGGTGGCTATGTGATCAAAAGGGTCTTGCGCCCCATCATACGAATCTAGAGAAGGCAACTTAAACTTTGGTGGTAGAGGGTGACCATTGATGGAAGCCGTAAAGGGGGAATCAGTTCTGTGGACCAGATCTTCTACATGATTTGCCCTTCTCAGGTTCTCTTTCATTTCTTCCATGACTTTTTTCATCTGGCCCATCTCCTTTTCCAAGTGTGGTACCCTTCATGAAGTGGTGCCTCTGGACTGACTTCCAATTTCTACACCTTCTCTATCTTCTTGTCCTTGCGTTTGCCCTCCTCCTTCGTGTTCTTCATGCGTCTGCCTTCTTAGATTAATCTCCCTTCTTAGTTCTTGGTTTTGACCGGTTAACTCTGCTATTGCAGCCGCCATAGACTGCACATGTTAGACAGAGGATGTTTGCATGACTGGTGCAAATTGGCAATCGTGATGGGGGTTACTTGAAGCATCTTTGCTTCCCTGATGGCCTGGGCTGGTAGCCTCGACCTAGTCCGAACCATTCAACCTTTTGTCACAGAAAGACAAATCGTAAAACAATTTTGGCTTCCCACAGACGGCGCCAACTGATCTTGTAAGGAATCAGTAGGTTGAACACTTCGGCTTCGGTGGATTAACGGCTATAGCGAAGGCCTGCGAAGATGAAAACACTATCAAAGGTGACCGGGGTGGACCGGCCAAATACCCTCCGATGGCTAAGTTAGTTTCTCACAAGAATGGAATTTCAACTTTTTGGGAGTAAAAATCTCAGTATCTCATACCTTTGTTTGATTCAGACCGGTCCTTATATAGAGAACCTTGGAGTAGTTATTTGGTTTAGTAACTTCCCCAAGATTCGTGGAAATCAGGAATTCTGGAAATAACTTCCTCAACGGCTATAGAAGTTGCAATTGCTAATGAAAGTTATATACTTAGGAGAAATTGGTGGCGATGAATACAGATTGATTAACCATTTCCAGAATTTGCCAAGTGTTATGTGGTCGTCCGTGTGTTTTTCCTATGGACGACTCTTTGTAAATAGACTGACGTTGGCCGTCCATGTGCTTTGCATATGGACGACTCTTTCGTCCAGATAGTCTCTGGTGTATCTGGCTGATCAATGCCCTTGGACGATCCCTATAGACGAACTATAGATGGTCGATTTTACCATCCCATCAATTTGCTTTCAAGAATTTGAGCCTTGGTTATGTTCATTTTTATTAATTTGAGAATTTACGAGTATGGTATTCGATATATGTTGCTTGTCAACAAAAAGAAAAGAAAGAAATGTGGGTATGGATATAAAATTATAAATTGAGAAGTAATGTATGTATTTACTTGTGCGCGTAATTATGTGTTTTTAGCTTCTGGTACTAATGAGATTGATTTGATTGAGATTTACTTGCTGGAATTGAGAATTGTATGGCCTGAGGAAGGACTGGTTGATCATTTAGGCACAAGGGAGGATCTGGATTCATGGGGAACTCGGTTGTTAGTTTTTAGAATTGTGATATGTAAGTGTAACTAAGAAAGATCATGGGACTTTTAGAGGCTGTTTGGATGAATTTTTTTTCATCACTCAATTTCCGTCACTCAATTTCCATCACTCATCACTTAATTTTTCACACCCGTTTGGCACCATCACTCAATTTCCATCGCTTAATATTTTTCACACTATTTGTGGGTTCTATAACTATCACTCGGTGCATTTTTTTTTTCTTTTTCAGTACCCAAACTCACCAAACCTAGTAAAAAAAAATAAAAAAAAAAAGAGAGAGAGAAAGAATTGAACCCCGAAAAATCCAGCCAAAAAAAGAACCCAGTGAAAAAAAGAAAAAGAAAAAAAGACAAAGAACTGAACCCAGTGAAGAACATGAATAAGCCACTAGTGTGAAAGGAGAAAGAAAAAAAAAGAACATGAACGCACGCACCAAACCCAGTGAAGAAAAAAAAAAGATTCAAAAGTTGCAGCTTTGACTGACAGTGGGTCCCTCCATGTAGTGTTATTTACGGAAATGCCATTGAGTTATAAGTTATGGAAACTGAAGACAGCCAAAATGTATTTTCAGTTTCCATAACTCATGACTCAAAAATCAGAAAATTTAGTGATGAAAACAAAGTTATGGAAACAGAGTCACGATGCATCCAAATGGACTTTTTGCTATGGGTCCCACCATTCTTGAGTTATGAGTTATGAAAACAGAGAATTGAGTCACAGAAACTAGGCATCCAAAGCCGTCTAGTTTCTCAAATTCATGTCTTTCTTTTTGGGTGGAGTAGCAAAAGTAGATGGGTGTTTGTAAGTTGGGGAGCAAATTATGGGTTTTTGGATATTTTTGATGACATGGAGATTCTAAGCGAGATTTTACTTAAAGCCTAAGAGGTTGGTTTCATAATTGTATTTAAGTTTAGGGGCAGAAGCAGAGGAATTATGAAAATCTCCCATCTTACTTTTTTTTGATGATGATACTATTTTATGTTGTAAGGAAAATCTTGAACAACTTGGATACCTCCGATGTGGAGTTCCTTATTTTGAGGTGGAGTCAAATTTAAGGTTAAATTTGAATCAAAGTGAATTTTTAGTGATGTAGCACCTTCTCCCCTTATAAGTTTTAGGTGGAAGGTGAGGTTATGGGTTCAAGACTAGAATGCATGTGTAACTTACTAATAAAAAAAATTTGTGGTCGCTATTGGGTTCTTCTTAAGGCACAAACAGTGTGAAATGCTGTTATTGAAAGGTGGAGAAGAGACTTGTAAGCTAGAAGACGCTCTATTTATTTGAGGTTCACTTTTGTAAAGAATATATTATCCAGTCTTCCCACATGCTTTATGTTGCCTTTACTATGCCCATTTACATTGATAAATAGTTTGAAAAACTTAAAAAGAGACCTTTTGTTGTTGAATTAGGTGGTGTCCAAGTTCATTGAGTGGAATTTATGCCTTGTTTGGAAGTTTAGAGAGGGAGGAGAGTAGAGGGAAGTAGAGGAGAAGAGCGTAGTGGTGAGGAGAGTAGAGGGGAATGGTTATCCTCTACCTTGTTTGGATGTTTTTAAAATTAGTAAAGGGAAATGGAGTAATTAGCCATTCCTCTTGTTTGGATGTTTTAAAAATTATGATAGAGATGAGAGGAAATGATTTAAATAGACAAATTTACCCCTATTTGAAAATGGACTTGCAACATTGGTATATGATTAATTTATTCTAAGATTTTTTTCAATCTTAGAATATGTTAGTGAATTTTTTTCATTATTAGTGAATTTTTTTCATTACAATTTCAAAATGTTAAGAACCCTAAAAATTATTCATGCTAAATATAAAAATCAACAAATTGCGAACCATTAAAGCTGATATAAACTAAAAAATAACTAATTAAATTCAAATAAAATTTTCGGTAAGGCCTTGTGGTAGCTAAAATTGTACGAAAAGAAAAATAAATTGGAGCTTCTAAATCTCAGATTCATTATCATTTGTGACTACTCGACCTAATACAACTATATATCTTGTTTTAAGTGAAAGCTCCTTATCAGTGGACAAAACTGAAGAAGAACCAAAACAAAAAATTCCTCTGCTTTCTCAGCAACGAAACAGAGGCCAAGTAATGAGAAATGACACGTAAACACAAAAACTTCCAATTTGGTTTTGTGAGTGGCACTACCGGAGGAAGTTGCAATTGCCAATTGATAAACACAGGTTGTCATTTTTTTTCCTAGTATTTCTTTGTAAACGTAAAGTTCAAAAGTCAACAACTAGTTTACAAAGTTCTGTGCCATGATCAACACAACAAGAAGTCAACAACACGTGCTGACTCCGTGTTGGGCTTTGAATTTGTAGGCTCTAACGCCGTGGCTTATTCCCTAGCTAGTGAGATTCAATTTTTTTTTCATTCATCTTAATTTTCTCTGGAAACAAACAAAGATTATTTATATAATAGTTTGTAATTTTGTTAATTTAGAAAGGATAAATTGGAGAATTTATTTGTTCAATAATTTATCTACTCTACTCTTCCTCTAAATCTCTCCAATTTGGGGGAATTAAAAATGAGGGGTTAGAGGTAGTTGAAACCCTTTCAAACTCCTCCCCTTCCTTCCTTCAAAAACTTCCAAACAAAGTAATTGAATTACTCTTCCTCCCTCTACTCTACTCCCCTTCTTTTTTTTAACATCCAAACAGGCCATTAAGGTTTGGAGGGGGGGGTGGAAGGAGCATTTTTTCATTGGAGGAGGTGGATTGGGGTTTCAAAATGATTATTGGAGATTTGGAGTTGAGAGGGACCAGTTTTGAAGGCGGTTATCATGCTAAAAATGCACCTTATCTCCAATTCCCACATCAAAGCGTACATTACTAACAAAGCAGTCCACCTGCTCGGGTAGCCTTCCATAAACTACAAGCATGCGTGCTATGCACCGGCTTTGTTATCCAGCCATCCCCTCCACCCCATGCTTTAATTTACTGCAATAATCTGTCTTTCTTAAGGCTGACTCGTCCTCCCCAAACTGTGACAGCCACTTTCCTAATAAAGCTCTATAAAAATTGCTCAATTTGTGCGCTTGTAAACCTTCACATACATTTGGGAATCACAATGTGTTCCAATCCACAAGATGAAACTTGAATTGCATCCCTTGACCCATGTTAGAGAAAATTTCTCTGCAATTTTTCTAATCTATTTGACACGTGGGACGAAATGGTAAACAAAGACAGGTAGTAAGTACGAAGACTCGACAACACACTCTCAATTGCCATTTATCCCCCTTTTGGAAAGATATAATTTTTTCCATCCCTACAATCGTCAATTTATCTTCTTAAAAATGGAATTTCGCATTGCATTCACCTTGAAAAAGGAACCCAAAGGCTTACCGAAATAATTCATTGGAAAACTCCTAACATAACAAATTAGACACCTCATTTATCCCCTTAAGTACAATCCTACCTGGATTGCTTTACACTTACTCAAATTATTTTAAATTTGGTTACTGTTCAAAGCAAGTTGGTACTATTGTTATATAAGTAAGTTGCTCCCTCTCTGCGTCACAGAATAAATTCGTATTATCAATAAACAGCAGAGGAGAGATCTTGTTTACTCTAGGTAGTGTTTAAGGGAAACAAGCGAACACAGCAAATATGAGAATGGAGTTTTTCCAATAATGAAATGTATATATGAACCTTCACAATTTAATGGTACGGAGTTCCTGAACTGAATTTAAACCTCAGCTATTTTTTCCACCAGCTCAGATTCTTTCCCCAAAATCTCTTGCAGAGCTGAACACTTTCCAGTGATTGACTTGATCACCCGTCTCCTGCAAATTGACAATGAGCACAAGAACTCTGTGTTATTACTTAAAGCCATAACAGGCAGACAGAAAAGTAAAAATACTATCAGAAAGGAATGTGAACAAAACTAAAAATTTTGACCAGGTGAAAAATCATATTAATAAACACAAAATCCTGCATATCAAGCAATGAGACAATTAAAAAGATTGCCTCCTAAGTTCTGTTCATCAAGTTGATAATGTTATCCCTTAAGGCAAAACTAACCAACGGGAATAATATGTGAATGTTGTGCTTTGTAGAAATGATACAAAACAATCAAAAACTATTTTACCTATGGCTCCACGCCTGATCACTTTTGGGTGAACATGAAAGAACAAGAGCTGACAACAGTAGTTCACCCATATACATTGAGAGCTGCTGCTTCTTAGAGACAACTAGCTTCCTGCATTATGCATAAGACATCGTAATAGGAATGAGGATCAATAATGGAAGCAATACAAAAGTAATTCAATGAATTTAAATACAAAAACAAATACACTTCAAAGTTATGCAAGAGCAGAGTGGGGTCTGAAGTCAGTCAGTTTATTGTAGAAAAGAACATGCTTGAAACTTGGGTTCTACTCAATATGACGCATGAATCCCTCAATGGAATAGATACCTCATCTAAACAGGAAGTGTGTACAAAATACTCCTAGAGAATTACATTTTAAAAGAGATAATCTGTAAAACTTACTGTTGAATTCGTATAACTAATTCCACAACTGTAGATAGCGAGGGCCATAATTTTCATTTGGTCAACTGACATACATATTATATGTGAACCTATTCAAAATGGGGATTTGGGGATTCGGAAACTTCTAGCGTTCCACCAAGACTTACTTGGGAAATGGTTATGGTTGTTAGAGATATATATATTAGACATATTAGCCCAATGTAATAGGCCCAAGCCCATTCCTGCTTGTACTAGTAGTCTAGGGTTTAGTCGCCTATATATACTCATGTTAGGGTTCATTGTAACACAGGTTATTGTACTACACTCTTATATAATAAAGATGTAGCCCTTAAGGGATTCCTCCGTGGATGTAGGCTGACAAGGCTGAACCACGTAACCCTCGTGTTCTCGGTGTTCCTATTCTATGTTTCATCTTCCGCATCCACTCTAGCATATACAACATGGTATAACGCATTGTGTTGCTAATATTAATAATGTCATTTAACATGGTATCAGAGCCAACTCCGTTCTTGGCATCAAACAAAATCTCTAGCAAGCAAAGAAGATTCTCACGTGCACACCACCATCAGAAGTCACACATGCTTGTCTGCTGGATTTAGACTCCACGGCATCTCGCAGCCACTATGGCTCAGTGCTAAGTCCAAGATCCACAAACTCAAGCAAAACCGTGACATAAATCTCAGATTTGTGCAAATCCAAGCTTCACCTGATGAAACCAACACCACAGACATGCTCCACGGCCTCTTGCGATCAAAACCCAGAAATCCGGTCATCCGAAGCCTTCCCACGCGCCCCCACGCGCCGTAGATGTCTCCGGAAAATATCCCACACGCCGCCATAGATTCCTGATTTCTTGATCATCTTCTGGTCACACGCGCCACCCTGTCGGCCTCCTCGTTCGCCGATTTACGAAACCTGTGATTTTGGAAGCCATCAGACCGTACACGCGCCTCAGGATTTTTTGGTATGTAATCCACGCGCCGGTGGACTTCCCACGTGCCATCCACGCGGCAAAAAACTCACTTGATGTCATATGACATCATCTGATGACGTCATTATGCCACGTCAGCACCACGCAAGCCATTTCCACGTCAGCCTTAATCCAGGTCAGCACCACGTTATCAGGATGAGTCAGATGACATCAAGTGAGTTTTTCGGCGCGTGGATGGCATGTGGGAAGTGCATGGAAAGGGACATGTTGTGGGGGGTAGTGATTGATAACAAATATGGTGCTGCTTCGAGTGAGTTTTGCTTTGATGTAGTGAGGGGTCCATATGGGGTGTGTCAATTTGATTCAGGAAATGGTACCTGAATACGTTTTTGGTGTGGTGATGGGATTTTCAAATGGACAAATCTGTTCAAATCGAATTGTCACTAGATCAGTGCATGATTTGGAGGTGATATCACTAAAACACTTTCTAAATGAATTATATGCAATACACACTAATCAAGATAGTGAAGACATAAAATGATTCGCTACCTTCACCAAAGCATGGATTCTAAGTTAAAACCTACTACAATCTCACAAGCTTCGCCTAGGCCCTATAGTGGATCACCTCATGCTACATTGCACAGTTGCTTATTTGGAGTTGCTAAATTAGAGCATCCACATCCCAATCTTATATCTCATCCTATTTTACCATCTCAAAAATCTACTTTTTCAATTATACCATACCATTTACAATACACTCAGCATCCCAAAATTCTATTTCTTATCTCATTTTATTTAAATATTCTATTTTATTCTTTTTTTTTTTACTATTTCTCTTTTTCTATTCCTCTTCCTCTCTTTCTCCCTCATTACCAGTTTCAACCCAGCCACACACACACACACACACACACACACACATAGAGCCAAACCCATCACCACACACACACAGAGCCAACCTCTAGCACCGGTTTCATCACACACAGCCAAACCCATCACCACACACACACAGAGCCACACAAACAAAAACAAAAACAAAAACAAAAACAGAAACCTAAATTTCTCCCTCATTACCAGTTTCAACCCAGCCACACACACACACACACACACACACAGAGCCAAACCCATCACCACACACACACAGAGCCAACCTCTAGCACCGGTTTCATCACACACAGCCAAATCCATCACCACACACACACAGAGCTACACAACCACCGCTGCACACCACCACCGTTGCCACCACCACCACCGGCAACCCAGAAACTACCGTCAACACCAAAAAAAAAAAAAAAACCCACAGAAAATCACAACAACAAATCACCGTGAACAAACCCAGCCACCCCAGCAAATCACAACAACAATCCCAAAACAAAAATTTGAAGAAAAACCCACTGTCAACAACTGGATCTCCACAGCACCCACGCGATCAAAACCCCATCGGAACGGATCTCCACAGCACCCACGCTGATCTCAGTTGCGCCACCAGCTCGCCACCACGCCGATCTAGAAATTCGATCCGGCGTGAGCTCTGATCCGGCTTGGTGATTTGGCGAGAGAGAGAGGGGATGAGAAAGAGAGAAGGAAGAGAGAGAAAAGAAAGAGATAAAATGAAAGAGGAGTGAGAAATTTGCCGGGTAATAAAAGCAATTAAAAAATATTTTTTTTTATACCATTTTGCTACAGTACCATCTTACATTTGAGATGGTACTGTAGCAAAATCTCAAATTTTTTTTTTTGTATATGAGATATGGCCTTCCAACTGCTGGGTGTGTTTTGGGCTTGTATGCCAAATGTGCTTTGCATTTGGCATATAGCCATCCAAATGCGGATGCTCTTACTAATTTTCCCAAAAGTTTAAGCTGTTGAGATAAGTGGAGCTCATTTTTAACTTCTTTAAATGCGAGGTACAATAGAAACTCTGACACCACGATAAATTACTAATTCTACCAAAAAGACGCTGGCCCATAGACATATCCTTATCAATCACAACTCGTCATATGGCAAGTTGTGGCACAAAGTTGTGCCAAAAGTTGTGTCCCTAACATAATTCTTCTAACATAATATTGATGTAGCACTTTTTTAATGACATGGCAAATGTCATAGATGTGCGACATCAGTTATTTAAAAACTAAATTGCCCCATAATATTTAGTTTTACAAAACTAAACATCAATTAGAATTTAAAAATTGATTAAAAAATAGAATTTAAAAGGTAAAAAAAAAAAAAACTAAAAACTAAAAACTAAAACAGCCATATTTTAAAAAACCCCAATCTCATCGTTGATTCTAGATTTCTTCATTTGAAACAAGTAGTATAGGCAGCAATGGAGAGAGGTTTGTGTGGATATGCATAATTAGAATCTTGAGTTCGGATCAACAAGTTAGAGGGGAGGGGCTAGTCAAATGCTCAATTGCATGTGTTTTGCTGGAGGTTAAGGTGAGAATTTCAGTATTTTCAAGAAGTAGGTATGTGAGATGATGAAGCCGAATCCCCAATTTGGGTGCAGTTCAAGATTGAAGCCACTGTGAGGAAGAAGTCTAGAGTTGACGATGAGATTAGGGATTTTTGAAGATTTGGATGTTTTATTAGTTTTTTTTTTTTTTTTTTTAAATTCTTATTTGTGTTTAATTTTTAAAAATAAAATGAATTAGTAAAACTATATCTAATGTGGCAATTCAGTTTTTAATAATTGATGTGGCACAATTATGGCATATTCCTGTCATTAAAACAATGCGACATCAATGTTCCCTTAAACACATAAGGAAAAAAATATTAACAAAAGAACGAAAAGTACTTTTTTTTTTTTTTAGTTAAGGGATTAATTGTATTCATTCAAAACTTGAAAGACCAGTTTCTAAAAAAAAAAAAAAAAACTTGAAGGACCAAAAACACTAACTAGGTAAATTTTAGGGCTAACACTATAATTTAGTCTAAAATTAAATAAAATTAAATTTTGTAAGGATATAGTATTACCCATCCAATCCAATATATCCCATCATCTTATTACATATTTAAGAATAAGCACAATAAAAAAAAAAAGAATAAGCACAATCATACTTAATCAATTTTAATACACATATATAAATCCAACCAAATTAGGAGTTTAGATTTTATCAAGAAAAAAAATTAAGAGTTTAGGTTTTCTCAAAAAGAAAAATTAGAAGTTTAAGTGTGGTAGGGTATATTAAATTTTAAATAAAATAAAATATTGAGGTGGCAATCTATTATCGGTGGGTGTAAATTATGAGTTTTATGCCCATCCTAGCAGATTTCGTACCCAATTTAAATATCCTATTTTATTACTCATTCTGAGTCTCTCTCTCTCGTCTCTCATCCACTCCCCACTTTTCTCCCTCTCTTTCTCTCCTCTCTGTATCTTCTCTACCTTCTCTTCGTTTTTCTCTCTTCTCTTTCTCGCCTCACTCACTCCTCTTTCTCGGTTTGAAGGCGGCGGCGGCGGCAGCAACGATGGAGATGGGTGTTGGGAGCAAAGCAAATCCCAGAAGTTGGTCATTCCAGGTAGTTTCTGGCCCTGCTGAGCATCCAAATTTCACATTTCTAGACTGCATCAACTTGGGTGATTTTCAACCTCAAGTTCTCATTGAAATCTGGATTTTTACCACCACCATTAATGATTCTAGTTGAGAGAGTCTCATCTGGGTTATAAGCAAGAGAAAATTTTGCATAGACATCTTGGTTATCATAGATACATATGTTGTGAAAGTTTCTAGCATGATGAACATAAATGTCAAGAATCCCTGAAAACTCGGATTCATCATCAGAATGATGACACATTCTGTTTGAGCTTGGGTTATAACGGAACCCAGTGGTTTGATTGAATGAATCCATTGCAATATTTTCTCTAATGGGTATGGGATGGGTGGTGGTTGTGTTGTTGATGGGGGGGATTGTGGTTGTGGCTGATGGGTTGTCGTGGTGGCCTTTTTTTTTTTTCTTCTGTTGGTGGTGGTATTTCTGATGGTGGGAGGGAGAGAGACTGAGAGAGGCAAGAGGAAGAGAGAGAAAGAGGTATAAAATTAATAAATAAATGAATAGATTTATAAATAAGAAATTGGACGTTAGTTGAATGGTAAAATTGTATGATGTGATTGATAAAATAGATTTTAAAATGATAAAATGAGATATTTTTTAGAAGCTGATGTATATATGAGGTGGGTCCTCCGAGACATGTTTGACATATTATTCTATTAACATTGTTTAATTGTTTTGAAAATATACGTAGCTAAAAAAGTATGATGAAAATAAATGAAACTGATGTTTAAACAAAAGAACCAAACAGCCCCTTAATCTCTGCGTGGACTGAGTATCGGTTTCTTAAAAATATCTCATTTTTACCGTTTCAAAAGCTATTAATTTATTGCACTGCCAGGTCTTGGTACTGGAGCAGCCTACATCTGTTTACTGGGTCTCTTCTCCAGAATCAACAATATGCGATTTTTAATCTGTAGTCTCTTTGTGTTTGTGTTTGTGTTATCAGTCAAAAAGAGTTCCTTTTCTTGATTATCAAAAAAAAATCAAAAATCAAAAAGAGTTCCATTTCCAATTATGGCTCGGGCTCTTGTTTCTACCATCATTGACCAGCTTGGTTCACTCATTGCTTCAGAGTTCAAGGACCGGCTTGGTTCACTTTTTGCTTCAGAGGTCACGTCCATTGTAAATGTCGAGGAAGAAGTTGAAAAGCTTAAACTCAAATTCCAAGCAATCCAGGCAAAGCTCGACGATGCAGAGGAAAGGCAAGTGAAGGAGAAAGCTGTGAAGCTTTGGTTAGAAAGGCTCAACGACGTATCCTACGAGATGGGCGACGTGTTGGATGAGTGGAACACTGCCAAGATCAAAGCAGATATTGAGAAAAAAGAAGAAGCTGAAACTAGTACTGCGAAGAGGAGGAAGGTATTGTCCCTACCCAACTTGAATTCGTCAGTTTCTACTGTTTTTCAGCGTCGTGATATTGCTCT
Organism: Quercus gilva; assembly: GCA_023621385.1. Taxonomy (NCBI): domain Eukaryota; kingdom Viridiplantae; phylum Streptophyta; class Magnoliopsida; order Fagales; family Fagaceae; genus Quercus; species Quercus gilva. The sequence continues at coordinate 49,870,139 of CM042475.1, forward strand.
TAAGATAAAAGAAGTTATGCTAAAGTTAGATGAGATTGACAGAGAGGGAGATATGTACCAGTTTGTACTGACTAGTGGCAACGAAGAAGTTGTGAGACCACCAACTGATTCCCATGTAGATGTGTCAAACATTCTAGGTCGTGATAAGGTTAAGGGTGATCTAGTGAGCATCCTATTAGGCAGGTGTAGTGAAGAAGAAAGAAGTCCTCATGTCATCTCTTTAGTGGGCATGGGTGGTGTTGGAAAAACTACTCTTGCCCAACTAGCATATAATGATAGTGAGTTGAATTCAGCCCATTTTGAGAAAAAAGGGTGGGTTTGTGTTTCTGATCCTTTCAATAAGTTTATGGTTGCCAAAGCAATCATTCAAGCTTTTGAAGGTGATGACTCCAACATTACTCAATGGCCAAGTCTAATGGATAAAATGTGTGAATTGATTCGGGGAAGGAAGCTTTTTCTTGTCTTCGATGATGTATGGACTGAAGACTCCACGTTGTGGGAGCCATTCAGACTTGCACTCCAAAATGCTGCCCAAGGAAGTAGAATTCTAGTCACTACACGCAAAAATAGAGTTGCAGACATTATGGGAAGTGCAGCAAGGATCAATTTGGGGCAATTGTCTGACGATGACTGCTGGACGATTTTTAGTACAATAGCCTTTTCTGATAGGGATTCTATGCAATGTAAGGAATTAGAAGACATAGGTAGGAAAATATCAGACAAGTGCAAAGGCTTGCCCCTTGCTGCAAGAACTCTAGGGAGTCTCATGTGCTTCAAGAGTCAGAAGGAACAATGGGAGATGGTTTTTTATAGTAGATTGTGGGAATTACAAGATGTTGAAAGAGGTCTTTTTGGGCCGTTGTTAATGAGTTATTATGATTTGCCCTCACCACTAAGACGATGTTTCTCATATTGTGCTGTTTTTCCAAAAGATTATTTCTTTTCTAAAGAGGATTTGATATCTATGTGGATGGCACAAGGTTATATTAAGTCGAATGCAAACAAGGAGAGAATTGTGGCAAGAGATTACTTTGAAATTTTACTCGTTCGTTCTCTCCTCCAAGTTTTGGGGGATTATGGATATGATGACAATTTTATGAGGTTCAAAATGCATGATATAGTGCATGACTTGGCACAGTTCATGGCAAAAAATGAATGCATCACAATCAATGGTTACGAAGAGTCGGGGTCAATTCTTCAAAATGCTCGGCATTTGTATTTAGAAATTCCAAATAATGCTCAAATTCCTGAGTCCATCTATAGCGCAAAAACTCTACGCACCCTCATCTTTGTAGGTTATAGTGATCATAACTTGTCCAGGTTGTTCCAACATTTTAGACGTTTACGGACATTAACTTTGAGTAGTCGATATGGTAAGTTAAAGGAAATTCCGGATGCAATAGAAAATTTGATACATTTAAGGTATCTCAAAATACGTAATTACCATGGAGACGGATTACCTGAAAACATCTGTAATCTATGCAATCTACAAATTTTGAAGATTAAAGTTGGTAGTGAAGATGGGTTCATGAAATTACCACAGGGGATGAGTAAACTGATTAACTTAAAACATCTTATTTTGAAAGAAGAAGGTTATTGGACCCATCAGTTTGAGTTTCCAAGAGGGATTGGGAGATTGAGTTCTCTTACAAAATTAAGTCGTTTCTATGTAGGTGGCAAGGATGATAACCAAAGATGTGAACTCGGAGAATTAAAAAATTTAAACCATCTTCAAGGAACTCTTAAAATATATGGACTGGGGAACGTGGTAGATGCATGTGAGGCCAAGAATGCAGAGCTCAAGAAGAAGATAGGACTCCATGATTTGGATCTAAATTTTTTTGGAGATAACTTAGAGAATCATGGAGGAAGAATGGAGACTGATGTATCAGTTATGAATGCCTTAGAGCCACCTCCAGGCTTGGAGAATTTAGCAATTCATTGGTACTGCGGCACCACAATGTTCCCTAATAATTGGATAATGTCCCTAGCCAAATTGAAAAGGCTTACTTTGAGAGGTGGCCTAAATTTAGAGCGTTTACCTCCTTTGGGAATGCTTCAATTCCTTGAATATTTAGGGATAGGTTACGATTTTCCATTAAAAAAGGTGGGTGTTGAATTTTTGGGAACAGAATTTGAAAACAAGAAAGACGGCATGATAAAAATATTCCCAAATTTGAAAACTCTCCGGTTTATGTGTTTGCACAAGTGGGAAGAATGGATTGGGGTTGAAGGGCAAGAAGAGGAAGATTGTATTATTATAATGCCCCGTCTTCAAAAGTTGGTAATTCACCAGTGCCCAAAGTTGAAGTTGCTACCGGACTTCCTTTTTAAAACTTCATTACAGGAGTTTCAAGTGAATAGCAGCTCAATTCTTCGCAAACGTTACCAAAGAGGGATAGGAGTGGACTGGCCCAAGATTTCCTACATCCCAAACATCAAGATTAATTATATTGAAGTGCAGAGAGACGGTCAAGAAGTTATTCGACAAGGTCACTTTTTCTGCTGCTTCTCGGTTCCTCCTTTCATCAAATTCTCAATAATTTGATGAGGTTATTTCATTTACGGTTTAATGTTTATGTGGATCTTGCCCATTTTCTTCATTTCAGCCATGATGAAGAAGAGTTTGACCAAGAATAGCATGTCTGATGGCGAAGAAGAGGGCCAATGATCTTTGTGGTTCACAAATTTCAGCTACAAGTAGAGATTTATGTGTGTCTGTATCGCTAAAGTTCATTCTTGGATTGATTAAGTGTTGCAGAAGTCTAATCCAGTCACAGGTAATTTCTTCCATATTAGAATAAATTATTAATTAATTGTCCTGCTTATCTCTCAAAAACAAGTTCATCGCAAAATTGTGCAATATCCATCAACGTAACATTGTTATATTATATATATTTGTGATATATATAATATATGTGACGAGAAATTTGGAAGTTTGTTGTTTCTTATCTTCTCTTTTAAAGGTATATCTACATATTCTTCTTAATCTTCAGTTCGGAGATAGTTTTTTCTTACTGTCTTGTCCGTCTGTAAAAACCTCATGCTAAAGATTTACTTTGTTGGCCTCATTTTAAACCAGACATCAAATTCTGAAATGTGAGAAAGCATATTTTGTGCTCGAGCAAATATTTTGCTCTTGTTCGGTCTAGACATCCATGAAAGATCTTTCTTGTGCTTTGGGCCGCATTCAATCCGAACATCATATCATAGGGCTTTTTGTAGAAAGCTGTGCTATGACTTCAAAGATGCAACACAAAAGCTTAATCTGGCATGCTGGTTTTCTTTAGTAGTCAATCTGATTTGGTGACACATGAGAAGCAATGTACGATCTGTACATACTTCTTTATCTTTATTTTTCAACTCTTGACATGTGCTCTTTTCTTGTTTCAGAGTTTGAAGTGTTTCGTTACATGGAAGGGTGTGAATTACAGGGGGTGACCATCAGGCAAGAAGAAGAAACTACAAATACATTGGCTTTGTTAGTTTGATTATACACTCTTCTAATGTAAGGTTTATCTCAATATTTCTGCTCAATCATCTATGTGCTTTTCCTTATCATTTTCTCCATCCATAATAACCTGAAGCTAAATATTTAACTGTCTTTCGGCCTCATTTTAACCAAACATCAGATCCTAATACTTGGGAAGTACATTTTGTGATGAAGCATATTTTCACGCATGAATTCACATTTGAGAAAAGGCCACAGAAAAAAACTGCTTTATCATTTCATATTGCAGCAAGTGTATTGAGAATTGCACTAATCTAATTCAATTTAAGCTCCAATTTTTACTACTAATGTCAATCTTATGCCAAATATAGAATTTAAGCCCAATTGTTTAAATAATTAGGCAATGAACATATGTATGCATGGATAAACAAAAGATCAATAACCCACAAAAACACCGAAGTGTTAATGAAGGGAAAACCCGAGAACAAGGCGGAAAAGCCTCTCTGGGGCATCACAGTACTAAACAATCCACTAAAGAGAATAGTAGTAGTACATGTTACTTACAAAACCCTCCAAGCTAAATAGTAACTTACTAACTATGTACTTGAGCCTCCAACTCCTACTAGCAACCGATTCCTTGAATCCTTTCTTCTCACTAGCCTTCGTATCTACAATTGAGCCTCCAATTTCAATCTTCAATTCTCCTTGGCAATTTTGAGATTGTTCTTATGATTCCCAAGCTCCAATCAACACCAAAACTCTGAAGGTAGTAATGAGTGTGATAGTCTTAATCTTCTCTCATGAAATTTGACAATTTGAGAGGGAGAAGGTAGAGAGATTGATGAGGGTTAAAGATCTAGGGTTTTTTGGTACTATCTAGCTCTACAGATGGGAATTGGGTGTGCAAAATTTGTAGAAAATGGGATCTTATATTGTGAGGATATGGACTAGAATACTAGAGAAAAAATAACAGAATTGTCTCAGGTTCTCACAGTTTTGCTCATACTAGAGGGAGGTGAATAGAGAGGTGAACTCTCTATCCAACTGTTTTTCAAAATTTGATTTCACATCACATTTTGCCTGACACTGCCAATTTCAGTAGGAGTGAAATTCTGCCGGCTTCCAGCTTCTATTTCAACACTTGTGGCACTTCACCTCACCATCCCAATACAAATAACAACCCACATAATTACTTGAAAATGATAAAATTTAAGATCAATAGTTACAAATAATTTTTTTTATCTAATTGTCCAACCACTAAAAGTCCTAACATGCATAATGACACATTTCCTGTGTAATCCATATCATATGGTGGAAGGTGATAGGTGACCTCTATAGTTGTACAATTTTCTTCAACTTATGTAAATTCTATCCTTACGTTTTAGGGTTTGGAATTTGGTTTGCTAATTTTCATGGTTGCCTTATGTTTGGGGGGAAGGAGGGGGAAGGATTAGTGTACAGATTTCAGAGATTGAATACAAAACCATGTAGTTTTGTTGTCCTTGTGATTCAAGAGTTTCCTGCATGTAAGAAGGGGAAGAGTGGGTTTTAACACTAGGAGTAGAGGGGATGGGCATGGGCATGGGCATGGGCTGAGAAGTCCACCACCCCCCCCCCCCCCCCCCCCCCTCCTTTTTTTTTTTCCCCTTTAGGAAGTTGCCCAATTTGGGATGACAAGAAAAAATGGACACATCCAAATTAGTCACTAATATGTGCAAAAACAAATAGAAGGAAGAAGGTAACTTTATATTCTTCTTTATCTTCTTCTGATGCTGTTTAACCCATAGTCAATAACTTTAATTTCCAACCCTGAAGGGCATAGGAATGTTTTGGTCTCATTCATTTGGAACATAATGCAAAATTTTCTGTTCTCATTTGGCCTCATTCAATCTAACCGTCGTGCAAAAGGTTTAATGTACAAAATGTTCTGTTATAACTTCAAAGATGCTGCAAACAAGCTTAATCTGTAATCTAGTTTTTTTTTTTTTTTTTTTTTTTAATTATAAATTTTATAAATATAAATAACCTGTAATCTAGTTTTCTTTAGTAGTCCATCTGGGTTGGTTAAAAGCAAACTAGTTAATTTTTTATAACACCTTTACTCAGCCTTCCATCCATAACTTTGTATTCTTGAAACCTGTTTTCAATCAACAAGCGATAATTCATTTTAAGAAGAAAGAGGGAAGCCCTCATATCTTGAACCTATAATTGCTAATCATCTAGTCTTAATGTTATGGACACATCCAAATTAGTCAATAATATGTTAATGAAAAAAAAAAAAGCAGAAGGAAGAAGGTAAATTTATATTCTTCTTTCTCTTCTTCTGATGCTGTTGCATTCGCTGTTTAACCCATAGTCAATAACTTTTCCAACCCTCAAGGGCATAGGAATGTTTTGGTCTCATTCATTTGGAACATAATGCAAAATTTTCTGTTCCCATTTGGCCTCATTCAATCTAACCATAGTGCAAAAGGCTTAACGTACAAAATGTTCTGTTATAACTTCAAAGACGCTGCAAACAAGCTTAACCTGTAATCTAGTTTTTTTTTTTATTTTTATAGTAGAAATAACCTGTAATCTAGTTTGCTTTAGTAGCCCATCTGGGTTAGTGACATGAAAAGCAAACTAGTTAATTTTTTAATAACACCTTTACTCAGCCTTACATCCATAATTTTGTATTCTTGAAACCTGTTTTCAATCAACAAGTGATAATTCATTTTAAGAAGAAAGAGAGAAACCTTCATAGCTCGAACCTATAGTTGCTAATCATCTAGTCTTAATGTTATAGGGTTATTTATCAAGTTCCTAAGTCAGTAAATTGTGCCTTTTCATTGTCTTGGAGGCATAAGTGTTTCTTGGCATGGGGGAGTGCATAGAATGACTACCATTAGATATGAAGATGTTAAATGTCTTGGGTTCATTAGTAGGATTAACAATCATAGTCTTGGTATTGAATCAATTTCTTATTGGTTTTTTGTGACTTCTTTGCTTCTTTTTTATTTATTTATTTATTTATTTCTATCATGTCTCACTTTGGGAGTTTTCTCGACAGTTTAGTTTGTTTCCTTGAGGATATACGTAATTATAGAACACCAAACAAATTAATGTACTCTATTTTATTTGCTTTTTTCTCTGAATTGGTAATTGAATTTCCATTTTAAAATGCACCACAACAGTCTATCTATCATTGCCTTTACTTTTCTGCAAATCTGTAAAACTAAAGTTCAAGATATGATTGCAATTTAAATTTTTAGTATTAGACACAGACTAATTGCAATTTGCAATAAAGGCCAAACCATAGCAAGAGTACAAGCCTGAAAACTAACATGAAAATTTTGCATAGTCAGAAAATATGCTAGTTACATCTAATGCAATGCATAAACAGAAATTGTAGTCTAATTAGCCTTCTGAAACTCTTTAGCTTACCTTTATATATTTTCAGCCTATTGAAAAGAAAGTTCCTTAAAACTGGGCTGTAATCTTAATTTGATTATTTTCTTAAGAGATTAATTATGAATTGGAGCTTTGCATACTTTCTAGAAAAAACAAAATGAAATATAGTGAAAATGGAAATTGGCTTTCATTTTTTTCATTTACAAAATCTATAGAAGAAAATGGGTAATGCGATACACTTTGTAGCCAACAGACCCTGAGCTATATTTTTTGGAGGTAGTGATCCTAGAAGTTGCACTAGAGTGTGTGTTTAGTACTACAACATAATCTTACCTGCAAATCATGACAAAATTGTCTTATGCTATCTGTTTTATTCTCTTATTCCTTCAACTGGTTTATTCTCTTATTATTGAAAAGAAAGTTCCTTAAAACTGGGCTGTAATCTTAATTTGATTACTTTCTTAAGAGATTAATTATGAATTGGAGCTTTGCATACTCTCTAGAAAAAACAGAATGAAATATAGTGAAAATGGAAATTGGCTTTCATTTTTTTCTATTACAAAATCTATAGAAGAAAATGGGTAATGCGATACACTTTGTAGCCAACAGACCCTGAGCTATTTTTTTTGGAGTTAGTGATCCTAGAAGTTGCACTAGAGTGTATGTTTAGTATTACAACATAATCTTACCTGCAAATCTATCTGTTTTATTCTCTTATTCCTTCAACTTGTTTATTATTGCAGGTAGAACTCAAAACTATGGTCCATATGGGTAACCGCATTTTGCTTAAGAGGGAAATGGTCATGCAAATAACTGACAATTTATTTAGCACCATGATAAGGACAACAGGAGGTTTTAGTGACACCTTTGAAACTGTCTACAGCATTCACCTTTTCATTGTGGTTTTCATAGTGGTAGTAGAGCTTGCATATTGTATCATATAGTGATAAATGATAGTGAGGTAAGTACTTGATCAGGTTCTGGTTTTTTGTGGTGACATTATATTTATTCCCAGTGATTTAAAATTCTTATATTTTTCCAGATTTGTTGAGAACTAAAGTTGTAGGCATTATCTTAAGTGTTGTAATCTTTATTTTATTAAAGTGAATTAATTGGATTTGTACCATGGTTTTTCACTCTACACTAGAGGGTTTTTCACATAAAATTTGGTGTATTATTTCATGTCTGATCGCTTGCGTGATATATATTTTACTAATCTCTGAATTATTCAATTTAAACAAAATGTGAAGGTTTTAGAACTTCCGATGTCCCAACAATTGTTTTTCTTTATTTTTCAATTAAGATAGTTTGCAGCTGACATATATTGAATGCCATGCCTCCTTGTGATATTATCAATGTTTGACCAAAAAATTAAAGAGGTAAAGATCATAAAAAAGAACTTGCTAATGAGCTCTAGCACAAATGGTACTTACACTCCTTGTTAGAGTAAGTCCAAGAGTGAGATTTTGAGTTCTAGCTTACCATAAAAAATACCTTATGGATTTGCAAACTATTCCTTTGCTACAAAACATTTCTCATCGCAGATCTATCAGATGGTTTGCTATCTAATGGAATTCCTCTTTCCAAAGGAAGATGGATTGCTATCTAATGGAATTCCTCTTTCCAAAGGAAGATGGATTGCTATCTAAGGGAATTCCTCAATCCAAAGGAATTCCTGGGTGGTTAAGGAGAATAAAAAATTAAAATAATAATCCATGTGAGCATTAGTAGCAATATGATTTCAAATTTTCTTTTGGCATCCACAACATGATCTGTGTGTTCTCTCACTTATGATGATGGCTCTAAAATTAAGCTTTTTATACCCTTGGGAATCCTAGGGCTTGTTTCGTTTGTGTTGAAGTTGTATTCATTTTCTGTACGCATTTTTGTTTCCATCTTTTTTTTTTTTTTTTTTGTTTGGTATCATTTTCTGTTTTGTCTTCCCTTTCATTTTTTTTTATGACAACCGCCAACAAATAGAGAGAGAGAGTGTGTGTGTTCTTTGATGTGACAAGTCAGTCATAGTGGGACCCATAGATTTGATTTTTTTTTTATTTATGAAAATGTCACTGTATTCATTTTCAAGAAAATGAAAACACCAAAAAATTGTATTCAGTTTTTGTATTCAAATCTTATTTTTTTGGATATTAAAAATGAAAATTGAATACAAATACAAAGTCAAGCAATTTTTTTAGTGATGGATTCCACAAAAAACTAAAAATGAATACAAAATACACCCTATTTTTGCTCAAACCAAATAGGCCCCTAGTGCATAGGTCCGAAGTGGGTCAAGTAATCATGGGCTAAAATTGAAAATTCAGTTTTCGAAACCCCACAGCTTGATTGGTCGAGTTATGTCAGGCATAAATCAAGCTTCATTAAAGCTTGATCGATCACATGGAGTCGAGGCAGTAAAGCTTTCATGATCTTAAGCGATTTTCTTGTGTCTTGAAAATAGTTCTTCAATACTAATTTAGACGCTAAAAACTAAGGATTGAATTACATCAAAAATATGTTTTAACTCAAATTTGCGAACACTTACAACATTTGACTCTAACAGATAATATTTGTTCAACTTAACCGATTACAACAAGTTTTACTAAACACAACAAATTTGCATGTCATCAATGATTGCTACATTAACAAACAAATTACTTGCAAAATGGCTTGCTAGTGAAAGTTGAATGTTGTGTAAAAGGTTGAGTACAAAATTGTGGGAAAAATGCTTATACCTCCCTTGAACTTTAAGGTGGTGGTCATTACACCCTGAAAAACTTTTATTTTGTCCAATTTACTCTATGAGCTTTACATGTGCCAAATTAATACCTCAATTATTCTCCCATTAATATACTAACAAAAAACGCACGTAAAACTTAAAATACCAAAATCAATAATTTGAATCCAATGGAAAGAAGAGAGAGAAACTTAGGTCTGTTTTGAGAGAGGGAGAGAGAGTCAAACAAGAACCACTGCAACATCCCTCTTGCCATTGATCTCACCATTCGTGATCCCGTCGCCCCATTCAACCGCATATATTGGATATGCTATTTGATAGCCACCATTTTAATTGCAAAGAAACTAGGTCTTGATAAATTGTTGTGCTACCCAACTCACATCCAAGTATACCTTATTTATTTGTTCATTTTCCTCTCTTAATTTTTTAGTTTACTTTTAGTAATTTAGTCATTGTCAAGCATGAGAAAACCAAAGTTATCAATTCTGTTTTTGTGATCGTTTTAGTTTTTCTATTCAAACGAAATATTGTGATATCAATCTATTTCAATATACCATTTTAGGATAAATATAACACAAAATAAATATACCGAAAGTGTTCATCACATTTTCACATAGTCTATACCATATTAAAGTATAAATTGAAAACCAAATAATATACATTGTTAATATCATGGCTACATGAATCAACAAGAGACTGGAGAAAAAAAAAAGGTAAAAATATTAAAGAAAAAAAAGATGAGAAACATCGAACAGCATTAATTCCTTCATAAATTGGTCAGGCGTTTCCATCTAGTCTATTAAAGAATCCCAAAGGAATGACCTTTCTGGGCACATGGTGCGGACACGAGGTACAAGCCCCCAATTACATGCACGTATAGGAGAAAGAGCAAAAAGAAGACGGCCCAACTTGTGGCCTTATGGATGTAGCCTATTAGTTATTGGGCTTGAGTTTAAGCAAGCTCGAACATTTAATAATTAGGGTTTCTTTAGGATTTCTTTATGCTTTATTATTGTTAGCTATTTAAACACTTTTTGGGATGATTGTAAGACAGTTTTGAGAATTATTAAAAAAAAACGTGTGTTTTTTTTTCACTTGTGCCGACTTTAGTTTTGCTTAGTGCTGACTCCAAGCAACCCTTGGGTGCTGACTCCTAGGGTTTATCTTCTTATTCTATTGTTCTTTGTGGTTGTCCTACGTCAGCACGCCTTGTTCAGCATAGTCTTTAGATTTCCTATTGTAAGCTTCTCTTGGAATTCAGACCAAAACTCCGGGATTTGCTGATGCAATAACGAAAATCTAAGCATCCAGCTGACAGGACAAAATGGAAAATTAAAAAGACAAAAGATGATTTACCTTTGTCAGCCATAATATGTAAGTGGCAAAATATGTGGCTTGCGCTTGGAAATCCTCAAAGTCATTATCTGGAACAGTTGAGCAAGAGTTGAGGAGATGCAACTCATTATCAATAAAGGAATTGACGCTGTTACTTGTGCTGATCTTTAGCTCAGAATGGCAGGATACATCATGGAGATTGGTTGCAAATTGCTTCATCCAACACAAAGAAAGGAAGCGGCGATGAAGCCAAAGTGCTTGTTTGAAATGAAAGTCATAAGATAAAAACTCTTAAATAATAGGATCGTTGGAATACTTTAAAAAAGTCAAGCACCAGCACGGAACCACTTTTTTTTTTTTTCTTCTTTTTCTTTTAATATGTGATCGGACCACAAAATTTCTTGTTACAAAGATAGATTCTATTTCTTTGATTGAAGAAATGACATCATGAACACAGGTACTACAATAAGAAAGGCTCATAATACAATAACTCATATATTGGTGGACTACAGTTCTTAAATGATTATTTTCTGGGGGTGAGGGGTTGTTATGTATCTGAAATGCTAGTATAACGTAAAACAGAGACCATGAGTATTTAGTTGATTCCTGGAGAACAGCATAAAAACAATACGACAATGAGATATCTCCTTTAGTAGGGGGAAGAAGAGTATCAATGTGTAGTTGGTACTTGAAGATGGAAAATTCTGCACATTTATGACGGGCTGAAAATCATGACGGGCCAGGGCGTTGATGGGCCAAATTTATGTGGGCCAGTTGAGTCGTGAGGCCCACGACTGGAACCCTAACGCCACTAAAATTTTATATGATATACGCAGTAACAATTTCTCTCCACAAGGAAAAACTTTGTCCACCAAGACTAGGATTCTATAAAGAAGAACCCTATAAGGAAACGACTCCGCAATTTATGTGTATGAGGATTCTTATATGGAAAAGACTTCTACTCCAAGAAAGAGAGTTCAACCCTCTACTACTATAAAAGCCTCGATACCCTCATAAATCAAGGTACGCATAATAAACCCCTCTCTAGCACTCTAGAGTTGTGAGAATCTTTCTGACTTAACCTTCGGAGGGTATTCGGCCGGCACCACACCGGTGCTCTTCGCAAGGTTCTCTCTTCTTTTTGCTGTGCAGGTTTATTGTCGAGCATACAAACATCGTGCAACTCACTGGTGAGATTTTCGGTATCATCAGTTGGCGCCGTCTGTGGGAAAGACTAGTTAGAAGCCATACTATCTCTTCCCGGACTAAAAGGTTGCATGGTACTCACCCGCTCGATGGTAACCACTAACAACGTTCAAGAAGAAGAGCCGCCTACGACTGCCCTCGAGAGGCAAGTTCGGACGCTTAGTGCCGCCGTGGAACGCCTCACCAAGCAAAACCACGACTTAGAAGAACAGCTGCGCCGGAAGGATGCAGCACCGGATGGCCAACCAGAAGACCAGGAAGGGACCAGTGCAGCAATAAAAAACCAGGAGAGAGTTGAAGCCAGCCACGCCCCAACTGGGACGGAGAGACAGAACGTAAGCATGCCATCTCTCACGAATGCAACCCCTCCACACGTCCTTGCAGAGATGCAAGCGATGAAAGAACAGATGGAGGTTATGATGAACGCGCTCAAAGGGCGAGTTTCTAGTGACCTTGACGATCTAGTTAATCGCACCGACTCACCCTTCACCACAGCCGTGAATTCCTTCCCCCTGCCGCACAAATTTCGCATGCCACATATCGACAGCTACGACGGATTGAAAGACCCCCTGGACCATCTAGAAACCTTCAAGACCCTAATGCACCTACAGGGGGTCGCAGACGAGATCATGTGCAGGGCCTTCCCTACAACACTCAAGGGCTCCGCAAGGGTATGGTTCAGCCGACTGGCGCCCAACTCCATCAGCACCTTCAAGGACCTGAGCGCTCAGTTCACAACACACTTCATTGGGGGCCACAGGTATAAGAAGTCCACGGCATGCTTGATGAGTATCAAACAACGGGAGGACGAGACCCTGAGATCCTACATAGCGCGTTTCAACAAGGAAGCGCTTTCGATCGACGAAGCCGACGACAAAATACTGGTAGCAGCCTTCACGAACGGGTTACGGAAAGGCAAATTTTTGTTCTCCCTATACAAGAATGACCCGAAGACCATGTCGGAAGTACTTTACAGGGCTACTAAGTACATGAACGCTGAAGACACGTTGCAGGCCCGAGAGGACAAACCAAGAAAAAGGGAAAGGCAGGAAGATAAGCGACAAGATCAAGGGCGGAAGAGACCGAGAACAGGAGATCGAAGGGATGAGAGGCATCCTAAGCCTCAGGGCGGAAGGTTCTCAAGCTTCACCCCGCTGACCACACCGGTAGATCAAGTCCTAATGCAAATCAAGGACGAAGGGGATCTGACCTTCCCTGGAAAGCTGAAGGGAGATCCTAGCAGGCGTTCCAGAGACAAATACTGCCGCTTCCATCGAGATCACGGCCACGACACAGCCGATTGTTACGACTTAAAGCAGCAGATTGAGGCCCTCATTAGACAAGGGAAACTGCAGAGGTTTGTACGCAAGGAAAGAACGGATCCATCACATCAGGAACAGCCCCCCCGACGGGACAATGACCGCCCTAAACCGCCCATTGGCGACATCAGAATGATTGTAGGAGGGACGCCCGCTGGATCATCCAAAAAGGCCCGAAAGACATACCTCAGGATGGTCCAGAATGTCCAGCTGACGGGCTCAGTACCAAAAGTAGCAGGAAGAGAAAGCCCCGTCATCGGGTTCTCCGAAGAAGATGCACGGCGACTTCACCACCCACACGACGATGCACTCGTTATCAGTTTGCCAGTGGGAGACTACAACTTGCACCGGGTGTTGGTCGACAATGGGAGCTCGACGGACATCCTGTACTACCCGGCATTCCAGCAAATGGGAATCAGCAAGGAGCGATTGATTCCGACGGATTCCCCACTTGTCGGTTTTGGAGGAACAAGGGTATTTCCCCTTGGCGCGGTCACATTGTCTGTAACGGCTGGCGACTATCCACAGCAGATAACAAGGGACGTGACGTTCCTCATAGTCAACTGTTCGTCGGCCTACAATGCTATCCTGGGACGACCAACCCTCAATTCATGGAAGGCGGCGACATCGACCTACCACTTGATGGTCAGGTTCCCTACGGAATACGGGACAGGGGAACTGCGTGGAAACCAGATAGCCGCACGCGAGTGCTATGTAGCTATGATGGAAATGGACGATCAACTCCAAGCCATGAGCATAGAAGAACATCGGAGTACGACGGAAGCGGCAGAAAAGCTCGAAGAAGTATCCCTCGACGACTCCAGACCTGAGCAAACAACAAAAATCGGGACTCTCGCAAGCCCCGTGACCCGACAAGCACTTGCAGCCTTCCTCAGACAAAATCGGGACGTATTCGCCTGGAGTCACGAAGACATGCCAGGGATAGACCCTTCAGTAATGGTGCATAAGCTGAATGTATCACCCTCCTTTCTACCCGTCAGACAGAAGAAGCGTGTGTTCGCCCCTGAACGGGATCAAGCCATAGCTGAAGAAATTCGCAAGCTGCAGGAGGCAAATTTCATTAGGGAGGTTTATTACCCCGACTGGCTAGCCAACGTAGTGATGGTCAAGAAAGCCAGCGGGAAGTGGAGGATGTGTGTAGACTTCACCGATCTAAACAAAGCGTGCCCAAAGGACAGCTACCCTCTCCCGAGGGTCGACACTTTAGTTGACTCTACCGTTCAACACCAACTTTTAAGTTTTATGGACGCTTTCTCCGGTTACAACCAAATTAAGATGCACGAAGCCGATCAAGAAAAGACATCGTTCGTAACCAGCCAGGGCCTATTTTGCTACAAAGTAATGCCTTTTGGTTTGAAAAATGCGGGGGCAACATACCAGAGGCTCATGAACAAGATGTTTGCACCGCAAATCGGGAGGAATGTCCAAGTCTATGTAGACGACATGCTAGTAAAGAGCCGGAGGGAAGAAGATCACTTGGACGACCTCAGGGAAACATTCGACACCCTCCGCTCATACAACATGAAGCTGAATCCAGGAAAGTGCGCATTCGGGGTGACGGCTGGAAAATTCCTAGGGTTCATGGTTTCCCAAAGGGGCATTGAAGCCAATCCGGATAAGATTCGAGCTATAATGGAGATGACGCCACCGAAAAATGTGAAGGAGGTACAATGCCTTAACGGCAAGATAGCAGCATTAAATAGGTTCGTCTCGAGGGCGACGGACAGGTGCTTACCCTTCTTTCGCACGTTAAAAAGGTCTTTTGAGTGGACTGACGAGTGCCAACGAGCATTCAAAGAACTGAAAAATTATCTCTCTTCCCCCCCATTGCTCAGTCCCTCGCAACCAGGTGAACAACTCCTTCTTTATCTTGCCGTCTCACCAGCAGCCGTCAGTGCTGCCCTAATCAGAGAAGAAGAAAGAGTGCAGAAGCCAGTATATTACACCAGTCGGGCGCTACGAGGGGCCGAAGAGAGATATCCGCCAATGGAGAAGCTTGCATTTGCACTGGTTACAGCAGCACGGAAGCTGAAGCCATACTTTCAAGCCCACACTATCATCGTCCTTACCGACAAACCCTTACGGCAGGCAATGAGCAACCCTGAAGCTGCTGGGAGATTGGCACTCTGGGCAATAGAGCTAAGCGAGTTCGACATCCAATACCACCCTCGAACCGCCATTAAAGGGCAGGTCGTTGCCGATTTCATAGCTGAGTTCGCAAATGGGGACGACGGGGGGGCAAAAGACTCTCCCCCATAGAGCGTACACGTCGACGGATCTTCCAACAGGCAGGCTGGGGGGGCAGGCGTTGTGCTATACTCACCCGAAGGAGACATGGTCGAGTGTATGATCCGCTTTGAATTCCCTACTACCAACAACGAGGCAGAATACGAAGCTCTCATAGCAGGACTTGACCTCGCCAAAGCAGCAGGAGCAGAAAGGGTAATAATTCACTGCGACTCTCAAGTCGTGGTCAATCAGATGAACGGCGATTATGAATGCAAAGGTGAAAGGATGAAGAAATATTTGGACCAGGCCAAGCAGAGGGTAAACGAGCTAAAGGCCGAAATTACAAAAGTTCCCCGAGGAGAAAACGAGCAGGCTGATCGCCTAGCCAAAGCCGCTTCAGCTGAGCACATGGCCACCCTCGGTAACGTACTCTCTTTCATTCAGTTTTCTCCACTTATAAATTCTTTCAATATACAGGAGCTGGGGTCCGAGAGTAATTGGACTACGCCATTAGTTACCTACTTAAAAAACGGCATACTACCGGACGGAAGAGAGGAAGCACGAAAGCTGAAGGTCCGAGCAGCGAGGTTCGTCCTGATAAAAGACACCTTGTACAAGAGAGGCTTCTCCCGCCCATTCCTACGGTGCCTAGGTCCTGAAGAAGCAGATTACATCATGAGGGAAGTGCACGAAGGAATTTGCGGAAACCACTCAGGGTCTAGATCATTAACACACAAGTTGGTACGAACGGGGTACTTTTGGCCAACTATGCAGAAGGATGCCGAGGCCTATGTAAAGAAATGCGACAAGTGCCAAAGGTTCAGCAATATCGTCAGACAACCACCTGAAGAACTTACCCCGATGACGGCGCCCTGGCCGTTCGCCCAATGGGGTCTGGACATAATGGGACCATTTCCAACGGCAATACGACAACTGAAGTTTCTAATAGTAGGCATCGACTACTTTACAAAGTGGGTAGAAGCTGAAGCCTTGGCCACCATTACTGAGAAAAATGTATGCAATTTCGTTTGGAAATGCATCATATGCAGATTTGGCATCCCTAGGGTCTTGATCTCTGACAACGGGAAACAATTTGACAACGATGCCTTCCGGGACTTCTGCTCGCAATTAGGGATAAGGAACCACTACTCCTCACCCGCCCACCCACAAGCCAACGGACAGGTCGAAGTCACAAACCAATCCTTGCTGAAGATTATCAAGACTCGGCTCGAGGGGGCAAAGGGCATATGGGCGGAAGAATTGCCGAGCATACTCTGGGCCTACAGGACAACGGTTAGAACACCAACACGGGAGACTCCATTCCGTCTAACATACGGATGCGAGGCTGTCATCCCAGCCGAAGTCGGCCTCACCAGCTATAGAGTGCACAACCATGACGAAGAGAAAAATGACGAAGCTATACGTCTACAGCTTGATCTAGTGGACGAAGTTAGGTCGACAGCAAAACAAAGGCTCGCACGGTACCAGGACCGCATGGCCAAGCACTACAACTCTCGGGTAAGGCACAGAGACTTTCTGGTTGGAGACCTCGTCCTAAGGAAAGTCATGGGAGCAGCGCGAGACCCCACCCAAGGAAAACTCGGCCCAAATTGGGAAGGACCTTACCGAGTCACCGCATGGAAGAGGAAGGGGACCTACCATCTGGAAACATTGGACGGAAGGAAGCTACCGCATCCTTGGAATGCTGAGCACCTACGAAAGTACTACCAGTAAAGACGATGTCTTGAGGAACAACACCTATCTTTTTATTCTTAGATTTTTACTGCTTATTTTTTAGCAACTACAATAAGCCCGACGGGCGTGTTTGTTACTTTGGTTTTGCTACAGTATGTTTTTTAAGCCTAAGGGGGCACATACTCTCTACGAATGCATGATGTTTTATTCAAATTCAACTATGTTTTCCCTACATGATAAAAGGCCTAAGTCCGCAATATAGACGGACAACCCCAAGAGGGTTAAAATTTTTACAAAGTCCATAAAGTGGACGGGCAAAAGTCCACAAAGTGGACGGATCTTCCCGAGAGGGATAAGATCCTAAGTCCGCAATATAGACGGATAACCCCAAGAGGGTTGAAATTTTTACTAAGTCCATAAAGTGGACGGGCAAAAGTCCACAAAGTGGACGGATCTCCCCAAGAGGGATAAGATCCTCAGTCCGAAACTAAGACGGACAGCCCCAAGAGGGTTAAATTTTTTAAGTCCACAAAGTGGACGGACAAAAGTCTACGAAGTGGACGGACCTCCACAGAAGGAACATGATTCAGTCCGAAACTAAGACGGACATCCCTAAGAGGGTTAAATTTTTATAAGTCCACAAAGTGGACGGACAAAAGTCCGTGAAGTAGACGGACAATGTCCACAATGTGGACGGACGAATCTTAAAGCCATAAATTAGACGGATTAAGCCGAAAAGGAAACTAAATTCTATCAAGTCCATAGATTGGACGGATATTCTCAGAATCTTGAATACGCGAACTAGAATACGACGGGTCAAAAATTTGCCCAAACGCAGAGGAAAATCAAAAATATTATGACGGGCCGGTCATCCCAAGAAGATGAAAACACAAAGTGCCATTGAGGACAGGTAAAAACTACGATCCATAATATGGACGGGTCTCCTAACCAGAAATCAAGATAAAACATGACTAGACGAGCTCCTTTTGAACACCTAATGTCAAGTAAGACGGTGTTTCCTTTTTATGACGGATAACAAGTGCAATCACACAAAGATAAACAGAGCGTCAAAATATAAGACGAGTGAATAATAAGCATTGACGGACAAAATGTCCTTAAATGTTTAAACATTAGAAAAAGGACGGAGTCATAAACTGTTCTCCAAATATTTTTACATAAAAAAAAAAAAAAAAAAAAAAAACTAAACTAAACTACGACGGGCATATCCTTCTGTTCTTCGCGGCTGATGTTTTTAGACCCAGTCTCGACGGATGGTTGATCAGCACGACCACTTTCACCGTCCTTGGGATCAGGTTGAAGGATCTGCGGATCTCCTGGGGCACTAACGGGCGGGTCCTCTTCGAAGAGGTCGTCCGTATTCTCAGAGTTAGCAGGACGGGTAGAAGTGAGTTCTTGAGCGTTTACGTTGACGGACGAAACGTCAAATTCCGGATGTAATGCCTTAACTTGACGGATAGCCTCGTCAAAACCTTCATTGAAAGAATCTCCGAGCTCGGATAGCAGGGCGTCTGAATCACGGTACTCTCGGATAGCTGTTTCCTTGGCCAAACGGTTTTCTTTCTCTTTGTCATGAAGGACTATCCTCAGTTCCTCCGTCAACTTGAACAACTCGTTCCTATCCGTCTTGAGCAGTTTGAACTTCTTCTCCTGAGCTACCTTGTATGCCTTCAGCTCCAGAAGCTCCTCCTCCGTCTTCTTGGCCTTATCCCGCAGACGGCCTAGGGTCGTCTCATGGGTAAGACACCGTCCCATGAGTCCCTTCACCATGACCATGGTCTGAAATATATTAAACATACGAAAATCAGGAATAGTAAGACGGTAATGAGTGAACATATATAAGGTGGACGGGCTTACCTGAGCAATGCTAAATAGACTTGTTTCACCCATGGCCTCCGTCGAGTGATTACCCAGGTCTTCGTAATCCTCGGAGGTGAGAAGGGTAGACAGCTTCTCCAAAGCATAACTGGGGTCGTCCCGAAGAAGGGGAGGTGGCTTCTTTGCTTCAGATGACGGACCCTTCATCAGCCCTTTGCCAGCCCCATGCTTTGCTGGGGTGACCGTCTTGGTACCTTCAGCCATGAGTCCCACGACGGGCTCCAGCGGAACCTTGGGCTTCTTTGGCGGACGGTCACCTTTGGACGGCTGCTTGCGCTTGGAGACCGTCGCATCTTTCTGTTCAGCGCCTTTAGCCGTCCTGTTTTTTGCTGCATTGTCCCGTATGAGTGCCCTTCTCTTGGCAGCATCCATTTCTGAAAGAATAAAGGAAAGAGTTAGCTCCGTCAAGAAAATCTCGTCGTAAAGCAAAAAGAGATGTGACGGACGTACGTTGACGGATCCTTTCTTCGTACTTAATGGCTTGTGGTGAAGGTACAGGCCCGTCACAGTACCAGCAGATTGTGTCAGGGTTTACTAATTTCGCCCAAGTCCTCTCCTCCGGCGTAGTCTTTTTGAAAATCCTTTCGAGAAAACTAAACTCCTCAATACTTACTTGGGGGCGCCGACGGACTGCAAACAAAGAGGACGGTTAGAAAAACTTTTTAAAATGAATTGAACAGTTTAAGAGGTATCCTAACTAGGACGGACACATACCATTCTCAGATAAAATGCCCCAAGTAGTATCGACAGGCATATGGTCCGTCTCTCCTGGACGGCACATCCATCCGTCACCTTCTAAGAAAATGTATCTACTCTTCCAGTCTCTGTTGGAGTCTGGGATTTCATATATAACCTTTAGTAGCGTACTCCTAGGTACAAAACTGTATATACCCCTAGACTTGTCGATCTCGTCTGGACGGTAGCAATGTAAAAATTCTCGTACCGTCAATCTCCTAGCTCCGTCCGACATAGCCCCGTACAGAACCTCCATCGCAATGAAGATCCTCCAGGCGTTTGGAGATATTTGGTTGACGGACAAACCCAAATACTTAAGCAGCTCACGATGAAGGGAGCTCAGTGGGAATCTGAGTCCAGCCTTCAACATCTGCTCATATATACCGACACCGTCCACCCCTTCATAGTAACATTTCTCTGATTTGTAAGGTAGACGGATGGAGACACTATCTGGAATTTGGTAGTTATCCCTAAGTGTTTTGAAGTGGTTTTCCTTAATTTTTGATACGAAATCATTCACCGTCCACTCTGGTAACATGACGAACTCCCTTGGTCCGACAGCCCCTACGACGGGTCCTACTTGGTTTTCATCGAGCTCTACATTTTCAACAAGGTCTACGTCCTCACTTGTTGAGGACGGAGAAGATGAAGACGGACTCCTATCATCGCTAAGACTCTCTAGATCCCTATGACCTGACTGGTGTACATCCTCATAATCCGCCCCGTCACGGACGAATGATTGGTTACTCGACGCACTAGACATTTCTAGATATTGACAACTATAGAGATGATGACGGATATATGATGAGGAATAAAAATCTGACGGAGGAACTAAATGGTAAAAAGTACTTATCGGTCAGTAGAGTATGAACGGAAGAAATTTGATGGAGACGAATGCGGATTACTAGCCTGACAATTACGACGGATTGAGCTCTGACAAAATGTTCCTAAGCAAAAGTGGTGAATGAGAGGCAAGGACTTAATATTTATAAGCAGGCTGCACGGAAGACGAAGCGACGCTTCGATTTATTACAACCCCCAATGGCGCCGTGACGCGTGTCATGGTACTTGAATCGAAACGATTTTGTGCGTGGAAACCGACGGACCGAGCATAGGTCACCCGTCATAATTTCCTGCCGTCATATAGTATCCTTCCTTTTTCACCCCGTGAATCCTATGAATCCTGACGGATTCACGGTGTGAGGGGGTAACTGAAGATGGAAAATTCTGCACATTTATGACGGGCTGAAAATCATGACGGGCCAGGGCGTTGATGGGCCAAATTTATGTGGGCCAGTTGAGTCGTGAGGCCCACGACTGGAACCCTAACGCCACTAAAATTTTATATGATATACGCAGTAACAATTTCTCTCCACAAGGAAAAACTTTGTCCACCAAGACTAGGATTCTATAAAGAAGAACCCTATAAGGAAACGACTCCGCAATTTATGTGTATGAGGATTCTTATATGGAAAAGACTTCTACTCCAAGAAAGAGAGTTCAACCCTCTACTACTATAAAAGCCTCGATACCCTCATAAATCAAGGTACGCATAATAAACCCCTCTCTAGCACTCTAGAGTTGTGAGAATCTTTCTGACTTAACCTTCGGAGGGTATTCGGCCGGCACCACACCGGTGCTCTTCGCAAGGTTCTCTCTTCTTTTTGCTGTGCAGGTTTATTGTCGAGCATACAAACATCGTGCAACTCACTGGTGAGATTTTCGGCATCATCAGTACTGATTATCAATGTTATCATGCTGCAGTCTGCAAACATTAAGGTGACAGGAAGGTTACAGATCCTTTTTCAGATCTATGTACCACTACCAAGTTTTACCCCACCAATTTCAGGGTTGAAAACAATCAAAGGTTCTCCAATATAAAGAGTCTGCTGATTAATAATAAAAAAAATTTAAAAAAAATATCTTGCCATTGTGTCATTATAGTCAGTCCAAAGAAAAAAGTACATACCAAGGGTGTTTACTTTTAATTCAGGTTGAAGGAGTAAAATGAGGTAGAGGGAGTCCGAAAATAACATAGGTAGACATAATGAAGAAGTGATTTGGAATATGATAGAATGGATGAAATCAATACAAGTGGCAGAGCTGTATTAGTAGAAGAGGTTTGATCAAACTTCTCTATCAGAAAAAGAAAAAAAAAATTTTGAGAAGGTTCCATAAAGTCATCACCAATAGGATTAAGGCATAGTTGAGCTTCTTTGAGTTAAGGGTGTATACCTCTCTTCCTATGCAACGCTTTATCAACCTTTCATTCCAATTGAGCTCTTCCTGTCACACCAACATTGTCAGGACATTAAAAAAAAAAAAAAACTTGTATAAATAGTCAAGACATTTAAAAAGCATAGTTGCAATCTACAAATCCTAAAACAACAAGTTGCAATCTACAAATCCAAATACACCATAGGATGCACAATGGAACTAAGTTCCAAATTTGAGATAAATGCTTCCCCAACCAATTCCACCAGCCAAAAAGCGAATTTGGGATTGATCTAGGCATAACCCAAGACAAACCAAAAGTTATTAAGACAAAGCTCCACAACCGATAACCATCTCACAATGAGGAAGTAAGTGGTCTACCGTCTCTCCACAATGCCGGCACATAATGCACCAGTCTACAAAATCCAATCCCCTCAATCTTCTCAAGTTATCACCCGTTAGGATCTTATTCCAAGCTACACACCAAACAAAGAAAGAAACTCACCTAGGAGCCTTAACTTTCCATATTCCTTTCCAAGGAAAGACAACTGAGGGAGAATCCCGCAATTTGTTATAATATGACCTGATGTCAAACTCCCCGTTAGGCTTTAACTTCCATCTCATCCGGTCTCTAACATCCATTGGAGGAGTATTAGCTCCCAATATACGAAGAAAATGCAGCCCTTCCTCCATCTTTCAATCATTAAATTCTCAAATAAAACGAACATCCCAAATTCTTCTATCCTCCGCCCCCTGCCTTGACAAAGAAGCTTCTACAGATGCCTCATTATCAATGGCAATTCCATACAGCCTTGGGAAAGCCACTTGGAAAGGTTAATCCCCATACCACCCATCCTGCCAAAATCTCACTCTATTCCCCAACCTAACAACAAACTGACAATTCTTGCTAAAATCCTCCCATCCCATGCGAATACCTCTCCACAAACCACACCCACGAACTCCCCTACCTAGCTTTGAGGTCCATCCCCCCATTCTTCCCCATATTTTGACACTATCACCCTCCTCCATAACCAACCCTTTTCCTTCCCAAACTGCCACAACCATTTCCCCAATAAGGCCTTATTGAAAGTAGTAATTTTCCTTATCCCCAAACCACCGTTAGCTATAGGCACACAAACTTTATCCCATCCTACTAGATGATTCTTGCTATCACCCCATAGAAAGTCCCTTTGCATCTTTTCAATCTTATTAGCCACATAAGTAGGAGTGGTGAATAGAGATAGAAAATAGGTAGGAAGACTAGATAACGTACTCTTGAGTAACATCAATCGACCCCCCTTAGACGAATACAACTTCTTCCACCCGGCCAATTTCCGCTCAATTTTTTCCAAAATAGGATTCCAAATTGAAGGGAAGTTATGTGAAGCCCCCAATGGCATTCCAAGATAAGACATAGGCAAAGTTCCAACTCTACAGCCCAAAATTTAAGCCAGGGCATGCACATCATCAACCTCCTCTATTGGAACCATATCACTCTTGTGCACATTGACCTTCAAACCTGTTACCGCCTGAAAACTGAGTAACAACAACCGAATATGAAGAATTTTCTCCACATCTGCATCACAAAATAGGATAGTATCATCTGCAAACAATAGATGTGAAACACATTCCCCACCACTGTGCATACCTCTCTCCCTATATAACACTTTATCAACATTTCTTTTCAATCGTTTCTCCAAAAAAAAAAAAAACATTTTATTCCAATCAAGCTTTTCCTGTCACACCAACATTGTCAGGACATTAAAAAAAAATGGTATAAATATTTAAGACATTTAAAAAGCATAGTTGCAATCTACAAATCCTAAAACAGTAAGTAACAACAGTTGTTACTAAAAGCAGTCACATAATTAAGAAAATTTTTGCTTTTGGGCGTGAAATGATTTCACATTAATTAGTGTCTTAGTGCTTAACTAACATCAATCATCGTTAATCTATATCTATATACATCTAAAAGCTAAAGTGTAATATTTATTATTTGTATTTGCATGCTTCTGTTTAGACACATCATTCACAAATTTTCAACATTCTCCCTCTTTTTTTTTTAAACTTTTTTTTTTCTTATTATATAATTTTTCAATTTTTTGTTATACTTTCTCTAATTTTTCTCCTTCCTTTTACCTTTTCATCTCCTCACTACCATTTCCCTTAATATCACTTTTCATTTATCCCTTTATCTTCCATTTTTTTTTTTTGCTTTTCTTATTTTACTTCTCTTAATAATAAAATTTTTCAAAAAAATATCTTGTATATGGCTTATCAATCTGATCAGTGTCAAAAAGAAAAATACGACAATGAGATATCTCCTTTAGTAGGGGGAAGAAGAGTATCAATGTGTAGTTGGTACAGATTATCAATGTTATCATGCTGCAGTCTGCAAACATTAAGGTGACAGGAAGATTACAGATCCTTTTTCAGATCTACGTACTATTATGAATCTTAACCCACAATTTCAGGGTTGAGAACAATCAAAGGTTCTTCTATATGAAGAGTCTGCCGATTAATAATAAAAAAAATTTAAAAAAAATCCTGCCTATGTGCCACTATAGTCAGTCCAAAGAAAAAAGTACATACCAAGGGTGCTTACTTTAAATTCAGGTTGAAGGAGTAAAAAGAAGTAGAGGGAGTCCGAAAATAACATAGGTAGACATAATGAAGCAGTGTATGATAAATAGGTAAAGAGAAGTGACTGCGAGTATGATTTCAGATATGATAGAATGGATGAAAACAATACAAGAAGTAGAGCTGTGTTAGTTGAAGAAATCAAACTTATCAGAAAAAGAAAAAAAAAATTTGAGAAGGTTCCATAAAGTCATCACCAATAGGATTAAGGCATAGTTGAGCTTCTTTGAGTTAAGGGTGTATACCTCTCTTCCTATGCAACGCTTTATCAACCTTTCATTCCAATTGAGCTCTTCCTGTCACACCAACATTGTCAGGACATTAAAAAAAAAAAAAAACTTGTATAAATAGTCAAGACATTTAAAAAGCATAGTTGCAATCTACAAATCCTAAAACAACAAGTTACAGCAGTTGTAACTAAAAGCAGTCACATAATTACGAGAATTTGCTTTTGGGCGTGAAAGGATTTTATATTAGTGTCTAAGTGTCTTACTACTTAACTAAAATTGTTTTTGAATCACCCAGACCCATTTCTATTTCGTGTATTGTGTAACACATGCAATCACCCATAAAGACTGTGCTTTGTAGAAATGATCACTTTTGGGTGAACATGAAAGAACAAGAGCTGACAACAGAAGTTCACCCACATACATTGAGAGCTGCTGCTTCTTGGACACAACTAGCTTCCTGCATTATGCATAAGACATCGCAATAGGAGTGAGGATCAATAATGGAAGCAATACAAAAGTAATTCAATGAATTTAAATACAACACAAATACACTTCAAAGTTATGCAAGAGCAGAGAGGGGTCTGAAGTCAGTCAGTTTATTGTAGAAAAGCCCATGCTTGAAACTTGGGTTCTACTCAATATGACGCATGAACCCCTCGATGGAGTAGATACCTTATCTAAACAGGAAGTGTGTACAAAACACTCCTAGAGAATTACATTTTAAAAGAGAGAATCTGTAAAACTTACTATTGAATTCGCATAACAAATTCCACAACTGTAGATAGTGAGGGATTTTGTATGGGGTGGCACTGGAGAGGGGCATAATTTTCATTTGGTGGAATTTGGGGATTCGGAAACTTCTAGCGTTCAACCAAGACTTACTTATGAAATGGTTATGGCGTTGTGTGTAGGAAAGGGGCATGTTGTGGGGGGTAGTGATTGATAACAAATATGGTGCTGCTTGGAGTGAGTTTTGATTTGATGCAGTGAGGGGTCCATATGGGGTGCGTCAATTTGATTTGGGAAATGGTACCTGAATACGTTTTTGGTGTGGTGATGGGATTTTCAAATTGACAAATCTGTTCAAATCGAATTGTTACTAGATCAGTGCATGATTTGGAGGTGAAATCTTTGAAACTCTTTCTAAATGAATTATATGCAATACACACTAATCAAGATGGTGAAGACATGAAATGATTGGCTTGCGTGGAGTGGCTTGCGTGATACACCATTTCCACAATTCTATTTTATTTTCCCTCCTTTCATATATTATAAAAAAAAAAAAAAATCCCTCCAAAATAAAGTCTCTTTTACTAGGAAAAAGTTAAAGACTCCACCATAGTCTTTCACTTTCCCCTTTTTCATCGTTTTTAATGTTTTTCTGATTTTTTTTTTTTTGGGTTAATTGCATTCTTTAGCACAATATGAGTTTGCATTGTTGTTTTCATGTGTTTTACAATGCCCACAAAGGTGTTAAAATAAGATTTGAAATACATCGAAGTTATAAATAATATATATATATATATATATGTGTGTGTGTGTCTGTGTGTGTGTTGAAGTATGTGAACTAAGGATCGTACACTTGCTTTAGTAAGGGTACACTTTGGTACTAGTTAGGGTACACCTTCCTCATGTGGCATATGTTTGCTACATTTAAAACTCTATATATTAATTCATTTATAAGCATGATTAATATTTGAATATAGGAGAAGAGGATAATTTCCATAAAATGAATAGTGTGTGGTCTCTTTAATAGCAGTGAAAATTTTAGTGCATATTCAGCTTTTGAGAAAATATAGTAGATTCAAAAATATTTGGGAATGAGAACTAAATTGGTGTTGCACCAATCCCATTAAGAAAATAATAATGCAATGCCCTAAGCAAAACTGTCAACATGGAATGAAATAATATTCATGCCTTTAATTTGGCTCTTCTAGCAAAGCAAAACAAGGGTGGCGATCGACTCTAGCACAACACTGTAAAGTGTGGTGCTGACTGCTGAGCTATATAATTCATTAGACTCCTACTGGTCAATTTTTTTAAAAAAAATTAAAAATAAAAAGTCACTGAATGCCATTTATTATCTAACATGTTATATTGAATAGTACCAAATGCCACTTAAAAAAAAATAAAAATAAAATAAAAAGAAGAAGAAGAAGAAGAAGAAATACAATTCCAAGTATCCATATCTATTGAAGCTTGCTTGGCCTTTCAATAAAAAAATGAAGAAGAAGAAGAAGAAAAGGATAGTACCACCAAAGACCCTTTTGTTAATTGGCACGTTTGGTGTCCTTTATGGGGTGAGTTTGAGCCCTGAACTCATGGGATGGGCAACTATCCATTTTAAACTAAAAAAAAACATTTATAATGTATAGTTATGTACGAATAAGACAATGCAAGCGGCTTAAATATGCAAACCAAACACTCCACCTATTACACTACTCCATAATTGATAAATCCATTTTTCAATTACAGTTTTCTGTTTTTGGGGTTAAATTACATTTATTCCTTATACTTGCAAGTCTGTAAAAGTTTAAGATAATATATCAATAACTAGCTAATTTATAAAAGTATTTAAATTTAAAATTTTTTATATTTTAAAATTTTACACAAAATCTTAGATTATTCATTGAATCAAAATGAAATTTGACGTATGAGTTAAGAATAATGAAAATGTGTAATAAAAATGTGATATTTTAAAATAGTAATTTAATAGTACATTCACAAAGAACTACATTTGGTGTGATCATGTCCCATTAGAGTTGCAATGCTTGTAGAGCATGTCCTTATAGTTGGGCCAATCTATCAAGAAATGATTTGTGCATACTAGGATTTTCTGCCTGGTAGTTTCTTAGCCTCACCTCTTAGCAAAGCTCAAGACTTCAACAATGTCAACAAGGCCTAATCCTACAATGCGAGTAACAAGTCGATTCCATTGCTTAGAGCAGCAAAAGCCAACGACAAAATTGTTGCCCTAAATGCTCTTGTCAAATAAGTATAGAATTTTCATTTTATTTGATTTTGTGCTATTGACATGGATGACCAAACCCTCATAATGTCTATAGCTCGAATATATCCAAGTTGTCTCACATGATTGGATTATCATCCACACATAAACGTATATGATACAACAAATTATATAGCATCATTCGGACGGGTCTAGTGCAATTGAACACTGGACCCAATCCTTAGCCTGACACAACACATGACAAGAGAGTGGAGAAGAAAAAAAAAAGGTAAAAGGATTAAGAAAAAAAAGATGAGAAACATAGAATTGAGTCAAAGGTAACATTTACTCCTTCACAAATTGGTCAGGTGATTCCATCTAGTCTAATAAAGAATCCCAAAAGAATGGCCTTTTTGGCCACACACAGCTCATCATAGTCTTTACTCTTCAATCTTCAGATTTCCTACTGTAAGCTTCTATCGAAGTTTAGACCTAAACTCCGGAATTTGCTAATGCACATAACAAAAATCTTAAGTATCCAGCTGACATGACAAACTCAAGGAGTCAAGAATTCAACGAATTGGAAGAATTGTAAGAATCATCCTCACTTTGTGTAATTCGTTTATTAGAGCCTTAAAATGAATCACTTGTTTGATTATTGATGCTAGTAACCTCTACTGTTTAATCTTGTATATAGATTATCAATCTGATTAGTGTAAAAAAAAAATCCCTTATGAGACTCAATCTCCATGCTACCCATGTGAGTTCTTCAATGCCTTTGATCCTAAAAAGTATATAGATTTTTTTTTAATGTATAAAATTGTAAATTACAGCTCATAAAGTTTGGATTAATACTTATTTTGCCCCAACATTTTTAATTTGGTTCCCTAACTTTACCAATTTTTTATTAGGAAATGGGAACCCTTTTGTTCGCACCTTCATTAGGTAACATCTAAGCATGTTATGTATGCTAGATGAACCAATCAAATCATGCCACGTCAAACAAATAATGTCAAGTCAATTAAAATACAATAAAAAATTAAAAAGCTAAAAAAAATCCAAAATAACAACAACTAAAAAAATAAAAAGGAAAATAATTTTATTCTCTTGCCTTCCAAATAAAACTCAACATCTCAATTTCTAACACAAAATTAAACAAGAGATTTTTAGAATCACTACAACCTCCTTCAAACTCAAGATCCCATCACCAAATTATTCACAACGCACTTTGGATCTTAGTTTCAGTTCATCGTTCATACACAACCCAAACTAAACATTTGTGACAAGATCATCCAGAAATCAGTGAAAATTCTAATGTTTTGAGAAAATGTAGTAGATTTGAAAATATTTGGGAATGAGAACCAAATTGATGTTGCATGAATCCCATTAAGATAATAATTTTGATTTCATATGGTTTCTACTTTCTAGGTAGGTGGACATATGGAAATTGGAATGTAATTTCCACACCACATTCCTCACAAAATACCCATACATACTTCTCATATATCTTTAAACTCCATGTCTCACAAAGTATACATACACAAGATCCATGTCCAACAAAGTATCTACATATAATAATTCCTATACATATTACAAACACCATATATCACAATATATATATATATATATATATTTCTTATCATCTCCACACATCTTAAAACATATCAAACACTCTTCCAAGAACTTATTTCTAAAAGCCCTTTCTCATGGAAGACATTTCTAATACTATATATAAAAGCGGAAGCTTTTACCAAGTGCTGACACGTAAGTCAAAAAAGCCCCCTTAAAATGCTGACATGTGTACATTTTTTACTTTAAAATTTCGCACGGTGCCTTTGAGAGGCTCAGTTTCAGACACAATCATAAACCTTTATAAAAAACAACAGCCATTTATCAAAAGAAAAAAAAGAAAAGAAAAGAAAAGAAAACGCAAGCCCTAAAACCCAAACCATATTTCCAAATCAAAATTCGGACTCTCTCCAACTTGCGTTTCTTCGCTGCTCCTTCATATACATACAGATCGGATTCGGTGAAACCTAATTTTAACCATTTCATTCTTACTTATCAAAACATACACACAGATCGGACTAGCAAACATAGATCGGCCTAGCGTGTTCGTGCTTTGCAAGCCCGTCTCTGCTTTTCAACAATTGACAAGTCAGAAGGTATGCATTTTTCTCCCTTTATCTGTTTTCCATTCAGTTTTCGTTTCTAGGGTTTTCAAAGATATATGGCTTTCGAACTCACTCAAACTTTTGATTCTTTGTTACATCTACCTATACATAGATCGGACTAGCAACATTGAAAACCTCTGTCCGTGCTCTGCAATCCTGTCTCTGTTTTTCAACAATTGAAAATTCAGAAGGTAGACATTTTTCTCCCTTTCTTTGGTTTTCTATTCAATTTCTGTTTCTAGGGTTTTCAAAGATATATGGGTTTAGTAGAAGATAGGCATTTTTTTTCCCATTGAATTAGCGTTTCAAGTAGAAGGCTTGCCTATCTTTTACCCTAATTCCTCATTTATTTTTGCAATTTCTTGAGTCCTTCTTTTGTTCGATTGTAGTATTGATTAAATTTATTTTAAGCTTGGTAGATTTTGGTTTACTTTGTGTTTTTATAAAAAACTGAATGCTTGGAGAATACAATCGCCTTTGTTGTTTTCCTTTTTTGATATTTAATTTTATAATTATTTCTCTATTGATATATGTCTCTATTGATATTTATTTTCATTTTTTAATTTAATAGAAAGTAGGAACTGCTTTAATTTTTCCAACCCTATTTCCAGTAGCCTTATAGGATGTTGGAAATCTCAGAATTTTGTTTACTATGCTTTCTAACCAATTTCACTTATCAGAATACCATGTTCCAGACCAACAAGCATATGAAAAAAGAAAATCCAAAAGGAAGCGGAAAAAAAATAAAAAGACTGCTCGTCTTTTGCAACAGTGAAAACTGAAAAACTTTGTGCGTCCTCTGCAACAACAGGCGATTTAGAAGGTAGGCATGTTTTCTCCCCCTTTTTTTGTTTTCTATTCAATTACCGTTTCTAGGGTTTTGAAAAGGCTACCTTTTTCCTTAATTTTCGATTTATTTTTACATTTTCTTGAGTTCTGTTTGTTCGATTGTTGTATTTTGTTTGGCAATTTTTTGTTATGTTTCTGCTTTTTGAATCCTACCTAAATTTTAATGGTTGGTTATCTTCTAAACTTCATAATTTCATTATAATTTTTGGGTTTTTTAGAAGACCAAGGGAGAGGCTTTTTGGGAGTGTTACAATTTCCTTTGGAGTAATGGTTGAGTTAAATAATAAAATGTGTTTGTTTTGATGCTGAGTAATCAAAAAATTGAAGCTACTTTAAGTCTGCCTTTTTTGTTTATATAATTTGAGAGTTTATGTTTGATTGATGAGAAGGATTAGGTTTACAAAAGGCAAAATTGGTTTATTATAAGTAATGTGATTTGGACTTGATCCCTACTATTCTTAACAGGTAGAAAGTATATTAAATTGTATTGTTTTTTTCATTTAAATAATTCCATATTTAGGCATTGGTAGAGAATTTGGAATAATTTGAGGTTTCTTTTTTGGCAATTTTCTTTACTGGGTATCTATTACAAACTTACAATTCAAAGTTAATGCATAATTCCATTTATCACAGTTTTTACTTTTCACTATTTGAGTTTGCTGTGCACATGCTATAGCTAACTTTCTATGTTGAATTCGCTGTGAAAATAGGTTTATTTATTTATCAGGTTCTAACCTTGAATTGGCTTAATTTAGATTCAGATATTTTTCATTTTTTTAATTATTCAATCTTTGGTCAGTGACTTTAGCTCAGTTGGCACCTCCTCCCCCTTGCAGGGGCTTGGTAAAGAGTGAGGTCTTGAATTGAAGATCCAATGCGTGTATGTGTGACTTATTCAATCTTTGCTATGAAATATCACAGTTTCATTTCAAGCCTTTGCTGTGACTTGACTTGAGCCACATTGTCTAAGGAAATTAAACGCTTTACTCTTTAGTGAGTGTTCTGTTTTTGTTTATATGTGCCCACAGTTTGTTTAATTCTTTTTTTTTTTCTTTTTTTGATAAGTAATTTATTTAATTCATAGGTTTGTTCATTATTTCTTCCCCTTCATGTGCTATATCACAAAATGTTTTTTTTTTTTTTTTTTTTGAGATAGATCACAAAATGTTGTTGGTTGTTTTTAAAGACTTTTTGGTGAAAATGATCAATTTTGTTGTTGTACTTGAATGGAATTATGTTCCTTACATTCTAGGAAAAGTAAGGTATACTTAAATTCATGGTCTATTTTAAAAAGAGTTGCAAATTACTATAGAAAAGTGCTTCTAAAACTAAAAGGTCAAGTTCCAATACATCTTCTGAATGATAATCAATAACAAGCAAATGGCTAATCTAATATTTCTTATGTGCGGGAAATCTAATACTTCTTGAGGGCCCTGATTTGACAGGGTAGCAAGGCAAGCTAGCTGCAGCTAATCATAGGAAATATCTTTTATTTTATTTTTTTTTAAATATTTGCACATATGAAGTAGAGAGGTGTGACTATTTGTTTGGTGACAAGGGATAATTTTTACTACTATTTTTTTTTTTTTTTTGTATTTTTAGAGAGCATAGTTGGGAGTTGAATTTTAGATAGCAATCTCACTTCAATTTGAACCAAACGTTTACTATAGTCTTAGTTTTGAATATTTGTTTTTGATGAATTATAACAAGAAGTTTTGAAAATAAAAATGATTGGTGGTTCATTACTTGGGAAATAATGGAGATTACATAGCAATACAACTAAATTAGAATTTGACAATTGTTTTTTTTTAGTTTTTTTTATAGCATGTACACAGTTTCTAAGAGTATTTATATGTGAAGCCAAATAATAGGAATACACCGACCCCAATAGATTTTAAGATATTATTACATTTAGGCTATGACAGTATTAGCATTGAATCATTTCTATTGAGCATAGACTCTAACTTCTCTACAAGTGGTCACTGTTTTTCTTATTCAAATTTCGAAATTGATTTTAAAGAAAAAACTAGACGAATGTCTTACAGGTGAGAGTTTGTCCTCTCGCCACAATTATGTGGTACTATGGTTGATCCTACCAAGAATGTTGAGCTTCTCTTCACAAAAAAAATTCATATGCTTTTGACTTTGTAGCACATCTGTAGCATGGATCAGGTTTCCTTCATAGTTTTCCTTATTCCATTTATCTATGTGCTCCATAGAGTAATAGCAAATAGTTACCCCTGATTGAATTGAATTTTGCTATTTTTCTCAGTGGTCTTGGCTGCTCTTCATAGTTGCAATGTAATAATTAGTTGCCTGATTGGAAACATCTCTGCTTGAATTGAAAATCCATTCTAAGCGTAAACATATTGGATCATCCTGATTGATTGCTTTTCAATTCATTATAAAAGTCATACTAATTGTAAGTCTCCATTAACAGAAGAAATATGTATTGATACTTTTAATTTCTTTCTAAATGAATTATTTTTTAGGAATGAATTCTCTTATTTTGCATTTAATATTCTCTTATACCCAAAAATTTTTACATGCATGTGTTTGCTGCACCCGTACCCAGTCAGTGACAAACATATTGGATAATTGCTAATTTATGTGTTAATAGTGCATCATTCTCTAATTTATGTGTTAATTGCTAATTGTATGACTCTTTGTTTATACAGAATTTGAAATTGGATGACAATGTCCTACCAAGAGAGATTCAGAGGATAATTGGCAATGAATATTTCTTCCAACTGCATCTTGATGAATATAATTTGAAATATGGAAGAGAAAATTATACTGTTTTGAAGATTTTGGAAACAGAAATCTCACATAAAGTTGAAAGACATCAGGTAATAATAAAGTTGAAATCTATTTCCAGTATATTTATCACACCTAAGTACCATAGGATTCATAACTACTCTTTACATGGTATCACCAATATACTTTATATACTGTTCATTGAATTTGAAGCATACACTCCGCCTTACTTGCTATATGATTTTAAATTTTTGTATGACACCATCAAAGTCAATATAGTACAATGAAAGCACTCTAAATTTTAAGTAACATGCATATATTCTTTCATTATTTCAAACAGCATTTAATAAAAGTGCAAATTATTGCAGGATACAATAGAGGAAATTGTAAGGAAATCAAGGAAGGGCAAGTCAATTGCCAGTCAGAAAATAGAAATAGGACAAACATATGTTGAAAGACCTCAATTAATTGCTGTTGTAACTACAGAAGTTGAAGAAACTGATGATAAAAGTATGCCGCTCCAAATGCTTCAAAAACGTCAAAAGGGTAGTAAGCAGATTGCATCAAAGCAGGAAAAAAAAAATTGAAGTATAATGATCTCAATGTATTTTATAAATAACATACTTTTACAAGCAAGATAAACAAATAGATGTACTAGATTACCCTATGAATTTTAATGTATTTCACTGTATTGTTATTATTATTATTATTATTTTTAAGAGTAAACCAAATATATTGTTAAGTTATTGTATGTCATTTTCTTTGTACATATTTCCATGAATTTTAGTGAAGGATTATGAATTGGTTTAGTTGTGATAAGTGGAATTCTGTATTCATGGCAGTTTTTTTTTGAATTGTGAACTTGAGATGCATTACAACTTTTTAGTGGTATCATCTTTATATCTTTTTGTTAATTTTTTGTGAACCCTCTTAAGGTGCGTACATGTTGATCATCCTTATGTTTGGTTTATTGCTTTACCATGAAGCTGCAATTTATATTAGACACAGTCAAATTTGAAAGTGTCTAAAATAATACTTATTAAACAAAGCATAGTAAAAATGGAGACATACAACATCAGCCCACTTCCCCTCCAAGTATGAACCAACCAGAAATTCCCAAACTTAAAAAAAGTATGACAATCCAGCTTGCCTAACAAGTCTCTTGCATAAGCAACTATGATATACAATTAAATAATGTGCCAAGAAAAAAGATATTTAAAAACTTGAAAAAAGCAATGTCACCATCAATTATTGTTCTTATTATCACAATTTGTTTGTCACTGATGGATAATTATTTGAATGGCAATATATACTTCCTTTAACTTTTGGGTGAGAGAAGTTTCGGGGCAATGCAAGATGGATTCAAGGGACTCCATGGGCTGCCACTTAATTGAAATGGCCGGTACAAGTCATATACCATGAGGAAGTACTCCAATGTATATAGTTTTAGGTATTGGACGCTATATGCTTAAATATAATACATTATTAAATAAAGTTCATTAATATGTAAAACGATCCCGCGCATTGCGCGGGTTAAACACTAGTATTTATAATGCTAAAAGCCTTTCTTATGAAAGCAAAAACTTATAATACTAAAAGTCATTCTCATGGAAGGAAACATTACTCATATTTGACTAAAAACTAAAAGAGCATTACATGGGAAAATTCATTTAAGTGCATAATGAAAGGGGATAAACTTAACCAACCTATGCACACGGCTCGACATATTCTCTCTCCCTCCAATTGCACCCATTTTTCCCCTTCAATCATGAAGTCACCATGGAAGGACTCATAATATCATATTGTACCGCTGGACTGATTCTATCATGTTGCTGAAATGTCATAAGTCCATTATTGTTCTACGGCTGGAGCTACAAACTGTCAAGATAAGTCAAAATCTCTCTATATTTAAGATTATATTATTAAGTACATGTTAATTCATGGCATAAATGCACTTTTAGTCCTTACATTTTGGATTTTTTCCATTTTGGTCCTTATATTTTCATTTTACCACTTTTAATCCCTAAACCAATTAACACGTGACATTTAAGTCATTACCATCACCACAGCACATTAAAATAATAATTAAAAAAATCTATTTTGACATTAGAAAATGTCACGTCAGCATCTAAATTAATTTTAATTAAATAAAAAAAATTAAAAACAAAAAATTATATGAATTGAGATCTAAGAACATAAGAACTTGTTCTTCATGTTCTTCTTAAATCAAGAAATAAACCCAGCAACGACATCAAATCCAGAATCAAAGAGCAAACCTAAATTGAATATCAAAGACATCAAACCCAGCAACAATCAAAGAGCAAACCCAGATTGAATATCAAAGACACCAAACCTAGCAACGACATCAAACCTAGAATCAAAGAGCAAACCCAGTAACAACATTTTCCTTTATTTGAAATCCAAATAAAAAACATTTTGGTCATTGCCCATCCACTAGATTCAACTTACTAAAGCTCTCTCTCGTCTAAAATGAAGCTCTCTTTCATCTAAAGCTCTCTCTCTCTCTCTCTGATCAAAATCTTCATCTCTATCTCTCTTTCGGCTTTCTCTTTGGATCTGGGTTTAGAGAAAGAGATGGTGGGTGCTGGGTTAGACTGGGTTTGCTAGGATCTGGGCTTTCTCTTCGGCTTTGATCAGTGATCGTTGGTGGGTTTGACTGGGTTTGATCGGATATGGGTTTAGAGAAAGAGATGGTGGGTGCTGGGTTTGCTAGGATCTGGCCTTTCTTTTCAGCTTTGATCAATGATCGTTGGTGGGTTTGATTGGGTTTGATCGGATCTGGGTTTAGAGAAAGATATGGCTTCTCTACCTCTCTCACGCAAAGTGAAGCCGATACGATCGGCAAAAACCCCTCAATCCTCACCATGTTCGAGGACCGCCATCGCGAGCTTCACACCACTCGGTCTCCTCAGTTTCTCGGCCTCAAGAACCAGCGCAGTCTCTGGTCCGATTCTGATTACGGCTCCGATGTCATTATCGGTCTTCTTGATACTGAAATCTGGCTAGAGCTTGTTGGTGGGTGTTGGGTTCGACTGGGTTCGTTGGTTGGGATTGCAAGTTTGTTGTTGTTGTTGGTCTGATCGGTGATCGTTTCTAGACATTTGGGGTTTGGGGTTTGTTGGAGATTTGGTTTTGGCATTTGCTAGGAATTTCGCATTTTGAAATTTTTTTTTTTAAGTTATTAACTTGTTGTGGTATTCGAAATTTCTTTGATTATGGTTTGGTTTGGGAGTGGATGAGTTGGGTGCTTTGCTGGGTTTTTATTCTTTGGATCGTTTCTATTTTTTAATGCCAAAATAGATTTTTTAATTGTTATTTTAATGTGCCGTCAGTCACGTTAACTTTTTCTGTTAGTTAGGTGACAATAAGGACTTAAATGTCACGCGTTAATTGGTTTAGAGACTAAAAGTGGTAAAATGAAAATGTAGGGACCAAAATGAAAAAAAATTAAAATGTAGGGACTAAAAGTGCATTTACGCCTTAATTCATTGTTATTGCCCTGCTAGATGCAAGTTACTTTAATATTATCTCACCATTTAATAAATATAATCTCACTAATATTTCATTAATGAACATACATATTAATAAATTGATCTACCACCGTTGCACATATATTTTTTGGAAATGAACTACCATTGACATATATTATTTGGACATGGACCATTGCTAGGCATACCTTATTATGTTGAACATGAACCATGAACCACAACTGGATATAGACTATTGGACTCATCCCATTATTGGACATTTGATACCTAATTAATTATTTTCTAATATTGGACATCACTTAATATATATAATAATAACACATCAACTCACTATTTAATCAAAGCTATTTCAACCATTATCATGATTATAAGACTTTGGGCTTTATTTATTTTGTAGGCTTAAAAATATGCCAGAAGCCATTGGTCTACGCAGCCCAATGTCGAGTTCTGGGTTGAACTCCCCAAAACAAATTTGGGCTTAGGAAAGTCACACTTCTAGCAGAAGACACGTGGCTACGCGCAAAAAACCACCCCCTACATTAATCATGTTTATTTGCTTTCCAAATTTTATTTGGTCAATCTTGCCATGTTTGTTTTATTTGATATTTTTTCCTTATGTGTTTTATTTAATTGTCAACTTTCCATGTTTAATATAATTTGTTCGATTTGTTTCCTTATATGTTGTGATGTGATCTTTAACATGTTGTGTACGTTATTTTATTTAAGTGCATGAAGCATGTTTAAGTCAAGGATTATAACTCTCTTAATAAACTCTTTAACTAAATATAATCTAGTAATACATAATGGAGGCTGGCCCAGAAGCCAGATGGTCTTAGTTGCCTAACACCTTCTCAAGCCATACCCAAACTCCGGACCCATAATCTGGTATACAGATCTATGCAAATAAGTAAGTGGCCCAAAATGCCTGATTTGGTTCTTGAACCTAAACTAGATGGCAATTCCATTTTTACCCTTCGCCCAGTTCACTACAGACTGAGGCGTACTTCCCATGAGGAAACCACTCGTCACGGGTGCTTGTGCCCACAACTTGCTTTAGTAAGCGTACACTTTGGTCCTAGTTGGAGTACACCTTCCTCAAGTGGCATATGTTAACTACATTTAAAACTCCATAAATTAACTCCTTTGAGCATGATTAATATTTGAATATGGGAGAAGAGGGTAATTTCCATAAAATGATTAGTGTGTGATCTCTTTAATATTAGTGAAAATTCTAGTGCTATATTCAGCTTCTGGGAAAATGTAGTGGATTCAAAAATATTTGAAAATGAGAACCAAATTGGTGTTGCACCAATCCCATTAAGAAAATAAATTTGATTTCATATGGTTTATACTTTTTAGGTAGGTGGACATATGGAAAGTGGAAAGCAAGTTTGCAACTCTTCAG
Source organism: Quercus gilva (assembly GCA_023621385.1). Taxonomy (NCBI): domain Eukaryota; kingdom Viridiplantae; phylum Streptophyta; class Magnoliopsida; order Fagales; family Fagaceae; genus Quercus; species Quercus gilva. The sequence goes on from CM042475.1 coordinate 49,908,878, forward strand.
ATTAGTGTTACTACTTTTCTAGTTGTTTCTCTCTCGAGTAGGAAGATAGGGTTCTCCTCTCTGCTTTGCTAGTCGAATGTAGAATTGTAGTACCTTCCACGGAAGGCAATTGTTGGTTCCCTGTAAACTGGTTTGTTTTTTAATTGTTTTCCATCGAATTGAAATGGATGATATAACACAAGGTTGGAATAATCTTTCACTCTTAGACAGAGAGGAAGACGACATTAAACTAAGGAGAAAAGGGCATTCAGAGGAGTTTGCTCTAGTGGCTAGATTCCTTACCAGCAGGGCCTTAAGTATGGATGCAGTGGCTAGAACTTTTACTCAGATCTGGAGAACTCGGAATGGTTTCCAGATAAAGAACTTGGGTGACCACAAACTCTTATTTATGTTTGATAATAAGGATGAGATGGAGAGGGTGCTGCAAAATGAACCTTGGAGTTACGATAAGCATATCATTGTGTTTTAGCGTTACAGTAGAGATACGGTCCTCGAAGATTATAGACTGACTAAAACGGTGTTGTGGGTTCAAGTCCATAACATTCCCTTGGGTTATATGGATAGAGAGACATCGGAGGAATTATGTTCAACAGTGGGAAAGGTGGTGCAAACGGAGGGCACAAGAGGGATAGGGGGTGACGGTTTCATCAGGGTGAGGGTCATTGTGGATATCTCACAACCTCTTTGCAGGGGGAGAGTGGTGACTCTTGAAAATGGTACAAAATCATGGGTCTCATTTAGATATGAGAGACTTCCGAATCTCTGTTACTGCTGTGGTTGTTTGGGCCATGGGGACAAAGACTGTGTGGATTGGTTGTATAATGATAGTAACTCAGAGGTGAGGAAGAAGAAGTACGATTCTAGTATTCGTGCGAAGCCGGTTTACTCATCTAGTAAGAACGTGATTTTTGTACCAGGGTTCGCTGAAAGTAGGAAGAATAGAGAAGTGAAATCTTCCCTGTTGAACAAAGTCCGACCTCAGACGACGGCGACAGTGTTAGTGTATAGATTAGCCCATTGGGCTAAGCCCAGTATATTACTTGTACTGCACTCATGTTACTTGTACTACACACATACCTAGCCTATATAAGGCTCTCTTTTGTACATTGTTTCACACACATCAATATACAGATTATTCAGTCATTCTGTTTCACTTTATATTGTTAACATGGTATCAGAGCCAATGCTCTGACCTAGTGGTATTTTCCGGCGTTCTTCCACTGCCCTCGCCTTTACCGGTAGCCGCCGTCAGAAGCGAGTCACCGCGGTCACACCCAACCACTACCTCTCGGATCTAGTCTATCTATCAATCAAATCGTCGAACCACAGATACGACGTGATAGATCAGACTTCCCCGATCAAAACCCAGCCAGAAACTGTCCCAAAGGAGTACCCACGCGCCCGCACGCGCTGCCAAAAGTTTTTGCCTGTCGAAGACGCGCTACACGCGCTCCCACGCGCCGCCGCGAAGCCTCACGCGCTCCCACGTGCCTGACACACCCCTTCACGCGCTTGCACACGCCACGCGCTTTCACGCGCCAACTCCTCAGCGTGCCACGTCAGCCCTAGCACGTCATCGCCACGTCATCATCACACGTCATCCAGTGACGTCAGCAGTGTTGACCGTTGACCGTTGACTTTGACCAAGGTAAAAAATTTTCAACCGGACCTGTCTTGCTCAGTTTTTCGCGTAGATTCCGATTTTGGGCTCCGTTTCTGCATTTGAGGTCTCTAAATCTCATTTTTTGGTCATTTTCTTCATTATGGCTCAACAAACTGAACGAGACATCATACGTCCTATCACCATTATGTTGGATGGTCCTACCAGCTATCATGCATGGTCTCAGAATATGACTGTCTTTCTCAAGGGTCGTAAACTGTGGAGATATGTGACTGGTTCAATTCCTAAGACGGTACCAAACCCTAAGTCCAAAGCCACAGCTGCTGAAGAATCTTCTAAGACTACAGTTGCAATAGATGATTATGAAGAACGCCTAGAGGAATGGGAGAGTATTCAGAGTAAGATCTTGTCTTGGTTTATCAATACCTCTATTCCCTCCATTCATAATCTTCTTCCTCGTCTTGAGACTGCTGAGGCTGCTTGGAAATTTTTGGTTGATCGCTATAATTGTACTAATGATTCAAGCTTGGAGTTCCACATTGAATCAAAACTTTATCAAATGCGCCAAGAAACAGGTCAGTCTATTTCTGATTTTTATTCTCAGACTTCTACTATGTGGGAACAACTCTCTGCTGCAGATCCTCCACTAGTGTGTTCTAAAGACATTGAGCTCTTTGTCAAATATCGGGATCGCCGAAAATTTATGCACTTCATGATGGGTTTGCGTGAGGATTTTGAGCCTACTAGGGCTTCTCTGCTTAGCCGGTCTCCTACTCCTTCTCTCGATGCTGCAGTCAAGGAGCTCATTTCTGAGGAAAACCGTCGGCCTACTCATCACATGTCATCATCTGATCATGTATTGGCTACACCATCTCCGCAGCCTCCCATTACTGCATTCACTACTCCTCCACGGATAAACTCTGGGTGTCCCACCTCTCAGTCTTCCAAAGGTACTCGCTGCGAGTTTTGCCGTGCTAAAGGCCATGACATCTCAGTTTGTCGCAAACTGCAGAAATTTATGCAAGAGCAGAATAAAGCTTATCTTCCTCGGGCAGCTGCTGTATGTCCTTCCGATCCATCGGTTCCTACAGGTCCATCTTTGGCTTCCTCACTTACTACGGCTGATATTGAGGCAGTTGTTCAACAGGTTTTGTCCCGCACTTCCACTGCCCTTTCTGTCACCTCAGGTAAACAACCTTGGTTTTTTGATACTGCATGTTGTAACCATATGACTCCTGATGAATCCCAATTTTCTGATAAGGCACCCTTAGAACATCCAATCACCATTTACACTGCTGATGGAACTCCTATGCCTGTTAGTCATAAAGGAACAATCTCTTCCCCTTGTTTATCCCTTAGTGACACTTTTCATATTCCCAAGTTATCGCTCAATTTGCTTTCTGTTGGTCAACTTTGTGAATTAGGCGTAGATCTTTTATTTACTAATCATGGTGTGGATGTGTAGGATCCCCGGACGGGTTAAGTGCTTGGGACAGGCCGTAAGGTTGGTTGCATGTTTGAGGTTCATGACTTGAAGATTCCTTCACAAGTTATTTCTGCAGCTGCTACCACTGCCACCTCCTCACCTGATCTATGGCATGCTCGTCTTGGTCATCCATCCTTATCTCGTCTTCAGTTGTTAGCTTCTCAAGGTCATTTAAGTTCAGTTCAGTTTAAAAAATTTGATTGTACTTCTTGTCATTTTGGCAAACAAACAAAATTACCATTTAATAATAGTGACTCATTTTCTTCTGCACCTTTTGATCTTATACATTCTGATATTTGGGGTCCTGCACCTGTTCCTACTGAGGGGGGATCTAGATATTTTGTCATATTTGTGGATGATTTTTCTCGATATACTTGGATTTATCTGCTTCATCATAGGTCTGAACTTGTGTCTATTTACCAAACATTTCATAAAATGATTGAAACACAGTTCAATCGCACCGTCAAAGTTTTTCGATCAGATAATGCTCAAGAATATAATGATAAATCTTTCCTATCCTTTTTAGATAATCATGGTACCCTTACTCAGCGGTCTTGTCCTTACACCTCTCAACAAAATGGTCGTGCAGAACGAAAACATCGTCACATTCTTGATGTTATCCGCACCTTTCTCATTTCTGCCTCTCTTCCTGAGCGCTTTTGGGGTGAGGCTGCACTCACAGCTGTATACACCATTAATCGTATCCCTTCACCAACTACACACAACAAATCACCATTTGAGCTTCTTTATGGTCAAACCCCCGACTACTCCTCTCTTCGGGTTTTTGGTTGTGCTTGCTTTGTCTCTCTTCCTCCTGATGAACGAACAAAGCTCCAACCTCGTGCTCGTCTCTGTTGTTTCCTTGGTTATGGTGTATCTCAAAAGGGGTTTCGCTGCTATGATCCCATTTCTCATCGTCTTCGTGTCTCCCGTTATGTTGAGTTTTGGGAACATCGTCCTTTCACGAGTCTTCAGCAGTTTTCTACATCCTCTTCCTCTGAGTCTCCCATTTTTACTGATCTTTTCCTCCCTCTCTATCCTGAACTTGTGGAGGATTCTTCAACATCGGCTGCCTCTCCAGACGACTCATCTCCGGTTCTGTCCCTGGCATATGACCTGCCTGTCTTGGATCCTGTGGCACCACCCTCTCCTGAGTCTCCTGATGGTCCTGAACTTCGTCGTTCCACTTGGGTAAGCATTCCTCCCTCTTATCTCTCTGATTATCACTGCTCTTTTGCCCTTGCCACCCTCTATGAACCGCACACCTATCGTGAGGCCCATACTGACCCTCTCTGGCAGCAAGCTATGAATGATGAACTAGATGCCCTTCATAAAAACCACACTTGGGATATGGTTGATTTGCCTCCTAGTCAGTCTGTAGTAGGTTGTAGGTGGGTTTACAAGATCAAGACCAAGGCTGATGGATCTGTTGAACGATACAAGGCTCGCCTAGTTGCCAAGGGCTTTACCCAAGAGTATGGCATTGACTATGAGGAAACATTTGCTCCTGTTGCTCGCCTTACATCTGTTAGATGTCTCATTGCTGTAGCTGCTGTTCGCCGTTGGCCTCTTTATCAAATGGATGTGAAGAATGCTTTTCTCAATGGAGACCTTCAAGAAGAAGTGTACATGCAACCACCCCCTGGCTATCCACACTCAGGCAGTTAAGTTTTTCGCCTTCGCCGTGCTCTTTATGGCCTCAAGCAGGCTCCTCGAGCTTGGTTTGAAAAGTTTAGCTCTGTTGTTGCTCAGCAGGGTTTCACTTCAAGTCCTCATGATACTGCTCTCTTCGTCCGAAGATCCTCTACTGGTATCACTCTTATTCTTCTCTATGTTGATGATATGATTATTACTGGAGATGATTCTGCAGGTATCCGCTCTCTTTAGCACTTCCTTAGTCAGCATTTTGAAATGAAAGATTTGGGCACTCTCAGCTATTTTCTTGGGCTTGAGGTTACCTCATCCTCTGATGGATACTATCTTTCCCAAGCTAAATATGCTTCTGATCTTCTCTCCAAAGCTGGTATCACTGACAACAAGACTGTTTCCACTCCTTTGGAATACAATGCAAAACTCACACCCTTGGATGGTGAACCTATATCTGATACTACTTGCTATCGTCAGTTGGTTGGTAGTCTGATCTATCTCACTGTTACTCATCCGGATATTTCACATGCCGTGGGTTTGGTTAGTAAGTTCATGGATGCCCCTCGTTCTGTCCACTATGCTGCTGTTCTTCAGATTCTCCGATATGTCAAGGGCACACTTTATCATGGTCTACACTACTCTTCTCGGTCTTCTCTTGAGCTTCATGCTTATTCAGATGCGGACTGGGCAGGTGATCCGACTGATCAATGCTCTATCACAGGTTTCTGTTTCCTGTTGGGTACTTCTCTTATCTCGTGGCGTAGCAAAAAGCAGGATGTTGTTTCCCGTTCCAGTACTGAGGCTGAGTATCGTGCCCTTGCCGACACCACCTGCGAGCTTGTCTGGCTTCGTTGGCTCTTGGCTGACATGGATGCTCTACAGCCTACTGCTACTCCTCTTTATTGTGACAATCGTAGTGCTATCTACATTGCTCATAATGATGTCTTCCACGAACGCACCAAGCACATTGAGATCGACTGCCACATCACTCGCCAGCATCTCAAGAAAGGCAATCTCAAGTTGTTCTTCATCTCATCTGCTGACCAGCCTGCTGATATCTTCACCAAGTCTCACCCGCCTGGTCGTCTTCGAGATCTTATATCCAAACTCCAGTTGGCTTCTTCCTTGCCACCTCGAGTTTAGGGGGGATGTTAGTGTATAGATTAGCCCATTGGGCTAAGCCTAGTATATTACTTGTACTGCACTCATGTTACTTGTACTACACACATACCTAGCCTATATAAGGCTCTCTTTTGTACATTGTTTCACACACATCAATATACAGATTATTCAGTCATTCTGTTTCACTTTATATTGTTAACAGACAGAAACAGCTCCTTCTGCTACTCATCCGGTGTCCACTGAAACGGCAAGCGAGAATCTTGGGCATAGCATTAATGCAGATGTCGCAAATCACGCTAAGTCAAATGCAAGTAATTCCGTAATTGATGCAGACCCGGTACAATCCAATAATGACAAGGAGGATTTTGTGGAGAGAATAGAGGAGATAGAAAAGGAGTAGGGAAGATTTGTAATAACTGAGAAAGACGGAGTGGGACCAAAGATGACTACAATGACTTCGGGTGGGACAGCTTTGGGCTCAAAGGTTGCTGGTGCAAAGCCCACTAGATGGACACGCATGGTGAGGCCCAGTTCAACACAAGAGGATAGTTATCCTTTAGAGCATTTAGGCAAGTGTGGTTCTAGTTGTTCTTCAGAGGAGTACCCAAGTCAGAAGCGTAAAACTCAGGATGCTACAATAGACAGTGAAAATGTTTTTACAACGGTGGTGGCTGATGCTCAGCCCCGCCGATCGCCATGAGTTGGTTATGTTGGAACGTGCGGGGGCTTGGGAACCAACGCACCAAAACTTGGGCGGATGAAGCCAGGCTGAAAAAACTTCGTGATGATTTACAATTTGATGAACTTTGGGTGGTGGAATGTGTTACTAGAGCAGGTGGTATTGCTTTTCTGTGGAACAATTCGATGGACATGGAGGTAGACTGGGCTTTGCTAAACCATATAGATGTTATTATCAATAAGGGGAAGGATGATGCTTGGAGTTTTACTGCGATATATGGTCATTCAGAATTAAGTAGGAAAGCTGAGACGTGGGAGATGATACGGGGGTTAAGCCGAAAATTCAGTTTACCGTGGCTTTGTGCCGGCGATTTTAATGAAATCCTTAAGAGTCATGAAAAATTAGGAGGAGTACTGAGGAGGGAATCTGAGATGAGGGCTTTTCGAAATGTGGTTGATGAATGTGAATTGGTGGACTTGGGGTATACTGGTCTTAAGCTATGAAGCATGGGTGCGTTTCGGGACTCCGGTGCGGGTGCGGGTGCGGGACTTGGCAATTTTTGAAAAAGGTGGGTGCGGGTGCGGCGGGACTCGGCGATTAAAAAATTATTAAATATATATTTATTTATATTTTTAATATATTGCTAAACACACTTTTTCACATTATATAAACATATACCAAATTTAAGAGCAATGGTAGATAATAATTAAAACAAGATGTTCATAAATTAAATACAACCCACAAGATTAAAACTAAAACATTCCATAATGTTTAGAAATTAGACTACAACTCACAAGTTCGAAACTAAAACAAAATAAAGATAATCAACAAGACAATCAACAAGACAATCAAAGACCAACATCCTCATCCTCAATATCCATTGCTTCACTTCTAGCTTCACTTCGAACTTCACTTTCACTAATAGTAGCACTAGTGTTAGCATTCCCAATAACTATGGCCTCCAACTTTGGCTCATTAAGTGTAAGGGCTGCATTCTCAAGAATTCCAGCTCCTCCATGTATGTCGCTCGCATTCCAAGAGTCTCCTGCGATATCCCACATCTTTGTTGCTGTATGTACGTACTCCTCATTGCGCCTTGACAAGAGTCGAAGATTAGAATGCACATATACCAAATCCTCAGCACGTGCAGGAGTCATTTTGTTTCTTTTTAAGGAATGAATGAATTTGTATGTGCTCCAATTTCTCTCAGCGCATGAGGATGAACAAGGTTGTCCAAGAAGTTTAAGGGCAAGGGTTTGAAGAGTTGGAAATGCGGAGCCATGATATTACCACCAAGCCAAAGGTTGTAAGGCCCACCTATCTGTCAAGGCATCTGGTGAAGGAAACCTCCCTCCTGAAAATGTAGCAAACTCAGACTTCACCACCAACTTTAATTCACTCTCATCTTGAAAGTATCGATCCAAACATTTGCTCATTTCTATAGAAATTTCATGATCCCGATGTGGAGGGAGCCGTTTTGGATTCCCCGAAAGCCATTCAATGGAGTAATACCTAGTTAAAGATTAAAAAACAAATATAGATGAAACATGTGTTTTACTAAAAGGGTGAACTTGGGAAAATAGAAAATAAATATACTTACTTAGGATTTAAGGAATGAGCCAAGCAATGTATTGGTGTACAATTTTTAGTCCATCGATCAATGAGTATATCATACACCACAGCCCAAAATAAGCTATACTGATCATCTTCCAAGCCTTCGTGCCGATATATTATTGCCTTCACCTTCTCTATCATTGAATCTCACATCTCATACACAAGATGAAGACAAGGCTTATTTGTGTCGGCTATTCGTAGCATATCATAAATGGGCCCTGTGAATTCAAGAATATAATCAACCTTATCCCACCAAAGATCACTTAGAATTATCTTTCACCTTTTGAGCTTTTCCAACATCATCCTCTTTATAAGAAGCCCATTGGTCACTAATAGCCATAGCTTGAAGGCATCTTTTTATCAACTTCAATCTTTTCAGCATTACAACAACCGAAGCAAATCTAGTGTCAGCAACTTGGAGCAATTTTAATGGACAAAATTCATTAAACATTGCCAACCTCATTGAATGGTTCATGATAAAAACACGTATGAAGGATGCATTATCACCAATACGTGTAATCCAATTACATTCCTCATATGTAACTTCATTCTTTTCAGTGTTTTTTGCTGCACAAATATTCTTCAAGGCTAAATTAAGAGTATGGACAACACAAGGTGTCCAAAATATTTTAGGATACTCATTTTCAATAAGAGCTCCAGCAGATTTCATCACACTAGCATTATCAGTGATGACTTGGACAACTTTTTCATGTCCAATCTCTTTTATAGCATCCTTCAACACCCCAGCAATATAATGCTTGTCTTTGAACTCACTTGACCCATCAACTGCCTTTATAAACACTGGACCCCCATCTGATACAGTCATAATATTAATAAGAGGCCTCCTTTGTGGATCTGACCATCCATCAGAAACTATACTTACACCATTTTCAAGCCAAGTGTCCTTAATTGGTCTCAAAAGTCTTTCAACATTAGCTCTTTCTTTTTGCAAAAGTGTTGTTCTCAAGGCATTGTATCCAGGAGGAAGATAACTCGGAATGTTATGGGTAGCAGCATATGCATAGGAACTACGATAATATGGGTTCCTTGCAAAGTTAAACTGAAGCCCACCGGTGTAAAACATCCTAGCAATTCTGCTATCCAAATCATGTCTAGCATTATTTTGGAATGCTCTCTCTAAAGGAGAATCCACCTTCCTCCTCTTACTACTATCAACCGGATTTGTACTATCACTCCCTTCTTGTCTTCGAAATGGGGAAATAGGAGTAAGCCCATGGCCTGGGGGAGGTGGGGGTAAGGGAATTTCACTTCTCCGTTCCCTCTCTCTCTTATCATTCTCAACTTTATCATGCATTTGCTGCATTTCCTGCCTATGGCCCTTCGTCTTAGAGCATGCTCTAATACCTTTGCCAGAAATTCCTAATAAATGAGCCTTAAACCTAGAGTAGGATCCCATATAAATGTTATCACAATAGTTGCACTTAAAGTATGTGTTTCCACCTAATTTAACAGAAGCACCAGGTGGTTTTTCTACTTTAGTCACATACTGCCAAAGAGGAGATTCATCATTTACTTCTTGATTAGATGAAGGTGAAGTTTCTGTGCTAGTAACTTCGTCCATTGCAAATTCAATAGATTCAATTTAACCTACAAATAATAACTATTAACTAAATAAATTAATAATAAATCAAACCCAAGTTCACTAATTCACAAATCACAGTAACAAATTCACAAATAACAAATTCACAGGTTCATAAATCACTTCTAAATCCTATCTTATCCTAACTAATTTACAAATTTTATCAATTAGGATAATATAAGATTCTTATCCTAACTGATAAAATTTGTAAACCACAGGTCCACAGCAGCCATATTAATAATTATAATAACAAAAATTCAAGTCCTCACCCAGTCAGTCACCCTACAAGCCTAAAATAAAAGTTACAGAAAAATTAAGAAAATGCACTTGTTTTTTTACATAATTTATAAGTAGAATAACAAATTAACAATACACACAAATCCCACCATCATTTCCGAAATACACACAAAATGAGTATCTAAACAATCATCAGCACACCTATCATTATTTACTAACAAGTGCAACAAATCACTGCTAAAATTTCATAATAAGTAGAATAACAAACTAAGATTCACAAATACACACACAAACAAGCACACAAACACAACAGAAAGGGACAAAATCGGGTTAAAAAACAAACACAACAAACACAGCACAGAGAAGAGAGAAATAGAGACTAAAAGGGAAGCAAAGACAAAGAAAAGAGAGAGCAAACCTGAAGGAGAGAACACGGCAGAGAGGGAAACGCCGGAGTGGCAGAGCCGTGGAGAGCACAGAGAGCACAGAGAGAAAGAGAGATGAGGGTCTAAGTGAAAGTGTGTGTTTTGGTGCGTGGGTGTCTGAGTTGTTTTTAGGTTTAGTTCAAACGGTGCGTTTCGCACCGTTTTTTTTTTTTTTTTTTTTTTTTTTTTTTTTTTTTTTAATTTCGGCCTGAATCGAAAATTTCGGATTCGGCCGATACGTCCGAATCGGCCGATACGGCCGAGTCGACCCGAGTCGGCCCGATTTGCGCTGCGTCGGCGCGAGTCGGCGCTGCCACGTGGCAGGACGCGGCACGGACTCGCGGTCAGCGGCGTCCCTGCCGCGTCCCCGCGTCCGGCCGAGTCCAACTCCGGTGCGGCTCCTCTGGAGCCGCGTCGGTGCTTCACAGGTCTTAAGTTTATGTGGAGAGGTACCAGGCCGCGTGAGGTTGTGCTTGAACGACTGGACCGTGCCTTTGCAAACTCCGCATGGCTGGAACTGAACCCAGCAACCCGTGTACAGCACTTCAGGGCTCATTCGTCGGATCATAATCCTATTCTAATAAGGCCGGAAGGCATTCTACCAATTCGAAACAAGCCGTTTCGCTTCGAACAGCTGTGGTTGAAGGAGGATGGGTGCGGGGAGACCGTTAGAGCTGTCTAGGGCAATTCCACTGATCCCAGTTCAATGCCTACTATTTCGGTCAAAATCAAGAAATGTGGGGAGAGGCTGGTTGAATGGAGTAAACAATCAGTTGAAAATATAAGGAAGCAGTTGGAGGAAAAAACAAAAGAATTGATTAGGGCCCAATTAGCAGCAGCCAGGGGGGCAGACAGTAATATGGTGCGTGTGATTCAGGTGGAGGTTAATGAGTTGCTTGAGAAGGAAATTTTAATGTGGCAACAGAGAGCTAGGAGTCTATTCCTTAAGTCTGGAGACCGTAACACACGATACTTTCATCAAAAAGCCTCCCTCAGGTACAAGAGGAATAGGATCCTTGGACTTAGGAATAATAATGGGGTTTGGTGCACTCAGGATCAACATATTAAAGAGATTGTAGTTAGCTTCTATGAGAGGTTGTTTACCTCTTCTAACTCGTCTGCCATGGAAGTTGTTTTAGAGGCTATTGAAGCAAAGGTGACTGATAGTATGAACTAGGAGCTTCTCAGGGATTTTACTAGAGAGGAAATTGATTTCGCTCTCAAACATATGGAGCCATTGAAAGCTCCAGGTCCGAATGGTATGCCTCCTATCTTCTTTCAATCCTTTTGGTCTTTGATTGGTGATGAGGTTTCATATGCTATTCTTGATTGCCTTAGTAATTGCCATATCCTACCTGATTTAAATCACACTTTTGTTACACTCATCCCTAAAGTTAAATGCGTTGAACTCATTTATGAATTTAGACCCATTAGTTTGTGTAATGTTATTTACAAATTAATGTCTAAAGTTCTAGCTAATCGGTTGAAAAAGTTGTTACCATTATTGGTGTCAGAGAATCAGAGTGCTTTTCAGGAAGGAAAGATGATAATTGATAATATTTTGATGGCCTTCGAAACTCTTCATTATATGAAGCATCATCAATCAGTGAAAACATGTTTTATGGCTTTAAAACTAGATATAAGCAAGGCGTATGACCGAGTGGAATGGAGTTTTTTGGAAGGTTTATTTTGGAAGTTGGGGTTTCATGATAGATGGGTAGCCTTGATGATGGAGTGTATTACCACTGTTTCTTATTCCCTGTTGATTAATGGAGAGCCGACAGGTAACATCCATCCTAGCAGAGGGATCAGACAAGGGGATCTCTCTCTCCTTATCTTTTTCTCCTTTGCACTGAAGGTCTCCATGGGTTGATAAAACAGGTTGCTAGTATGGGAGATATTAGAGGGTTATCTATCTGCAGAAATGGGCCACGACTTACTCATTTGTTTTTTGCAGATGATTGTCTCTTATTATGCAGGGCTACTACTCAACAATGTCAGGCTATACAAAGGATCCTTGTGGTTTATGAAGAAGCTTCTGGGCAACAGCTAAATAGAACTAAGGCTGTGTTTGGTTGCGTAAAATATTTTCCGGAAAATAAATATTTTTCGGAAATGGTATTTTCGGGAAAGGAAAATATTTTCTGGGTGTTTGGTTGTAGTATGAAAAATTTTCTAGAAAATATTTTTATGTGTTTGGTTGCATTCTGAAAATGCTATTTTCCGGCAGCAAATTCCGGCAACAACAACAACAACAACAACAACAGCAAATTCCGGCTACAACAACAATCAGTTCATCAAAAAAAAAAAAAAAACAACAACAACAATCAAATTAAAAAAAAAAAAAAAAACAACAACAACAATCAAATTAAAAAAAAAAAAAACAACTGAGAGATCGAGGAAGAGAGAGCTCGAGGTGCGATGGCGCGATCGAGGGTCTGGGTCGAGCGGCGTTGGAGCGATGGCACGATCGAGGAGGCGATGGGTCTGGGTCGACGAAGAGGTGCGATGGCGCGATCGAGGAGGCGATGGGTCTGGGTCGAGTGGTGTTGGAGCGATTGGCGCAGTGCTGCGATTTCCCTTTGATTGATCGGCGCGGTGCGACGGCGAGGTGTGAGACCGGTGCGATGGCGAGGTGCGATGGGCGCTGGGCTTGGCTCAGCGATGGCGCTGTTTCGTGGGTTCGTGGGACTGGGCTTGGTTCGTCCGTTCGTGGGTATCGTGGGTTCGTCCGTTCGTGGGTTCGTCCATTAATGGCGCCGGCAAAGTCGAAGATCGTGGATGCCGGCGATGGGCTGTGGTGGTGGATTGGAGCTCGAGCTGGTGGTTCGTTCTCTCTCTGTTTCTTCCTTCCTCTCTCTCTCTCTCTCTCTCTTCGTGCTCTGTTTCTCTTTTCCGGAAAACGTTGTTTGAAGTGAAAATAATGGGTGAAATCATTTTCACCCATCAAGGCCTTATTTTCCGGTCAATCCGGAAAAGCCAATCCGTTGACCGAATTTTCCATGCTAACCAAACACACCAATTTTTCGGAAATTGATTTCTGGAAGTGGTTTGAAGTTGAAACAAACACACCCTAAAACAACTCTATTTTTCAGTAAAAATGTCCCTTAGGTGATGCAAGAGGATATTATTGCAATGCTTGGTGTGCCAGAGATTAAGCAGTATGAGAAGTATTTGGGTCTCCCCTCCTTTGTGGGGCAGGGTAAAAAAGCTAGTCTACTTTACATCAAGGAGCGGGTGTGGTCCAAAATAAAGGGGTGGAAGGAGAAATTACTTTCTCAAGCTGGTAGAGAGATTCTTTTGAAAGCTGTGGTCCAAGCTATACTAGCTTATTCAATGAGCTGTTTCAAATTACCTACAACTTTATGTAATAAGATTGAGGTTATGATATGTAAATTTTGGTGGGGACAACGAGGTGATAGAAGAAAGGTTCATTGGGTTAAGTGGCAGAAGCTCTGTAAGCCAAAAAATAAGGTGATATGGGTTTTCGTGAGTTGGAGAAGTTCAATGTTGCTTTATTGTCTAAACAAGTCTGGAGATTGGCTTCCGATCATGATTCTCTATTTTCTAGATTCTTCAAAGCCAAATATTATCCAAATGGAACAATATTTGATGCTAAGGAGAATGTAAGATCCTATGCATGGAAAAGCATCCTTAAGGGTCGTGATGTTATAAGAAGGGGGATGAAGTGGAGGATAGGTGATGGCTCTATAGTTCGGATCTACCAGGACAAGTGGCACCCAGGTGGTGAAGATGGAGGCATCACCTCTCCTTTAGTTGACTTCACTCCGGATGCCACGGTCTCCACTCTAATTGATCATGAGCTAGGCCAATGGAGAGAGGATGAGGTGGATAGACTGTTTATACCGGAGGAAGCTTCTGTTATCAAAGCCATTCCTCTGAATTATTCAAGTAGAAGGGATATGATTTTCTGGCCTAGTTGCAGCGATGGCGTTTATTCGGTGAAATCGGGGTATAAAAAGCTTATGGAGCTGGAAGAAGAGAATGAGCCAGTGGATAATACGACCTCTGTTAATGAGCTGAAGAGTACGTGGAATGCCATTTGGAAGCTTCAGGTTCCAAATAGGATTAAACTCCTCATGTGGCGAGCGGGGTCTGATTCTTTGCCTACTAAGGTGAATTTGACAAAGAGAATGCTACTGATAGAGGACACATGCAACCGGTGTAATGAGGGACCTGAGGACACATTTCATGCATTATGGACGTGCCCACAGTTGTCCACGATTTGGCAGGTTCTTTTTCCAGATTTGGTCACAGCGTCTAGTTCAAGTACAAGTTTCTTGAGTGTAATCCAGCTGGCACAGCAACAAGGTAGGAGGTTTGATCTATTTGCTTGGACGATTTCTATTATCTGGCTGCAAAGGAATAAGGTGCGTTTAGGCGAAGTTGCGACCCCGATTGCGAGAATACCTCCCATGGCGTGCGACGCATTTCAGGAATGTCATCAGCTCAGACCTCCCCACGAGAAAATTCCTCGGACGTCCAGAGATGTGAAATGGCGTCCTCCACCGGTTGGCCGTGTGAAAGTGAACTTCGACGGGGCACTTTCTGAGGGGGGAAAGAAAGGCTAGTCTGGGTGCAATAATCCGCAATGATAGCAGATTGGTCGTGGCTGCTCTATCACAGAATATTCCACTGCCTACGTTGATAGAGATGGTGGAAGTGCTAGCAGCGCGTCGAGCTCTTTGGTTCACTAAAGAGTTGGGTTTCCAAAGGCTGTTTATTGAAGGTGATTCGGAAACTATTATCAATGCCATCAACGGCAAGAATATGGCTCGGTCTGAGTTTGGGCATATTTTGCAAGACATTAAATCTCTTATTTCTTCTTTTTGTTTTGTTTCCTTTAGTCATGTTAAAAGACAAGGTAATTGTTTGGCTCATTGTTTAGCCAGAAGGGCTATTTCTAATTCTTTGGATGTCTGGATGGAGTCTGTTCCTCCAGACGTGCTAGATGTTTACAACTCTGATCTTCGTTTGATTGAATAAAAATTTCCCTTGTAAGGGGCTTCTCAAAAAAAAAAAAAAAGTGGAAAGTAATTTCCATGCCATATCAAGTAATTTTTTTTTTTTTTTTTTTAAAGAGAAAAAGGCAAGAACATATCAAGAAAATTTTGGCCCACTAAAAACCCAAACTAGAAAATCATTCAAACAATATCTTAATGTTTAATATGTAAAATGGGCTTACCGACATTTTTTCCACATTCAATACCAATTCATTAATATCTTCCCCAAGAACTATGCTTGATTGTAGCATTTTTTTTTTTTTTTTTCATTTTTTGAAGGGAACAGTCTAAGCCAATTTTGAAAATGAGGTGAAGCATAAAGCATCAAAATGGATTCAAATGTAATTTTCTATGGGTCCCATATCATGGAGGACAAAGAAAAAGTAAAATAACTATATAGTACAAAATAAAAAAGTTCATGACTTTGTAAAAAGTGGAGAAATTCGTTTCTTTGGTCTGTGGGTAAAATCAGTGTGAACTATGAAGGTTCCTCTCTCTCTCTCTCTCTCTCTCTCTCTCACGCGCGCGCACACACACACACGTGTGTGTGTAAATTGTGAACTAAAAGCATCCTTGTGCAAAAATTTACATTTATTTTAGCATAAAAATTTATTTTTTTATTTTACATGTTAATTTTAAAAAATATCTTACATTAGATTATTTATTTTATACTATATTTTATTAAAATATTAGTTTTCTTCTAATTTTTAATTGTTTCTTTTTCTTCACACACAACAACTACTATCTACTCTTTTTCTTATGAATAATGTCAATATAAATTTACATGATTATTGTAGCAAACTTGTAAATTTACATAATTATACACAAATTGATATAAAGTCATTTTTAAGTAAAATTATGTAAAATTTACAAAATTTTCTATTATACTCAAATTCTAAAGATATGCTTGTACCGTGTGGATTTAGGGTCTATTTGGGATCCGCTTATTTTGTTAAAATTAAAAACTTTTTGCTGAAAATATTGTAGATAAAGGTAAAAGGTAGTTGAAATAATACAGTGGAACCCATGAATAGTATCAAAAAGTGCAATGAGGCCCATACATAGTAGAAAAAATAAGCTGTATAGTAAAATAAGCAGGCTTTTTAAGCTGGAGTCAAATGCACATTTAGGGTCTATTTGGGATCTACTTATTTTGCTGAAACTGAAAACTTTTTACTAAAAGTACTGTAGATAAAGGTAAAAGTTAACTGAAATAGTACAGTGAGACTCATGAATAGTATCAAAAAGTGCAGTAGAATTCATGAATAGTAGTAAAAATAAGTTGGCAAAAATAATTTTTACCAAACACACACTTAATTGAAATTTGACTACTACAGTTGGCCTTTAAGCTTTTTAATAGACGGTGGATTAGAACGTGGTAGGCCTACCTCTGAAATTGTTTTTTACAAAAGGCTGCAATTACAGTGCTTCTTTTTCCTTTTTTTTTTTTTTTTTTTTTTTACTATTGGTACTGATTTTGCATTTTGAGATACTAGAGTCTACACATAAACGTATATGATACAACAGATTATATAGTATTATTCGGATGGATATAGTGTAACTAGACACTGAATCTAATCTTTACCTTGACACAACATATGACAAGAGAGTGGAGAAAAAAAAAATTAGGAAAAAAAATGAGAAACACAATATAGTCAAAAATAATGTTTATACCTTCACAAATTGGTCAAGTAGGCACACATTGCTCAGCATAGTCTTCACTCTTCAATCTTCAGATTTCCTACAATAAGCTTCTATTGGAGTTTAAACCAAAACACTAACATTTGCTGATGCACATAATGAAAATCTAAGTATCCAGTCAATAGGACAAAGCCAAGAATTCAACGAGTTGGAAGAATTGTAAGAATCACCCTCACTTCATATAATTTGTTTATTTTATCCTTAAAAGGAATCACTTGCTTGGTTATTGACGTTGGTAACCTTTGCAGTGTAAAAAAAAAAAAAAAAATCCCTTTCTAGACTTAATCTCCATGCTACCCATTTGAGTTTTTCGATGATCCAAAAAGTATATAGATTTTTTTTTTAATATATAAAATTGTAAATTACCGACCATAAAGTTTGGATTCATATTTATTTTGCCACTAAAGTTTTTAAAATTTTAATTTGGTTCCCTAATGTTACCAATTTTTTTATTGGAAAATGGGAACCCTTCTGTCCATGCCATCGTTAAGTAACATCTAAGCATGTTATGTATGGAAGATGAGACAATCAAATCATGCCATGCCAAACAAGTAATGTCAAGTCAATTTAACAACATTAAAAAGCTAAAAAGCTAAAAATAAATCCAAAATAAATAAATAAATAAATAAATAAATAAAAAGGAATATAATTTTATTCTCTTACCATCCAAACAAAACCAAACATCTCAATTGCTAACACTTACAGCTTGTTTGGTAATGTTCCTGTAACGTTATTTAAGTGTTGTAAAAATACGTGTGGATGAAAAAGTATTGTAAAAATACGTGTGGTGTAGTTTAAACAACAAAAATTATTCATTAAACAACACAGGCCTATTTGATAATGCTGTTCTAGTAACATTGTTTAAGTGTTGTGAAAATATATGTAGGTGAAAAAATGTTGTGGAAATACGTGTTGTGTTGTTTAAACAACCAAAAATGATTGTTTAAACAACACAACCAAATAGGCCCACAACCAAACAGACCCTTAATTAAACAAGCGATTTAGAATCACTACAACCTCCTTCAAGCTTAAAATCCCATCACCAAATTATACACAACCCACTTTTGGATCTTAATTGTTGCTTATTGTGTTAAAAATATTATTTTATTGTATTATTTATATTATTTTAATGTGTTGAATGTTAAAATAAAATCTTTGATATTTGGTGCATTATAAAGTAGGTTGTTAAAATAGATAAAATAAGTTTTTAAATTACTAAATGCTAAAAATTTTAACTTCTTTTACTATGAATGCTCTAAAAACCCAAAATATAAGATAATTCAAACAATATCTTAATGTGCTAATGTCTAATATGTAAAATAGGCCTACCCACCCTTTTTCCACATTCAAAAGTATTTCGATAAAATTTCCGCCAAGAACTATGCTTGATTAATTTAACTTTTTTTTTTAAATAATTTTTTAAGGGAACCGTCTAAGCTAATTTTGAAAATGAGGTGGAGCTTTAGCATCAGAATGGATTCAAATGTAATTTTTTTCTGGGTCCCATATCATGGAGTACAAAGACAAAGTAAAGTAACTATATAATAAAAAGCACAAAATAATAAAGTTCATGACTTTGTAGAAAGTAGGGAAATTCTTTTTTCCTTTTAGTTGGCGGATAGATCATACCGCGTGGATTTAATTTACTACAATTGACCTTTTGTCGGTGTATAGATACCGCGTGGATTTAATTGAGTACAGTGAATGATGGTGGTAGGGTAGGGATACCACTGAAATTTTTTTCCAAAGGCTGCAACTACAATTATAGTGGTTTTTTATTTGAATTATCAACCAAAAAGAGTTCCTTTTCTTGATTTTCAAAAAAAAAATTTCCATTTCTTGTAGCTGCTACGCCTAAATCTGTTGGTTGCGTTTCTTCTCCACAATCTACAATTTTCTCTTTCATCAGTAGTCTCTTTGTGTTTGTGTTTGTGTTTGTGTTTGTGTTATCAACCAAAAAGAGCTCCTTTTCTTGATTTAAAAAAAAAATTCCATTTCCAAAGTATGGCTTGGGCTCTTGTTTCTACCATCGTGGACCAGCTTGGTTCACTCATTGCTTTAGAGTTCACTGGCCGGCTTGGTTCGCTTTTTGCTTCAGAGGTTGCGTCGATTGTAAATGTCAAGGAAGAAGTCGAAAAGCTTGAACGCAAATTCCACGAGATCCAGGCAAAGCTCAACGATGCTGAGGAAAGGCAAGTGAAGGAGGAAGCTGTGAGGCTTTGGTTAAAAAAGCTCAACGACGTATCCTACGAGATGGGCGACGTGTTGGATGAGTGGAACACTGCCAAGATCAAAGCAGACATTGAGAAAGAAGAAGAAGCTGATGCTAGTACTGCTAAGAGGAGGAAGGTATTGTCTCTTGTTTCTACTTATTTTCAGCGTCGTGATATTGCTCTTAAGATAAACGAAATTACTGAAAAGTTAGATAAGATTGACAGAGAGGGAGATGAGTACAAGTTTGTACTGACTCGTGTCAAAGAAGAAGTTGTGAGACCACCAACTGATTCCCACGTTGATGTGTCGAAAATTCTAGGTCGTGATAAGGTTAAGGTTGATCTAGTGAACATCCTATTGGGCAGAGGTAATGAAGAAGAAAGAAGCCCACATGTCATCTCTTTAGTGGGCATGGGCGGTATTGGAAAAACCACTCTTGCTCAACTAGCCTATAATGATAGTGAGTTGAATTCGGCCCATTTTGAGAAAAAAGGGTGGGTTTGTGTTTCTGATCCTTTCGATAAGTTTATGGTTGCCAAAACAATCATTCAAGCTTTTGGAAGTGATATCTCCAACATTACTCAATGGTCAAGTCTAATGGATAAAATGTGTGAAACAATTCGGGGAAGAAAGCTTTTTCTTGTCTTAGATGATGTGTGGACTGAAGACTCTATGTTGTGGGAGCCATTCAGGCTTGCACTCCAAAATGCTGCCCAAGGAAGTAGAATTCTAGTCACTACACGTAAAGGTGAAGTTGCAGATGTTATGGGAAGTGCAAAAAGGATCAATTTAGAGGAATTGTCTGATGATGACTGCTGGTCGATTTTTAGTGCAATAGCATTTTCTAACAAGGATTCTGAGCAACGTAAGGATTTAGAAGAGATTGGTAGGAAAATATCAGACAAGTGCAAAGGCTTGCCCCTTGCTGCAAGGACTCTAGGGAGTCTCATGCGCTTCAAGATTCGGAAGGAACAGTGGGAGATGGTTTTTTGTAGTAGATTGTGGGAATTACAAGACGTTGAAAGAGGTCTTTTTGCACCATTGTTACTGAGTTATTATGATTTGCCTTCACCACTGAGACGGTGTTTCTCATATTGTGCTGTCTTTCCAAAAGATTATGGCTTTTTTGAAAAGGATTTGATATCGATGTGGATGGCACAAGGTTATATTAAGTCGAATGCAAACATGGAGGAAATTGTGGCAAGAGATTACGTAGAAATTTTATTCATTCGCTCTCTCTTCCAAGATTTTGGGGGTTATGGATATAAAAAAAATAGCAATTTTATGAGGTTCAAGATGCATGATATAGTGCATGATTTGGCACAATTCATGGCAAAAAATGAATGCATCACAATCAATGGTTACGAAGAGTCCGGGCCAAATCTTCAAAATGCTCAGCATTTGTATTTAGAAATTCCACAAAATGCTCAAATTCTCGAGTCCATCTACAGTGCAAAAAATCTACGCACCCTCATTTTCGTTGGTCTTAGAGATCATAACTTGTCCAAGTTGTTCCAGCATTTTAAACGGTTACGAACATTAACTTTGAGTTATCAACATGGTGGGACAAAGGCAATGAGACTTCCAGATGCTATAGGAAATTTGTTACATTTGAGGTATCTCAAAATACATTATTACTCTGGAGACAGATTGCCTGAAACCATCTGTAATCTTTGCAATCTAAAAATTTTGAATATTGCAATTCATTTTCAAAATGAGCTCAAGAAATTACCTCAGGGGATGAGCAAACTGATTAACTTAAAACATCTTATTTTGGAAGAAAAAGATTTTTGGACCCGTAAGTTTAAGTTTCCAAGAGAGATTGGGAGATTGAGTTCTCTTTCAAAATTAAGTCATTTTTGTGTAGGTGGAAAGGATGATAGCCAAAGATGTGGACTCGGAGAACTAAAATATTTGAACCACCTTCAAGGAACTCTTAAAATATATGGGCTAGGGAACGTAGTAGATGCGTGTGAGGCCAAGAATGCAGAGCTCAAGAAAAAGATAGGCCTCCGTGATTTGTATCTGTACTTTTCTGAAGAGAACATAGGGAATCATGGAGGAAGAATGGAGACTGATGTATCAGTTCTGAATGCCTTAGAGCCACCTCCAGGCTTGGAGATATTAAGAATTGGTCGGTACCGGGGCACCACAATGTTCCCTAATTGGATGGTGTCCCTAGCCAAATTGAAAAGGCTTACTCTGACACATGGCGAAAATTTAGAGTGTTTACCTCCTCTGGGAAAGCTTCAATTCCTTGAATATTTACTTATATGTGGTGCCTCTTTTCCATTCAAAAAGGTGGGTGTTGAATTTTTGGGAATAGAATCTGAAAACAAGAAAGACGACATAATAATAATATTCCCAAATTTGAAAACTCTCTCGTTTGATTGTTTGCGCAAGTGGGAAGAATGGATTGGGATTGGAGGACAAGAAGAGGAAGATTGTATTATTATAATGCCCTGTCTTCAACGGTTACTAATTTCTCAATGCCCAAAGATAAAGTCCCTGCCAGACTTCCTTTTTAAAACTTCATTGCAGGAGTTTACGGTGGTAAAGAGTCCGATTCTCAGCAGACTTTACCGAAGGAGTACAGGAGAGGACTGGGCCAAGATTTCCCACATCCCAGAAATTCAGATTAATTCTATTCAAATGCAAAGAAATGGTCAAGAAGTTATTCGATGAGGTAACTTTTTCTACTTCTTCTCGGGCTCCTCCTTTTATTTTGCCCAAAAAATAATAAAAAATCAATTAATATTCTTATTTTCTTCCAAAATTTCCCACTGGGAAATAATTACTAACAACATAGGTTGATGAATTTATCAAATTCTGAATAATTTGATTAGGTTATTTCATTTACGGTTTAATGTTTATATGGGTCTTGCCCATTTTCTTCATTTCAGGAATGAGAAGAAGAGTTTGACCAATTTGGAATGACATGAAAAAATGGACACATCCAAATTAGTCACTAATATTTATATTCTTCTTTCTCTTCTTCTGATGCCGTTGCATTTGCTGTTTAACCCATAGTCTAACTTTTCCAACCTCAAGGGCATAGGAATGCTTTGGTCTCACTCATTTGGAACATAATGCAAAATTCTCTGTTTTCATTTGGCCTCATTCAATCTAACCATTGTGCAAAAGGCTTAATGTACAAATTGTTCTGTTATAACTTCAAAGATGCTGCTAACAAGCTTAACCTGTAATTTAGTTTTTCTTTTTTTAATTTAATTTAATTTTATAAATATAAATAACCTGTAATCTAGTCTTCTTTAGTAGTCCATCTGGGTTGGTGGCATATGAAAATGCAAACTAGTTAATTTTTAAATAACACCTTTACTCGGCCTTCCATCCATAGTTTTGTGTTCTTGAAACCTGTTTTCAATCAACAAGTGATAATTCATTTTAAGAAGAAAGAGGGAAGCCCTCATAGCTTGAACCTATAACTGCTGCTGATCATCTAGTCTTAATGTTATAGGGTTACGTAGCTGCTATTTAAGTTCCTAAGTCAATAAATTGTGCCTTTTCATTGTCTCAGAGGCATAAGTGTTTCATGGCATGGGGGAATGCATAGAATGACCACCATTAGATATGAAGATGTTAAATGTTTTGGGTTCATTAGTTGGATTAACAATCACTGTCTTCTTGGTAGAGAAATAGAATCAATTTCTTATTGGTTTTTTGTGACTTCTTTTCTTTTTGTATTCCATCATGTCTCACTCGAAAGTTTAGTTTTTTTCCTTGAGGATATATGTAATTATAGAACGCCAAACAAATTAATGTACTCTATTTTATTTGCTTTTATCTCTGAATTAGTAATCAAATTTCCTTTAAAATGCACCACAAAAGTTTATCCATCATTGCCTTTACTTTTCTGCAAATCTGTAAAACTAAAATTCAAGATATGCTTGCAATTTAAACTTTTAGTATTAGACACAGACTAATGTAGTTAGGAATAAGGCCAAACCATAGCAAGAGTACAAGTCTGATTTATTTGGGCCTGTGGCTAATAATTTACGTGAAGATTTTGCATAGACAGAAAATATGCTTAGTTACATCTAATGCAATGCATAAACAGAACATGCTTAGCATTTGTCAAATTAGCCTTTAGCTTACCTTTATATATTTTCAACCTATTGAAAAGAAAGTTCCTTAAAACTGGGCTGTAATCTTAATTTGATTCTTTTCTTAAGAGATT
The DNA here is from genome assembly GCA_023621385.1 of Quercus gilva. Classification (NCBI taxonomy): domain Eukaryota; kingdom Viridiplantae; phylum Streptophyta; class Magnoliopsida; order Fagales; family Fagaceae; genus Quercus; species Quercus gilva. The sequence continues at coordinate 49,932,446 of CM042475.1, forward strand.
AATTATGAATTGGAGCATTGTATACTTTCTAAAAAAAATTAGAATGAAATTCAGTGAAAATGGAAATTGGCTTTCATTTTTTGCTATTACAAAATCTGTAGAAGAAAATGGGTAATGCGAAACAAACTGTACCCAACAAACACTGAGCTATTTTTTATAGAGGTAGTGATCCTAGAAGTTGCACTAGAGTGCATGTTTCATACTACAACAAACACTGACCAAATTGACTTATGCTATCTGTTTTATTCTCTTATTCCTTCAACTTGTTTATTATTGCAGGTTGAACTCTAAACTATGGTCCATATGGGTAACTGCATTTTGCTTAAGAGGGAAATGGTCATGCAAATAACTGACAATTTATTTAGCACCATAATAAGGAAAACAGGAAGTTTTAGTGGCACCTTTGAAACTGTCTACAGCATTCACCTTTTCATGGTGGTTTTCATAATGGTAGTATAGCTTGCATATTGTATCACATAATGATACATGACAGTGAGGTAAGTACTTGATCAGGTTCTGGTTTTTTGTGGTGACATTATATTTAATCCCAGAGATATAAACTTCTTATATTTTTCCTGATTTGTTGAGAACTAAAGTTGTAAGCATTATCTTAAGTGTTGTAATCTTTATTTGATTATAGTGAATTATTTGGATTTGTCCCATGGTTTTTCACTCTACAATAGGGGGTTTTCACGTAAAATATGTGGGAGCTTTCATGTTTGATTGCTTGCGTGATTTTTATTTTACTAATGTCCGAATTATTCAATTTAGACAAAACGTGAACGTTTTAGAACTTCTAATGTCCCAACAATATGTTGTTTTTCTTTATTTTTCAGTTAAGATGGTTTGCATGTGACATATATAGAATGCCATGCATTGTTGTGATATTATGAATGTTTGACCAAAAATAAAGAGGTAAAGATCATAAAAAAGAACTTGCTAATGAGCTGTAGCACAAATGGTACTTAACTCTCCTTGTCAGAGTAAGTTCAAGAGTGATATTTTGGGTTCAAGATGCACTGGTTACATGTGTAGCTTACCATAAAAAATACCTTTTAGATTTGCAAACTATTCCCTTGCTACAAAATTTTTCTCATCTCAGATCTATCGAATGGATTGCTATCTAAAGGAATTCCTGGAAGGTTAAGGAGAATAAAAAATTAAATAATAATCCATATGAGCATTAGTAGCAAGATGATTTGAATTTTCTTTTGGCGTCAATAACCTAATCTGTGTGTTCTCTCACTTATGATGATGGCTCTAAAATTAAGCTTTTATACCTTTGGGAATCTTAGTGCACAGGTCCCAAGTGGGTAAAGTCATCATGGGCTAAAATTGAAAATTCAGTTTCTAAAATCCCACAGCTTGATCGGTTAAGTTATGTCAAGCATGAGTCAAGCTTAATTAAAGCATGATTGATCACATGGAGTCAAGCCCATAGTCGAGGCAGTAGAGCTTCCATGATCTTGAGCAGTTTTTGAGCATCTTAAAAATAGTTGAAGTTGAATACTAATTTAGACACTAAAAAGTAAGGATTGAATTACATCAAAAATGTGTTTTAACTCAAATTTGCAACACTTACAACATTTAATAGATAATATTTATTCAACTTGATCAATTACAACAGATTTTACTAAACACAACAAATTTGCATGTCATCAATGATTGCTACACTAATCAACAAATTACTTGCAAAAAGGCTTGCTAGCAAAAGTTGTATGTTGAGTAAAAGGTACAAAATTGTGGTAAAAATGCACGCCCTTTGAGCTTTAAGGTGGTTGCCATTATACTTTGAAAAACTTTTATTTTAGTCAATTTACTCTATGAGATTTACACATGAAAAATTAATACCTCAATTATTATATCATTAATATACTAACAAAAAATGCACGTGAAATTTAAAATACCAAAATTAATAATCTGAACCCAATGGAAAGAAGAGAGAGAAGCTTAGGTCAGTTTAAGGGAGAGAGAGAGAGAGAGAGAGAGAGAGAGAGAGAGAGAGAGAGAGAGAGAGAGAGAGAGAGAGAGAGAGAGGATCGAACTAGAACCACTGTAGTGCGTAGCATCCCTCCCGCCGTTGATCTCACTATTTGTGATCATTGTTCAATGGCATATTTGGATATGCTGTTTGATAGCCACAATTTTTATTACAGAGAAACTTGGTCTTGCTAAATTGTTATGCTACCCAACTCACATCCAAGTATACCTTATTTATATGTTCACTATCCTCTCTTAATTTTTTTAGTTTACTTTTAGTAATTCAGTCATTGTCAACTGTGGGTGAGAAAGCCCGACGCCACATGATGGGCCTGAGGCCCAGTTCAAATACGACTCACTGTCCGAAGAGGTTAAATGTATCAATGCTCTGCCATCCTGGCGGAAGCACAGCCTGTAGATAAAAAACGCTCCGTCCGAAGACAACCTGGTATGGCCGAAGAGATCCTACTTAATGGAGCAGCCCAGAACTTGATCGGGTAGCTGTGCTGAAGGTCTCCCTCCCAGGACGGAACTTCGAGCATGTCTAACTGCGTAGCTATCACGAAATGTCCTGCCAATAAAGCTGTCACCGCCACATTTAATGCACTGCAGCAACTTTCCTGGCCGCATTTATGTGGAGAAGACACCTGAACAGTGCGTCTTCACCCACCACCACTCACTGCAGGTTAAAGCAGACGCCTGATGTGACTAGTACTCAAGTGGGTGTCTGGATGGAGGACAAGTGTGCGGTGAAGATGGGAAAAGGGGGTCTATATAAGGGAAGCAAGTCTCGCAGAGTGGAGGGGGGGAAAAAATTGTATTTACTAAGCCTTTAAATAGAAAACCTCTTCGGACTACAGGGGTTCATCCCGTTAAAGGCTTGACTCAATCCATCTCTTTGTTATTAGTTTTTGTTCATCTGGACCGTTGCTAAATCCACCATTAGCCCAGTTGTTTGTCCCATTCTCTACAAATTTATTGTGGGAAATTTGGTGGGCTCATCATATAAAGTTTTGGTGCCTGGCCCAACAAATTTTGACCCTACAATTGGCGCCGTCTGTGGGAACAGCTGGAGCAAAGGTGGAAGCAACACCTCAGAAGATGGCCGAACCAAGGCAACGACCAGCTGAATCCAGGTCGTCTAAGCACACCGATCCTTTTCTTCGTCTGGAGCGAAGGCAGAATCGTGAGGAAAGTGTACACACCGCACGTGACGACCAAAACCAGTCACATGGGGAGAGCCACATGTCTCATGCAGAGAAGAACGAAGGCATGCAAAGAGAAATAGACAGGCTCAAAAGGGAGTTGCGCCATGCAAAGAGGAAGCGTAGCCCCTCGTATTCTGATGAAGATCTTGAGGACGAACAAGATGCTGGCTACAAACAGAAACATCGGACGCCGGTCAACGAATCCTTTACCTATGAAGAACTGCGTCATGATGGGAGGAGCTTTCAGGATCCCTTACTGAGGGGCGCAGGGAACGATGCTATGAGCAAAGCTCTAGATCAGATCTCCCGGTCTCCTTTTACACGAAATATCGAGGGTGCCAGACTTCCCAGGCGTTTCCACCAACCTACATTCACCATCTACAATGGCAGGACCGACCCAGTGGAACACGTGAGTTATTTCAACCAGCGAATGGCAGTTCACTCCAGGGACGAAGCCCTGATGTGCAAAGTTTTTCCCTCCAGTTTGGGACCAATAGCCATGAGATGGTTCGATAGTCTGAAGGCAAACACTATTAGCTCTTTCCAAGAGCTAACCCAGGCCTTTGGGTCTCGTTTCGTCACTTGCCGAAGGGTGCCCCAGTCCGTGGCCTCGCTGTTGTCTGTCAGCATGAAAGGGAACGAGACACTGAAGTCATATTCAGATAGATTCTGGGAAACATACAATGAGGTAGAGGAAGACTGTGAATCGATGGCTGTTAGCTCTTTTAAACTAGGCCTCCCCACTGAACATCCCTTGAGAACGTCTTTGACGCGCAAGCCTGCCACCAGCATACGCCAGTTGATGGACAGGATTGACAAGTACAAAAGAGTTGAGGAGGATCAGCAGCAGAGTAAGGGAAAGGAGAAGGTTATCCCTCAGGAGGGGAGGGATTTCAGGTCGGACAGGCAGAATCACAATAGGCCGAGGAAGGACTGGGCCGGGCAAAGCACAGCGAACTTTCAGACGGTCAACGCAGTTTTTCGCGAACCGGTGCACCAAGTCCTGGATAAGATAAAAAACGAATCATTCTTCAAAAGGCCGAACAAGATGGTGGGAAACCCTGAAAGGCGCAACCACAATTTTTACTGTCATTATCACCTGGACCACGGCCACACCACTGAGGACTGCAGGAGCTTGTGGGATCATTTGGACCAGCTGGTTGGCGAGGGCAGGTTGAAGCACCTCCTACACCACTCATATGGTCAAGGAAATCAAACCAGCACGGGGCCCAGAAGGGGTGATTTCGTAAAACCTCCTTTGGGAACGATCAATGTCATTTTTGCCGCACCAGGAAGGACAGGGTCTTGCCCATCCAGGATATTGTCAGTTGCTCGGATACCTTCGAATAAGGTTAACAGAGAGCCGAAGAGGCCTAGGACAGACGTCCCGGTTTTGGGTTTTTCGGAGGAAGACAAAATAGGAACTGTACAGCCGCATGATGATGCACTGGTAGTCACCCTGAGAATAGGCGGATACGACGTCAAAAGGGTGATGGTGGATGAGGGCAGCGCTGCAGAAATAATGTATCCAGATCTATATAGGGGGCTGAACTTGTCCCCCGAAGACTTGACTCCATACAGTTCACCTTTAGTCAGTTTCGATGGAAACGTGATCTTGCCGAAGGGGCAGATTAGACTGCCTGTGCAAACTGGTGCTGAGATTGTGGAGGTAGATTTCATAGTAGTGGATGCCTACTCACCCTACACCGCTATTGTAGGCAGACCTTGGCTTCATACCCTTGGGGCTGTGTCTTCCACCCTACACCAGAAGGTTAAGTACCCCTCTGAGGGGGTAGTTGAAGAAATTGGAGGGGATCAGGCTATGTCCAGGCAATGTCTAGTGGCAGCCATCCAGCACGAGCGGCATGCCGAGCCCTCGAATGGTGACAAGGAGAGTTTATAGCAATTAAGGTCTTCGGCGACGGAAACCGGAACCTCGGCCGGAGAAGCAGAGTGTGAAAGCTTGACAAGAATAGTTGTTGATAATAATCCGGAGAAGTTCTTTCAGGTCGGATCTATGCTGCCTCCTCAGGAGAAGGGAGAGTTGATAGAGTTCCTCAGGGGAAACATTGATGTATTTGCATGGGATCCTGCGGAGGCCCCGGGGGTAAGCCCAGATTTCATTTGCCACCATCTAAACGTAGATCCCACCATCATCCCCAAGAAACAACCGCTCCGGCGGCCATCGAAGGAACACGCAGATGCAGTCAGGGAGGAGGTAACGAGGCTCAAGCAGGCAGGGGCTATTAAGGAAATTTTTTACCCTGAATGGCTGGCCAACACAGTGGTGGTAAAAAAGAAAAGTGGGAAATGGCGGGTGTGCGTGGACTTCACTGATCTCAATAGAGCTTGTCCGAAGGATCCGTTTCCCATGCCGAAGATAGATCAACTAGTTGACGCTACCGTTGGGCACCCTCGGATGAGTTTCTTGGACGCCTTTCAAGGCTATCATCAGATACCACTGGCACTCGCCGACCAGAGCAAAATGGCTTTTGTAACCCCTATAGGAAATTACCACTACAAGGTAATGCCGTTTGGCTTGAAGAATGCTGGGGCTACCTATCAGAGAATGATGACCAGGATGTTTGAACCACAGCTGGGCAAAAGCATGGAGGTTTATATCGACGACATGGTGGTTAAAAGCAAGGTTATCACGGAACATATTGGGGACCTTCGGGACATCTTCGAGATTCTGAGGCGACACAGACTACGCTTGAATGCCTCCAAATGTTCGTTTGGCGTGGGATCGGGCAAGTTCCTGGGGTATATGGTCACTCATAGGGGAATCGAAGTTAACCCCGACCAGATAAAGGCCATCAACGACTTGCGAGCTCCTCGGAACCCCAAGGAGATCCAGAAGCTGACTGGGATGACCGCTGCCCTTAACAGATTCATTTCCAGATCAGCCGATAGGTGTAGGCCTTTTTTCTCGTTAATCAATAAGTGGAAGGATTTCAAGTGGACGGAGGAATGTGCCGTTGCTTTCCAGCAACTTAAGGACTACTTGGCTAGACCTCCCATCATGTCCAGTCCCGAGCCAGATGAAATCCTGTTCGCCTACATTGCTGTGGCTCCTAGTGCTGTTAGCTTGGTGCTGATCCGAACAGACTGTGGTGTGCAAAAACCCGTCTATTATGTGAGCAAATCGCTGCAGGAAGCTGAGACTCGTTATTTGCCCCTAGAGAAGGCCATTCTGGCTGTTGTGATGGGTACTATGAAACTGCCCCACTATTTTCAAGCTCATACCGTCATAGTCCTTACCCAGCTCCCACTTAGAACAATACTCCGAAGTGCGGACTACACAGGGAGAATCGCCAAGTGGGGGACGATGCTGGGGGCTTTTGATATTAAGTACATGCCCCGCACGTCGGTGAAGGGCCAGGTCCTTGCAGACTTGGTCACGGAATTCACAGAGCCCCCTTTAGACGAAGTAACCCCAACACTGACCCCTGAGAGTAGGACCGTTGGCATGGTCTCCTCACGGAACCCCTTGCCCTGGGAGGTGTACGTTGATGGCGCATCAAACCAAAGGGGCTCTGGAGTGGGGCTTGTGCTGTTAACCCCAGAAAGAATTACCATCGAAAAAGCTTTAAGACTGAATTTCTCAGCAACGAATAATGAGGCAGAATATGAGGCTCTACTGATGGGGATGAGGATGGTACGAAGGTTAGGGGGAAAGTCGCTTGAAGTACTCTCGGACTCGAGATTAATCGTCGGCCAAGTACAGGGAGAATTTGAGGCGAAGGACGAGAGGATGCAGGGGTACTTGAGCCTAGTTAAGTCCTTGCAATCAGAGTTTGAATATTTTAACCTGCGGCATATCCCCAGAAGTGGCAATACACACGCAGATTCATTGGCCACCCTCGCCACCTCTTCGGCACAGGCATTGCCGAGGGTTATCCTCATTGAGGATATGCAGGAGCCTACGGAAACAAGAAAAGAGTCACTCCAAGTCCACTGCGTTAGAGCCGACCCGTGCTGGATGGATCCCATCATCAAGTTCTTGAAGGATGATGTGTTGCCCGAAGGAAAAGAGGAAGCGGACAAAATACGAAGAAAGGCCACAAGGTTCTGGCTGTCCGAGGAACGGAAACTTTATAAACGTTCCTATTCGGGTCCGTACTTACTGTGCATGCGCCCTGAAGCGGCAGAGTCACTACTGGAAGAATTGCATGAAGGGATATGCGGAAGCCATACAGGAGGTAGGTCCTTGGCCCACCGGGCCATCACTCAGGGTTATTGGTGGCCGTGTATGCAGAGAGAGGCCCACGAATATGTAAAGAAGTGCGACCAATGTCAACGGTTTGCGCCGAACATACACCAGCCAGGTGGTAACCTCAATCCACTATCCAGCCCGTGGCCTTTTGCTCAATGGGGTCTGGACATCGTAGGCCCATTCCCTAAGGCAGCGGGAAACAGGAAGTACTTGCTGGTCGGGACGGACTATTTCACCAAGTGGGTAGAAGCCGAACCTCTTGCAAATATCAGGGACGTAGACGTGAAGAAGTTCATTTGGAAAAACATCGTCACCAGATTTGGAGTCCCACATACCCTCATCTCGGACAACGGGCTTCAGTTCGATAGCAAAGCTTTTAGAAGTTATTGCAATGAGTTGGGAATCACAAATAGATACTCCACCCCCGCCTACCCCCAGGGAAATGGGCAGGCCGAAGCTGTCAATAAAGTCATTGTTAACGGGCTAAAGAAGAGGCTGGATGATGCGAAGGGTAGATGGGTAGAAGAACTACCCCACGTATTGTGGGCATATAGGGCTACGCCTCGTAGGTCCATTGGGGAGACCCCCTTTTCGATGACCTATGGAGCTGAAGCTGTTATACCTCTCGAGACTGGGTTCCCTACCTACAGGACTAGCTATTTTAACCAAGCCGACAACGATGGACATTTGGAGAAGAGTTTGGATCTGATTGAGGAACGAAGGGAAAACGCAATGGTCCGATTGGCGCATTACCAGCAGAAACTCAAACAGGGCCATGACGCCAACGTGAGGTTGAGACCCCTTGAGCCTGGTAATCTGGTCCTTAGGAAGGTGGTAGGCAACGCAAAGAATCCAGCATGGGGAAAACTGGGGCCGAACTAGGAAGGTCCATATCGCATCACCTCAAAGGCCGGCATTGGGGCATACTTTCTAGAAGACCTGGACAATAATGTAGTGCCCAGGCCGTGGAATGTAAATAACCTCAAAAGGTACTACTATTAAATGAATTCTTCACTCAGCCATGATTGCATTTCTGTCAGGGTAGTTTCTCTCTGGTGTTTAAACTTAAATCCAATCATGCCTGTAGTCCTCGGACCAGATGATTTGGGTTAGTTAACACTCCTTTACGTTTCTCTCAAGTGTTTAAACTTAAATCCAATCATGCCTGTAGTCCTCGGACCAGATGATTTGGGTTAGTTAACACTCCTTTACGTTTCTCTCAAGTGTTTAAACTTAAATCCAATCATGCCTGTAGTCCTCGGACCAGATGATTTGGGTTAGTTAACACTCCTTTACGTTTCTCTCTGGTGTTTAAACTTAAACCCAATCATGCCTGTAGTCCTCGGACCAGATGATTTGGGTTAGTTAACACTCCTTTACGTTTCTCTCAAGTGTTTAAACTTAAACCCAATCATGCCTGTAGTCCTCGGACCAGATGATTTGGGTTAGTTAACACTCCTTTACGTTTCTCTCAAGTGTTTAAACTTAAATCCAATCATGCCTGTAGTCCTCGGACCAGATGATTTGGGTTAGTTAACACTCCTTTACGTTTCTCTCTAGTGTTTAAACTTAAATCCAATCATGCCTGTAGTCCTCGGACCAGATGATTTGGGTTAGTTAACACTCCTTTACGTTTCTCTCTAGTGTTTAAACTTAAATCCAATCATGCCTGTAGTCCTCGGACCAGATGATTTGGGCTAGTTAACACTCCCTTAAGTTTCTCGTGTTTAAACTTAAATCCAATCATGCCTGCAGTCCTCGGACCAGATGATTTGGGTTAGTTAACACCAAGTTTCTCAAGTGTTTTCAACTTTAGTTCAATCATGCCTGTAGTCCTCGGACCAAATGGGTTGGATTCGTTGACACATTTATGTTCCTCTTAAGTGTTTAGACTTTATTTTAATCACGCCTGTAGTCCTCGGACCAGATGTTTTGGGTTGATTAATATATTCTTCGAACAATTCTCACTAGTGTTTAGTTGACAACCGCCCACATAATTAATTGGTTGACGGAGTATGTAGACTTAGGTAAACGTTACGTCAAACATAATTATCATTGTTAACCATAAAGACAGAAACATATTCTAAAAAAAAAAAAAAAAAAAAAAAAAAAAAAAGAAAAAGTAACAAAGAACAAAAGCAAACTATTTCATTGCAAGGGCAGTTTCATTACAAAATAGGCGATACAGGGTCCTAACTATTACACAGCCCTAACATCCTAAGCCTTGTCTTGAGACATCGGATCCGTTGTTGGTAGACTACCCGCATCTCCAATCTGAAGGGGTGCTGGGTTTGCCTCAGTCTGGACTGAGAGATCCTGACCGGCCGAGGGAGCTTCCGAGGCATCTGGCAGGTCACTTATATCAGGGTGGTAATAGATGCTCTCGGGTTGCCTTAGGGCAGACTCCGCGGGGACTCCAGCCGCATCAAGGCATTTGCCCCATGTAATTGCGCAGTAGTCTCTGCACACTTTGGCTAACTCCTCGGCCAGCCTAGATTGGGTCTCTTGCACCCCCAGCATGTAGGCAGCCTGTTTCTCGGCCTCAACTGCTTCCTTGGCCAACTGAGCGTCCTCCTTGGCCAACTTAGCAGCATCCCTGGCTTTGGCTAGCTCGGCCCGCAGCTCCTTCACCGCCGCCCTCTCTGTTTCCAGATTGGTCTCGGTGACGTATAATTTCTGCCGCTGATCCTCGGCCTGCTTCTCGGCATTCTTCAGGCCTGCCTCAGCGCTTCTCCTTGCCTTCACCTCCTCCTTCAGCTCCTCGGAGATGCGGGCGTAGTCGTCCTTCGCCTTGCCCAATGCCTTCTCCACCTCCTCCCTTGATCGAGCCTCAGCCTGCACTTTAATCTCCTTTTCTTTGTTCCATTCTTCCGCCACAAAAATTTGCTGAGCGATCTGCATGGCAACCAAAGAGTTTTGCGTTAAGTAGCGAAAGCACATAAAGGCTACGAAATAGTCACTTATCTCACCATGCCTAAATCCCTTTTTAGGGACAAGAAAAGCTCCTGTTCGGAGAAGCGCCGATAGGACTCCATGTCCTTCGGAAGGAGGAGAGGCTTCTCCAACGCATCTGCTATGCGCCCTGCTTTCCCCCCAGCATAGTTTCGCAGGGACGCATCGTGTGGGATGGCGGCGCCATCCAATGTGAGCTTTGGAGACCACGCCCGAGTCCTCCGCCGCACGTCTGCGACCTGGTCTTCTTCTCGGCTCTCCGTAGAAGACGCCCGTTTGCCCCTAGTATCATGGGACGTCTTCTGTTGTTTGGGGCCCTTCGGAGGGACCACCTCCCCCTCCTCAACATCAGTCACCTCTGTTACCACCCTTTTCTTCTTCAGATCGGGTAGCGCTTTTAGCCCAAGATCCTTTGGGGCTGGAGGAGGGGGTGGTGGTGGAAGGTTGACCTTAGGCTGGGAGGTGCCAGCGCCAGTACCTTTGGCCACATCCTTTGACTTCCGGTTTTTCAACAAGGACGATAGGCTCTGCATGTCTTCGTCAGAATCGTCTGGCAGGGCTAGATTTAAGAGCGGAGCAGCAGAATGCCTATCAAGTGCCTCTCCGGTAGACAAAATTTCGACTTCCCCCGAGTCTTCCTCTTCGAACTTGAACTGGTCGATCTGCTGATCAAGCGAGGGGGTAAAGGAAGCCCTTTCCTCCTCTACTACCGGTTCAAGGGGAACTTGTCGGACGGGCTGGACGAGCACCGGTATACCTTGCGGATTAGGATGGGGCACTGGGGCAAGGTCGAAGGGGGCTAAAAAGGTCTTTCGTGCCACGTCAATGCGGTTTATTCGGCGATCCCCGTATGTTATTGCGTTGCCTCTCGGCTGGATTTCAGTCTTCGGGGTGTAGTTGAGTATGAGGGGAACAAACCTAAGCTCACCGTCTTCACTCACGAAAATCTCTGACCGAAGGAGGTAGTTTAAGGCCGCAGTATTCGTGAGACTCAGCCGAGGAGCTACGTACCTTCTATCTGTAAACATAGCGATAGAACTCAGAGGATTGCAATATGGCAAAAGAAAGTCCGAACAGCTAAAAAAAAATTTTTTTTATTAGAAAAGCTCAAGGGGGAATGTCCCACCTGGCGCTCCTAGCTGGGTTGGGCAATGAATCCCATCATGCCAGGCACCCGAGACGATCAGGTAATCGTCCTTCATCCCTTTGTTGGACTTGGGGAGACCAGAGAGGAGTCTGACGACATCGGATCGGGACTTTAGATAGTATCCCGCCCCTTCTTGTTTATGACATTCGTACATGTGTACCACATCGTGCCAAGTCATTCCCAAGCCCAACTGGCGGTTTAGCTCATCAACTGCACCTAAAATTCTAAATGTGTTGGGTGCGCACTGGTCAGGACTAAGCCTATGGGCGATAAGGTAATTTCTGGTGATTGGGCCCATGGGAATGGTCATCCCTCCCTCCAGGAAGGCGATAATGGGGATTATCACCTCACCCTCCTCGCGGTCCAGTAATAGCCCCTCCGTGGAGCAATACCTTAAATCCACTTCCCGAGGGATGCGATATGTCTCCCTAAATTTCTTTATCTGGGAGGGACTGTTCACTAGGTATTCAAATCTACCCATTGATTAATAAGTTTAAAGTGAGGGAAACGCGGAACAGCGACTGAAGAGAATCTACCAATGGCCGAAGAGGCAAACTAAGTAGATTTCAATAAATCTCGAAGAAAGGAACTTATGTCGGTTTGGATTGGAGAATGTTTTTCCTTGGCCTTGCGGAAAGATCGTAGTGGATTCTGGAATGAGTTGAAGCAGATGATAGGTAGAGCTTTGAGAGTCTGAACGCTTGAGTTCGCTGGGGGTCTGACGCTTGCAAAATGAGAAGACAATCCCCTCCAGGACTTTATATAGTGGCAGGAAAAGTAGTGGGACTTATCCCGCCCGAAATTTTGAGGACAATCTCGACCGTTGATTTGAAATGAGCCGCTAGATTTCAGGGACAAGACGCCGCCTGGAGCAATTAATGATGCCTCGGAAACAGCGCGACAGCAGCGGTTATAAAGAAGGCGCCCAAACTCATGCGCACACGTGCGGAATCAAAATCCAGTGCCTCCATTCGTCAAAAGGTCAAAACCCCACTTTTTCTCTTCGGATGCGAGGTAAAAAGTGAAATTTTGAGGGGCTATTGTGGGTGAGAAAGCCCGACGCCACATGATGGGCCTGAGGCCCAGTTCAAATACGACTCACTGTCCGAAGAGGTTAAATGTATCAATGCTTTGCCATCCTGGCGGAAGCACAGCCCGTAAATAAAAAACGCTCCGTCCGAAGACAACCTGGTATGGCCGAAGAGATCCTACTTAATGGAGCAGCCCAGAACTTGATCGGGTAGCTGTGCTGAAGGTCTCCCTCCCAGGACGGAACTTCGAGCATGTCTAACTGCGTAGCTATCACGAAATGTCCTGCCAATAAAGCTGTCACCGCCACATTTAATGCACTGCAGCAACTTTCCTGGCCGCATTTATGTGGAGAAGACACCTGAACAGTGCGTCTTCACCCACCACCACTCACTGCAGGTTAAAGCAGACGCCTGATGTGACTAGTACTCAAGTGGGTGTCTGGATGGAGGACAAGTGTGCGGTGAAGATGGGAAAAGGGGGTCTATATAAGGGAAGCAAGTCTCGCAGAGTGGAGGGGGGGAAAAAATTGTATTTACTAAGCCTTTAAATAGAAAACCTCTTCGGACTACAGGGGTTCATCCCGTTAAAGGCTTGACTCAATCCATCTCTTTGTTATTAGTTTTTGTTCATCTGGACCGTTGCTAAATCCACCATTAGCCCAGTTGTTTGTCCCATTCTCTACAAATTTATTGTGGGAAATTTGGTGGGCTCATCATATAAAGTTTTGGTGCCTGGCCCAACAAATTTTGACCCTACATCAACCATGAGAAAACCAAAGTTATCAATTCTGTTTTAATTATTGTTTTAGTTTGTCTATTCAAATGAAATATTGTGATATCAATTTATTTCAATATACCATTTTAGGATAATTATTAATTTTATAATATATTTTTATAATACAAAATAAATATACCGAAAGTGTTCATCACATACTCACATAGTCTACACCATTTTAAAGTATAAATTGAAAACCAAATAATATACATTGTTAATATCATCGCTACATGAATTAGCAAGAGTGGAGAAGAAAAAGAAGGCAAAAATATAAAAGAAAAAAAGGTAAAAGAATTAAAATAAAAAAGATGAGAAACGTCAGCTAGCGTCAAAGATAACATTTACTCCCTCACAAATTAGTCAAGCGTTTCCATCTAGTCTATTAAAGAATCCCAAAGGAATGACCTTTCTGGGCACACCTTGCCCAGCATGGTCTTCAGATTCCTATTGTAAGCTTTTCTTGGAATTCAGACCAAACCTCCGGGATTTGCTGATGCACATAACGAAAATCTAAGCATCTAGCCATCAAGACAAAATGGAAATTAAAAAGACAAAAGATAATTTACCTTTGTCAGCCATAATATGTAAGTGGCAGAATATGTGGCTTGCGCTTGGAAATCCTCAAAGTCATTATCCGGAACAGTTGAGCAAGAGTTGAGGAGATGCAACTCATTATTAATAAAGGAATTGAAGCTGTTAATTGTGCTGATCTTTAGCTCAGAATGGGAGGATACATCATGGAGATTGGTTGCAAATTGCTTCATCCAATACAAAGAAAGGAAGCGGCGATGAAGCCAAAGTGCCTGTTTGAAATGAAAGTCATTAGATAAAAACTCTTAAATAATAGGATCATTAATGGAGTACTTTAAAAAAGGTCAAGCACCCGCATGGAACCACTTTTCTTTTTTTCTTTTTCTTTTTCTTTTAATATATGATCGGACCACAAAATTTCTTGTTACAAAGATAGACTCCATTTCTTTGATTGAAGAAATGACATCATGAACAAAGGTACTGCAATAAGAAAGTCTCATAATGCAATAACTCATATGTTGGTGGACTACAGTTCTTAAAAATACTTCATTTTCTAGGGGTGAGGGGTTGTTATGTATCTGAAATGCTAGTATAGTGTAAAACAGAGACCATGGGTATTTAGTTGATTCCTGGATAACAGCATCAAAACAATACAACAATCAGATATCTTCTTTAGTTGGGGGAAGAATCCACAAATGAGAGAATTGGATTTGGCTAGACAATATGTAGTTAGTACAGATTATCAATGTTATCACGCTACAATCTGCAAACATTAAGGTGACAGGAAGATTACAGATCCTTTTTCAGATCTATGTACAATTACCAAGCTTAACCCCACCAATTTCAGGGTTGAGAACAATCATCTCCTATATAAAGAGTCTGCCGATTAATAATAAAAAAATGACAAAGTTTATCTACAAAATTAGTTGTAACTTAAGGTTACAACCGAACTCAATATCTTTTTATTAGAGGTAAATTTTGACAAATTCATCATTAGATTACATCTTCTTATATCATCCGTACTTGCAAAATTTTTAGAAAATTAAAGATCAATAGTTATGTCATCAATAAATTGTTCAAATTTTTGTAGTTTAAAATTATGCATAAAATATAAACTTATAGATCATATCTATCTATATATTACTAAAAGCTGAAGCGTAGCGTTTAATGTTGTTGCTCTCACGTTGTGCCACATCAGCTTCTACGACATTTTTAAAAAAATATATAATTTGTCCTACAATTTTAAAATGGTTTTTACAATTTTTAGCCCTATGAATGTAGCCCACTACTTATTTATTTACTTCCACTATCACCTTATAATAAATCCAGCTCACTATTTATTTATTTACTTCTACTATCACTTTATAATAAATCTATATAATTAATCCAGCCTACCTCATATTTATTTAGTTCCACTATCAAGCCCAACCCAAAGCCTTTTCAGTTTAACTTTAGAGGTTTGTGTGAGCCTTTTCAACTTAAAAAAAAAAAAAAAAAAAAAAAAAAAAAAAAAAAAAAAAAAGATAACAACAACAACAACGTTGAAGCCTTTCAAGCTTTAGGGTTTTTTTTTTTTTTTTTTTTTTTTTTCAATTTTCCTATAATTGTTTTTAACATTTATTTTTTTAATATTTACACTTCTCCAACCTTTCTCTCTCCCTTACCATTTCATCTCCCTATTACTTTTTCAATCTTTCTCCCTCCCTTACCTTTTCATCTTTCCACTATCCTCTACATTAATATCATTCTTCCTCTTTCCTTTCATCTTCCTTTATTTTTGTCTCTTCTTATTCACACTTTCTTACTATAAATTTGTCACTATCTCTTCTATTCAATGCTTAATTTTCCCTCACAAAAAAAAAAAAAAAAAAGGCTCTCTCTCTCTCTCTCTCTCTCTCTCTCTCTCTCTCTCTCTCTAAATTTTTTGGTGGATTTTTTTATTTTTCTTGCATCTTTACTTTAGGTTGATAATTTTTTATATTCTTTAAAACTCTATTTTGGGTTAATGTGATTTAGTTTTGTTTTTTAAATTGTTGTTGTTGTTTTTATTTTTATTTTTTATTTTTTTTATTGTTAAATGTTATCCTATTGCGTTCTAAAGAATTAAATATAGCATATAAAAATATAATATTATTCTATTACATAGCATGATTTGGATAATTTGGTATTTATTCTGTTACATAGCATGATTTTTTATATTGCTCAATTTAGATGATAAACTAGGAGATTTTACTAATTTTTGTTTATTTTTTAATCTTTTGTGGTGGACAAAGTACTCTTAATAGTTGTATTAGAAGTACTCTATAATGCCATTCATTTAAAGAAAAGCAAAGGTTAGCCAAACGAAAATAGTCAGTGACAAATTTTAACTTTTGCAATTTTATTTTAATTATTATTATTTTATAACAATACATGTATAGAAATTTAATTCTTAGATTTTGTTAATAATTGTTTATTTGATAATATGTTTTGGGTGGCCGAAATTATAATTTCTACAAAGAAAATAACCTTAATATATTATCAAATACAAAAATTTATCCTAATATTGGTTCAATTAATCATTGTTAAGTTTTATTAATTTTTTTT
Source organism: Quercus gilva (assembly GCA_023621385.1). NCBI lineage: Eukaryota > Viridiplantae > Streptophyta > Magnoliopsida > Fagales > Fagaceae > Quercus > Quercus gilva. The sequence continues at coordinate 49,948,872 of CM042475.1, forward strand.
AGTTTACGTTTTTTTGGTGTTTTGGATTGTTCCTATATTACATTTATGATTCTTCCTATAATAAATAAAAATATAATTACGAAATACATTACTCATTATTAGATTAATTTAAATTGTAAAAAAAAAAATTTAATAAAATCATATAAAAATAATTATCACGCGCAACGCGTGGGTTTGTGGCTAGTAATAAATAATATCTGATTGACACAAAATTTAACATGTGTATTGAGAGCATAAAGAACATGCAATTCAACGGTTAGATAATTCCTCATAAAAAAAAAAAATTCAACGGTTAGTGTAGGGTCAAAATTTGTTGGGCCAGGCACCAAGACTTTTATATGATGAGCCCTCCAAATTTCCCACAATAAATTTGTAGAGAATGGGCCAAACAACTGGGCTAATGGTGGATTTTAGCAACGGTCCAGATGAACAAAAACTAATAACAAAGACAGATTGAGTCAAGTTCTTTGACGGGATGAAACCCTGTAGTCCGAAGAGTTTTTTTTTATTTAAATGCTAAGTCAATACAATTTTTTCCTCCACCTACTCTGCGAGACTTGCTTCCCTTATATAGACCCCCTTTTCCCATCTTCACCGCACACTTGTCCTCCATCCAGACACCCACTTGAGTACTAGTCACATCAGCCGTCTGCTTTAACCTGCAGTGAGTGGTGGTGGGTGAAGACGCACTGTTCAGGTGTCTTCTCCACATAAATGCGGCCAGGAAAGTTGCTGCAGTGCATTAAATGTGGCGGTGACAGCTTTATTGGCGAGACATTTTGTGATAGCTACGCAGTCAGACATGCTCGAAGTTCCGTCCTGGGAGGGAGACCTTCAGCACAGCTACCCGATCAAGTTCTGGGCTGCTCCCTCAAGTAGGATCTCTTCGGCCATATTGGGTTGTCTTCGGACGGAGTTTTTTTTATCAACGGGCTGTGCTTCCGCCAGGATGGCAGAGCATTGATACATTTAACCTCTTCGGACAGTGAGTCGTATTTGAACTGGGCCTCAGGCCCATCATGTGATGTCGGGCTTTCTCACCCACAATAGCCCCTCAAAATTTCACTTTTTACCTCACATCCGAAGAGAAAAAGTGGGGTTTTGACCTTTTGACAAATGGAGGCACTGGATTTTTGATTCTGCACGTGTGCGCATGAGTTTGGGCGCCTTCTTTATAACCGCTGCTGTCGCGCTGTTTCCGAAGCATCATTAATTGCTCCAGGCGGCGTCTTGTCCCTGAGATCTAGCGGCTCATTTCAAATCAACGGTCGAGATTGTCCTCAAAATTTCGGGCGGGATAAGTCCCACTACTTTTCCTGCCACTATATAAAGTCCTGGAGGGAACTGTCTTCTCACTTTGCAAGCGTCAGACTTTCAGCGAACTCAAGCGTTCAGACTCTCAAAGCTCTACCTATCATCTGCTTCAATTCTTTCCAGAATCCACTACGATCTTTCCGCAAGGCCAAGGAAAAACAACCTCCGATCCAAACCGACGTAAGTTCCTTTCTTCGAGATTTTCTGAAATCTACTCAGTTTGCCTCTTCGGCCATTGGTAGATTCTCTTCAGTCGCTGTTCCGCGTTTCCCTCACTTTAAACTTTATTAATCAATGGGTAGATTTGAATACCTAGTGAACAGTCCCTCCCAGATAAAGAAATTTAGGGCGATGTATCGCATCCCTCGAGAAGTGGGTTTGAGGTATTGCTCCACGGAGGGGCTATTACTGGACCGCGAGGAGGGTGAGGTGATAATCCCCATTATCGCCTTCCTGGAGGGAGGGATGACCATTCCCATGGGTCCAATCACCAGAAATTACCTTATCGCCCATAGGCTTAGTCCTGACCAGTGCGCACCCAACACATTTAGAATTTTAGGTGCAGTTGATGAGCTAAACCGCCAGTTGGGCTTGGGACTGACTTGGCACGATGTGGTACACATGTACGAATGTCATAAACAAGAAGGGGCGGGATACTATCTAAAGTCCCGATCCGATGTCGTCAGACTCCTCTCTGGTCTCCCCAAGTCCAACAAAGGGATGAAGGACGATTACCTGATCGTCTCGGGCGCCTGGCATGATGGGATTCATTGCCCAACCCAGCTAGGAGCGCCAGGTGGGACATTCCCCCTTGAGCTTTTCTAATAGTTTGAACAAAAAAAATTTTTTTTAGCTGTTCGGACTTTCTTTTGCCATATTGCAATCCTGAGTTCTATTGCTATGTTTACAGATAGAAGGCACGTAGCTCCTCGGCTGAGTCTCACGAACACTGCGGCCTTAAACTACCTCCTTCGGTCAGAGATTTTCGTGAGTGAAGACGGTGAGCTTAGGTTTGTTCCCCTCATACTCAACTACACCCCGAAGACCGAAATCCAGCCGAGAGGCAACGCAATAACATTCGGGGATCGCCGAATAAATCGCATTGACGTGGCACGAAAGACCTTTTTAGCCTCCTTCGACCTTGCCCCCGTGCCCCATCCTAATCCGCAAGATATACCGCTGCTCGTCCAGCCCGTCCGACAAGTTCCCCTTGAACCGGTAGTAGAGGAGGAAAAGGCTTCCTCTACCCCCTCGCTTGATCAGCAGATCGACCAGTTCAAGTTCGAAGAGGAAGACTCGGGGGAAGTCGAAATTTTGTCTGCCGGAGAGGCACTTGATAGGCATTCTGCTGCTCCGCTCTTAAATCTAGCCCTGCCAGACGATTCTGACGAAGACATGCAGAGCCTATCGTCCTTGTTGAAAAACCGGAAGTCAAAGGACGTGGCCAAAGGTACTGGCGTTGGCACCTCCCAGCCTAAGGTCAACCTTCCACCACCACCCCCTCCTCCAGCCCCAAAGGATCTTGGGCTAAAAGCGTTACCCGATCTGAAGAAGAAAAGGGTGGTAACAGAGGTAACTGATGTTGAGGAGGGGGAGGTGGTCCCTCCGAAGGGCCCCAAACAACAGAAGACGTCCCATGATACTAGGGGCAAACGGGCGTCTTCTGTGGAGAGCCGAGAAGAGGAACAGGTCGCAGACGTGCGGCGGAGGACTCGGGCGTGGTCTCCAAAGCTCACATTGGATGGCGCCTCCATCCCACACGATGCGTCCCTGCGAAACTATGCAGGGGGGAAAGCAGGGCGCATAGCGGATGCGCTGGAGAAGCCTCTCCTTCTTCCGAAGGACATGGAGTCCTATCGGCGCTTCTCCGAACAGGAGCTTTTCTTGTCCCTAAAAAGGGATTTAGGCATGGTGAGATAAGTGACTCTTTCGTAGCCTTTAATGCGCTTTCGCTATTTAACGCAAAACTCTTTGGTTGCCATGCAGATCGCTCAGCAAATCTTTGTGGCGGAAGAATGGAACAAGGAAAAGGAGATTAAAGTGCAGGCTGAGGCCCGATCAAGGGAGGAGGTGGAGAAGGCCTTGGGCAAGGCGAAGGACGACTACGCCCGCATCTCTGAGGAGCTGAAGGAGGAGGTGAAGGTAAGGAGAAGCGCTGAGGCAGGCCTGAAGAATGCCGAGAAGCAGGCCGAGGATCAGCGGCAGAAACTATACGTCACCGAGACCAATCTGGAAACAGAGAGGGCGATGGTGAACGAGCTGCGGGCCGAGCTAGCCAAAGCCAGGGATGCTGCTAAGTTGGCCAAGGAGGACGCTCAGTTGGCCAAGGAAGCGGTTGAGGCCAAGGAAGCGGTTGAGGCCGAGAAACACGCTACCTACATGCTGGGGGTGCAAGAGACCCAAACTAGGCTGGCCGAGGAGTTAGCCAAAGTGTGCAGAGACTACTGCGCAATTACATGGGGCAAATGCCTTGATGCGGCTGGAGTCCCCGCGGAGTCTGCCCTAAGGCAATCCGAGAGCATCTATTTCCACCCTGATATAAGTGACCTGCCAGATCCCTCGGAAGCTCCCTCGGCCGGTCAGGATCTCTCCGTACAGACTGAGGCAAACCCAGCCCCCCTTCAAATTGGAGATGCGGGTAGTCTACCAACAACGGATCCGATGCCTCAAGACAAGGCTTAGGATGTTAGGGCTGTGTAATAGTTAGGACCCTGTATCGCCTATTTTGTAATGAAACTGCCCTTGCAATGAAATAGTTTGCCTTTGTTCTTTGTTGCTTCTTTTCTTTTTTAGAATATGTTTGTCTTTATGGTTAACAATGATAATTATGTTTGACGTAACGTTTACCTAAGTCTACATACTCCGTCAGCCAATTAATTATGTGGGCGGTTGTCAACTAAACGCTAGTGAGAATTGTTCGAACATATTAATCAACCCAAAACATCCGGTCCGAGGACTATAGGCATGATTAAAATAAAGTCTAAACACTTAAGAGGAACATAAATATGTCAACGAATCCAAACCATCTGGTCCGAGGATTACAGGCATGATTGAACTAAAGTTGAAAACACTTGAGAAACGGCGTTTATCTAACCCAAATCATCTGGTTCGAGGACTACAGGCATGAGTGGATTTAAGTTTAAGCACTTAAGAGAAACGTAAAGGAGTGTTAACTAACCCAAATCATCTGGTCCGAGGACTACAGGCATGATTGGATTTAAATTTAAACACTTGAGAGAAACGTAAAGGTGTTAACTAACCCAAATCATCTGGTCCGAGGACTACAGGCATGATTGGATTTAAGTTTAAACACTTGAGAGAAACGTAAAGGAGTGCTAACTAACCCAAATCATCTGGTCCGAGGACTACAGGCATGAGTGGATTTAAGTTTAAACACCTGAGAGAAACGTAAGGGAGTGTTAACTAACCCAAATCATCTGGTCCGAGGACTACAGGCATGAGTGGATTTAAGTTTAAACACTTGAGAGACTTAAGGGAGTGTTAACTAACCCAAATCATCTGGTCCGAGGACTACAGGCATGAGTGGATTTAAGTTTAAACACCTGAGAGAAACGTAAGGGAGTGTTAACTAACCCAAATCATCTGGTCCGAGGACTACAGGCATGAGTGGATTTAAGTTTAAACACTTGAGACTTAAGGGAGTGTTAACTAACCCAAATCATCTGGTCCGAGGACTACAGGCATGATTGGATTTAAGTTTAAACACGAGAAACTTAAGGGAGTGTTAACTAACCCACATCATCTGGTCCGAGGACTACAGGCATGAGTGGATTTAAGTTTAAACACTTGAGAGACTTAAGGGAGTGTTAACTAACCCAAATCATCTGGTCCGAGGACTACAGGCATGATTGGATTTAAGTTTAAACACCAGAGAGAACTACCCTGACAGAAATGCAATCATGGCTGAGTGAAGAATTCATTTAATAGTAGTATCTTTTGAGGTTATTTACATTCCACGGCCTGGGCACTACATTATTGTCCAAGTCCTCTAGAAAGTATGCCCCAATGCCGGCCTTTGAGGTGATGTGATATGGACCTTCCCAGTTCGGCCCCAGTTTTCCCCATGCTGGATTCTTTGCGTTGCCTACCACCTTCCTCAGGACCAGATCACCAGGCTCAAGGGGTCTCAACCTCACGTTGGCGTCATGGCCCTGTTTGAGTTTCTGCTGGTAATGCGCCAATCAGACCATTGCGTTTTCCCTTCGTTCCTCAATCAGATCCAGACTCTTCTCTAGATGTCCATCGTTGTCGGCTTGGTTGAAATAGCTAGTCCTGTAGGTAGGGAACCCGGTCTCGAGAGGTATAACAGCTTCAGCTCCATAGGTCATCGAAAAGGGGGTCTCCCCAGTGGACCTACGAGGCGTAGTCCTATATGCCCATAATACGTGGGGTAGTTCTTCTATCCATCTACCCTTCGCATCATCCAGCCTCTTTTTTAGCCCGTTAACAATGACTTTATTGACAGCTTCGGCTTGCCCATTTCCCTGGGGGTAGGCGGGAGTGGAGTATCTATTTGTGATTCCCAACTCATTGCAATAACTTCTAAAAGCTTTGCTATCGAACTGAAGCCCGTTGTCCGAGATGAGGGTATGTGGGACTCCAAATCTGGTGACGATATTTTTCCAAATGAACTTCTTCACATCTACGTCCCTGATATTTGCAAGAGGTTCGGCTTCTACCCACTTGGTGAAATAGTCCGTCCCGACCAGCAAGTACTTCCTGTTTCCCGCTGCCTTAGGGAACGGGCCTACGATGTCCAGACCCCATTGAGCAAAAGGCCACGGGCTGGATAGTGGATTGAGGTTACCACCTGGCTGGTGTATGTTCGGCGCAAACCGTTGGCATTGGTCGCACTTCTTTACATATTCGTGGGTCTTTCTCTGCATACACGGCCACCAATAACCCTGGGTGATGGCCCGGTGGGCCAAGGACCTACCTCCTGTATGGCTTCCGCATATCCCTTCATGCAATTCTTCCAGTAGTGACTCTGCCGCTTCAGGGCGCATGCACAGTAAGTACGGACCCGAATAGGAACGTTTATAAAGTTTCCGTTCCTCGGACAGCCAGATACTTGTGGCCTTTCTTCGTATTTTGTCCGCTTCCTCTTTTCCTTCGGGCAACACATCATCCTTCAAGAACTTGATGATGGGATCCATCCAGCACGGGTCGGCTCTGACGCAGTGGACTTGGAGTGACTCTTTTCTTGTTTCCGTAGGCTCCTGCATATCCTCAATGAGGATAACCCTCGGCAATGCCTGTGCCGAAGAGGTGGCGAGGGTGGCCAATGAATCTGCGTGTGTATTGCCACTTCTGGGAATGTGCCGCAGGTTAAAATATTCAAACTCTGATTGCAAGGACTTAACTAGGCTCAAGTACCCCTGCATCCTCTCGTCCTTCGCCTCAAATTCTCCCTGTACTTGGCCGACGATTAATCTCGAGTCCGAGAGTACTTCAAGCGACTTTCCCCCTAACCTTCGTACCATCCTCATCCCCATCAGTAGAGCCTCATATTCTGCCTCATTATTCGTTGCTGAGAAATTCAGTCTTAAAGCTTTTTCGATGGTAATTCTTTCTGGGGTTAACAGCACAAGCCCCACTCCAGAGCCCCTTTGGTTTGATGCGCCATCAACGTACACCTCCCAGGGCAAGGGGCTTCGTGAGGAGACCATGCCAACGGTCCTACTCTCAGGGGTCAGTGTTGGGGTTACTTCGTCTAAAGGGGGCTCTGTGAATTCCGCGACCAAGTCTGCAAGGACCTGGCCCTTCACCGACGTGCGGGGCATGTACTTAATATCAAAAGCCCCCAGCATCGTCCCCCACTTGGCGATTCTCCCTGTGTAGTCCGCACTTCGGAGTATTGTTCTAAGTGGGAGCTGGGTAAGGACTATGACGGTATGAGCTTGAAAATAGTGGGGCAGTTTCTTAGTACCCATCACAACAGCCAGAATGGCCTTCTCTAGGGGCAAATAACGAGTCTCAGCTTCCTGCAGCGATTTGCTCACATAATAGACGGGTTTTTGCACGCCACAGTCTGTTCGGATCAGCACCAAGCTAACAGCACTAGGAGCCACAGCGATGTAGGCGAACAGGATTTCATCTGGCTCGGGGCTGGACATGATGGGAGGTCTAGCCAAGTAGTCCTTAAGTTGCTGGAAAGCAACGGCACATTCCTCCGTCCACTTGAAATCCTTCCACTTATTGATTAACGAGAAAAAAGGCCTACACCTATCGGCTGATCTGGAAATGAATCTATTAAGGGCAGCGGTCATCCTAGTCAGCTTCTGGATCTCCTTGGGGTTCCGAGGGGCTCGCAAGTCGTTGATGGCCTTTATCTGGTCGGGGTTAACTTCGATTCCCCTATGAGTGACCATATACCCCAGGAACTTGCCCGACCCCACGCCAAACGAACATTTGGAGGCATTCAAGCGTAGTCTGTGTCGCCTCAGAATCTCGAAGATGTCCCGAAGGTCCCCAATATGTTCCGTGATAACCTTGCTTTTAACCACCATGTCGTCGATATAAACCTCCATGCTTTTGCCCAGCTGTGGTTCAAACATCCTGGTCATCATTCTCTGATAGGTAGCTCCAGCATTCTTCAAGCCAAACGGCATTACCTTGTAGTGGTAATTTCCTATAGGGGTTACGAAAGCCGTTTTGCTCTGGTCGGCTAGTGCCAGTGGTATCTGATGATAGCCTTGAAAGGCGTCCAAGAAACTCATCCGAGGGTGCCCAACGGTAGCGTCAACTAGTTGATCTATCTTCGGCATGGGAAACGGATCCTTCGGACAAGCTCTATTGAGATCAGTGAAGTCCACGCACACCCGCCATTTCCCACTTTTCTTTTTTACCACCACTGTGTTGGCCAGCCATTCGGGGTAAAAAATTTCCTTAATAGCCCCTGCCTGCTTGAGCTTCGTTACCTCCTCCCTGACTGCATCTGCGTGTTCCTTCGATGGTCGCCGGAGCGGTTGTTTCTTGGGGATGATGGTGGGATCTACGTTTAGATGGTGGCAAATGAAATCTGGGCTTACCCCCGGGGCCTCCGCAGGATCCCATGCAAATACATCAATGTTTCCCCTGAGGAATTCTATCAACTCCCCCTTCTCCTGAGGAGGCAGCATAGATCCGACCTGAAAGAACTTCTCTGGATTATTATCAACAACTATTCTTGTCAAGCTTTCGCACTCTGCTTCTCCGGCCGAGGTTCCGGTTTCTGTCGCCGAAGACCTTAATTGCTATAAACTTTCCTTGTCACCATTTGAGGGCTCGGCATGCCGTTCGTGCTGGATGGCTGCCACTAGACATTGCCTGGACATAGCCTGATCCCCTCGAATTTCTTCAACTACCCCCTCAGAGGGGTACTTAACCTTCTGGTGTAGGGTGGAAGACACAGCCCCAAGGGTATGAAGCCAAGGTCTGCCTACAATAGCGGTGTAGGGTGAGTAGGCATCCACCACTATGAAATCTACCTCCACAATCTCAGCACCAGTTTGCACAGGCAGTCTAATCTGCCCCTTCGGCACGATCACGTTTCCATCGAAACTGACTAAAGGTGAACTGTATGGAGTCAAGTCTTCGGGGGACAAGTTCAGCCCCCTATATAGATCTGGATACATTATTTCTGCAGCGCTGCCCTCATCCACCATCACCCTTTTGACGTCGTATCCTCCTATTCTCAGGGTGACTACCAGTGCATCATCATGCGGCTGTACAGTTCCTATTTTGTCTTCCTCCGAAAAACCCAAGACCGGGACGTCTGTCCTAGACCTCTTCGGCTCTCTGTTAACCTTATTCGAGGGTATCCGAGCAACTGACAATATCCTGGATGGGCAAGACCCTGTCCTTCCTGGTGCGGCAAAAATGACATTGATCGTTCCCAAAGGAGGTTTTACGAAATCACCCCTTCTGGGCCCCGTGCTGGTTTGATTTCCTTGACCATATGAGGGGTGTAGGAGGTGCTTCAACCTGCCCTCACCAACCAGCTAGTCCAAATGATCCCACAAGCTCCTGCAGTCCTCAGTGGTGTGGTCGTGGTCCAGGTGATAATGACAGTAAAAATTGTGGTTGCGCCTTTCAGGGTTTCCCGCCATCTTGTTCGGCCTTTTGAAGAATGGTTCGTTTTTTATGTTATCCAGGACTTGGTGCACTGGTTCGCGAAAAACTGCGTTGACCGTCTGAAAGTTCGCTGTGCTTTGCCCGGCCCAGTCCTTCCTCGGCCTATTGTGATTCTGCCTGTCCGACCTGAAATCCCTCCCCTCCTGAGGGATAACCTTCTCCTTTCCCTTACTCTGCTGCTGATCCTCCTCAACTCTTTTGTACTTGTCAATCCTGTCCATCAACTGGCGTATGTTGGTGGCAGGCTTGCGCGTCAAAGACGTTCTCAAGGGATGTTCAGTGGGGAGGCCTAGTTTAAAAGAGCTAACAGCCATCGATTCACAGTCTTCCTCTACCTCATTGTATGTTTCCCAGAATCTATCTGAATATGACTTCAGTGTCTCGTTCCCTTTCATGCTGACTGACAACAGCGAGGCCACGGACTGGGGCACCCTTCGGCAAGTGACGAAACGAGACCCAAAGGCCTGGGTTAGCTCTTGGAAAGAGCTAATAGTGTTTGCCTTCAGACTATCGAACCATCTCATGGCTATTGGTCCCAAACTGGATGGAAAAACTTTGCACATCAGGGCTTCGTCCCTGGAGTGAACTGCCATTCGCTGGTTGAAATGACTCACGTGTTCCACTGGGTCGGTTCTGCCATTGTAGATGGTGAATGTGGGTTGGTGGAAACGTCTGGGAAGTCTGGCACCCTCGATATTTCGTGTAAAAGGAGACCGGGAGATCTGATCTAGAGCTTTGCTCATAGCATCGTTCCCTGCGCCCCTCAGTAAGGGATCCTGAAAGCCACTCCCATCATGACGCAGTTCTTCATAGGTAAAGGATTCGTTGACCGGTGTCCGATGCTTCTGTTTGTAGCCAGCATCTCGTTCGTCTTCAAGATTTTCATCAGAATACGAGGGGCTACGCTTCCTCTTTGCATGGCGCAACTCCCTTTTGAGCCTGTCTATTTCTCTTTGCATGCCTTCGTTCTTCTCTGCATGAGACATGTGGCTCTCCCCATGTGACTGGTTTTGGTCGTTACGTGCGGTGTGCACACTTTCCTCACGATTCTGCCTTCGCTCCAGACGAAGAAAGGGATCGGTGTTCTTAGACGACCTGGATTCAGCTGGTCGTTGCCTTGGTTCGGCCATCTTCTGAGGTGTTGCTTCCACCTTTGCTCCAGCTGTCCCCACAGACGGCGCCAATTGTAGGGTCAAAATTTGTTGGGCCAGGCACCAAGACTTTTATATGATGAGCCCTCCAAATTTCCCACAATAAATTTGTAGAGAATGGGCCAAACAACTGGGCTAATGGTGGATTTTAGCAACGGTCCAGATGAACAAAAACTAATAACAAAGACAGATTGAGTCAAGTTCTTTGACGGGATGAAACCCTGTAGTCCGAAGAGTTTTTTTTTATTTAAATGCTGAGTCAATACAATTTTTTCCTCCACCTACTCTGCGAGACTTGCTTCCCTTATATAGACCCCCTTTTCCCATCTTCACCGCACACTTGTCCTCCATCCAGACACCCACTTGAGTACTAGTCACATCAGCCGTCTGCTTTAACCTGCAGTGAGTGGTGGTGGGTGAAGACGCACTGTTCAGGTGTCTTCTCCACATAAATGCGGCCAGGAAAGTTGCTGCAGTGCATTAAATGTGGCGGTGACAGCTTTATTGGCGAGACATTTTGTGATAGCTACGCAGTCAGACATGCTCGAAGTTCCGTCCTGGGAGGGAGACCTTCAGCACAGCTACCCGATCAAGTTCTGGGCTGCTCCCTCAAGTAGGATCTCTTCGGCCATATTGGGTTGTCTTCGGACGGAGTTTTTTTTATCAACGGGCTGTGCTTCCGCCAGGATGGCAGAGCATTGATACATTTAACCTCTTCGGACAGTGAGTCGTATTTGAACTGGGCCTCAGGCCCATCATGTGATGTCGGGCTTTCTCACCCACAGTTAGATTTTCAAAATATGCAATAATGTTTATTTTATTGAGTAAAGTTGTAGCCTAAGGCTAAAACCAATTTTGTAGCTAAACTTTATCCATAAAAAAATTCAAAAAATATCCTACCCATGTGCCACTATAGTCAGTCCAAAGAAAAAAGTACATGCCAGGGGTGTTTTTTTTTTTAATTCAGGTTGAAGGAGTAAAAAGAGGTAGAGGGAGTCCGAAAATAACATAGGTAGACATAATGAAGAAGTGTATGATAAATAGGTACAGAGAAGTGACTATGAGTATGATTTCAGATATGATAGAATGGATGAAAACAATGCAAGTGGTAGAGCTGTATTAGTTGAAGAGGTTTGATCAAACTTATCAGAAAAAGAAAGAAAAAAAATTGGGAAGGTTCCATAATGTCATCACCAATAGGATTAAGGCATAGTTGAGCTGTTTTGAGTTAAGGGCGTATACCTCTCTCCCTATGTAACGCTTTATCAACATTTCATTCCAATCGAGCTCTTCCTATCACACCAACATTGTCAGGGCATTTAAAAAAAAAAAAAAAAAAAAAAAAAAACTTGGTATAAATATTCAAGACATTTAAAAAGCACAGTTGCAATCTACAAATCCTAAAACAATAAGTAACAGCAGTTGTAATTAAAAGCAATCACATAATTAAGAGAATATGCTTTTGGGCATGAAAGGATTTTACATTAGTGTCGTAGTGCTTAACTAACATTGTTTTTGAATCACCCAGCCCCATTCTATTTCATGTAGTGTGTAGCACATGCAATCACCCATAAATACTGTGCTTATTTATTAAGAAAAATGAATCAATAATGCCACTGGTACCCAAAAGCTTAACCTAATAGGAAGTGGTATTATAACTTTATAATCCAATTTATCTCAGTATTTAAACCTACAAACGAAGCAGAACAAAAAAGTTGAACCCAATTATGGTTCCTAAGCAACTTCTTTATAAGTAAAAGGTTCTTCATAAAGCGCAAAAGGGGTGCAAACCAAGTACGGGAAGAATACAAGACATACACCAACACTTATGAATGAAATCACTTGGATCACTCAACTAAAGTAAATTAGAAAAAGAATACTTTCCTGAAGCTGACATTCACTCATATAAGGATCCAAGGAATGAGAGAAGGGAGAAATGGAATACAATTCATAATGATAAGAACATATAGAGCAAACTTGCTTGTAGAAATGAATAAAATTTGTAATGATACATAGACGATAAAAAATATTTTCACCTTCCATACTTCAGAAACTTCAACAGAGTAACCAGGGGATGCATTTTCAAGTTTTGAGTCTTTCAAAATCCTGAGTATTAGCCGCTGCAAAATTGATTGCAAGTTACATTGAGATAAGTATGGAAATCCCAGCTCATCACAGTCAGCATGTAAGAAATTATGAGTGCCTTACTCCAAATAAGATAATTAAAGCACATTAGCACTATCTTTCTCTCACTTGAGGTTAATGACTTTTTTTTCTCTTGAAGAATATGGTGTTCCTGTCCAGCCTTGTGTTCTTATCACTCTAGGAATACAAAAGCATATACAGCTACAATGGTTGAAACTATTTCTTCCACCTTAAAATTAAACAATGTCGTTTTTTTGTTGATTAAGAACATCTCATTTAGGGATCAATGCATTTTCAGAAAAATTAGTTGTGAAACCATCAAAAGATAATCAGAAGTCCAGTAGCCCCAAGCATTGGCATATTCTTTTAGTGACCGTAAATGGTTCTTCAAACAGTTAAGCAACAGAAAATAACCGGTTATCACAACCATATGTCATGCTGCAAACATCTAAAGTTTTATAGATTAAATGAAATAAACTAATGATGACATATTGCTAGCAAAATTAAGATATTCTGAAAGACTGGAAGCCTAGAAATAATAGGAATGGTGAACTCGAACCTCATCCTTCAAAGGTTTGGTGTATATTTTTCCAATTTTTACAACCCCAACTTTGTGTCGAGGAAAGTGGGAATCCCCTAGTCTATGCATGATTACCAGATTTCTCCTTTTTGGAAAAAGGTTGGGGGGGGGGGGGGGGGGGGGGGTAAGTGAGGACACAGAACTTAAATTGGAGCTTGTTCAAATTCATAAGAAAACTCACTCTGCGATAATGAAAGCAACAATTATCAGCAACATGCAACCCAGCCCAATTTCTGGATTTCTTTAACTCATTTAGCACCTGTTCTCTTGTCATGTATGAAACAAGCCAGCAACGATGGTTCCATGCACGATAGTTCATTTTTGATCTCTGCAAGTCAACTTAAAACAGTGTTAGGTTTCTTCCTGGAACACTCTCCCTCAACATCATAGCACGACGGATATGCCAACAAAATAAGGTGTGCTAAAGCCTAAATGTCAATAGGTAAACCACCAATATATACAGACAATTGCAGAAGCTAAAGAAACATTTGCATAATGATATGGTCAAAAGTTCTAATTAAAGAAGAAAGTCAAGTAGTCAACTAGAAAGACTATAAACTAGTTCCCCTAAGGGTCATCGCATAATGCACTCCGTTATATGAATAATTAGATGGTCCAAACTCTGCACAGGGAATTCCACCTTCAATTTGGGATGCCAGTTCTTCAAGAGACAGGCTATATAAGTTTAATTCTTATCACGCAAAATCCTTGGAAATAAAGCTTAACAACATCAAGCTTCATTCAACAGCTTGAGCTCAATTTCTTTCGGTCCAAAAGAAAAATAAAAATAACACAAAAAAGGTGGGAGACAAAAGAAGGAACTGCATTTTCATCTCTTTTTCTGTACAATCAAATACAACCTCAATACTGTAATTTGTCATCCCAGGAAATTAAAAACTACTAGGATCATCTGCTGCCAGCAATGCTAATTGTCATGCCTGACAACCAACCACAGAGGCAGTGGCATGTAGCACCATTTTAGGTGTGCATGGGTCAGTTTTGTTTGACTTTGAGGAAACCTAGAACTGAATCATAATCCAGGGAAAAAAGCATTGTGAACTCCAATCTCAAGGCTTAATAGTTTCACCTCCATCAAGATAGATGCACCTGCCCATTTGTAGCTAGATTTTTCAGAACATAAGAAGATACAATCCAGCTATATCTCAGTAGCAAGGTAAACACTTATGCATTCTATTTCTGTTCACAGGTATTGAGTGTTTTCTTGAAGCTACGTGAATTCTTTTTGGGAAAATCAGCATCTAGGCTGGGGAAGGAGGTGGTTGCTGGCGGTGGTGGGACAGAAAAATCCACCGGAAATTCAAGGAATCAAATTTGGAAAAATCTTAATGGAGACGTGAATTCTGGAAGGGAATTATGTCCAGAGAATAAATTTCCAACTATTCCTAGGAATTTAAATCAAAAGGAGAGTTTTGGGGGATTTGATTTTCTTCAAAATTCAAGTAAGCATCCCATAAATAGCTGCCCCTTACGTGGCCCTTCTGCCAAATGGACCCAGGCCCACTTTTCTTTAAAAATAACTGCTGCCTTTGATGGGCATACTCAACGTAAGGTATGCTGGAGCACATTTGTCAAACCAACAAGAGCTAAGTTGGGCCCAGTACCACCTAATCAAGCTCAGCGGGCCGAACCAAATAAAGCCCAAAATGAGTTTATTAAAAATCTGGAAACGTTGACAGAGAGAAGCTCGTGGGAGGTGGGCGAAGGTTCGGGATCACATGCTGAGAAGTTTCTAGTGCCGTCATCGATCACCGGCGAGCTGGGTGGGGACCTCCCAAGGGCCAATGGGTGTGTGGATGGGGTTTTGACTTGTGACTTTTCGGCGGGACCCCAGTGTGGTGAAGGATCGGACCCCCATGGCTCAGCCGAAAAGCTTCTGCTGGTGTTTCCGAGTTTCGGTGAGTTGGGTGGAGGCTTTCCAAGGTCTGATGGGTACGGTGATGAGGTTGGGGCTGTCGGTGGTCCTCCGGTGGGCCATAAACCAAGCGGGGCTGAGGTGGGTTGTGTGGGCGACACTGTGATTGACGCCGATAGTCCAGCGGAGGATTTCCCAAACTCAGGTGTTGTTCTAAACTCTGATGGGTAGTCTGTCAACGCCGAGTCTGATGCTTCCCCGTCGCTATCGGTTTTTGAATTCTCCGATATGACCCACCATTACAAGCTGCTGGGTAAAAATTGTTTCTCTCCTCTTTCTGAGCTGGGTTCTGATTCTAAGGAAGATGAAATTTTGTTGTTGGATTGGGTCAAACCCAAGGGGTCAGGTCAGGATAAGGAGAGTAGGAATGCTTTGGATTGTGTACCTGTGGCTAAGTGGGATCCTTACGGGGGTTTGGATATAGTATCAGAGGCTGCACTAGATGATTTTCTTGTGGGGGAGGAGATGGAACCTTCAGTGTGGGTGAAGAGGAAGATTAAAGGCTTTAGTAAATATGTGGGATTTCCTATTGATTCATGTGAGCAGCAGTGCATTGCTCTCTTTCAAAAGCTTGAGGAAGTGTGGGAAAAGCAAGCTACGGCAGGTAGGCTACGCCGTAATACCTCTTCAACTAAAAAAGGTTTGAGGAAATTGAGGAATTTAGTTTCTTCCATCAACTATGAGGGGCAATCTGGGCGACAAACCAGAGGGTTTGAGAATTTCTGTGGGGTGGGTTCAGTTAGTTGTCCATGAATTTGAAAATCTTATCTTGGAATGTGAGAGGATTAAACAATCCTCAAAAGAGGGATACGGTGAAGAATTTACTCAAGGAGTGGAAGTGTGATGTAGTGTGTTTCCAAGAAACTAAATTGGATTCTGTGAATTCTGTTGTTGTGAAGAGTCTTTGGAGTAGCCCTTTTGTTGACTGGGTAGCTTTGGATGCCATTCATACAGCAGGGGGGATTATTTTGGCTTGGGACACAAGGGTATTTAAAAAATTGGATGTTGTGGTTGGGTGCTTTTCTGTTTCTATTTTGCTTAAGGGTGTGGTTGACGGTTTTGCTTGGATATGTACAGGGGTGTATGGTCCGAATGCTGATGGTCTTAGGGATGCTTTGTGGACTGAACTTGATAGTGTGAGAGGGAGGTGGAATGCAGCTTGGTGTGTTTTTGGTGATTTTAATATCATCAGATACCTAGTAGAGCGTCTTAGTTGCACTTCTTTTAGTCCAGCCATGTTCAAATTCTCGGACTTTATTGAGAGGAATTTTTTGGTTGATATACCTTTGGTGGGGGGCGAGTATACTTGGTTCCGTGACTCAGAGAACCCTTCTATGTCTAGAATTGATAGAGTGTTGGTATCCGCGGATTGGGAGGATCACTTTTGGATGTGATTCAAAGACCTCTTCCTCGAGTGATTTCGGACCACTGTCCTATTCTGTTGGAGGCAGGTGGAATGTCGAGGGGAAAGACTTCTTTCAAATTTGAGAATATGTGGCTTAAGGTGGAGGGATTTGTGGATCTTATGCGAGGTTGGTGGAACGGATACCATTTTGTGGAGTCTCCTAGTTATGTTCTAGCTTGCAAATTAAAGGCTCTTAAGGGAGACTTGAAGCATTGGAATAAACATGTTTTTGGGGATGTGTCTTTTAGGAAAAAATGCTTGCTGGCTGAGCTTTTGGACTTAGATTTGAGAGAAGGGATGCATTCTTTGTCATCGGCAGATAGGGCAAGAAGAGTTGAGATAAAGGCTGATATTGAGTATTTAGCTTCTTTGGAGGAGATTTCTTGGAGGCAGAAATCGAAGGCTTTGTACTTAAAAGAAGGGGATAATAATACTGGGTTTTTTCATAGGCTTGCTAATTCTCATAGACGCACAAATGCTATGAAAGCTGTGGAGGTTGAGGGCATATTGTATGAGGATGAGTCGGCCATTCAGGATCAAGTGGTGGGTTTTTATAAGTTTTTGTACCAGGAGACCGAATCTTGGAGGCCTACTATTGATGGCTTAGAGTTTGCAACTCTGGATGAAATCGATAGGGTTACTTTAGAAAGGGAGTTTGAGAAAGAGGAGATTATTGCAGCCCTACGGGAGGTTAAGGGTGATAAGGCCCCCGGTCCAGATGGCTTTACTATGGCTTTCTTTCAAAAATGCTGGTGTGTTTTTGAGAAGGAGATCTTGGCTTTTTTTGGAGACTTCCACAAAGATTGTATCTTTGAAAAATCTCTCAATGCCACATTTTTATGTTTGATACCCAAGAAGCTTAGTGCAGTCAATATTAGAGATTTTCGCCCTATCAGCCTTGTGGGTAGTTTGTACAAGCTACTTTCAAAGGTTTTGGCACATAGACTTCGTTGTGTTTTGAATAAACTTATTTCCAATTCCCAGAATTCTTTTGTTGGGGGAAGACAGATTCTTGACTCTGTTCTAATCGCAAATGAATGCTTGGACAGTAGATTGAAGAGTGGTATTCCGGGTGTGATTGTTAAATTGGATATTGAGAAGGCTTATGATCATGTGAATTGGAGTGCCTTATTTTACCTTATGGAGAGGATGGGTTTTGGGGAGAAGTGGGGAAGATGGATGAAAATGTGTATTTCTACTGCTCGTTTTTCAGTACTTGTTAATGAGTCTCCAGCTGGTTTCTTTGGGAGTTCTCGTGGTCTTCGCCAAGGGGATCCTTTATCTCCACTCCTATTCTTATTGGTAATGGAGGTGTTGAGTAGGTTGTTGAAAAGGACAGAAGATGGAGGCTTTCTTTGTGGATTCCAAGCAAGTCCCAATACAAGTGGAGGTTTGCATATCTCTCACCTTCTGTTTGCTGATGATACTATTCTCTTTTGTGATGCATCGGAGGAACAATTATTACATATTCTTATGGTTCTAATTTTCTTTGAAGCTATCACGGGACTGAAAGTAAATGTTGGTAAGAGTGAGATTGTGCCGGTTGGTGAGGTTGGGAATTTGGATGCCTTAGCCCGTATTTTATGTTGTAAGGTAGGCTGTTTACCCATGTCTTATTTGGGTATGCCGTTGGGGGCACATTATAAGGATTCCTCCATATGGAACCCTATCATTGAACGAATGGAAAAAAGGCTTGCAGGTTGGAAGCAATTATATTTATCAAAAGGGGGTAGGCTTACTTTATTGAAGAGTACCTTATCAAGTCTCCCTACACATTATTTATCTTTGTTCACTATTCCACAACATGTGGCAGACAGATTAGAGAGGATTCAGAGGAACTTCCTTTGGGGGAGATCTAATGATGTTTTTAAATTTTCACTTGTTGCCTGGGAGGAAGTTGTGTGGCCAATGGAGGTAGGTGGCTTGGGGATCCGGAAGATTGGGCTGTTTAACCAAGCTTTGCTTGGGAAGTGGCTATGGCGATTTGGGAATGAGGTCACACATTTATGGAGGCAAGTTATAGCTTCCAAGTATGGGGAAGCCAATGGGGGATGGTGTTCTAGAGTTGTTAGAGGGACGCATGGATGTGGTATGTGGAAGAACATTAGGAAGGGGGCTGAGAGCTTTTTTGGTCATGTGTTGTATGCAGCGGGTGAGGGTTATCGCATCAGATTCTGGTATGACCCTTGGAGTGGCCCTACTGCTTTGAAGGATTTATATCCGGCTATGTTTGCTATTGTTGTAGATAAGGCAGCTATGATTTCTGATATGGTTGACTGTGCACCGGATGGGGGTGGTAGAAGCTGGAACTTACGTTTCCGTCGTGCTTTTCAAGATTGGGAGACAGGGATCTTTTATGATTTTTTTGCGCATATTTCATCCAAACTGCCTAGAGGTGGTGATGATACCATGATATGGCAATTGAATCATAGTGGTGTTTTTGATGTGCGCTCTTTCTATTTTTCATTGTTAGCAGCCCCGTTGGTGTCTTTTCCTTGGAAGAGTATTTGGTGTGTTAAAGTACCTAAAAGGGTGGCTTTCTTCTTATGGACAGCTGCTAGGGGTGGGATTCTTACTATAGACAACCTTGTTAAGAAGAAGTTACCTCTTGTTAATTGGTGCTGCCTTTGTCGATGTGAAGAGGAAACTGTGGATCACTTATTGATCCATTGTAAGTTTGCTCATGCCTTGTGGAGTGAAGTCCTTCGGTTGTTTGGGGTACATTGGGTGATGCCGAAGGGTGTTGTTTCTCTTCTCTCCGCATGGTGGAATTGGTTGGGAAGTCACACTTCAAATGTGTGGAATATGGTTCCAGCGTGTCTTATGTGGTTAATTTGGAAGGAGCGCAATGCCCGAATTTTTGAGGAAACTGAGAGACTTGTAGACTGTGTGAAGTCTTTGCTACTTAGGACTTTGTTTGAGTGGTCCCGTATTTGGGGGTTTACGCATTGTCATTCGTTGTTTGAATTTCTTAATTCTGTTAGTCTTTCTTTTTGATTGGTTTGTATTCTTTTCAGTGCAGTGAGTTTACTATCGTAAATTCATTGTACTTTTATTATCAATAAAGTCTGTTATTACCTATAAAAAAAAAAAAAGTAATGATAACTCAACAGAGAAGCATCCTAGTGACTATCAAATCTTGAATCATACTCATCCAAAATTGTTTTTTGAAACTGAAGTTCTTGTTTACTCTAGGTAGTGTTTAAGGGAAACAAGCGAACACAGTAAATGTGAGAATGGAGTTTTTCCAATAATGAAATGTATATATGAACCTTCATAATTTAATAGTACGGAGTTCCTGAACTGAATTTAAACCTCAGCTATTTTTTCCACCAGCTCAGATTCTTTCCCCAAAATCTCTTGCAGAGCTGAACACTTTCCAGTGATTGACTTGATCGCCCATCTCCTGCAAATTGACAATGTGCACAAGAACTCTGTGTTATTACTTAAAGCCATAACAGGCAGGCAGAAAAGTAAAAATACTATCAGAAAGGAATGTGAACAAAACTAAAAATTTTGGCCAGGTGAAAAATCAGATTAATAAACACAAAACCCTGTGTATCAACAAGGAGATAATTAAAGAACAAAAAGAAAGATTGGCCCCCTAAGTTCTGTTCATCAAGTTGATAATGTTATCCCTTAAGGCAAAACTAACCAACGGGAATGACATGTGAATATCATACTTTGTAGAAATGATACAAAACCATTAAAAACTATGTTACCTATGACTCCACGCCTGATCACTTTTGGGTGAACATGAAAGAACAAGAGCTGACAACAGAAGTTCACCCATATACATTGAGAGCTGCTGCTTCTTAGACACAACTACCTTCCTGCATTATGTGTAAGACATCATAAAAGGAGTAGATAAAAAAGTAATTCAATGAATTAAAATACACACAAATACACTTCAAAGTTATGCAAGAGCAGAGCAGGGTCTGCAGTCAGTCAGTTTATTATAGAAAGGCCCTCCATGACAAATATGAGGCACGAACCCCTCCATGGCCTGTCCAAATAATACCTTATGGAGTAGATACCTCATCTAAACAGGAAGTGTGTACAAAATACTCCAAGAGATTTACATTTTAAAAGAGAGAATCTGTAAACCTTACTATTGAATTCGTATCACTAATTCCACGGGTGTAGATAGTGAGTGATTTTCTATAGGGTGGCATTGGAGAAGGCATAATTTTCATTTCGTCAATTGACATACATACTATATGTGAACCTATTTAAAATGGGGATTTGGGGATTCGGAAACTTCTAGTGTTCAACCAAGGTTTACATGGCAAATGGTAAATGAATTATATGCAATACACGCTAATCAAGATGGTTAAGTTAAGACATAAAATGATTGGCTGCCTTCTCCGAAGCAGGGATTCTAAGTTAAAACCTACTACAATCTCACAAGCTTTGCCTAGGCCCTATAGTGATCACCTCCTGCTACATTGCACAGTTGCTTATTTGGGGTTGCTAAGGGCCTGATTAATAGAATAGTTTGAGCAATGTTATTTATATATTTTTAATATACACGTAAGTGAAAAAGTACATAAAAATGTGTGTAAGATATTTTAAAAACTAAAAACATATGTTTGAGAATGCTTACCAGACGGACCTAAATTACTGATTTTCTCGAAAATTTATACTGTTGAGATAAGCGGGGCCCATTTTTAATTTCTTTAAATGCGAGATACAGTAAAGACGTTGATGACATGATAAATTACCGCCGATTCTACCAAAGACTCAAATAAGTAAATTGAATTATAATAAGAGACCTTGAGTTCCAGGCAGTGCCGAAATCGGAGCTGAGCAACAAGAGAGCCTTACTATGCTTCATCACTTCACTCTCCAACCCCTCATCGCTGAGTCTCTTGTACTCTTCCATTGCCGCAATAAACGCACGCTTGGCCGCATTGTACAGTGGCAGTACAACCTGGGTCGAGACGCCCAGCTTGTGATCTCTGCACCAAAAGGTTGTACCATCCGAAATCGATGCATCGACTGTTGAGTCCTCAGTCAACGTCGCGAATTGGGTCGGGTGAACAAATCCCACTTCATCACTGTAAGACTCCAAAAATGAAATTCGAAGTAAAATTTTCTTTTTTTGGCAACAATTCGAAGTAAAATTTTCAATATTTTGCTATAAAGGAAAAAAAAAAAGAGAGGTATATGAGGTTTACATGAGAGGGTCCGATTCGAGGATGTGTTGGAATTGGAGCAAGAGATCCATGGAATTTGTGATTTTGAAAATTCAATCTGGTGAGAGAGTTTTCTGTTTCTGTTTCTGTTTGGTTGCGGAGAAAGTATGTCTGGAAAAGTGCGGGGGAATGCCCAATTCAATATATCGTCTGGAGTGGCCACCATAAAATATGAGTTTTTCTTTTTCTTTTTTAGATATTTTTTTTTTAAGGATAATTCTTAATTTAAGAACTCAGAGGAAATGTGCAGAATGACTATGGGTGAGAGTTGTATTTTGTTAGTTAGACAACGCGTGAAACTATTAGGGAAACTAAGCATCTCGAGTTTTAGAAACTCGAGATACTGTTTTTATTCTCACTCCACCACGTCCGGACCAATTGGTGAGGTGGAGAAGCTGACCACTTGGATCTCGAGTCTTTAAGACTCGAGTTCCCTTAATCAAAACTCGAGTCTTAAAGACTCGAGTTTTACTGAACAACAACTGAACAAAAACAGCTAAAATAAAAACGAATATCCTTTAGAACTCGAGTCTTAAAGACTCGAGTTCTAAAGGATATTCGTTTTTATTTTAGCTGTTTCTATTTTAGCTGTTTTTAAATGGAAACTCGAGTCTTAAAGACTCGAGTTTGCCTCAGCACTATTCACACGTACAAACACTAAAAAACAGAGCATAAAAAAAAATTAATAACTGACTGTATAGACGTATATACAGTCAGCCTCTCATTCACCCATAACTCTCACTCTACTCTATCACTGAACACATTGCCTCTCACTCCCTACAGAGCAACAGACATAATACACAAGCCTCTCATTTACCCATTACTCTCACTCACCACATTGCCTCTCACTGCTCTTCCCTCTCAACAATTTCATATCTCAGGTAAGGGTTTTTTGATTTGATTGTTATTGTATTTGGGTATTAGTTGTCTATGGGTGTGGTGCCAAAGATTTACCAAGAGGAAAGCAATATATGGTTT
The DNA here is from genome assembly GCA_023621385.1 of Quercus gilva. Classification (NCBI taxonomy): domain Eukaryota; kingdom Viridiplantae; phylum Streptophyta; class Magnoliopsida; order Fagales; family Fagaceae; genus Quercus; species Quercus gilva. The sequence continues at coordinate 49,971,712 of CM042475.1, forward strand.
CATTTCATTGTAGGTGAATCATTCAAATTTTCCAGTTTTGCCTTAAAAAAGAGACCTTTACTAAGTTACAAAACCTTTGACATCTTATAGCCTATTAAATGATTCTTTTATATAAAAATCAATCTGTACAACACACCACTGTGTATTGCAGGCTTGTGGTATATACTTACACATTTGTTCTTTTAATTTGTTCTCTTAATTGATTCTCCAAAAAAAAATTGTTCTCTTAATCAATGCCTCAGGATATCCATTAACTAGATAATTATCATAAATTTCCTTTATGTACATACACACACACACACACATAACATTCATTTAGATTATGTTTTCGCTGAACTAGTATGCCCTGCATCAAGTGTGCTTTGTGTATGTTCCAGATGTTACTTGTATGATGGAAAAAAAAAAAGTTTCCTTTTGGTTAACTATTATTCACTTATTATTTTTGGCTCGCCGTTTGTGTCTCACAAGTTGTTTATTGGCTCTCTTACAAGCAATTGCATCCTTGTCACTAATTTTTACTGAAAGTTTGGATCTGGGCCCTTGCATTTGTCTCCTTTCATCTGAGCAGCATACCAAATGTTAAATATAGTTGTACTACAGCCAAAATTTTAGAAAAAAATGTTCAGTTTGTATCATGAAAATCAAATTAAAAAAATTTCTTGGCTGCTTCTTTTTATTAGACAGTTAAAGACTTGCTTGAAGTTTCTTTTAGATCAGGGAAGTTTAAAATGTTTTTTAACTAACATGGTAACTTGACTTTAACAGGTTCACAATGCCTGAAATTGATATAATCCTGTACCACGGTGGTCCGTTGAAGAATGCCAATGCGAACAAGGGATTGCCATTTGAAGGGCCGGGTATAAAGAGCTATTATACCCAAATTGATTGTAGGTTCAAGACCCTTGACGAATTGAAGATGATGGTTATGGAAGAGTTGTGTGAGAATCCTGCTGTGCACAACATAGAAATTACTTATCGTATGCCAAATGAAATCCTGAAGCACCGAATTAATTACAAGTACATGGCGATAGAAACAGACAAACATGTGAAGATCATGTTTGACAAGTTAGAGAGAATACCTGAAGTAACTAAGATTGAGTTGTATATACTGATGGTGTTGGAAAAAAGACTCTCGTCCACACGCGTCGTCGTCCAAAGAAGGAAAGAACAGGGGACCAGTCCTTTAAGCAAAGCTCGTCCGTCTTCAGTAAGGGACGGACGAGCCTCCCTGAGCAAGCCTCGTCCGTCTTTCATAGAGGATGGACGAGGCTTCGTCAGGAACTCGTCCGTCCCTGATGACGGACGAGGATGGGGAGTCTTGACCAAGGCAGTTTTTATCAATGAACCGAAGCCTCCGCACGACAAAAGGAGGCATCGTTCTGAACAAAACAACTACCATGGAAGTTACACATGTTACCTCTGACTCCAACAAATTTCTGAACTGAAGGGACGTTTGAGAGAGCCAGTAACCGTTCAATATGCACTATATAAAGGTCATACTACGTGAAGGTAAGAAAAAAGGAGAATACTTTCTCTACATACGAGAATTCCAGATTTTCTTTGTCATCGGAGGGTTCTTGACCGGCCCACCACCGGTCTCCTTTGACTCTTGTTTGTTTTCTCAGAGTTTATTCACCAGATTATCAAGGCACGGAGCTTTCAGTTCACTGATCGTGAAGAAGAAACATCAGTTGGCGCCGTCTGTGGGAAAGAATAGAATTTTTTACGTTTAGATTTCATCGTTGAATTCTACAATTTCTTTCTCCGACAAAGGGCTGAAATGGTCCGGACAAGATCAAGGGTCACCAGTCCAGGCCCTCAACAGAGCAGGGATGCCTCCAGTAACCCTCATCGCGACCGTCAATCGGCGCCCGCTACACAGCCTTCATCAGCCCAACACATGCAATCCATGGTTGCTGCTATGGCGGAACTAACTCGTCAAAATCAAGACCTGCGAAGAGAGATTAATCTCCGGAGGCAACGGCATGGGGCCCGTGAAGAGGAGCGAGAACCGAGTCAGGAAGATGAAAGGAATGTCGAACCCGAAACTCAATTAAGAGGTACTGCTTCACGGAGGATGCCGCATTTGGAAAGGGAGGTGGACCAAATGAGGAAGGCCATGGCTGAAATGAGGGAGAACATGAGGAGGACTAATCCTGTGGAAGATTTGGTTCACAGAACTGATTCACCCTTTACAGCATCCATCAATGGCCATCCGTTGCCACCAAAGTTCAAGATGCCTTCTCTGGATTCATATGACGGCGCGCGTGATCCCTTTGACCATATCGCTATCTTTAAGACTACCATGCATCTTCAAGGGGTTCTGGACGAGATAATGTGCAGAGCATTCCCGACTACCCTCAAAGGGCCTGCAAGAGTTTGGTTCAGTAAGATACCCCCCAACTCAGTAAGTTCTTTTGAGGAGTTAAGCAAATTATTCGTTAATAATTTCATTGGAGGACAGAGACATAAACGTTCCTCGTCTAGCTTGCTAACCATAGAGCAAGGAGAAAATGAAAGCCTGCGCTCCTTCATTACACGCTTCAATAGAGAAGCACTGACTGTTGACGAGGTAGATGACAAGCTGCTCTTGGCTGCCTTCCATAATGGAGTCAATTCTGATTTGTTCATACATAAACTTTATGAAAAAGAGCCTCAGTCCATGGCCGAACTTGTCCATTTAGCCCAAAACTTTATGAACGCTGAAGATGCGATTATAGCCAAGAAGAGGAAGAGAATGGAAAGAATGGAGGCAAATCCCGTCCGTCACTCTGAGCAAGCCCCGCGTCCAAAGAAGGGGCGGACCGAGGATAAGAAAGACCGAGATAGCAAGAAACCAGGTTCTTCAGGACGGAATCAACAATACACCCCTTTGAACGTACCACTTGAGCAAGTCCTTATGCAAATTAAGGATGAGCCTTCTTTGAAGTGGCCAGAGAAGATGAAGGGAGATCCCAACAAGCGTAATAGGAACAAGTATTGTCGCTTCCACAGAGATCATGGGCATGATACGGACGAATGCTTTGATTTGAAGCAACAGATTGAAAATCTCATTAGGCAAGGGAAGCTGAGAAATTTCCTTGGACGAGATCAGAAGGACGAGAAACTGAAGGGTAAGGTAGAAGAATCGCCGCGACCACCGCTTGGAGAGATAAGAGTCATTGTAGGGGGAGGTTCAACAGGACAGTCATCCAAATCAAAGAAAACGTACTTAAAAGTGGTGCAGAGTGTCCAACTCTCTGGACGATCACCGAGAGCAAGGACCACGGGCGAGCAAGTAGTTACTTTCACAGACGAGGATGCAGAAAGAATCCATCACCCTCATGACGATGCTATTGTTATTACCCTTCTTATTGCTGACTATAAAACTAGAAGAGTGCTAGTAGACAATGGAAGCTCAGCTGATATTTTGTACTATCCAGCCTTTCAGCAAATGCGGCTGGGACGAGATCAACTTCGTCCTGCCAGTTCTTCGCTAGTGGGATTTGGTGGAATGAAAGTACAACCTGTAGGCACTATTCTTTTACCAGTGACAGTAGGGGTGTACCCGCAACAAATCACCAAAGATGTAAACTTCCTTGTGGTAGATTGCTCATCTTCCTACAATGCCATAGTTGGAAGGCTGACTGTGAACAGTTGGAAGGCGGTCACATCAACCTACCACTTGTCAGTGAAGTTCCCAACAGAGCACGGGGTGGGGCAGGTACAAGGAGACCAGTTGGCAGCAAGAGAATGCTATCTGGCCATGTTAGCCATGGACGAGCAAACCCAATCCTTAAATATTGAAGAAAAGAGAATTGTGGCAGAACCCGTCGAAACGTTAGAAAATGTTTCCTTGGACGAGAACTACCCCGACAGGTGTACCAGGGTGGGAACAGATCTAAGAGACGAAGTTAAGAAAGACATTGTCCATTTTTTGAAGGAAAATATTGATCTGTTTGCTTGGAGTAACGAAGACATGCCGGGTATAGATCCCAGTGTTATTACTCATCGTTTGAATGTAGATCCTTCCTATAAGCCAGTACGACAGAAGAAGAGGGTGTTCGCTCCGGAAAGGGATGCTGCTATTAAGGACGAAGTACAGAGGTTGCTGGCCGCGAAATTTATACGAGAAGTGTATTACCCCCAGTGGTTAGCCAATGTAGTAGTGGTAAAAAAGTCGAACGGCAAGTGGAGGATGTGTGTGGATTTTACAGACTTAAATAAGGCTTGCCCCAAAGACAGTTACCCATTACCACATATTGACCAACTGGTGGATTCTACTGCAGGCCACAAGTTACTAAGTTTTATGGATGCTTTCTCGGGATACAACCAAATAAGGATGGATGAAACAGACCAAGAGAAGACGTCCTTTGTCACCAGTCAGGGACTATTCTGTTATGAAGTAATGCCCTTTGGCTTGAAAAATGCTGGAGCAACATACCAACGACTAGTCAACCACATGTTTCGTCCGCAGATCGGGCGGAATGTGGAAGTCTACGTCGACGACATGCTGGTAAAGAGTCAAAACGAGGAAGGACATCTGGATGACCTGAAGGAGACGTTCAACACGTTGAGGCAATATCGCATGAAGTTGAACCCCAGCAAATGTGCTTTCGGGGTATCGTCAGGGAAATTCCTTGGGTTTATGGTCTCTCATAGAGGAATTGAGGCGAACCCTGATAAAATTCAAGCAATATTGGACATGAAGCCTCCATGCAAAGTTAAAGAAGTCCAATCCCTCACCGGGCGGGTCGCTGCCCTCAACAGATTTGTCTCTAAAGCTACTGACAAGTGTTTACCGTTTTTCAAGATTTTGAAGAAAGCATTTGAGTGGACGGACGAGTGTCAAAGAGCATTTCAAGACTTGAAAACGTATCTCATCACGGCTCCATTGCTGAGTCCGTCCGTGACTGGAGAAGAGTTGTTTTTATACCTAGCAGTAACCCCGCATGCCGTGAGCTCCGCATTGATAAGAGAGGAAGGGAAAATACAAAAGCCGGTGTACTATACAAGCAGAGCATTGAGAGGAGCGGAAGGACGATATACCCCGATGGAGAAGTTGGCTTTCGCGCTGGTAACAGCCTCTAGAAAACTAAGACATTACTTCCAGGCTCATGTCATCAATGTCATGACAGATCACCCACTTAAGAAGGCGATGAACAAATTGGAGGCTGCAGGACGACTGGTTCAATGGGCTGTCGAGCTCAGTGAGTTTGACGTAAGGTACCAACCTAGACATGCCATAAAAGCTCAGGCTCTAGCGGACTTCATTGCAGAGTTCACTCCTAGTCATGACGATGTAAGTAAAACGGAAGACAACAAAAAGTGGATCATCCACGTGGATGGCTCGTCTACACAGCATGCTGGAGGGATAGGTGTGGTTTTGCAATCCCCAGAGGGGGATAAACTGAAACATAGAGTACGCCTGCAGTACCAAACAACCAATAATGAAGTCGAGTATGAGGCTCTCCTTAAAGGGTTAGAATTGGCTAAGTCCGTGGAAGCCAAGTCGATACTCGTCCTGGGAGATTCTCAGCTAGTCATAGGCCAAGTGAATGGGGCATGCGAGGCTAAGGAAGAACGAATGAAGAAATACCTTGGCAGAGTAATAAGACTTATGAAAAAGTTCGGGGAAATTAACTTCGTTCAAATCCCAAGGGAGGAGAACATGGAAGCAGATACACTGGCCAAAGAAGCTTCGGCAAGCGAAGCCCCCGACAAGTTTGATGAGATTCAGTACATGCCAAGCATAGACATCCCAGAAGTGCAACAGGTGCAGAGCGGAGTGAATTGGATGGTACCCATCATATCATACTTGAAAGAAGGACGACTTCCAGAAGGAAAAGACGAAGCAAGAAAGCTGAGGGTAAGATCGGCCAGATACGTTCTTCTGGACGAGGTACTGTATAAAAGGGGTTTTTCAAGGCCTTATCTTCGGTGTCTGGCTCCAGATCAAGCAAATTACGTCCTCAGAGAAATTCATGAGGGAGCGTGTGGCAATCATTCAGGCGCCAGATCGCTCGTCCATAAAGTCGTCCGTGCAGGTTATTACTGGCCAAACATGCAAGCCGATGCCAAGGCCTATGTCAAAGTCTGCAACCAATGCCAACGATTTAGCAACATCCCTAGACAACCATCAGAATACCTAACCCCAATGACGGCCCCATGGCCTTTCGCACAATGGGGACTAGACATTCTGGGCCCTTTTCCAATAGGTGTGAGGCAAATGAAATTTCTTGTGGTTGGTATTGATTATTTTACCAAGTGGGTAGAGGCAGAACCTTTAGCTAATATCACGCAGCAAAACATCAAGAACTTTGTATGGAGGAATATAGTATGCAGGTTTGGCGTGCCCAAGGTGTTGATATCGGATAATGGACGACAATTTGACAATGCGCTCTTCAAAGATTTTTGCATACACTTTGGAATTCAGAATCATTACTCCTCACCCGCCCACCCACAAGCAAATGGCCAAGCAGAAATTGCAAACCGATCCTTGCTGAAAATAATCAAGACTCGGCTTGAGGGGGCAAAGGGAGTATGGCCAGATGAATTACCAGGAGTTCTATGGGCATATAGGATGACAGCAAGAAACCCAACGGGTGAAACTCCTTTCAAGTTAGCTTATGGAGCTGAAGCAGTCATACCTGCGGAAGTGCACATGGCCAGTCATAGGGTGACAACCTATCAGGATGAAGTTAACGAGGAGCAACTCCGTTTGAACCTCGATTTAATAGACGAGGTAAGGATGGATGCTGAGCAAAGGATGGCAAGGTATAAAAACCTTATGGCAAGGCGGTATGATGCAATGGTCAAGCCAAGATGATTCAACATAGGGGACCTCGTCCTGAAAAGGGTTTCCTTAGCAACAAAGAACCCAGCCCATGGGAAGCTGGGACCAAATTGGGAAGGCCCCTACAGAGTTGTCAATTGCAAAAGACAAGGATCCTATTACTTAGAGGCCCTTGATGGAAGGAAGCTGGAGCATCCTTGGAATGTAGAGCACTTGAGGAAGTACTATCAGTGAAGTATCAGTCTAAAGGAGCATAACTTTGGACGAGATCAGGGGTTAATGTTTGTGTGGCTTTATTATTATGTGTAACTTTATTATTATTATGATAAAATTGTGGACGAAGTTATAATTTGTGTTTAAATAAAGGCATTAGCCTCTAAGGTGCATGCCTCGTCCATGAACAGTATCTATGTTGTGAACAATATTTATGAAATGTACATAATGTTGTGTGAAAAATTATTCCTATAGTACTTCTGTTCATATTAACTCTTGAAAGCTGAAAAGCTCAAGACGAGAAAATTCTCTGGATTTGGAGATGTGATCTCAAACTTTCCTAGAAAGTAAAAACGAAGGCATGCTCGTCCGTCCAAGAAAAAGACGAGGAAAATCCCATGCCTAAAATCAAATTACTAAGCATGCTCGTTCGTCCAAAGGAATGGACGAGGTAAGTTCCATGCTTAAAAGAAAATTAGTCCTCGTCCGTCCAAGAAAAAGACGAGGAAAATCCCGTGCCTAAAAACCAAATTACCAAGCATGTTCGTCCGTCCAAAGGAATGGACGAGGAAAACTCCATGCTCTAAAGAAAATTAGTCTAAGGCATACTCGTCCATGATATGGACCAGGTAAGACATAATACCCAGCCATATCATGGACGAGTAAAAGCATAAGCGTTTTTGAACTAAAGTCAACAGCTAATAAGCCGTCCATAGACGAGCATAAGGCAATGACGAGTTCAAAGGACGGATAAATTACACTTCGAAAAAATCCAATAGAGATGGTCAAAGTATGCATATATACATAAAAACGAACGAACAAACGCAAAAATAAAAGACTTCGTCCATACACAAAAAACAGCATTCAAGTAGTTGTTTAAGGGCGGACGACTAACGTCCAAACACCTTTCAAAATGACTATTTAAGAACTCGTCCCAAAAACATGGACGAGGTAATTGTACTTGAGTTACATAGGTCCTAAACAATGGACCAAATGGATAACAAAATAGACAACAAGGTAAACATTTTAAGATGGAGGGGCGTCCACGGTAGAGCCGTCCTGAGGGGGCAGTGTACTTGCATCGTCTTCAATATTAACGTCCTCAGAGGTAGTCTGGAGAAGAGAGCTTGTTGCAGCATTTAAGTTCAGTTTAATGGAGCTGAAGTCCACTTGAGGGAAGTTTTCAGCAGCGTCCATCCTGAAGTCCTCGAAGCCCGCTGCGTAGTTGCTGTCCAGTAAGTCCTTAAAGTCTTTGGACGACTGGAATTTAGCAATTGCATTTTCCTTAGCCTTGGAGAGAAGGCTGCTCAACTCATCGTTTTTCTTCCTTAGTTCCTCAAGACGAGCATCCTTCTCAATGGCATCAGCCTTCAGCTCCTCGACTTGACTCTGCATCTCCTTAACTTCTCCCTTGGCCTTGGACGCCATCTCTGCCCACTTCTTACTCTCATCCCTCACTTCTTGGATCCTCTTCTCCAATAAGATCCTCGTCTTGTCCAGCTCCGTGGCTTGCCTGGACGCTGCAATAAACTTTGACATTCCCTGTAAAAAGTTAGGCAGAAAAAGGTCAGACGAGGGGCATATATAAAAAAAAAAAAAAAAAAAAAATGAAAATGAATGAACGCATACCTTGAAAAGATCGTGGACACCAGAATGTTCAAAGTCTTTCAAGGACATGTCATAGCATGCAGCGATGTCCTCCTCCAGTACAACTTTCTGAAAGCGTTCCCAAGCCACGTCCTCGTTCTCAACGAGGTTCTATGGAGCATGTTGAGGCTGAGACGAAGTGGGTCGAGTAACCTTGGACGAGGGAGCTTTGGACGGAGTGGTTCCAGTTGGGGTGGATGAATCCACATCAAAGATTTGGAGGGACGGTTGAGGAGATGGAATGTTTGTCTGGACGATCACTGCCTTGGACGACCCCTGCTTGGCTTTCTTACCCCGACGACTGGGAAGATTTCCCAAGTCAAGGTTCTTTGATAATGATTTTCGTTTCTCCCCAGCAGCAGGCTGGCTCCCCTCGTCCACAGTCTCTTTACCCTTGTTCTCCTTTAAAGTTGCCATTCCTGAAAAGCAATTAAAGTTAAAACACATATATAGAACAAAAACAACTTTCTATGTTGTTAAGAACAAACTTACGTCTATGGATTGTAACCTCGTGTGCAATAGCCTCGTCGGTTGGCTCTGGACCAAGTCCCCACCTGGCAAGACGTCTAAGGGTGACTAAAGAATGAAAGTCCCTTTCTACGTGCAAACGAGCTCGGTGGACGCGGTCACGATAAAGCTTGCCCAAGGAAGGACGTTCAGCGGCTGTACAATAAAATAGTAAAGGTTAAGTACATGCATAGAGTGAATGAAATGAAAATAAATTACAAGAGACGAGAGAGAAGAGAGGGCATACCTTCAGGATGAAGGTTCCCCAAGTCCCCAGTATAAGGGGGAAAAGGATCTCTACCCACGTCCACGGGATTTCCAGCCCAAAAACTGGAGACGAATATAAACTCCGTCTTCCAGTTTCGGTCAGACGAGGGTAAAGACTTTATTAACCTACAGTTTGCGCCCCTAGCTGTAAATTGGTAGAAACCTAAGGATTGACTAATTTCAGAAGGTTTATAGCAGAAGAGAAATTCGTCCACAGTGAGAAGACGACTCTCCCCAAACACTTCTCTCCACAAGATCTGCATAGAAATGACCAACCTCCATGCATTGGGATTGAGTTGACACACAGCTAAGCCTAACTTTGTGAGCAGTTCCCTAGCGAAAGCATTCAAAGGTAATCTCAGCCCACCTAAAAAGTAGGCTTCATAGACACCAACTCCAAAACGAGGATTGCAGCACCATTCTCCACGGACGGCCAACCTGGGGTTAAGCTCGTCCGGAATTTGGTACCACTTCCTCAAATTAGTCAGCCTCTGTTCATCAGTTTTAGAATGAATGCCAACCGCACAACTGTAAACGGTCTCTTCCTCGTCCAAAGGGATAGACGAGGGAATACTCGTCGAGGTGCCAGCTTGGAGCCCAGAGGCTGTCCTCTCCCTAATTTGTTCGCGGATGACTTCCACTGGAAAACCAGGGACGCCAGAAACATATTCCTCGTCCGTGGTGTTTCCCTTGCTGCTATTGTCAGAGCTATCACTAGAACCACTATAACTAGTGGAGTCGTGATACTCGTCTATAGCTTGATCTATACTATTACCAGACGAGGAATTCACATCTGAAGACATTTTAGGGAAAGATATAAGGAAAGCCTAAGAATTAGAGGGAAGAGAATACCTGGCTCTAGATGAAAGAGGACTAAAGGCACAGAAACTTCTAGACGAGGCTTTAGACGAGGAAGGTCAGAGAAGAAAATTTGAGAAATGTAGAGGGTATCAGAGTGATTCCACTATTTATAGGGAGTGGGTTCTACCCTCATAAATAACACAGCCAATCAAAAGTTGCCACATGGCAGGCGTCTCGAAGAAATAAACCGACGAGACTAATCATTAGTTGACACATTGACACATGGCATATTATTTAATTGACACCAAATAGGTGCATCCAAAGACGCGTCAATAGGTCACTCAGTTGGCTGAACGACGCATGTGAACACGGGGCAACTGATGGTGTTGGAAAAAAGACTCTCGTCCACACGCGTCGTCGTCCAAAGAAGGAAAGAACAGGGGACCAGTCCTTTAAGCAAAGCTCGTCCGTCTTCAGTAAGGGACGGACGAGCCTCCCTGAGCAAGCCTCGTCCGTCTTTCATAGAGGATGGACGAGGCTTCGTCAGGAACTCGTCCGTCCCTGATGACGGACGAGGATGGGGAGTCTTGACCAAGGCAGTTTTTATCAATGAACCGAAGCCTCCGCACGACAAAAGGAGGCATCGTTCTGAACAAAACAACTACCATGGAAGTTACACATGTTACCTCTGACTCCAACAAATTTCTGAACTGAAGGGACGTTTGAGAGAGCCAGTAACCGTTCAATATGCACTATATAAAGGTCATACTACGTGAAGGTAAGAAAAAAGGAGAATACTTTCTCTACATACGAGAATTCCAGATTTTCTTTGTCATCGGAGGGTTCTTGACCGGCCCACCACCGGTCTCCTTTGACTCTTGTTTGTTTTCTCAGAGTTTATTCACCAGATTATCAAGGCACGGAGCTTTCAGTTCACTGATCGTGAAGAAGAAACATCATATACAGTTGAAGCCGCGTGCAGAAGTTGGTATCGACGAAATTCAACAAACACAAACAAGTTTACTGGTTACAGTTCCGGATGCTCAATATGAGTATTTTACACATGTAGAGCATGATAATTTTCATGCCGATGATAATGATGATGCTGAGGATGAGTATGAGGATGACAATGATGATGACGACGACTATGTTGATGGGAGTACTGCCATTGATGATGAAGATTTTGATGATAGAGATGAGATTGAAGATAGGATTGAGAGAGGGGACTTTAGGGACTTTGAGAGGGACATTGATAATGATGAGACATTGGACGGTAATGAACCTAATGCAGACAATATTCTTAGGGTCCAAAACATTACAGACACAATCCCTGCCTATGCACCTCCTGCTTTGTCATTTTCTGCAAATACTTGGGAAAATATGGTTAATCCTTCACATATGGAGATACCATTTGTGTCTACTTGGAGAGAGGGGATGAATTTGTGCAAAGGCTTGACTTTTGCCAATAAGGTGGAGGTGCAGCGTGTATTAACAATTTGTGCCCTCAAGGAAAACAAACAGTATATGATCAGTAGGTTGACGACGACAAAACTTTGTGCAAAATGCGTGGATGAGTCATGCAGGTGGTATGTCTGCGCAGTCATGAAGCCCAATCTCCAGGGACTATGAATGGTCACCGTGTACAAGGGTCCTCACACGTATATACGGACTGGGGTGCGGAACGATGGTAGAATGATGAATTGTAACTTCATTGCATCAGACATCCTTAAGAAGTTAAGTGAGGATCACACTACTCCAATTAAGCATCTTAGATCTATGATAGAGTCGAAATATGAGGGCCATAAGCCTTCTTACTACAAGGTATGGGATGCGAAACAAAAGGCGATTGGGAAGCTGTTTGGGAATTGGGAAGAGTCTTACCAGAGGTTGCAAAAGTTGCTTATGGCATATATTGATATGGATCCGACTACCCAAGTGTTCTATCGTACGACATCCACCGATGAAGATGACATCGTATTATTGAATTATGTGTTTTGGTCTTTTGGTCCAAGCATTGATGGATTCAAATATTGCAAGCCAATTATCAGTATTGATGGGACCCATCTGTATGGTAAATATCAGGGAAAGTTGTTGGTTGCAATGGCAACCGACACTAACAACAAAGTATTCCCTCTTGCCTTTACTGTTGTGGATTGTGAGTCAGGGTCCAGTTGGAGGTGGTTTTTACAATGCCTCAGAGATACGATTGGCCACGTGATACCCGACGAAGGCATTTGCATAATTTCTGACCGACATCTCGGTATCAAAAATGCCATTGCAAACTGGCCTAGAGGGGATGATGGAAGAACATGGGTATATCATAGATATTGCCTTCGACATGTTGCTAGCAACTTCAACACACATTTTCAGAACTCGACTCTAAAGTCAACTTGCTTGAAAGCAGGATATGCTACTCAGGTAGTTAAATTTGATACCATAATAGAGTCCATTAAGCAAGTAGAAATGGAGGCCATTCGGAATAAGAAGAAGGTGACGGGGAAGGATGGGAAGGAAAAGAATCAAGATTATCTTCCATACACATACCTAATGAGCGAGTCTGTGTATATGTGGACCCAATCACATGATGGTGGAAGACGTTTTGGGGCAATGACAACCAATATATCAGAGTGCTTCAATGGTGTACTTAAAGGTGCATGGGGCCTTCCTATTGCCGCGTTAGTTGAGTTTACTTGGTCCAAACTTGTTGCATATTTCCACGACCGGCACAAAGAATACCTCAATCGCCTGTCAGAGGGTAAGAAATGGAGTCAATATGCCTTTGACAAGTGGGAAGGAAATAAGCTTAAATCTGAGAAACACTATCTCAAGCCATTTAACAGTGAACAGATGATATATCAGATAGTTACTTCATTCACGTGTAGCGCAGGAGGGGGAAACCACAGTTATGAAGTTCGAATACGGGAAAGAACATGCAGTTGTGGGAAATGGCAAAACATAGGGATCCCGTGTTCACGTGCAATTCGAGTATGTGACTATTTGAATATTGATTCGACCGCATATATTCACCCATGTTATGGTTTGGACAATGCCCTTAACACTTATCAGCATGCATTTGTGATTCCCAAGTCATAATCATTGTGGAGGGATCCCATGGGGCCAAAGTGGTTACCTAATCCAGCATTGTTGCGGGCCAAAGGTCGACCAGTGAAGTCAAGAATAAGAAATGAGATGGATGGAGTGAGGAATAAGGATCGAGGCTCGGGATGGCGGAGGGAGGATGCAGATTTGATAGAGAGTCAACCCAAGCAAAAATGTGGATTGTGTCATGCTTCCGGGCATAACCGTAGAAAATGTCCGCAGTCCCGTGGCGCTTCCACAAGCAGTAATGTTCCACAGTAGGTAGGTAGATGGAAAAATATTATGCATTGGTTAAATATAATTGTTGTTCATTCTACCATTAACTACTGTTTTTACTACTTCTCTCCTAACGTGATTAGTCTACGTTTTGCAGGCATGCTTCCATGGACGCCGTTTTTGTTGTGCGAACTGCTGATCTTAGGAAAAGTGACTACGTTGTATTGGCACATTTAACTTTTTAGTTTTTGTTTAATGTACTTATAATTCTCTACCCAATGTACCTCTATGAAGATGGTGATTTGAGTAGTACGGTTAGAATTGCAAATTAAGGATGGTTGCGCATGTTTAGAATGTTGATATATTGAGAATGCCTTTTTGTTGTGATGCAAATATATTTGCATTGTAAAACTATATTTATGAATAGAACGTAACAGTTTCTATAGCTTGGTGCGAGAACGGCTTTTGATGTAATGGTTGTGCATTTACATTCTGAACTTCTCTGCCTCTCAATGAGTGTTGGATTACATTCTCAGCTTCTTCATCTATGTTTCTCAGCAGGTGCATTTACACATTTCAGTTCCTGATTTGCCTGCAAGTGTAGGAAAAAAAAAGGGTAACCAATCTGCCTGAACAGGGGAGTTGCCCAAGTAAAAAAAAAAAAGTTTCCCCAGTGGAACTCGAGTTTATAAAACTCGAGTTCCACTGGGGAAAACAGAGGAAACAGGGCAACCCCTTCTGCCTGAATAGGGGAGTTGCCTAAAGAAAAAAAAAAAAAAAAAATTTCCCAGTGGAACTCGAGTTTATAAAACTCGAGTTCCACTGGGGAAAACAGAGGAAACAGGGCAACCCCTTCTGCCTGAACAGGGGAGTTGCCCAAGTAAAAAAAAAAAAAAAAATTTGCCCAGTGAAACTCGAGTTTTATAATTTTTTTTTTTTTTTACTTGGGCAACTCCCCTGTTCATGCAGAAGGGGTTGCCCTGTTTCCTCTGTTTTCCCCAGTGGAACTCGAGTTTTATAAACTCGAGTTCCACTGGGAAATTTTTTTTTTTTTTTTTTACTTTGGGCAACTCCCCTATTCCCAGTGGTACTCGAGTTTCTTAAACTTGAATTTCTCAAGTATTATTACCTGCATAAAGGTATCTGTTTGGTTAAGTGGTGGAGTGATTGTTTCATAAGGATTTAAATTTTCTTGTACCCCCCTCTTCCTCTTTATGTTGTTGTTGTTGTTGAATATAAATGTTCTTTTCTTTTATTTCTTTTTTGTTTTAATTACTACATTTTGATTCAGCTTGGGCTGCATGTAATTTGATTTTGTGTGGGGGTGATTCGAAAGTTTGTGTTTATATAGTTTGTCAATGTGGTTGTCAAACTATGGTTCTGTCCTTTTTCATAATAAAATTGCTGCAAATTTTGTTTTTTTTAATGTTTTTAAAAAATAATAAATAAATCAGCTGGCCTATGTACCATAAGAACTTATGCCTTCCCTTTCATATTGTATGTTTAATTTTTAAAATTTTTTAATGTACAGTTTTTTTTAGGGGTTTCTTTTGATGTAGTTTAGGTTCTTTAGGATGGTTAAAAGTTATCCTATAAAAGATGAAATATATATACACGTGAAAAGAGGGAAAAAAATTTTGATATCTAGAATTTGGGTTGTAATCAAATTAAGATTTTTATTAACTTAAAAATTAAAGGAAAATAAAAATTATATATATATATATATATATTATTTAATCTAAAAATATAAAAAAAATTTTGCAATATGATGCAGCCACTTGGCGCAACCATGGCTTTTAAGCCGAAATTTTATTATATAGTATATGATATGATATAAATGATCTTTTTTTTTTTTTTTTATATATTTATAAATATATTTATTAGTTAGATAATAAATATATAATTCAACCAATGAACCACTAGTTAATCTTCGGTTATGATAAGTGATAACTATGGTTAGAAGTATTGGCAAGAGGAAGGAAACACAAAATAAAAAATGAGATATCAGTGGCAACACGCAGCTCTAGTACCAGAAAAGTAATTGAATATTAGTGGCACTAGGAAGAAAGATCACAAACAAGTTAGTAGCCATTATAAAGGTCAAAGATACACCATGCCATGGATATTAGTATGTTTAGGGAATGATTAAATACAAAAACCTAAAATTAGATTTTACTCCTCAGTCCTCACCAATTACAATAATTTGATGCTAAAGTCATTGGCAAAAAAAGAGCTATGAGTTAATAGAGGATCTGCCCCCTGGAAAACATTGACAAAGCATACATGCAGGCAGGAAAACCACCTCACTACCCACTTCCTCATTTATCATTTATCTTCTCATTGCTTGGTTCAGCACTCTCTCGTTTTGGGAAATCCACCAACTTGTTCTCATTATGAGCTCCCACAAGAGCAGCTGATTTGGCCTCAGATGCATGAGCCTTTTCTGGTAGATTTCCTCCAAGGCTTTGAGCAGCATCTAACTCACTCTTAGAGGCATCAGAATTCCCAGGCAGTTTTCCTCCAGGCTCTTGGGCAGCTTCCAAGTCCTCACAGTTAACGGGGTCAGAGATTTCAGGTTGTTGTTCTCCTGACTTTCGAGCTACTTCCAACTGCTCATACTTGGAGATCACCTACTGAAGCTCATCATGAAGATATAGAGCCTCAAACAGCATCCCTTCATCATCAGTGGTGCTTTCTACAATCGCCTTAATGACAGGCTGCGACTGCTTGCATTTCTCCAACATGCTTATTGTAAGATCTTCCTGCATTAGCACAAGAACTTCTATCAATTCTCACTTATCTTCCATCTATACACATATCTGGGGATTAAGGTGAGAAGTCACACAACAACTTGATTACAAGGTTAAGTCCAAAAACTTCCTAGTAGGCTAGCACATTTATGACAATGCATTCAAGGTATACGCCATAAAATATAAATACAGAAACACACACACACCTACACAACATCACAGAAATCAAGATCACATAACAAACCATTTAACTTCTCATATTGTTCTTTAATGGATAATTTCTGACTCATGAAAATGAGTATGTTCATCTAGATTGAAGATCCAATACATGTAAGTAACCTAACTTCTTCAATACATACTGCATGACTAGTCCACACATTTAGATCATTGAAAGAAATGAAAACCACTATGTAGCCTTAAATGTCAAAACACAAGACACTGTACAGTCTTCACATCTGCAATCTGTATGTAGGAAAAGAGCAAAAGAAACTAATACGCAAGATTAAATTAATGATTTATGGTTTAGTTCGCAAGATTACACAATACAGAGGTTTTACTTCTGTGATCAAGTCATAAACTCAGCTTGACTTCATTGGAATTTAGGGCACATAATACCATTTCAGAAGTCCTGCCTTTGCATGATCTGAACAGTGAAATTGAACAGAATCTAGGCATAATAATTCAAGCTTGATTTCTTCTTTGCCTGTACCTGAATGATACCTTCATTAAAGTCCTCGTGGTTCACCTGAAATTGACAAAACCAACACTGTGATCAATACTTGTTCTCATGCAAGGCCCAAATTAAAAAAATTTGTCAAATTTGCGACAAGTTGCAGAAATCCTGGAGAATGCACACCTCAGAAGCATCGCGGCGAAGGGCTAGCATGCCTGCTTCCACACAAACAACTTTTAGTTGTGCCCCATTGAAATCATCACTGGAACGGGCCAATTCTTCAAAATTTACATCTGGGTGAACATTCATCTTCCTTGAGTGGATCTAATATATCAAGGAAAAGGTTTCAATAAGAGTCTGGAACATAACAAAGATAAAAGCAGTCATCAACAAAAGTACTCCCCCAAATTATGTCACTAGCAATAGGTAGTATCTTTTCCCTTTGATTTCTTTCATCTTAGTACTACAACTGATTGTAAAACTGGCACCCGAAGAATTATGAAATAAATTGCTTTCTAAATAGGTTTTCTTGTTTTCTTCACTTCAGTTGAGTGGTTGGTTAGAGATTCAAGTGCCCCATTCATAAAACTATTAATATACATATATATTAACATATATATAAAGCTATCTGCATCACAGGTTCAAAGAAATCATCATGATAAGATAGAGTAAGATTCAACTCCAAGAACCCAAAAATTCCATCTTCAGGCCACTTGTGCCCATTTGGTATCCCGATTTGCAGTGGGATTTTATATGTGCAGGTTTTTTAAACCTCAATTTTTTCCAGATACAGTTCTGTCTAAAAGATGAAACAAGAAGCTGTACCAAACAGGAATTCTACCATGTCAAGGCATGGAGTGGCATTTTACTTTCTTTCTTTTATTTATTTATTTATTTTTTTTAAAATTGAGTCAAAAGAGTGGAAAAACCAATATTTTGTTATATTTAAAATTGGTTGCTGGTAATTGAGGTAATTTTAAGAAAAGAAAGGAAACTAAAAACTTATAGAGTAGCTGAACCCAATTATATACAGTACAGTAAAAAGGGGAAAAAACAGGGGGGGGGGGGATGAAGATCAATTGCATATGAACTTACTATAATAGCTCCAGTAGGGTCAAACTTCACAATAGACCATGAGCACAAACTTCACAACAGTTACGAAGCACATTATTCCAATCATCCATTTCTCCTTCCAAGGATCCTTTTCAGGCTCAGTCTGTAATCAGCACACCAAAGGGGATTATATGAATCACTGATAATTGTAAAAGATTACCAAAACTAGAACTTTAGAACAACCATGCACAAGTGTTGCATTCACTTAAAAAACCTTTGTTTGGGCCAGTGGGGGGGTGGTGGCAGAGCTTGAAACCTCTGTTTGTACTCAGGAATTGGGCATGGCCTCCATCATTAAAAAAATGTTTATCAATAAAAAAATCTTATTCATAAAGAACTTCCTGTGTACTCAGGCTTCGCCCTTTTTATTTTCAATAAAATCTTCTTACTATACAACCAAAAATTCATTAAAACAACCTTGCGGAACAACCAACCTCAGTTAAAATTCCAGGAGCAAAACCTGATGCAGTCATAGCCTCCATTTCAGTAAACCCTTCAAGGAGCCTTTATTGTTTCTTGTAGTAATCAGCAACCTTGCATCGTTTCCCTGCAGTCAAGAGTACAAGTTTTACATTACATTCATCACTAATATTTGACAACGAGATGAATTAAAGCATCCAAATTCATCAAATTTTTATTTATGTTTCATTTTCAAAAAGAACTAAACATCACAATTTTTTTTTTAAGTAAACATCACACATGTTAAGAGTAAGAAAACATATTTTTTATATGTTAAAGATTAAGAAAAAATTGATTGATTATGATTACAACTATAAGCATAACAACTGAAAACAAAGGCAATGTGTGAAGTGCCTTGCCAAAGCTCCAATAGGAAGTTCATAGCTGTTTGGTTATCTATAGTTACTCTCTTTCAGTATCATCTCTTAAGAATGTGAAAGGGGTTATTCAGATATTTTAAGCAAAAGAAGTATGGAATGCCCTTGCTGTTAAATGGAAGAACCAACTACACAAAAAATTCAATCATTTAAAATATTTTTTCAATTTATTTATCCAAGTACCGTATTTTTTTAATAACATACGAAACCTTTGTAAAGAAGAGCTTTTTGGACTTGCCTTTAGCGAAATAAAAACCTACGGGCAATTGACCCCACTTGCCAGAACCAATTATTGGCTAATCCAAGGGCATTCACCCCTCAAGGGCAAAGCAATTATTATCATAATAAAGTCGGAATAGTGGGTCAACATTCAAAGAACAATTCATTTGCATAATTTCATCTTATTTGTACAAGATTCCCTAGTGAAGGTTTTGGATTTAATGGCAATCGTGCATGTCAGCTATTTTGAAGGCCAAAATCAGAAAGTTGCTTTACCAGACTAAGCTAACTAACTAGTATATTTTCAGCAGAAATGGGAAACCACACCAACCACATACTATTTCCTGATTTTAGAACAGCTGAAGAGCATAGCTAACAGATTCCATCTAAATGTTTCTTTGCAAGTCTTCTAGTCCTGAAAGACTTCCTTCAGCAGCTTGTAATTCTGCATCTTTTTCTGAGATAAGCTTTTGGGCTTTGCAGATTTCTACTTCAGCCTTGGTTTGCAAATCAGACAAAGCAAGCTGGCCAGAAGTGAAATGCAAAAATAAAATACGTAGTTATTGCATCAAAAACTGCATTTCTAAAAGTTAAGATTTCATGTCTCTTTGAACTATGAATATTTATTTGAAGAAATGTATATATTCAGTTGACTCAATATGTTCCTATAATTTATGAAATCCATGGAGACCATGCATTGGGATATAGGAAAAAAATCAGATGTTAACTTAATCCTTCTTATACTTATATTTTGCAGCAGTAATATCTTTACTTTGTTTTTCCTGCACTGCCTTTTTAGTTAGATCTTGTAAGCAAGATGGGTCCTAGAACTTATGCATCTGGTGAAGGTGCAACAGTTTTTTGAGTGTTATTAGTAAGGTTGGGGGACAACTACAGTAATTCCATGTTCATATGATAAATCACTAAAGTAACATTGCGTGAACAAAAGGTTGAGAAAAATGAAAACAAAAGGCCCCATCAGAAATCATCAATGATTCCATAATGTGTGTCAGCACTCAATTTGTCCAATCTTGAAATTTTAATGTTGTGAACGCTATTTCAAAAATGAAATGCAGCCACTTTGCAAGGTCTCATTTAAACATAATCATTTTGAGTTGCTCATATACCTTTTCTTTCTCGATCTGTTCTTTTAACCGTGACAGTTCCAACTCCTTCTGATGCTAATCAGAACAAGAAGTACAGTAAATAGTCAAATCATTTATTTAATATGTGACAAAATTCAATATGGGTATAAAAAAAAAAAAAAAAACATTAAGATTACTACCAGCATGAACTTGAGATGATTAATATCAGCTTGCATCCATTACTGCTAACATAAACTTCAAAACAAAAACAAATTTTAATGATTATTCTTACTCTGTCCTAACTACAATGAGCTGGAAGAAGACGTCGAAAGCAATCTCTTATTGAGTCTCTATGTCATTGTATATAATTATTTTGTATTCGTTTTTAATTCTTTGGGCTACTTTATGCCATTTTGCATGAAGTAGCCTTTTTTTCACAAAATTTTCTTACTCATCAAAAAAAGGAGAGAACATGCATCAAGAGCAAAGAAGTTCGTCAATACAAAAAGAACTTTAAGATATATAATTAAGTCACATAATTATCAAACTAATTTCTTCAAAACAATTATCAAGTAAAAGAAACTAATCTCTGCAGTTACAGATTTCTTTAAAAGAATAGGTGGCAGTGCTGTAAGTTCCTAGATGGAGTAAAAAAAACTTCAATAACGTCATAAGCTTTAGACATTAATTTTTCTTCTTTTTTGTGAATAAGTTACACGTAACTAGCTATTTACCAAAAATGAGTCCAGTATCTAACCTTATAAACCTAAGTAGGTCATCTTGAAGTTGCAATAGCCATCAGCATAATCAGTAAGTCTATTAATCAAGTCAGAAATATATCACTTTTAATTGATAAAGCTCTAATGAAATCCATATGGCATAAGAGAAACCCAGTCCCTCAGTTACAGATGTTGTAAAAGAAATATTTCCAAAAACATTTATAAGAGTTTAATGCCCTCATCCTTATTATATAAAATAAAATATGCATGTATATATAATCCATATGGCAATGTCCTCTTAAGTAAAACGGTACAACAAGGCAACTTGCCAACTACTTGGTCCACATGCACAGTAAGGCATCAATTTATTAGCATTTCAAAGCCATTTGTTTTATAATTATCTCAACAGAAGCACAAGAAGTACTTCAAAAATACAAAGCAATCAGTACATAAATTGTTACCTTCTCCATCAACATGGATGCTACTGCCTTCGAGAATAAGAGACTGTGGAAACCTAGGAAGCCTCTCAGTCACCAAAATCTAACAGAAAATGATAAGAATATTAGTAACTACATATAGAAAGTGTCCTGGGAAACTACAGGAAGACAGCACATAATTTTTTTTTCTTTTTTTTAAAGAAGGGTATGATCTATTAAGCTACAGTAACCTTCCTAGCAACAAGTAGGTCAAGACTCCAATCTTGGTAGCAACCATCATCAACACGTAGAAATTTTAAGAGGAACCTTAGTTAGAGAATAGAAATGTTACAACATTAATTTTTTTTTGGATGATATAGTAATGTTACAACATTAATTTTTTTTTAATAAGAATAGAATCATATAAGTATGTTCACCCAAAAAAAAAAAAAAAAAAAAAAAAAAGAAGAAAAAACTTGATATAACAGGTTTTCACTTTATTCGACTCATCAACAGATTTGAGGGGATATTTTTGCATTTGCAAGCCACACCCAAAATCAACCAAACCAAACAATCCACTGCTAGTTTCAGTTCTGCATCCCTTTTAGGCTCAATATCAAACACTTCATTTGTTGGATGAGTAAAAGAGAAAATTTTAATACTTTCAAAAGAAATGTCTCACACTCAGATTGGTCATAAGAGTCCAGATATAGACAGATCAATCAATTATTTTGATGTCTCCAGTTAATGGTAGTACATGGCCTTGGTTTCTTTGGAGGGGGAGGCCTATTTTGATCACTAGAGTTAAGAATAAATCATACCCAGTTAAAATGATATTCTTCAAGATTATCCGATCTGGGTCAACACTTTTCAATGACCCAACAGCAGCAACAGAAGGTGCCGCACCTCCTTCAGCACTCTTCAGGACTATCAAGGGAAGAGGAGGAAAAGAAATTGGGCCATAAATAGAAGCTACAGACAAACGCCCTGCATGAAGAAACCTCTCCATCTTGTGCTTGTCTGAATTAATGTTGTCACTAGAGAATATAGGCCTGCAAAGTGATGGGATATGACCATAAAACTTCAACAATATCAATAGATGCTACAATGAACAGCAGTACAAAACACTACCTAGCAACAAACTGGCGAAAATCAACATGGAATACAAACTCCTCTTTGGATTTAATAGGAGCGCTGTATGTGTCATGCTTCTTTATGCTGCAAAACGTAGAGAAACATAGATAATTCATGAAATGGATATCAAAATAGAGTACACAGAACCAAAGAAGTAAGAAACTATTAAATATACCTAAAATGCAGCACAGACATTTTGGACTCATGTTGCAAAAGACCACTCACTATAACAGGCACTGTCTTCATCAGTGAGCATAATTTGCAAGCAACAGTAGTTGGTACTTCCTTTATATGCAACCTTACATATGAGCTAGCTGGAATACAGTCATCCCTGTTTTCTTGCTCCATATCTAAAGCTTTAGTAAGAACATGTTTCTGCGTTCTTGCAAAATTATCAAATGCAAAAATTCTGGCATATTCTGGGGGTAGAGATTCCTGATATTTATTAAAAATAAATTTAGTAGAGTTCTTGATATTCAGAGACAGTGTAGAGTATCACAGAATGACAAGAATGTTACCTTGGGGTCCCAGGAGGAAGTCCTAAAGGAATTGAGGCCTCTATACTTGGCAAAGCGTTTTCTAGCAGGAATATCTAATGGTGTATCCACTTCATCCGGATATTCTGAAAGAACAATCCATGAAAGAAAATAAAAAATCATCAACTAGAAGCCTCGAAAAAGCTTATTCCCAAAAGAACTATGTTTCAATTATCAAATATACTAATATCTCATTCATCTGGAGCAAGTAGACAACCATTCTATCACAAGTTTATATCAGTGCACATTAATCCACTCCTAGTCAATAGTGAGTGGTACAGGCCAGCTATTTACCCCAACTTATTTTCGTTTTGTATGATCTTTTTTGGCTGGGAATATAAATCAACTAAGCCACTGATTAAAGCTCAAACACCAAGGATCAGTTTGATCCAGTGGAGCAACATAAAACAAAGAAATGGAATAGTGTCTTACTGCAACAGAAACGATATTATCAAACTGAGTGAAATCTATATTTTGAAATGATTTGGTTTTATAAATAAAATAAAAATATAAAAATCAGTTTTAGAATGGTATTGGGTAAGTGAAAGATAATTCGTAATACTTCCTAAGAAAACAATTTTAACACGCAAAATAAAGAAAAATAAAATAAAGAGAAAGAAAACTGAAGCTAAGTAGGCCCGTTCACTTTTCAAGAGTAATTCAATTGTTTAAAGCATTCACTCCCTTGATACTGTACAGTTTGCTAGCCATAAAGCGTGACACTGATCACTAGAAATTTCAAGAAGTACTAATAAATGCTTGGGTAAAGAGATAAGTACCCTCATCTTCAGCATGTGCATTTTTAATCTTTTGAATCTCATCCTCTATCTGTTCCCTAGTTAAGTTCTCACCATCCTGCATTACAAAAGAGTATTTTCCATTCAATCCAATAAAGAGTACTTGATTTCCTTGATTCTTGTAATTTTTTTACTTGAATTGTTGACCCCTTGTACACTCCCAGTGTACTAGGGTGTTCCTTTTTTGATATCAATAAAACTTATTACTTATCAAAAAAATAAAAAAATAAAAAAATAAAAGAGTATTTTGCATTCTGTGAATCTGCAAGGGAAACAAAAAATCATGATAGAAAAGTCCACAGTGCACTATATAAAGAAAGATAAATTCCTGCTTTAATTTCCAGGGGTCAGCTCTGATGGTCTCTTCATTTTGTCTATAGTGAAAAGACAATTTCTTTTACTTTTTCAGACAGAGACCAAAATAGGAATACATGTGGTTTGCACCTTAATTGTTTCAAATGGTTAAATGACACTAAAGAGACCCAATTGCAAATCAAAAACTCACCATCATCATTGAATCGATATCGGTTTCTTCATCTGAGTCCTTCAAGTTTAAGGAACGTTGGTCATCATCAAGGTCTATATTATTAGTGCCCTCTTGATGAGGAAAATCACTCTCTTGTTTATCCAATACCATTCCATCATCAGCTTCATCATTACTATCTAAATCCTCGTCATTTGTATCATCCACAATCCAAGCAGCCTGTGATATATAAATAAGGCTTGTGAGTCTACTACCAACAAATTGACGTGAAGTGCATATCTGGCAAAGAGAGATGTTAAAGAAATGTAGTTAAAAGACATTCACTGGAACAACATTCACCAAAAGACTGATCTAGTTTCATGTCCAGTGCAAGTGACAGTAACGAGATATATAATTAGATGAATCCTATATCTTCTGAGCTACTCTTCTCTATCTTCCCATAAGATGTCTTGAGATTTTCATTGCACTTTACTAGTTAAAGCTGTGTAGTGCATATTGTGTGGGAAAGATGTGTGTGGTTTTTAATCACTTTGTCTTAATCTTGAAGTCACATGTTCTTTGACTGTCGGACTTGATCCTTTTGAGAAAGGCATAAATAACCATCTCACCACTGTTCACTAGCCAATCATGAACACCTTAGTGCATATCATAAGATTTTGTGCTCGAGAAAGTGTAGCACATGCACAAAAAGAACATAAGGTGTAGCCTCAATTAAATTAAAACTGGTGTGTACTATTAGGCTTGATGCCAATTCACTTAATTCAAACCGGTGTGTACTATTAGGCTTAATGCCAATTCACATAAATAAGAGGCAAAAATTCAAGAAACTTACATGATTGCAAGCTTTTGTTCTAGGAGATGTGGGAGTTATAGGATGTAACTCTTTAAGTGATAGTCTCTTTTAAATTCTATGTGATGAATTTTGTAGACATTGTGTTTGATTACTATTCACATATCACCTCACATGTATCTCAAGCTTTTGCTAGTTGCACACACTACACAAGTTACTCTTTGTTAAACTTGGTACATTTTATTGTGTGTGATCTTGTTGTGGCCATCCAAGATTAAAAGTTCCTTGAGTTTAATGCAAAATGTGTTTCAAGTTTGAAAATTTTGAAAATATCTTGAGATTTGTGCACAGCATATTTGTTGCTTAAGAAAATTCAATGGGAAGATAATTGAATCTTGTTTTTGAGAAAATTGGATTTAAAATTTGGGTTTTTGAAAAAGCATTCCATTTCATACTCATGCATTTTGTTTTCATTATTCAAATGCTTTGAGGAGTTGTTTTTAAAATTGGGCTTGCATTTTTCAAAACTGTGTTTTTCCCAAAATTTTTTGTGAGTTTCTGCCCATTTCGATCGATCCATTGTGATTTTCGATCGATCGAAAAAGTGCTCTCAATTGTCTCAAAATGACTGTGTCATTCGATCGATCGAATGTAATTTTCGATCAATCGAAGATCGTTGAGAAGCTTTTTTAAAAAGGGTTTGTTCTTGATCCGAATTGGGGCTTTTGTGAAATTGAGTTGAATTTGATGAAATTGGCTTGTTTTTTTTGATGAAATTAGGCATTATACTCTATGTGCTGTGTTTAGTAATGCTAAATTCATCAATTTGTTTAAAAATTTCAACAAGTGGTTTTCAATCTTTGGGGTTTTTGGTAGAAATTCCGTGCTCGAGCCAATTTTGTCAATTTAATCTCAATTGAACTTAATTTTTTACTGCATTAGAGCATGCATCATGACATATTTTGTGTTGTATCTTTTATGTTTAAGATTCACATGCATTGCATTGATTTCTGTATCCATCTTGCAGTTTTGCAGTCATATCTCTCATTGTTTTCACACATAGCATGCATACACTTTGCTAAATTGGGTACTCAACTTGATCAAAAATTGATTGATTAATTTTTGAGCGATGTACTTTCTAGTATATGCCTTTTTTTCGTGTGAACTGTAGAAAATATTTTTCTTAAGAGATATGATGGATAATCAATGTGCAAATATTTTCTCTACTTATGCAACTGTTTATGGGTCACATAATGCCATGTTTGCATTTTATTAAAAGAGAGAATATTTTTTCTTCATGTGTATCCTCACCTTAGTTTTTAACTTTGGTTTGCGTGTTTTTAACTTTGGTCCTGCTGGTGAGGATGTTCCTAATCCTGTTGGTGATGCTGCTGCTGCTGTTGTTTTCCCTCCCTCCAAAAATTTCCCCAAAACTGTTTTTCCCAAAACTTGTTTTGTTTTTCCTATTTTTTATAGGGGGAGAAATTTTTTTAAACCTTTGTGGTTCATAAGGGGAGCTGTCTCCATTTTCTATAGAGTTGAATTGTTTTGTGTTCCCCTTGATTCTCTGTTTTCTCTTATCCTTTGTTGCGTTTGTTGACTGTTTACTCTTTGTATGAGTTGTCTTTGTCAATACGTGACAAAAAGGGGGAGAAATTATTGATTTATGGGAATCATGTTTGTCTTGTTTAGGGGGAGCTGAAATTATTTTTGAAAGGGAAGAAAATAAAAACTTTTTGTTGTATCTAACTTAGGGGGAGAGTTAGTTTACTTCTGTTTTTATTTCTGTTTCTTGTTCACTACTCATTGATATATATTTATGAGTTATTCATGATATATGTCTTTGTTTTGTGTTTTGTGAAGTCAAGAATTTATTTGTTGATTTACTGTTTTTCTGTCACACATGCGTTTATGCGTTTGTTGAGTGTCTCTGGAATATACAGGTGCATTCGACTTGGCTGCTGTCTACACTTGCAACTGATGGATAGTAGTTAGGATTGAATTTGTTGTAATGAGCATTTTATTGTATTGGGTTGTTCTTGTATTTGAGCATTTCATTCTGTATGAAAGTTTTGTCACGAATTGCCAAAGGGGGAGATTGTTAGGTTCTAAATGTTTAGAACAATTGGCAAATCGTGAACACAACTTGTCTAGATATAGATCTTAGAGTCTATAGGTTTTATTAGACAATGCTCAAGGTGATTCAAGTTAAGATTCAAGAACATACAAGCTGCAGAAAGAAGACTTCATATTCTGCCTGGTTCGATTGATCGAAGAACAGGCTCGATCGATCGAAAATCGTATCTGCAGAATTTTAAGTCGGCCCAAACAGCAGCTTAAGCCCATTAAGGATTAGGGTTTCAGATCTACTTCTCCCACTATATAAAGGAAACCCTAAGCCACGTTTTTGAGACTTTTAGTGAGAGAGATTAGAGTGCCTCTTGTGCCTCCTTTTATTTTTAGGGTTTTGTCCCAAACCTCTCTAAGTCTTTGTTGCTCATATTTGCTGTTTATGTGAATCTCTTGTGAGATCCTTGAGGAGCTTTCCTTCACATAAACTTAGGGTTTTCAAGGAAGATATATTATCTACATTTTGATGATCAACAAGGTTGCAACAATTGAAGCTTAAAGATAAACAAGCGAGGAGCTTGTACCTGATTGAAGGAAGACAAAGAAAGAAGTAGTCCGTGGATTCGGAGCCTGCGCGTGGTCGTGTCAGGAAGTTACTATTGGTGGGTAGCATTAGGAAGTCAAGCGGGGAGCTTGTAAGTCCTTTTGTAACAACTTCAATTCTTTCTTAGTGGATTCCGTTTTGCCTTGAGGATCGGTGGGTAAAATCCTCCCCAGGTTTTTTACCGGTTTGGTTTTCCTGGGTGATCATATCATTGTGTCTTTTATTATTCCGCTGCTTTATATGTTTTATATGCATGATATGATTATTTGATTGTTTTAACCTAGAATTGTTTAATTTGACTAAGTAACAACTTGGCTAATTAATCTAGGCTACGCAATCTTTTTGTGGTTTAAAGGGGTCTAAATATCCAACAGTCTTCATACAACATGGCCTAGACTTGGAATCAGCTTCATTAAAAGACTAATTTACATTACCCACCGGGATGGTTTTTGAAATTAAAGTTCTTAATGGGGGGTAAATTATGGAGTTTTTTTTTTTTTTTACACTTAGTTTCCTCAGGTTATATAGTCTTTATTTGACACTTACATTTTCATGTTATCAAAACCAATTCCTAAAACTACAAGCCACATCATATATTTGTGACTATCATAGTTGCATAATGAAACAGAAAATGGACTTGGACAACATTCTTACTTTTTATTTATTTTTTAATTGAAAAGTATAGAAATAAAAACAAAATTTGAAGTTTTAAGCTACATCAAAACTTAAAGCTTTGCCTTCATCCCATGAACCATGAAAATTGGGTAATTGTTCACATAGTTATTTGGACCACGTACAATTTTGTCCAGTGATTCATCAGAAATTTACCTATTTATCTATGTTTTTCAAGGTTCACCAATTTTGCGTTTTTTAACCCTCGTGTAATGTTTGGGCGGGGGAGGAGGCTGCGGGGCATCATCCTTAGGCTCGTTATCGTGCTGCAAAGACATTAGATGCATACAATCAATATTCAGTGTAATGATAAGAATAAAGTGAACTGCAAAATAGGCATAAACATCAATAATTAATGTTATCGTACCATAGAACTGCCTTTGTGTCCTATTTTGTGTCCACTTGTCCCACAAGTGGGTGCTCTTCTAGCACGTTGCGGTCTACCTCGTGGGGGTGAGGGCTGAGGAGGGGGATTCTCGTCCGGTACATCAGTATCTGACTGTGGAGTGTTAGTCCCAACCAGAGGTCTTAGAGGGTCAGATGAGTTTGAGGTAGGTGGGTAATGCTGCTCTGTGTAGGGGCCAGGAGTGGGTGCACTAGAGCTGGTGGGTGGGTATGAGGGTGTCGTGGGGTGCAACAGAGGGGTCAACTGAGAATGCATACCCAGATCGAAACTGGGCTGTGAAGGTGGGGTGGGTGGAGGGACCTCGGGGTGGGGAGATGCGTGCAGGATGGGTGCACGTATCTCATGAGTACTTACAACCTGAGGGGTTGTTGCACGTCGACCACGGCTCGTAGCTGCACTTGTGCTTGGGCTTAGGCTTGCTGTAGCAGGCCGACCACGGCCCCTAGCTGCAGTTGGGCTTGGACTTGCTGTAGCAGGCCGACCATGGGCCCTAGCTGTGCTCGTGCTTGGGCTTGCTGTATCACGCCGACCACGGGTCGGTGTAGTTACGGGTGCTGCACTTGTGCTTAGGGCTGCAGTAGTTGCTGATTCAATCTCAGTACGGTTGTTTGCCTGCCGAGTGGCTGCAGGATCACCACCAAGCCCAGCCACATTATATAGGATGCGCCGAACATGGTTGTGTTCTCGGCTGCCTGAAGGAAGCCAATTCAGCAACGCTAAATGACTTTCAATCTGAAACAGAGGAAGAACCAGTACAATTAGAATTTTTCACATTTATGTAACAATTATAGAATGCATAATATGGTACTTATTACTCTACTTAAATATTCATCTAAACTAAAAACTGAAATTTGTATTATGAGTCATGTACTAAATAAAAAACAACGCAAGCAATAAAATATAAGTAGAACACATTACCAGCTGATGTAATCTAGCGCTGTTGCGGTCGACATACTTTACAGTGACCGGACGGTACCATTGGTAATAGTCATGATCGCGGTCCATCTCACCAATCTGAGGAGGTGCATGGCAAAGTCGTCGTTCTCTGCTATTCCATGAAATGATATATGGTTCATGCTCATGCCTCCAATTCTTCTCAAATTTCCCACGTAAGTCTATTCTATGCAACCTTTCATCGTACACAACATGATCAGGCACCCTTTGCGCCAACCCAAACTGTCGAAGGACACGGTCCGGGTGGTGTGTCTCTACTATGCAAAAACACACAAGTGGCACCCTTGTTGTCCACGTACCCTTCCCTGCAACGCAGAAGTCAGGAAGGTGGACGAAGTGTGCCTCGTATGGCTGCCACACAATCTACAATAGAAACAAAAAACAATTATCATAGCATCTTAAAATGTGAAACAAGGGAGAATACATAGATACAAGGAAAAATAAAAATTAAAACGGAAGATATGTTAAAGTATGAAGCAATCATATTCGTAAGGAAAATTAACATAACCGAACAGAATATTTGAATATTATTACCTGGTTCGGCTTCATTGTAACTAATTGCTCACGATAATAGACCAAGGCCATCCCGAATGGCCTACTCTTCGAGCCTGGCACCCGCACCCACCTACAGTTACGAGCGAATAACATAAGATAAGTAGCTACTTGATTACTAAGAAAAGTACATTCCATAACACACTAAATATAAAAAAAAATACTTACTTAAAGGCAAGTGAGCATACGGCCACGGGCCGTAATCACATCCAGGTGGGGGCTCTATCCTCGGGCACAAGAAGGGCAACCTTGCCCATGCCCAATACTGGACCAAAGTGCACGCCCCACCAATTTGCGATGCCCCTTTCTCGCTTGCCCGACACAACTCTCTGTACAACCAGGCCAGGCAACCACTGCCCCAGCTATACTGTGGCGGATCATGAAGGTTCCGCAGTTGCTCCAAAAACATCAGATGCACCCTATCTCCCGACTTGTCCATAAAAAGTTTATCCCCTAGTAGCGCTAAAATATAGCAGCGGGCATACTCGTGTATCTGAATTTCCATTGCGTCATCAGGCAGTGGCGCTGCAATGTACTAAAGAAGGCGGCTAATGAGAATTCTTTGCCCCACCAAGGTTTTGTTGTCATTCACCGGAGTAAAACCAAGAAACTCCGTGCAAACAGTTCTCCAAGTTCCATCTAACACAGCAATCGGCCCAACCAAGACCTCACCGTCTATAGGAAGTTTGAAAATGACCTCCACATCTTGTAGGGTGATTGACATCTCACCGTGTGGAAGATGGAACGTATGAGTCTCCGGCCACCATTGCTAAACTAGGGCCGTTATAAGGCAATTATCTATCTCTCTGGAAGGGGTCCTAAACAATCCTTCAAGTTGTAGCAACTTGATAATGTCAATCACCCGATTATCTTGCATTTGAACGTTTGCCATCTCCTTATTGCGACCACGGCACGTAAGTTCGCCCGGGTCCTGCAAAATCAATAAAAATTATAGCAGTTGTTAGAACTATAAATACAACTTTGAAAGAACTTGCTAACTAAAAATCAAAGATAACGTAAAAATTAAAGCAGTTGTTAGAACTAGATATTTCACCTCGCCATTCCAAATGTCCTCTGATCGATGATGTCGTTGTCGCGTCAACAATGACTCAATACTAGGACCAGGCTCCAAGATCTGTGGCTCGTCATCAATCTGAGGCTCCATACTGCAAATAGAAAAGATACACCTCTTTTTAACATATAAGTAATAAGTTCTATTAGAAATAAGGAATCACCAAGTACACAGAATGTATATTAGATGTACATCACAATTAAATGCTAAAAGTAAAGCAATCAATTAATAAGTTTGAGAAAGAAAGACTCATAAAATATACTCTTAAATACTCATGTATTCCTTATTCAGCATGTACTTGGTGTTGGTAGAGGTGTCAAGTGCACTTGAATACACATGCCTCTTAGAGACTAGACACAAGCAAGCATGCAGCTAATTGAAGGAAGGCGCACATTTTTAGATATAATAACCTCTAATAAAAAGATTCATAACGTATAATATATAAAAAAAAAGGTTTATAAACTCAAAAAAGTAATAAATTTTCTGTATTTGCTCGAATGGATAGTGCTATCGCACAAGATTTGTAAGCCCAAATTTTACATCAAGTTATTTCTATTTCTTAACTTTTTATAGTAGGTTTGAAAAAATAAATCAATAAATGGACAACATGAAAAGAATTTAGTCATATAAAGTTTAATTCTATGATAGCTATGATCAGAATAAAGTATATTGATCAATCAAAATATATCCACAAGGCAAAGACCAAAAAGTACAAAACTCATAAATTATCCTTGTTCGATACTTTGGATATGTAAACGAAAAATTATTTGTGCAGTAAAGCACCTTAAGAACAGTGTTTATATACTAAATCAACGGTCCATGTCATTGCCTTCAAGGTTTAGCATTTAATTTTAATGATTCAAACATTTGTTAGTAAAAATTTATTTAAAAAAAAAAAAAAATCCTTGACATGCTTTGTGCTTCCTTGAAAGCACCAGAAAGTGTGCTTAAAGCATGATTCATTAAATAAGCTTCTCTTCGACCAAGCAAAAAAGCTTAGACCTGGGGTTTTGAGCTTTATGCATGTTTAAACACATATTTAACAACACTGCACATACTACAACCGAGATACAAAACCTATCAAAATTTACATCTTATGCACAAGGGGAGATGGCAACAGATTAATGAGTGGGCTTACAGTGAAACAAACCAAACTTACATGTCCCTAGAGATAGTTTGGTCATGTGCAAAGAGGAATTAATGCACCAATGAAGAAGAATAATTTTGATTCAAGTACACGGAACAAAAAAAGGTAGGGACAACTTAAAATAACACTAGAAGTAACAAAGATGGACATTTTTACTAAGCAACAAAGAGTATGGTTTTGGTTATAATAGAATGGTGTAGAAGAATAAATAAGGCCGACCTCACTTTCTTTGTTGAAGATCCATAGTCAACCTTAAAAGTTTTAGGACGAAGGTATATAGAATAATTACACATGCATAAATCGATGACTATGCCTTTCATAACAAACATTATTTAAATATTTCATGCAATTAAAATGCCCGAGGAGAAGAAGAAAATAATTGAAAAGCATCAACCAAAATGGCAATCTAAGTTTATTTTCACTTTTCTTATATTTGTCAATTTCCACAGAATGTAATATGCAGCTTGAGAACCCTTTACGCAACAATTAACATAAATGTGTGCAACTACACTCTTTTCATACAGCTTATTAGTTGACCATAGCAAACGCCTCAATACCCATTCAGTTCATACTCTACACCATCTTGTCCTACCGAAATAAACAAAATGTCAGACCATCTAATTCCCTGCACTATCAATGCTCCTTTCACACATATTCATGCGGCCCACATCTTTAGACCTAACATGTATGTCAAAGAGAGGTTGCATTTGCATACACCCATTACATGAGACACTGCCTCACTCATCACGACTCTGAAAACAAGCCTAACTTACTCCACTCACCATAACTTCACTATCAAGTTCACTTCCCTTATCTTATTTCCAACCTTGCTATGCCATTGATCACAGCATCCCCAATTCATTCACGCTTAAATGCCAAACATCATTATCCATTCACCAAATACAATGCTCCGTAATTCACAATAAGCAACCATAATATGACTATCATATAACAAAATAGTTTGGGGTCTAACTGAAACTAGCCTCACTGACCCCATCAAAACCAGCCCTACCAGTTTAGCTCAACAAAGGGTCACTCCCATCAAACCACACTGAACCCGAAGCTCTAATAAGGAAACTGTTCAATGTCTATTGTTTTCCCAAGTCTCTAAAGCAACCAAACCAAACAAAAGCATTACAAACCCAAACTAGCAAAACCCATACAAAACCATAAATAGGAAAAAGCTAGCAACGTATTTCAGCAAAGTAATCCATACACAATAAGCTTAGTAAACAATATTTCAGCAAACTATTTGCCTCAAAAAGTGAATCAAAGTTCCAAAATGCCATCTTTGAATCAAATCCAAAAATGGGTACTTGGGTTTCCTTGAAATGCCACATTAAAATTTTTTTTTTTTCAACTCTAACAATCACATAAAAACTAATGTCATTGCCAAAACATAACCATATTCTCAGAACACCAAAAAAAAAAAACACAAAAAAAAAACCCAAACAGCTCCGAAATTGAAAAACGAAAAACCTAGGTAGCATCATGAAATTCCAAAATCTAAAATTGGAGAAAGAGAGAGACAGACAGAGGAATCTAAGAAGCAAACACGACAAAGAATTGAGAAGAAATAGAGAGTACCTTCGGCGCGGTGGGCTACGAACGGCAACGGCGGTGACAATGAACGGCAACGGCTACGAAGTTGCTGGTGTACTGGGGTACGATTGCTTGAGAGTGAACGAGTGAGTGAGTGAGTGAGTGAGTGAGTGAGTGAGTTTGAGAGGCGGAGTGAAATGGTGTTCAAGGAGTGTTTCAAATTTTCTGATTTTGAAATGAGCTGTTTGAAAGGATGCTGTAGAAGTTTTAAGCAGTGGATTTCGAGTCTTATAAACTCGATTTCCACGTGGCACACGTGGCAATTTTGTCCACGTGGGGTGGGCAGAGTACACCGAACTCGAGTTTTTAAAACTCGAGTTCTAAATGAATCTCGAGTTTTAAAAACTCGAGATGTTATTTTTACAAATTCTTCTCAAACCAGGCAACTAACGAAATTTTTACAGTATGGCTGTTATTTGGCAAGGGTGTTCAAGAACTCATAATCCTTTGTTTAATAAGTGAAAAAGACAAAATGCAATTAAAGCAAGACTTTTGCACCGTAGAAGGAAATAGACCTGTAAAAAAATCTCAAATATTCAGCCCATCAATTGAAAATTAATTTATAATATATATCCTTATATGCATAAAAAAAAAATAAAAAATAAAAAAAATCAGTTTAATATTACATGTCAGTTTGGAACGACTTATTTAGCTGAAACTGAAAACATTTTGATGATCGTACTGTAGATAAAGATAAAAATTGGCTGAAATAGTACAATGAAACTCATGAATAGTACTTTCTAAAAAAAAAAAAAACTCATGAATAGTATCAAAAGTGTAATGAAACCTATAAATAGTAGCAAAAATAAATTAAATAAGAAAAGAAGCTACCTAATATAAATTTATCCCAAACGCAACCTACACCTTCAGAAAAATTAATGGCATGTTTGGATGTTTAAAAAATGAGGGGGAGTAGAGTAGAGGGAAGGAGAGTAATCCAATTATCTTGTTTGGAAGTTTTTAATGAAGGAGGGAGAAGGGTTTGGAGGGGTTTCAACTCCCTCGAATGGGCAGATTAGCTGTGGGTTGGGCAAGTATGTAGTAAGTTAGGCACGTTTGGAAAGAAAACTGAAAAGTAGCATCTTAAGTTTTAGAAACTCAAGATCTACATTAAAAATCGAGTCTAAAAGACTCGATTTCAGTCTGTTCGTGTTGCTGACCTGGAGAAGTGATACACCTGGAACTCGAGTCTATAAGACTTGAGTTCCACTGTGCAAAAAAAAAAAAATTCAACGTGTGGAACTCGAGGAGTTCCACTATGCAAAAAAAGAAAAAGAAAATTTCAATGTGTGGAACTTGAGTCTATAAGACTCGAGTTCCACTGTGCAAAAAAAAAAAAATTCAACGTGTGGAACTCGAGTCTTATAGACTCGAGTTCCACTGTGAAAAAAAAAAAAAAAAGAAAATTTCAACCAGTGGAACTCAAGTCTTATAGACTCGAGTTCCACTGCGCAAAAAAAAAAAAAAAATTTCAACGCGTAGTCCATATGTGAAAAAAAAAAAACCACACAGGATGGTGAAAATTTCAAGGAACTCGAGTCTATAAGACTCGATTTCCACTGTGCATAATAAATTTAAGTAACACTTAAGCCCGTATAACACAAGTGCTCACAGAACTACACAACCTTCCCACCCAAAAACAGAGCATTCTCACTAAGTCTCTCAGCCTCACTAACTATCACTCATCCATAACTCTCACACCACATTGCCTCTCACTCTCACTCCCACTCTCACTCTCTCACTGCTCTTTCCTCTCAACAAATTCATATCTCAGGTATGGGTTTGCATAATTTGATTGTCATTGTAGTTGGGTATTAGTTGTCTATGGGTGTGGGTTAAAGAGTTTGACTATTTATTTTGTAAATAGTTGACATAACTTAGTTAATTTTTCAATATTGTGAATTATAGAACTTTGTTTTGTCAGTGTTAATTTTTTGAGTCTTTTTTTGCCCATTTTGTTATCAAAATTTTATTCATCATT
Source organism: Quercus gilva (assembly GCA_023621385.1). Classification (NCBI taxonomy): domain Eukaryota; kingdom Viridiplantae; phylum Streptophyta; class Magnoliopsida; order Fagales; family Fagaceae; genus Quercus; species Quercus gilva. Next base: position 50,007,849 of record CM042475.1, read on the forward strand.
TCTAGGCTTTTATTTTTATCATGATCTTACAAGTTTTTTTGACTTTGTTCATCATTATTTTGGGTATGAAATGGGTAGTGAATGAATGCAATTCTTAAAATGCATTGACCTATACAATACATGGCTGTATAAGGAATTGATCATTATAAAAATAAAAATAAAAGTATAAGAATTGGTCATTTTGGAAACAATTTGGTATCTGGTAATGACATTTAAGCCTTAAGGATATGAAATACTTTCGTTTTGTGAATTTAATATGTTTTGTTAATGCTACATCATCTTTGTAAAGTCCCTCCTCTTGTTCTATGTATTCTTTAAATATATATATATATATATATATTTTTTCCATACCTTTTATTTTTTGGGGTTGCTCCACTAGATATGTTTCAAATTTTGCTCTGAAGCCAAACTTAGAACCATGGGTACCACAAGTTACATAATGGCTATAAAACTAGTAATTACCTATGAAAATTCTGGCTTGAATATGTTCTGCCTTAAGATCACATTACTTTTTTTTCCCCCAGTTTACGACTATGTGATTTAACTAACGTGGTAACTTGACTTTAACAGGTTCACAATGCCTGAAATTGATATAATCTTATACCACGGTGGTCCGCTGAAGAATGCCAATGCGAACAAGGGATTGCCATTTGAAGGGCCGGGTATAAAGAGCTATTATACCCAAATTGATCGTAGGTTCAAGACCTTTGACGAATTGAAGATGATGGTTATGGAAGAGTTGGATGAGAATCCTGCTGTGCACAACATAAAAATGACTTATCGTATGCCAAATGAAATCTTGAAGCACCGAATTAATTACAAGTACATGGCAATAGAAACAGACAAACATGTGAAGATTATGTTTGACAAGTTGGAGAGAATACCTGAAGTAACTAACATTGAGTTGTACATATAGTTGGAGCCGCATGCAGAAGTTGGTATCGACGAAATCCAACAAACACAAACAAGTTTACATGTTACAGTTCCGGATACTCAATATGAGTATTTTACACATGTAGAGCATGATAATGTTCATGCTGATGATCAGCCTGATGATGATGAGGATGAGGATGAGAATGAGAATGATGATGAGTATGAGGATGACGATGATGATGACGACTATGTTGATGGGAGTACTGCCATTGATGATGAAGATGAGATTGAAGAGAGGATTGAGAGAGGGGACTTTAGGGACTTTGAGAGGGACATTGATGATTATGAGACATTGGACGATAGTGAACCTAATGCAGACAATGTTCTTAGTGTCCAAAACATTACGGACACAATCTCTGCCTACGCACCTCTTGCTTTGTCATTTTCTGCAAATACTTGGGAAAATATAGTTGATCCTTCACATATGGAGATACCATTTGTGTCTACTTGGAGAGAGGGGATGAATTTGTACAAAGGCTTGACTTTTGCCAATAAAGTGGAGGTGCAGCGTGTATTAACACTGTGTGCCTTGAAGGAAAACAAACAGTATGTGATTAGTAGGTCGACGACGACAAAACTTTGTGCAAAATGCGTGGATGAGTCATGCAAGTGGTATGTCTGCGCAGTCATGAAGCCCAATCTCCAGAGACTATGGATGGTCACCGTGTACAAAGGTCCTCACACGTGTATACGGACTGGGGTGCAAAATGATGGTAGAATGATGAATTGTAATTTTATTGCATCAGACATCCTTAAGAAGTTAAGTGAGGATCACACTACCCCAATTAAGCATCTTAGATCTATGATAGAGTCGAAATATGAGGGCCATAAGCCTTCTTACTACAAGGTATGGGATGCGAAACAAAAGGCGATTGAGAAGCTGTTTGGGAATTGGGAAGAGTCTTACCAGAGGTTGCAAAAGTTGCTTATGGCATATATTGATATGGATCCGACTACCCAGGTGTTCTATCGTACGACATCCACCGATGAAGATGACACCGTATTATTGAATTATGTGTTTTGGTCTTTCGGTCCAAGCATTGATGGATTCAAATATTGCAAGCCGGTTATCAGTATTGATGGGACCCATCTGTATGGTAAATATCAGGGAAAGTTATTGGTTGCAATGGCAACCGACGCTAACAACAAGGTATTCCCTCTTGCCTTTGCTGTTGTGGATTGTGAGTCAGGGTCCAGTTGGAGGTGGTTTTTACAATGCCTCAGAGATACGATTAGCCACGTGATATCTGATGAAGGCATTTGCATAATTTCTGACCAACATCTTGGTATCAAAAATGCCATTGCAAATTGGCCTAGAAGGGATGATGGAAGAACACGGGTATTTCATAGATATTGCCTTCGACATGTTGCTAGTAACTTCAACACACATTTTCAGAACTCGACTCTAAAGTCAGCTTGCTTGAAAGCAGGATATGCTACTCAAGTAGTTAAATTTGATACCATAATGGAGTCCATTAAGCAGGTGGAAATTGAGGCCATTCGGAATAAGAAGAAGGTGACGGGGAAGGATGGGAAGGAAAAGAATCAAGATTATCTTCCATACGCATACCTAATGAGCGAGTCTGTGGATATGTGGACCCAATCACATGATGGTGGAAGACGTTTTGGGGCAATGACAACCAATATATCAGAGTGCTTCAATGGTGTACTGAAAGGTGCACGGGGCCTTCCTATTGCCGCGTTGGTTAAGTTCACTTGGTCCAAACTTGTTCAATATTTCCACGACCAGCACAAAGAATATCTCAATCGCCTGTCAGAGGGTAAGAAATGGAGTCAATATGCCTTTGACAAGTGGGAAGCAAATAAGCTTAAATCTGAGAAACACTATCTCAAGCCATTTAGCAGTGAACAGATGATATATCAAATAGTTACTTCATTCACCTGTAGCGCAGGGGAGGGAAACCACAGTTATGAAGTTCGGATACGGGAAAGAACATGTAGTTGTGGGAAATGGCAAAACATAGGGATCCCGTGTTCACATGCAATTAGAGTATGTGACTATTTAAATATTGATTCGACCGCATATATTCACCCATGTTATGGTTTGGACAATGCCCTTAACACTTATCAACATGCATTTGTGATTCCCAAGTCACAATCATTGTGGAGGGATCCTATGGGGCCAAAGTGGTTGCCTAATCCAGCATTGTTGCGGGCCAAAGGTCGACCAGTGAAGTCAAGAATAAGGAATGAGATGGATGGAGTGAGGAATAAGGATCGAGGGTCGGGATGGCGGAAGGAGGATGCAGATTTGATAGAGACTCAACCCAAGCAAACATGTGGATTATGTCATGCTTCCGAGCATAACCGTAGAAAATGTCCGCAGGCCCGTGGCGCTTCCACAAGCAGTAATGTTCCACAGTAGGTGCGTAGATGGGAAAATATTATGCATTGGTTAAATATAATTATTGTTCGTTCTACCATTAACTAATGTTTTTACTTTCTTGTCTCCTAACGTGATTAGTCTACGTTTTGCAGGCATGCTTCCATGGACGCCGTTTTTGTTGTGCAAACTGCTGATCTTAGGAAAAGTGACTACGTTGTATTGGCACATTGAACTTTTTGGCTTTTGTTGAATGTACTTATAATTCTCTATCCAATGTACCTCTATGAAGATTGTGATTTGAGTAATACGGTTAGAATTGCAAATTAAGCATGGTTGCGCATGTTTACAATGTTGATATATTGGGAATGCCTTTTTGTTGTGATGCAAATGTAATTGCATTGTAAAACTATATTTATGAATAGAGCGTAATAGTTTCTATAGCTTGGTGTGAGAACGCCTTTTGATGTAATGGTTGTGCATTTACATTCTCAACTTCTCTGCCTCTCAATGAGTGTTAGATTACATTCTCAGTTTCTTTATCTATGTTTCTCAGCAGGTGCATGTACACATTTCAGTTCTTGATTTGCCTGCATGTGCAGGAAAAAAAAAGGGCAACAATCTGCCTGAATAGGGGATTTGCCCAAGTAAAAAAAAAAAAAAAATTTCCCAATAAAACTTGAGTTTATAAAACTCAAGTTCCACTGGAAAAAACAGAGCAAACAGGGCAACCCCTTCTGCCTGAACAGGGGATTTACCCAAGTGAAAAAAAAAAAAAAATTTTCCAGTGGAACTCGAGTTTCTAAAACTCGAGTTCCACTGGGAAAAACAGGGGAAAAAAAAAAGCACCCTTCTGCCTGAACAGGGGATTTGCCCAAGTAAAAAAAAAAAAAAAAAAAATTTTCCCAGTGGAACTCGAGTTTCTAAAACTCGAGTTCCACACACAAAAAAAAAAAAAAAAAAAAAAAAAAAAAAAAATTCCCCAATGGAACTCAAGTTTATAAAACTCGAGTTCCACTGGGAAAAACAGGGGAAAAAAAGCACCCTTCTGCCTGAACAGGGGATTTGCCCAAGTAAAAAAAAAAAAAAAAATTTCCCAGTGGAACTCGAGTTTCTAAAACTCGAGTTCTACTGGGAAAAACAGAGCGTATAGGGCAACCCCTTTTGCCTGAACAGGGGATTTGCCCAAGTAAAAAAAAAAAAAAAAAATTTCCAGTGGAACTCGAGTTTCTAAAACTTGAGTTCCACACAAAAAAAAAAAAATTTCCCTAATGGAACTCGAGTTTATAAAACTCGAGTTCCACTGGGAAAAACAGGGGAAAAAAAAGCACCCTTCTACCTGAACAGGGGATTTGCCCAAGTAAAAAAAAAAAAAAAAAAAATTTGCCAGTGGAACTCGAGTTTATAAAACTCGAGTTCCACTGGGAAAAACAGAGGAAACAGGGGAAAACATTCTGCCTGAACGCCCAAGTAAAAAAAAAAAAAATTCACGGTAGAACTCGAGTTTATGAAACTCGAGTTCTATTGAGTAAAACTTGAGTTTTATAAACTCGAGTTCTAGTGGGGAACAATTTTTTTTTTTCTTGGGCAATCCCCTATTCAGGCAGAATGTTCCCCTGTTTCCTCTGTTTTTCCCAGTGGAACTCGAGTTTTATAAACTCGATTTCCACTGGCAAAAATTTTTTTTTTTCTTGGCCAAATCCCCTAATAGAGTAACATAATTTTATAAATGTCACGCTTTCCATTAAACGTTTTTTCTTTTAAATCACTCGTACATTTAGTTAATTCTACTTTTAATTTGACTTTTGAGGAAAAAAATATTGCTTTATTATAAGATCATTGATTTTAGATTCTAGTCAACTAAATTATTAAAATAATTTGTCATCACATAAGGGACCTAAGTTTAAATGGCTGTCTATACCAAAAGCATAACAATAAAAACTAAAAAATAATCACTATGGAATAAGCATGAATGAATAATTGAATACTTGGTGAATACAACAAGAAGACTTAATCCCAAAATTTTGGGATTGACTACAAATTCTCAACAGACTAATCAGGGAATTGTATCTCAAGATTTTGTATGACCATAGGGTTGGTGTTGAATCCATGATCTCCTTCTTCACTGCTCTTGAGATTTAATGGTAGCAAGTTTCTTCCGCAATGCCACCAACTCTTCCCCAGCATCACATATAAATGCAGAAGCTTGCCTGCCAGACAATTGCTCGTTCTGACTACATGAGTGCATGACATGACACAAGAAAACAGACGAGCTGCAAATTGCATATGATAGAACGTTAATTGCAAGATTAGAAAAACAAAATTTCAGCAAATTTAAATTACCCACCAAACATCACATAGCGACCACTTTCCAATCACAAGATAAACTAAGATGTTACAAACTACAGATTAAGATTACTGAGGCGTGCTAAGAATAAGTAAAAAATATCTCCCACAACTGATAAATTACTATTAACCTTCAGAAACTAGAAACACTAGAACACATTAAAAAAAAAAAAACAACAAACAAAAACAAAAGCACTTACTATGGAGAATAAGTGCAAATATGTACGAAAATATACACAAAAACACTACACTGTTAGTCACAGTGACACGTACCTCCTCATTAGGATTAGGAAATTCAATCTTCCTGTCAATTCGCCCTGGCCTAATGAGAGCTTGATCAGAATATCAATCCGATTGGTAGCCATCAAAACCTGTCAAAGATCAAGATATTGTAGGTAGAGGTCACAATAAACAAAAATACCAAAAACTAAACAACCCAATCTGCATACTGATAACACACATGATACCTTTATTTTGTTTGATGCTTCAAATCCATCCAACTGGTTGAGAAGCTCCAGCATAGTCCGCTGCACTTCACTGTCACCATTGCCACTACCAGATTCCATTCGAGCAGATCCAATACTGTGTATTTCATCCATAAATATGATTGATGGAGCATGTTTCCTGCCAAAGAAAAAGAGAGAAGCACATAACTGTCATTACGGAGAGCAACTCTTGTTGATGGAGTTATCTTGGTGATATCAATATTTTTATCAATGTCAACAACATATTTCCCTTCAAGATGAACCTGGGAAACAAGATGAAACATTACATACAAATGTATTCAAACTGTTATCAAACCATCTGTTATTAACAAAAAGGCACTCCTTGTGCATGTAGTAGTCTATTCCCTTGCTAAAATATCATTACTTTTCAAAAAAAGAAATAGTTAAAGCGCAGCTGCAAATTTACAATTGAGTGCATTCATATAGGAATATGAAGTTACCTTAACTAAAACCGTATTCTTCCCCATTACTTTGACAACTTCACCAACATATGATCCAGGCTCCTGGAGTAGCTGTAATTCTTCCCTAAGCATTCTCACTGCCAATTTTGTAGATAATGTCATTGACCAAATCCTAACCAAAACTCAAGAAACTAAAAAATATATATCTAGAAACATAAAACAAAATTACTGCAATTGATTAGATGCAAACTTTATGCAATCAACTTTAAATAAATCCATCAATCTTAATGACTAGCCACCCATCCTAATTCCTAAATGAAGAGAATAATAAAAAAAGAAATGAAAAAGAAGTTAGTGTTTAGCATCCCATGACAACCATATCCACCCATTACAATGCCATGACATTTGAGGCAAACATTGATTAAATTACATCCTGATAATTGAATAGAAGTTGCAGACTCACCATAAAGCACTTAACTTTCTGATATAGGAATTTTTCAACTCTATGTCAAAAAAGGGTGTGATAAATTAACAAGTAATATAATTACACTGGGAAATATTATCCCAAGCAAAAAATTACATTGGGAAATCAAAGTAACTCAAGCAACGTATGACGCTTCATGAATTGGCTCCTTAAAAAGGAAGCAAAACCTTTTCTAATTGGATTGTTATTATCACTTGCTGTTTTTATGACATTGTTGGCAACCTTCCTCTTGACATAAAAAATATTGCCTCGGTGTCTATTATGCCAGTGTGCTGTGTTTCACATTGCCCATAATTGAAAATAGCACAATACTATGAGTGAAGGCAGATCTATTCAATCAAGCAAGTAGTTTGGGTGCCTAACACCTTTTTAATCATATTTCAAAGTCCACACTTTTGATGTACGTGTTAGTTTAAATCAATTAAAACTCGCCCTTTTTTTAATAAATCAATATAATATTAAATGAATACCGATTTTTGCATATAAAATGAATCTTGATATATATATATATATATATATTTTTTTTTTTTTTTGTGAGAAACAAAAATGATTAGGTTTGATCTTGTTTAAAAAAATTCAATTAATCAGGCTTGTTCATTTTAACCATGTGAAAGACACATATAACAATGCACATGATTTGAGTTTCAGCAACATAAGGGTCACTCGATCACTATACCTTGCCTAATTCGGTAAGAATGGGAGGCACAACTTCATAAAGCTTGGAAACCTGTGATTAACACGTTAGATTAGCTCATGAAGAAAATTACCAAATGCATGTTGTGAGCCATAAAATGGCACACCCTTGTTAATGCCAAGGTTCTATAATTAAGGCATGAGGTATAACCAGCTGGAACAGTGGATCATCAAGTAAGTGCTTCAATGCAAACTCTCTTTGACATGTGTATCTTGGATCTGTCTTGCGCAAAACTCCATGCCCAAATCCAGGGACAACCTGCAAATTCAGAATAGAAACGACATGAACTAGAGACTAAAATTCAACAATTTGTCAGGCCAAGGCTTCCAATAGAAATAATAATTTAAAATTGGGAAAGTGATGATTTGGAGTTAAGGAAGTCAGAACTCAGAAGAAAAACTAAATAAAATATATTAAGACCTCAAGTTGCAAGTCAATTCAGTATTGCAACTTCCCAAAGTCAGCATAAACAGAAAAGCAGAGAGCAACGAAGCTATTCAAAGAGGAACAAGATGATAAGATATGGACAAGCAACTGACTGCATGAATAACAAGGTAGAAAGTTAAAAAGAATAAAGAGGTGTTCTCTGGCTTCAAATGTGGTCAATTGGCTTTTGCATTGAACTAATAGACACAACATTTGAAGAGGGATCAAACATATATATATATATTTGAAATAAAAGATAGGAATCAAATATTAATAGTGGTTAGAAGAAGTACCAGGGAAATAACTCAATAAGCTGTATCATGCCTAGAGGCCTGAATGGCCTGAAATTAAATGAGAGAAGTAACAAGAACTGTACTTTCCATTCAAATTAAACTGTATGTTAGACTGGTTTTGGAAGAGCTGAATAGAATGTTAACCAGAATTACAATACATAAGTGAAAGGAACCAAATGCATGTTGTCCCATTGTCAAGAGTCATACAAGAAAAGCAAGTGACTCAAGGTCAAGCAGACTTCAAACTGCTCAGCTAAATTAAACCTCCACACTAAGATGTGATAACTTCAAGAAAATACTAACCTTGCCACCTTTTAAAGTTTTCTAGACATATTCTTTCAACTGATCTACAGTTATGTCCTCTCCACACTCATCAACAACAGATTTGATCCAAAGCAGAACCTCTTACAATCACGGTATCAAAGAAATTAGGGACAGAAAAACAATAACAATCATCTGCAAGCAGATAAGAAGACGTATCACCATGACCACAAATTTAGAAACATAGAACAAGGTTTGGCTACAAACTTGAAGTTTTCCCTAAAAATTCGTTTAGATAGTAATTTTTAAGTTTTTTCCCAACTATTTGTGTCTAAAATTGAAAAAAAGTCAAGCAAGTATGAAACAAGAAAGGGAAGGTGCCTAAAATAGTAATCCCTCATAAGAGAACAGATAAATTCTTAGAAACTAGAGTATACAAGACACTGATAATTATAAAGAAATAAGCAAAAGATCAATCAAGCAGCTGAGCATTTATGAATGTTCATCAACAGCAAAGAGTAACCTGCATTAAGCTTTATGTACAATTATACATCACTTTTATACAATAAACACCAACACAAATATTAAAAGAAGGGTGGGGAAGGGGAAACTTATAACAGTTTTTTTCTAGAATAACAAATAATATCACAACAGAAGATTCACACCTGATTAGCCAAACCATGGAGTGGTCCAGCCAAACCATTTAATGCAGCTGCAAATGAAAGATAAGGATCTGAAAGTGCACTGGCAACCTGAATTCAGTAGGACATCAACTGAACATCAGCACTTAGCTGTACAAAAAGTTTATGATGAAAAGGGAAAAACAACTGATATGTCATAATATCGATTAAACATTCATAAGTTTTATCACAGGTACATATATTTTAGGATTCTTATTGCATAACTTCTGATTAAGGCAAAAATTAATTAATTAATTAATTAAAATGCTTGGAAGAAACATTTCCAGTGTGAGCACTAACATTGTCTATGTACCAACATGTTTTGCGTTTAGAAGAAAATATTATATACAATAGTTAGGAGACCTTCGTGTACACATCCTGTGTACATGAGGTTTCCCTTCCATTATAATTTTTTTTTTTTATTCCTCATCAACACATCACACACACACACACACACACACACACACACAAACCTGTGGATGGTGACATAAAGTCTCATAAGCTCTAGCATTTTGGGATTATCAAATCCCAACATAGGTGAGAAATTTGCACCATAATCCAGTGAGTCATCGAGTGGTATAACTTGGCCATCTTTGTATATCCTTCAACAAATAGGGAAGAAAATAAATCAAAAAATGATTCAAGACCATCCAAAAACAATATCATGGTAGGAGTCAGTAGAGATGTGGTAAGATTTAAACCTCTATCAGGTCAAAAAACTAGCGAACCGAAAAATTCAAAGAGAGTAAGGGATAGACCTCTGCCTTTGGGTTGGGGGTGGAGACCATGTCAAAAAGGCAACTATGTTTTGCCCAGAGACAGACCAAGTTCACTTTAACAGGGTAAGAAATTACAGACATTTTGTCTGTAGCAGCAGGCAACCATGGGTTGCTGCCAGGCCATGCCAGCAGCATGTAGCCCTTGCTTGCTGCATGCATGGTCTGTGGCCAGCAGGCCATGTCGGCAGCAAGCACCCATGGCTTGTTGCGAGTGTGGGCAGCCATGGGCTGATGCCAACATGTCATAACAGCAGCAAGCACATGGGTGGGCATGTATCCTTGCATTTAACAATTTTATTTTTTTATAATAAATTACAAAAGTAAATTATGTCTATTCATACACTAGCAGGGACTATCCTTACATTTAACATTTATAAAAGTTTTATACCATCAAGTTTACCATCATTCCAGATCCAGTCCAAAATGCAATTACACCAAATTTTGGTAATAAATGAGAAATAATATCCTTGCTTACCTGCGGTAGACATAAGCAGCCACTAATGGCACTCGAGCAATCAAATTAAGAGAGTCCTCATACGTTGGTTCCCAGTACCTAAAGAAAAAGTACATACAAGCTTAGTAAATTAATAGGTCAAATTCAAAAACATACACGCTTAAAAGAACCTTACTTAGATTTATGAATCCCCTTCTCGTATTCCTTCTGGAATTCACTGTGAACCTGAAGGACAATAGTATGTCGTTCAATAGTCGGAAGTATATCATCTACTTTCAGAAAATCAATAAATCCAAACAGAAGTATTGTTAACTCAATGGGTCATTTGGTTCACTTCCTAGTTTAATAATTTAGCTTCTCATTATTTCATTTAAGAGCACAAGAAATATTTTTTAATACAAGGTGCCTTTTTATAACAAGATGTAAGGTGAAGAAAATAAGATCTCCAAAATTAAACTGTGGAAAAATAAAATCATAAGCAGGCAATTAATAAGAACCCCAAGAAGCATTGATTGAGTAACAGCTCCACACAAAAACATCTAAGGTGAGAAAATTGGTCTTTACCAGGGTGGATTACTAAGATCAAGCAAAATAAAAGCACATCAATATTCAGTGGAACTCTAAAAATAATTGTTAGTTGATTACTCTAAATCTAAAAGGCATGGACACAGGACACGACAAGTTATGAAAAATTAGAGGACAACAAGGTGGGAATACAACAATATATTAATTATCTTTAGGACTAAAGTTTTCAAATAAAAAATAAATATCAATGTCTTTAAAAAGATATCTAAAAGCAAAGATAATTTTTTTCCCCTCCCAACAAAGGACAGGCATACATGAGTATCTGTGGTGTGTATGACACAGACAAGCAAATGGTTTTGGAGTGTCATCCTTTTTAGCCAAAATTCAAGAGTGATTAAATTGGTCTATATAGACTCTCTGATAAAAGGACAATAAAGAATGGCGTTGAAAGTACTATTTTTGGACACAATATGAAGAAAAGATGCCTAAAAGATTCTATATATGAGAAGGAGACCAAACATTCTATTGAGTTGTGATCCCTAAGATTTTATTGTATAGAACTCAGACAAACTCCAGCGATGTTGCAACAACAAGAACGAAACCAAATGATTACAGTAATGCAAATTCAAATTGACAAAGAAGACTGACTCGCAAAATTACCAAATAGGGGAAGAATAAAAGGTGTATTAAACAATAGTGTGCATCCAGAAGTCCATTTACCAACCTGGAGGGCCATAACACCTGTTGCAAACTGAGTCATTGGATGAGCTGTAACAGGTAGAGCATCGATGGCCTTGTACACAAAATCTGCAACCAGAAATGATAAGCCCAAAAGGTTGTCATAAAACTAACAATTATTCTTTCTAAATATTCACTTACAAAACAAAAAGAAAAGAAAATCAAATACATTCAATTAAAAGATAGTGAATAAGAATATGGTATTTTGATTGTGATGGAGATGAACAATAATACAAATACACTACTATATAAAATCTAATCCAGACTACTTGCAATTGACTTATTAAGCAATGAGAATGGAACACATTATTGAACTATCGGTAGTAATTGAGTTATAAAAAAATTCTGTTTTTATGTAGATATAATAAGAAAGTCCACTACAGAACCTGGGACAATTGCACGACTTCTCAACTCCTTGGATCATGCATCTACTTGCTCTTTGCTTGGTACCTGAGGTACAAACGATGTTTCAGTATACGAAAACCTCTAAAAAGACAAAGGCAAAAGAAGGTTTCAGGGCATAGGCAAGAGTATGAAGTCATTTGGCTTGAGACCACACATATAAGGTGAGCAGATACAAGAAAAGGTTTCAAATATATATTAGACCTTAGCTCAAGTTATAAGTAACTTCATCTATTTTCCTATTTTGATTACATTCTAAAAATATCATACATGGCTTTTTGTCTCAAATCAAACACAAGAACAACATACCTTTCCTGTCAAAAGAAGCCAAAGAAGACCCTCAGGCAAAGGTTCTCCTTCAGGCTTTGCAGCTGGTAATACTTTCTGGCATTCAGGGATAGACAGACCTCTAAAGCGAATTCCCTGTAAAATTAAAAGCCTACCGTTCAGATCTATGACAGACAGAACTTATGAAATTTCCCAATAACTTATCAACTAACCATTAAATTCAAGCAAAAAAAAGATACCAAGATTTAATATTTGAAATATATACCTCATCTGAGTCAAGTACTGAAGTTTGCCAGAGTAAACCGGTCATTCCTCTAATTCCACCAAGAACCTACCCAATCATGATAAACAGATAATTCAGTGAGAAGTTGCAAAACATAATTTTATTCTCTGAGATTTGTAAGTTCTTTACAATGAAAGACATGAGACATGACACAAAAAGCCAGTGATCATCTTACTTGTAAACAATATTATATTTGTTTACAAGTATATTATTGTTAGATAAGCCCAAACTACACAAATAGTTAAGAAAACTACACAAATAGTTAATAAAACTACAAAAAAGATAAATTTTCAAAACTCAAAATCCATCATATTTCTCAAAAACCAATTGAATTTAACATACAAAAACTATGACATTTGAGAATTTACTATGACATATATCACACGTGCACCATCCAATACACAGTAATTTGCTGCATGCATCTTTAACAAACCTCTTTTTCAAGGTTCACCAATTTTGCGTTTTTTAACCCTCGTGTAATGTTTGGGCGGGGGAGGAGGCTGCGAGGCATCAGCCTTAGGTGCATCATCATGCTGCAAAGACATTAGATGCATACAATCAATATTCGGTGCAATGGTAAGAGTAAATAGAATATTGCAAAATAGACGTAAACATCGTAATTAATGTTATCGTACCATAGAGCTGTCTTTGTGTCCTATTTTGTGTCCACCTGTCCCACAAGTGGGTGCTCTTCTAGCACGTTACGGTCTACCTCGTGGGGGTGACGGCTGATGAGGGGGATGCTCGTCCGGTACATCAATATCTGGCTGTAGCGTGTCAATCCCAACCGGAGGTCCTAGAGGGTCGGATGAGGATGAGGTCTGTGGGTAATGATGCTCTATGTACAGGCCAGGAGTGGAGATCATTGTCATGGATTCAGTACGGGGTGGGCCCATGGGCAAAGTGAGTGCACTGGAGCTAGTGGGTGGGTATAAGGGTGTCTCAGGGTGCATAGGAGGGGTAAAGGGACTAGGCTGCGAAGGTGGGGTGGGTGAAGGGACCTCAGCCTGGGGAGATACATCTACCATGGACGGAGGGACCTCAGACTGAGGAGATGCAACTGGGATGGATGGAGAGACCTCAGGCTGGGGAGATACATGCGGGGTGGGAGCATGTATCTCAGGACTACTTACAACTCGAGGGGTTGTTGCACACCGACCACGGCCTCTAGCTGAACGTGTGCTTGGGCTTGCTGTAGCTGGCCGACCACGGCCCCTAGCTGCACTTGTGCTTGGGCTTACTGTGGCAGGCCAACCACGGCCCCTCGCTGCACTTGTGCTTGGGCTTACTGTAGCAGGCCGACCATGGCCCCTAGCTGCGCTTGTGCTTGGGCTTGCTGTATCACGGCGACCACGGGTTGGTGTAGTTACGGGTGCTGCACTTGTGCTTGGGGCTGCAGTAGTTGCTAATTCAATCTGGGTATGGTTGTTTGCCTGCCCAGTGGTTGCAGGATCACCACTAAGCCCAGCCACATTATATAGGATGTGCCAAACAAGGTTGTGTTCTCGGCTGCTTGCAGGAAGCCAATTCAACAACGCTACATGGCTTTCAATCTGAAACAAAGAAAGAACCAGTACAATCAAAATTTTTCACATTTATGTAACAATTATAGAATGCATAATATAGTACTTATTACTCTACTTAAATACTCATCTAAACTAAGAACAGAAAGTTTTATTATGAGTCATACAACAGAAAATCTTTTTAAATGGATGTCAGTCATATCAAACCAAATTTGTTGACAGAAGAAATCAATTGATTCTACGTTCGTACATGTACTAAATAAAAAACAAAGCAAGCAATAAAGTATAATTAGAACACATTACCAACTGATGTAATCTAGCGCTGTTACGGTCGACATACTTTACAGTGACTGGACGATACCATTGGTAATAGTCATGATCATGGTCCATCTCACCAATCTGAAGAGGTGCTTGGCAAAGTTGTTGTTCTCTGCTATTCCATGAAATGATATATGGTTCATGCTCCTGCCTCCAATTCCTTTCCACCTTCCCACGCAAGTCTATTCTATGCAGCCTTTCATTGTACACAACATGGTCAGGCCGCCCTTGCGCCAACCCAAACTGTCGAAGGACACGGTCCAGGTGGTGTGGCTCCACTATGAAAAAACACACAAGCGGCACCCTTGCTGTCCACGTACCCCTCCCTGCAACGCAGAAGTCAGGAAGGTGGACGAAATGTGCCTCGTATGGCTGCCACACAATCTACAATAGAAATAAAAAACAATTATCACAGCATCTAAAAATGTGAAACAAGGGAGAATACATAGATACAAGGAAAAACAAAAATTAAAACGGAAGATATGTTAAAATATGAAGCAATGATATTCTTAAGGAAAATTAACATAACCGAACAGAATATTTTAATATTATTACCTGATTCGGCTTCATTGTAACTAATTGCTCACGATAGTAGACCAAGGTCATCCCGGATGGCCTACTCTTCAAGCCTGGCACCAGCACCCACCTACAGTTACGAGCAAATAACATAAGATAAGTAGCTACTTAGTTACTAAGAAGAGTACATTGCATACCACACTAAATATCAAAAAAATTCTTACTTAAAGGCAAGTGGAGCATACGGCCATGGGCCGTAATCACATCCAGGTGGGGGCTCTATCCTCGGGCACAAGAATGGCAACCTTGCCCATGCCCAATACTGGACCAAGGTGCACGCCCCACCAATCTGCGATGCATCTTTCTCGCTTGCTCAACACAACTCTCTATACAATCAGGCCAAGCAACCACTGCCCCAGCTATACTGTGGCGGATCATTCAGGTTCCGCAGTTACTCCAAAAACATCAGATGCACCCTATCTCCCGATTTGTCCATAAAAAGCTTATCCCCTAGTAGCACTAAAATATAGCACCGGGCATACTCGTGTATCTGAATTTCCGTTGCGTCATCAGGCAGTGGCGCTGCAACGGCCTGAAGAAGGTGCCTGATCAGAATTCTTTGCCCCAGCAAAGTTTTGTTGTCATTCGCCGGAGTAAAACCAAGAAACTCCCTGCAAACAGTGCTCCAAGTTCCATCAAACACAGCAGTCGGCCCAACCAAGACCTCACCGTCTATTGGAAGTCCGAAAATGACCTCCACATCTTGTAGGGTGATTGACATCTCACCGTGTGGAAGATGGAACGTATGAGTCTCCGGCCGCCATCGCTCAACTAGGGCCGTTATGAGGGAATTATCTATCTCTCTGGAAGGGGCCCTAAACAATCCTTCAAGCCTTAGCAACTTGATAATGTCAATCACCCGATTATCTCGCATTTGAACGTTTGGCATCTCCTTAGTACGACCACGGCACGTAAGTAGGCCTAGGTCCTGCAAAATCAATAAAAATTATAGCAGTTGTTAGAACTATAAATACAACTTTGAAAGAACTTGCTAACTAAAAGTCAAAGATAACGTAAAAATTAAAGCAGTTATTAGAACTAGATATTTCACCTCGCCATTCCAAATGTCCTCTGATCAATGATGTGATTATCGCGTCAACAATAACCCATTACTAGGACCAGGCTCCAAGATCTGTGGCTCCTCATCAATCGAAGGCTCCATACTACAAAGAGTGCTACATATTTAATTAATTAAGTAAATAAATAAAAATTTTAATTATTTAATTAAATAAATAAAATAAGAGAGGATAGCACTACCAAATATGAACAAAGGATACAGATCAAGATGACACTCTAGATGCAAATTCCTAACGCTTTCAATTGAAAGAGTAAAAGAACAACAGGGATAAACTTAAAGAACAGCACATAAAATACTATACTTAAGTTTGTCCTATTCCTTATAACCCATATTTCAAGCTATATTTAACACTTTTCATGCAGCCCACCGTTAAACAACAAGACTTTTTTTTTTTTTTTTTTTTTTTGAGTTCATTTAAACAATAAGACTAGTAATATTTGATTAAAAAAAAAAACAAAACAAAACTAGTACTGTGATACAAATTTGTCACCAAATTGCCAAATTTTAACATTGATGACTTATAAGGTAAGGGATATGGTACTAGTACATAGTAAGAAGACCACAACAGTTAAAATCAACTATTCAAAAAAGTTCAAATCAGATAAACAGATTACATTCAATGAATCAACATAGAAAGTTATCAAAAGTGTAGTAATTATTTGGTATTTAGCAGTATAAGGAAATTGTATTATTTTCTCTCATATTATAGTAAAATTTACTAATTAAATTCATAACAAAATCTGCCATGTATATGAGAAGGTGGAATATCACCTAATTGACATTTTCCATAAAATTTATGACTAATATTAAATTCGGGTAGTCTCAACTAATAAATAAACTAATACTTTTTAATTGAATACTAATAACAAATTATAAATTTTAAGGCTAGTTTTCTACAATTGAAAATAGTAACAAAAATTGACCTAACTCTAGTAAAACACCAAAAATTATAGTACATCAATCCTTTAATATATATATATATATATATCAATTTATTTTCGGTGAATAAGACTTATCATTAAAAGAAAAGGAACCTACAAGAGAAAGTACAAAAGCAGGGAACAAAATCATCCCAATCATGAATCCTTAGGGAAAATTCAGGGATGGAATATATGAGGATTTTTCTTTCAAAGTTACACAATACAATGGGCAACAAAACCAGCTTTTTCTAAATAGCATGTGATTAACATGACCATTCAACAAAAGAATCTAAAACAATTATAGTTCTAGACTTCTAGTAGTAATAGTACTATTTTCAATGACCCATTGTGGGGAAGTCGATGTGATTTGAAATTCTTGAATCACATTTAGTGCATCTCCTTCACAAATAACAGATTTACCCACTAGTTCTACTATCCTTAGCAAAATAAATACAACCCAGAATACTTTTAGTGAGCTGCCTAATGGAGTCTATGAATTATTATATGGTTTTACTAACAATCTTACTTATCAACAAATATCTACTTTATGGTCCGTTTAGGATTAGCCAATGGAGTCTATGAACCATTGGCTATAACCAAAAATTACTATAAACCAATTTTAAACAAAACCCAAATGGGCATGGACATGTATCAAAAGCAACTGAAAACCCAAGTAAATCCACAACCCAGAAACAAAAACAACAGCAGCAACAACTCCTTCAGTCAAAATAAGTTCTAACATTTACATTTCTAAGAATGTGTAACCCACCATGCAAAAAGCCTAATTCTATAACATAAATTCAGCAAAGGAGGAACAGAGAACTACCTAGCAACCGAGATGAAGAACGACGGTAGCGAGATGAAGAACGACTACGGCGAGATGAAGAACGACGGCGGCGAGATGAAGAACGACGGCGAGATGAAGAACGACGAAATCAGCTAGAGAGCACAGGGTACCTGATTTCGGAGTGAGAGGGAGTGGGATTTTGAAAGTTTGAAAGTTTGGGAGTGAGAGTGGGTGTATAAAGACTGTTTCTGAAATTTCAGGTTAATGTAAAATGTTAAACAGAACTTGAGTTTTAGAAACTCGAGTTCCTCAAGATTTCCACGTGGACAATTCTGTCCAGATCAGCAAATGAGGAACCCCAAAAACGAGTTTAAGAAACTCGATTTTTATTTGGATCTCGAGTTTAAAAAACTCGAGATGCTAGTTTTATATATTCTTTCTAATCCGCCCAACTAACGAAATTCTTTGTAAATTATAGTTATTTAGCAAGGGTGTTCCCCTCTAACCCCTTATTTTTAGTTCCCCCAAATTAGAGAGATTTGGAGGGAGAGTAGAGTAGATAAATTATTGTCCAAGTAAATTCCCTAATTTACTCTTTCTAACAAATTAATCATAGACCAATGTTGTAAGTTCATTTTCAAATAGGGGTAAATTTGTCTATTTTAATAATTTCTTCTCATCTCTATCCTAATTTTTAAAACATCCAAACAAGAGAAAGGGCTAATTACTCCTTTCTCCCTTACTAATTTTAAAAACATCCAAACAAGGTGGAGGGGAACCATTCTCCTCTACTCTCCTCCCCACTACTCTCCTCCCCTCTACTCCCCTCTACTCTCCTCCTTCTCTAAACTTCCAAACAGGCCATAAGGGAGAATCCTTCCCCCCTCACAGGGACAAAGCCAGGACTTGGAATTAGGGGGGGCGACTTTGATGCTAGCTGTGTGTGGCGGCTCCAGTCTTTCAGTCTACTGCTTTACAACTAAAGATTTTTGTTTAAAAAATTTTAAATGGCCAAATTGTTTGTTCGAAGTAAAATAGATTGATTGGGCTTAATTTTTTTAGTTTTATTATTGGTAATTTTTGTTGTTGGGCTAATTTTTTTGACTAGTATATTTTGTTTTAGATTTAATCTTTTAATTTTTTATGTCCTTTAAAAGGTGAAAAATACTAAAACTACAAAAAATTTTACAAATTGCTAATATGGTGAGTAGTTATTAATAAGTAAAAAGTGATGCAAGTATATGAACCAATAAAAATTTGCTACCTCAATAATTTGTATAAACGTTGTAAAAGCATTGTAAAAACATTTGTGGCTATAACATTACTCTCAAAAGAATTTATGGCATTATTAAGGGGGCAAAGTGTAATTTTATTTAACAAAATTGCAAAAATTAGTATAATTAATATAATAATATTTTTTTTTTAAAAAATTATGGGGGGCCATTGCCCCTCCTAGTCCAATAACAGTTCCGTCCCAGCCCCCTCACACATATTATATTTTTTTCATGAAGTTTTGTGTATTTGTGGTTTTCTTTTACCAACTTCAAACATGAAATTGTTGTTGATGAGGCCTTTGCAAACAACCTTGTAAAAACAACAAACCCAAAGATCAAACCAAGCTAAAATGAAATTGTTCTTGATTTCAATGGCCATTACTTAAATGTGTTTTGCTGAGAATTCAGAATATATAGGGTATTTGGGAGTGCTGCTTTTGTCTTTTTTGATCTTAATGCCTATAATCAAACTGTGGTACTATTCCACCAACAAATAAGTTATTTGACCACTGTGTGGGGTTTAGACAAAAGTAATTACATAAGTTTCATGGTAGAAGGCAATCGATTTCCCTTCTTATAAGGGTGTTTAGACTTTAGATAAATCCAATTATTTCATCCCTAATGCATTCCAACACAACGATACGAAAGAAAATTCATTGTTGAAAGCTTAAATAGCTTTCCACCAACAAAAATCTGGACGCACCCACTGATGTGTGCAGCTAGTTTCAGGCTTTATTGGTAAGATTAAACCATTAGAGCAGTAGTCAAATCTCTCTCAAGCATTTAATCAAATAGCTCTAAAGCATACTCAAAAGCAACAGCTAGCGAATAGCACATGGAGATAATAACAAAAAAATGTGAGGAAAAAATAGATTGGGACTCATAAACAACACTTGGTCCTGGTCGTGGCTTTTTGATCAAAATCAATGCCTAGACGTGTCATGTGTGAATAAATGTGCTACCGAAGTTGGAAAATAAACTTTTTTGCTACAGGACTCACATGAGACTCTCAAATAATAGAAAATTTTAAGCAAAATGCCAATTTTAATCAGAACCCAAATGCACATTTAATATCATGTAATTCCTAGAAGCTCTAATTCAGGCTTAAACCAAGTGTACCCAAATGGTTCCACTCAACCCTAAACCATTCATACCTTGTTGAAATGACTTGCATGTGGTAAGCAAACCGCAAACGTATATCTAAACTATGATATAACTTTCCATAAAATTCATAGTTACGTGACTTGGAAGTTCTAGCTAAATCCAAGCTAAAAACTCCAATATTTCTATTATTGCTAATTTACTATATGCACATATCCCTACACAATCTTTTTACTTTATTATTATTTTTGACCTTCAAATTTCATTAACAACCATATTTTCAATAGTCATATTTCTCCAACTATCTATCTTTATTTTTAATATATATTATGAACTCTAATAGTTTTATTTTATTTATTTATAAAATTATTAATTAAATTACTTATAAAGTCAGTAGGATTTCAATCCTAGTGAATCCAAAAGTCAATAACTAAAATTCTTTTTTATTCTCTATTTGGTCCAACTGTAGATTCTAATTATTAAGTAGAGTTCCTGGTCTCAATCAAAAATAACCTCAACACCTACCAATGAGAGTGCTTGATCACTTGATCAAACAAAAAAAAAAAAAAAATGCAAATAATTGAGCGTTTTTGCGTGGAGTGGCTTGCGGATACACCATTTCCACAATTCTATTTTATTTTCCCTTCTTTCATAATATATATATATATATATATATATTCCCTCCAAAATAAATCTCTTTTAATAAGGTTCCCTTTACAAGAGCCTTTTTGTTGTGTGTGTCTTCAATCGTTAAACTACATATATAAACTGCATCACAATGATTTACTAGGAAAAAGTTAAAAGACTCCTTCACCATAGTCTTTCCCCTTTTTCATCGTTTTTAATGCTTTTCTTTTTTTTCTTTTTTTTTTCTTTTTTTGGTTAATTGCATTCTTTAGCACAATATGAGTTTGCATTGTTTTTTTTCATGCATTTTACAACGCCCACAAAGGTGCTTAAATAATATTTGAAATAAATTGAAGTTATAAATAAATATATATGTAAGGACGCAATTTGAGCCCCTACCCCAAGAGATGGATGGGTTTAGGCCCAAAAAGCCCAATACAATGAATTTGTAGATAGTGGGTTGGAAAACTGGGATTTAATGAGTTAGACAACAAGTAAAGTGGATCCAGATGACAAGAAAATGAAGATAAACTGGTTTAATCTAAAGAAAATTGTTCTCGGCACAATTTGAGGAGATCAGTTCTTATATATTTCTTCTCAAGTTTGATTACACATTCAACTCTTGATTGTTATAGTGTTTTTCTCTTCATTTCTCGATCCCTTTCCTTCAGGGTCTTCTTTCTGTTTTATACTCTCTTCCTTCCTTCATCTCTACCCTCCACGTGTAGAGTAGATTGCTGGTATTGATCCTTGTCCCATCAGCACCTTCCTGAAGTCTCTAGTAGTAGCTGTAAGGCTGAAAATTACTGTTCAGGTATTACTTCCTTATTAATGTGGCTAGAGAGTTAGATGCAAAACATTCAATGCGGTGGTAGCAGCTTTCTCTTTAGATATATTAGGACTTCCCTCTATCCTGCGCTTTTGTGATGCTTATTCGTAAATTAACTCCTTTATAAGCATGATTAATATTTGAATATGGGAGAAGAGGATAATTTCCATAAAATGAATAGTGTGTGATCTCTTTAATTGCAGTGAAAATTCTAGTGCTATATTCAGAGAAAATATAGTAGATTCAAAAATATTTGGGAATGAGAACTAAATTGGTGTTGCACTTGCACTTGCACCAATCCCGTTAAGAAAATAAAAATGCAATGCCCTAAGCAAAACTGTCAACATGGAATGAAATAATATTCATGTCTTTAATTTGGCTCTTTTAGCAAAGCAAAACAAGGGTGGCGATCGACTCTAGCACAACACTATAAAGTGTGGTGCTGACTGCTGAGCTATATAATTCATTAAACTCCTACTTGTCTCTTAAAAAAATTAAAAAGTCACTAAATGCCATTTATTATTTAACATGTTATATTGAATAGTACCAAATGCCACTTAAAAAAAATAAAAATAAAAAAGAAGAAGAAATACAATTTGAAGTATCCATATCTATTGTATTTATCTATTGAAGATTGCTTGGCCTTTCAATAAAATAAATAAAAAATAAAAAATAAAAATGAAAAGGATAGTACCACCAAAGACCCTTTTGTTTTTGTTTTGTTTTTTTTTTTTTTTTTTTTTTTTTTTGTTTTTTTTTTGTTTTTTTTTTTGGTGTAAAAGGAATTCATTAAACAAAACTAAGAGGAGAACAAAGGCACAGGACACATCCTATTCAGATACAAACCATGGAAATCAAAGTCTAAAAGCTGCACTAAGTCCTCAGGCGGACAAGCAAAAATAACAAAATCAGAGTCTCGAATTCCTCCCATATGAGCAAGGGCATCAGCGCATCTATTAGCTTCGTGATAACAATGCCTAAAACAGATCTGAGGAATCTGAGATATCAATAGTCTACAGTCATCCATGAGCGGAGAAATAAAAACATTGGTGAAGCTCGAGTTTGCAAGAGCATCAATAATAGCTTTGGCATCTAACTCTACTTCCACGGCAGCAAAATTGTGGCTAATACACACATTGAGTCCATCATGAAGAGCCCACAGCTCCGCAATGAAACTGGTGGTCTTTCCAATCTTGCGAGCAAAACTGGTAATCCATTTTCCTTCCTCATCTCGGATAAGGCCCCCTCCTCCAGCTAGACCCGGATTACCAAGAGATGAACCATCCGTATTTAGTTTAACCCATCCGCTAGCAGGCTTGTTCCAACGGACAGGTTTGCAAATTCTTGTGACAGCATCCGTAAACAGACTGGCATAGTATTGGTACTCTAATGCTCTACGAGAAATGTCCTTGGCTAAGCAAGTGTTCCGCCTTTGCCCTTTAAAAACCACATGTTTCCTTTGCTTCCAAATAATCCATATGGCAAAAAGAAAAATAAAACTCCAAGACATGGAATGCCTACCAACTCTCTGCTAATTTGTGCCATTCATCTCCAGCTAGTCCTACAGATTGCTATTGAAAAAGGGGTTGTTACTCTGACTCTCACCCAGCTGGTACCAAACCTGCTTAACCACTCCACAATCGTGAAGGGCATGCAAAATAGATTCACTAGAAGTATGACAAAGGGGGCATTGCGTATCAACCAGCATACCCCTTCGATTGAGGCATTCCCTCACCCCAATACTCTCATGGCAGCAAAGCCACACAAAAGATTGGATTTTTGGCATCATCCTAACCTTCCAAATCCATTTGCCTCTGAAAGAATCAACATTGCCTTGATTTATGGCTATCTTGTAAGCTGATCCAACATTAAAAAGGCCATGCTTGGACTCCTTCCAAGTTAATTTATCCTCTCCACAGGATGCCAAAGAAAAAGGCATAGCTTAAAGCTCCTACTTGACAGAATCAGGGAATTCAAAGGAAGTTAAAGACCAATTCCACCCGGAAGTGGACACCACATCTTTAACCCTCAATGAAGCACTCTCCCTGGACAGATGGCCACAAAGAGTTTGCCTTAAAGCACCAAAATTAGACCAATTATCAGTCCAGAAGCTAAGACTACTATCTCTACCACACGTCCACCTCACTCCTTTTTGAAATGTCTCAGCCCCTTTTTTCATTGCTGCCCAAACCCTTGAGCATGGGAGCCTATCTCTATTACTAGAACTCAATCTCCGGGGATTGCAGTATTTTCCTTTAAGAACTTTGGCCCATATAGACTCCCCTTCTATTTGAAACCGCCAGTTAAGCTTAGATAAGAGAGCCAGATTCCTACCTTTAGCTGCTTGAATTCCCAAACCCCCCTCATTTTTCGGCCTTGTGATTTTTTCCCAACCAATCCAATGCATTTTCTTAACTGAGTCCGTTGAGCCCCACAAGAAATTACTATTAACTCAATCGATGCCTTCAGTAACTTTATTAGGCAAATGGATACACTGCATCACATAGTTAGGAATGGTAGAAGAAACATGTTTCACAAGGACAAATCGACCCGCCAACGACAAAAGATTTGCCTTCCAACTTGCCAACTTTGCTTAACTCAATCAAGCACAAAATTAAAATCTTGCAAAGAGGGGCCAAGATGCTTGATGGGAATCCCGAGGTACTTACCAAGATTAGGCGTGGATTGAAAGCCCAGTATGTCACAAAGCTCATCCTTACTGTCCCTGTCCACGTTCGAAGAAAAATAAACCCTAGACTTCGCTTCGCTTACAGTTTGACCCGATTAGCTACAAAAATGATCAAGTACCTCTCTTATGGTAGCACAATTCTCTTGGTCAACTTTGGCAAACAAAACCAAGTCGTCCGCAAAGAAAAGGTGCGAGAAAGTTAAACCATTCCTATTAGCCCTTACCGGATGCCATTTGCTAGCACTACATTTCTCTTCGATGAGTTGGCCAAGGTAGTCCAAACAGAGAATAAAAAAATAAGGGGAGAAAGGATCCCATTGTCTAAGGCCTCTCGAAGGCATAATCTGATCTAGTGCTCCCCCATTCACCACAATGGAGGTGAAAACAGTTGACACATAGCTCATCAACAACTTAATGAGATTATGGGGGAGATTTACTCTGGACAGCATTTCCCTAATGAACCCCCATTCAAGCTTATCATTTGCTTTTTCCAGGTCTATCTTAACCGCCATAAAACCAGTTTTTCCCTTCTTCCTACTGATCGTGTGAATCAGCTCTTGAACAATGATGGCATCATCTATACCTCTTCTCCCAGGGACAAAGGCAACTTAGAAAGGAGAAATGAGCTTCTCAAGAAAAGGCCTCAACCGGCCAACCAAAATCTTAAAGACAATCTTATACACAGTATTACACAAACTAATAGGCCGGTAATTACTAAGGGTTTCTAGACTAGGAATTTTAGGAATAAGCGTGATGTAGGTCTTATTTAACTCTTCAGGGACAACCATATCAGTAAAGATCTTTCTAACTTCTTCCACCACAGACTTACCAACAATAAGCCAAAACTGTTGGAAAAACCCAGCATGAAGGCCATCCGACCCTAGGGCTTTGAAGGCCTTAAGAGACCACAACCTCGCTTTAATCTCCTCATCAAACCCCCCCCCCCTCAATACTATCCCGTTCCTCATCCGCGAGCCGAGCTTGCCAAGCTGAGCCAGCCAGAAATGACAGACCAGAAGAGCTATGGGAAGTAGTAAAGAGCTTAGAGAAACCATTCCGGATTATCTCCTTCACTCCTCTTTCATCATGCACCCATTCCTCAGAATCGGTCATAATGGCTATAATGGAATTTCTTTTTCTCCTAACCAGAGTGGAGATGTGGTAAAAAGAAGTGTTTTTATCTCCCAACAGCATCCAATTAACTCTAGACTTAAGTGCCCATGATTCTTCCTCTTGGCTGAGCACACCACATAAATCCGCCTGGAGCTTCCTTTCCAATTCCACAAGAGAAACTGAGGGATAGTCAGTTAAGCCTTCTGAATCCCTCCTAATCTAGCCATTAGTCTCTTCTTTTTCTTGAAAATATTGCCAAAGTGCTCCCTATTCCAAACCGAAGCATCACCAGAGAACTTTCTGATGGCATCCTAGAGGCAACCCGCCCTTGCCCAAGCTTTTTGAACCACTTGAGGAAAGGAAGAATCTAACAACCAGAAGCTTTGGAATTTGAAGAGCCTATTCTGCCTTTCCCAACTTGTAGGATTAGTTTCCAGTAAAACCAAATTGTGATCAGAGTGGCATCTGGTCAAATGAGTCACTCTGGCATCAAGATAAAGAGTGCACCAATCAATGTTGACAAAGAACTTGTCAATTCTTTCTTGAATGAGAACATGGGCATCCCTCCGGTTAGTCCATGTGAATCTAGAACCCGAAAAACCAAGGTCAACCATATTGCATTTATCTAAGCATTCTTTCAACAGAAGAGACCTACTGATGCTCACCTCTTTGTCACCCAGCTTATCAAAGCTCATAAGAGGCTCATTAAAGTCCCTTGCAATCACCCAGGGCATACTATGCAATTCCACTGTGTGTATCAAATTATTCCAAAGAATTGATCTTTCAGCAAATCTAGGACTAGCATAAATTGCTGAAAAAAGCCAGGTAAGATTAGAAGTTCGTACCTTAATAGTAATGTGAATTTCATGTTCAGTCTTGGCCATAAGGGTAACTTTCGCCTTACCAGCATTCCACATTAGCCATAAACCCCCAGCAAAACCAACTGTATCCACATGGATCGCTCCATCAAACGGCAGCCGATCCTTAATATCCTTAGCTCTCTCCCCTCCCAGATGGGTTTCCATTACCACAAACACAGCTGGATCATGCACCCATACCAACTCCCTCACATGATTCAGAAAATTGGGCTTCAGAGTGCCCCTGCAATTCCAAATTATTATATTCATCGAGCGAAAATTATTAGGATTCATACCAAAATCAGCAGGAGGTTGAAGTCTCTCTGCCACCTTCAAACTCCATCCCCTCTGCCTCAACAATACCATCAATTTACCTTACCCCGTGTGCTAACCCATCAGCACTGTCTTGGTGCACAGTCTGTTGCTCTTTGCCTCCACCATCACCAAAATCACTACGCAAAACACCACTCGTAATAAAACTAGAGGAGTCGCCCACCATTCCGTTGATCTCTGTATCTCCGGAGTTAGGATCCTTCCCCAGAATAGGTCTGCTGTTGGTAGGACCCCCATCGCGACACTCACTATTGCGTGTAGGAATAGGAGTTTCCAAACACTTCTCACCATGACCTGAGTTACAGTAATGGCCACCTCTAGCATAACTCTGATCACCCAACTCGTTCCTAACTGAAGCTGTGAACAGGAAGCTTGATTCACTTCGATCACAGGTCCCATTGCTAAGCTTGGAGACGGTGGCAGTAGGAATAGACTTTGGGGAGCTTCTAGACTCATCAGCAACACTAACCAAGGTAATATTAGCCCTACTTCGTGCTAAGGCTCTTTTACCTTTGCCTGACCCACTCTGGGCTTGTGTAAAGGTACTTCCAACATTAAAAGAGGCCACATGCTTCGCATCCAAGAGGAGAACAGGGCCTAAAGGCGAGCCCAACTTGGTTAAAGAATCATTAGGAACCTGGGCCTGGGATTTTGATTGGGGCATATCCGGCACGCTTCTATTATCCCTCACGTAACTACCTCTTGGTCCCACATGCAGATAAGCATTCCCATTGCTGACTCTAAGATATCCCGTTCCACTACCTTCCTGCTGGTTCCTGGCACCTCTGTTACCTTATCGTCTTCTAGTTACCACTACCCACAGACCATATGTGTCATTTTGCTCAAAATCCCGATCAGCCTCCCCTTGCATGGGGTCCACCGAATCACACACATCGTGTGAATTGTTAACCTAGACCTCCTCTTGTACATTGGCTTCCTTGTCCATCTTGGATGGACTGTGGAGAACATGAGGGCAAGCATCCCTCCGGTGACCAATCCAGCCATAAGAAAAGCAAAGCCTACTAACGCCTTCATAATTAACAGGTTGTTAGAGGCCCCCAATAAGGATGCTAGTCACCAACGGTTTATCAATATCCACCTGAACGCAGAGCCTAGCAAACCAGCCCCTTGCTTCAGCCGCAGTATGAGTGTCAATCCTTAGTATTTTGCCTATGGTGTTCCCTATTTGTTTTAGTACTTCCATTTCATAATATTCAATGGGCAATTCATTAAGTCTGATCCACACCGCAATGGAAGAGACGTTCATCGTAGAGGGCTTAAAATTTGGCTCCCATTGTCTTATCGACAGGAAATGCTTGCCGATGAACCACTGAACATTCTTGAGTACCTTGGCATGGTCTTCTTTGCAACTGAAGCGTGTAAGGAAGAACTCTTTCCCTAAATCAACAACATCCAACCTACACGTAGGCTTCCAGAGAGCATTAAGTTTAGCCTGAATGTAGGTGAACCCCACAGACCTCCCATAAACTTTTACAATGAGTGACGATGCCCAAACTGCTCTAATGCGATGTTTCACATCTTTAGAGAGTTTAACCACAGCCACACCTTCCCTAAGCTCCTCTATCTCCTCATCAGAATCAATATCAGCTTCCATACTCTCATCAAAAGCAAACGCCTGGTTGTATGCCCCTGGTATTTCCCCCAGTAGTTTGGCTCTAAAAGACGAGCTCTCCCTAAGGACAAGAACCTCGCTACCCCCCTGACTGTGAGAGCTGCCTTCACGGCTTGCCGTGAACTCGGCATGACGAACATCCTTTACCTTCTTGTTGCTACATTCCAGCTCCGCTTCCTCTTCTCTAGAAAGAGCACGAGTTTTCATACGGAACATCTCACCCATGACCTTTTTGTTGATTGGCACGTTTGGTGTCCTTTATGGGGTAAGTTCGAGCCCTGAACTCACGAGATGGGCAACTATCCATTTTAAACTATAAAAATAAAAAAATAAAAAATAAAAAATAAAAAAAAAACATTTGTAATTTATAGTTATGTACGAATAATACTATGCAAGCAGCTTAAATATGCAAACCAAAGCACTCTGCCTATTATAGTACTCCATAATTTTTCAAGAATGTGTATTTTGATAAATTCATTTTTCAATTACAGTTTTCTTTTTTTGGGGTTCAATTACATTTACTCCTTATACTTGCATGTCTGTAAAAGTTCAAGAGAATATATCAATAACTAGCTAATTTATAAAAGTATTTAAATTTAAATTTTTTTATATTTTAAAATTTTACTCAAAATATAAGATTATTCATTGAATCAAAATGAAATTTGACTTATGTGTTAAGAATAATGAAAATGTGTAATAAAAATGTGATATTTTAAAATAGTAATTTAATAATACATTCACAAAGAACTACATTAGGTGTGATCATGTCCCATTAGAGTTGCAGTGCTTGTAGAGCATGTCCTCATAGTTAGGTCAGTCTATCAAGAAATGATTTGCACATACTAGGATTTTTTGCCTGGTAGTTTCTTAGCCTCACCTCTTAGCAAAGCTCAAGACCTTCAACAATGTCAACAATGCCTAATCCTACAATGCGAGTAACACTTTGATTCCATTGCTTAGAGTAGCAAAAGCCATTGTTGCCCTAAATGCTCTTGTCAAATAAGTACAGAATTTTCATTTTATCTGATTTGGTGCTATTGACATGGATGACCAAACCCTTATAAGGTCTATAGCTTGAATATATCCAAGTTGTCTCACATGATTAAATTATCATCCACACATATACATATATGATACAACAAATTATATAACATCATCCGAACGATTCTAGTGCAATTAAACACTGGACCCAATCCTTACCCTGACACAACACATGACAAGAGAGTAGAGAAGAGAAAAGAAAGGTAAAAAGATTAAGAAAAAAAAGATGAGAAACATAGAATTGAGTCAAAGATAACGTTTACTCCTTCACAAATTGGTCAAGTGATTCCATCTAGTCTATTAAAGAATCCTAAAGGAATGACCTTTCTGGCCACACATTCCTCATCATAGTCTTCACTCTTCAATCTTCAAATTTCCTACTATAGGCTTCTATCAAAGTTTAGACCTAAACTCTGGAATTTGCTAATGCACATAACGAATATCTTAAGTATCCAACCGACATGACAAACTCAAGGAGTCAAGAATTCAATGAGTTGGAAGAATTGTAAGAATCACCCTCACTTCATGTAATTCGTTTATTAGATCCTTAAATGAATCACTTGTTTGCTTATTGAAGCTAGTAACCTTTGCTGTTTAATCTTGTATATGGATTATCAATCTGATTAGAGTTAAAAAAAAAAAAAAAAAAAAAAAAAAAAAAAAAAAAAAAAAAAAAAAAAAAACTTATGAGACTCAGAGTCTGTTTGGATACCGCTTATTTACTGAAAACTTATTGCTGAAAATACTATAGAATTATAATTTATTAAACCATAAAACATTATTGCTGCGTTTGTTGGGGGTTGGCTGGTCCATGAACAGTGCCATGGGACCAGCCAAAAAAATGCAAAACATGCGTTCATCCCTGGGCAAACGCATGCTCAATCTCTATGCTACCCATGTGAGTTCTTCGATGCCTTTGATCTTGAAAAGTATATAGATTTTTTTTTTAATGTATAAAATTGTAAATTACAACTCATAAAGTTTGGATTAATATTTATTTTGCCCCAAAATTTTTAATTTGGTTCGCTAAGGTTATCAATTTTTGATTGGGAAATTGGAACCCTTCTATTCGCACCTTCATTAAGTAACATCTAAGCATGTTATGTAGACTAGATGAACCAATCAAATCATGCCATGTCAAACAAATAATGTCAAGTCAATTAAACAACAATAAAAAAAAAATTAAAACGCTAAAAAAAAAAAATACAACAACTAAAAAAATAAAAAAGGAAAATAATTTTATTCTCTTGCCATCCAAATAAAACTCAACATCTCAATTTCTAACACAAAATTAAACAAGAGATTTTTAGAATCACTACAAGCTCCTTCAAACTCAAAATCCCATCACCAAATTATTCACAACCCACTTTTGGATCTTAGTTTTAGTTCATCGTTCATACATAATCCAAACTAAACATTTGCGACAAGATCATCCGAAAATCAGGGAAAATTCTAGTGTTCTGAGAAAATGTAGTAGATTTGAAAATATTTGGGAATGAGAACCAAATTGATGTTGCACCAATTCCATTAAGATAATAATTTTGATTTCATATGGTTTCTACTTTCTAGGTAGGTGGACATATGGAAACTGGAATGTAATTTCCATGCCACATCAAGTAATTTTTATTTATTTATTATTTTTTTTAAAGAAAAAGGCAAGAACACATGAAGGAAATTTTGGTCCACTAAAAACCTAAAATATAGAATCATTCAAACAATATTCTTAATGTCTAATATGTAAAATGGGCCTACCGACCATTTTTCCACATTCAATGAATTAATGTAGTTTCTTAATGTAATTTCTCTAGTTGTTATATTTAATTTTTTTAAAATTTTTTTTGATATGTGTTAATATGATTTTAGGTTGTTTATAATCAGTTCTTAGTTGCGTTTGTGACTTTATTTGGTTTTTATGTTATATTGGCATGTTCTTTGTGTTGGTGTTAGTTTAATTATTCACATGTTATAGTTGATTGTTGTTATATTTATTTGATGTGTATTAATTTAACCATAATATGATCATTTATTTATTATAGTGCTTATCTTGTTAATCTCTTTGATTTAAACTCAAGTATGTATATGATTCAATAACATGTGACTTCTGCAATTTTTGTGTTGAGGATGCATACGCATACTTGAGTATGGGCGCGCATGTTTTCGAACATGTGTACACATGGTTAAGTATGTGTACATCTCCCAAACCCATATTTGGATAGAATTTCTTATTTCATTTAATTAATCATTTTTCACATGTTGTATAATTCTGTTTGACTTTGTTTTAGGTTAATTAATCATGTTTATTTGCTTTCCATATTTTATTTGGTCAATCTTGCCATGTTCGTTTTATTTGATATTTTTTCCTTATGTGTTTTATTTAATTGTCAACTCCATGTTTAATATAATCTGTTTGATTTGTTTAATTTGTTTCCTTATATATTGTGATGTGATCTTTAACATGTTGTGTATGTTATTTTATTTAAGTGCATGATGCATGTTTAGGTTAAGGATTATGGATCTCTTAATAAAGTCTTTAATTAAATATAGTCAAGCAACACATAATGGAGGCCGGCCCACAAGCTAGGTGGTCTTAATTGCCTAATACCTTCCCAACCCATACCCAAAATCTGGACCCATAATCTAGTATGCAAACCTATGCATATAAGTAAGTGGCCCAAAAGGCCTAATTTGGTTCCTAAACCTAAACCAAGTGGCAACTCCATTTTTACCTTCTGCCTAGTTCACTACAGGCCGAGGCATACTTTTTACGAGAAAACCGCTCATCGTGGGTGCTTGTGCCCACAACTTGCTTTAGTAAGCTTACACTTTGGTCCTAGTTGAAGAACACCTTCCTCAAGTGGCATATGTTAACTACATTTAAAACTCCATATATTAACTCCTTTAAGCATGATTAAATTTGAATATGGGAGAAGAGGTTAATTTTCATAAAATGATTAGTGTGTGATCTCTTTAATATCAGTGAAAATTCTAGTGCTATATTCAGTGGGTCATTCTCTCATACCCTCAAAAAATTAAAAAATTAAAAAAAAAAAAAAAAGGGACGATACTTGCCTAAATCTAAACAATTAATTTAATATTATTTTCTGTACCATTCAGGCAATTTCAAAGGATACTGGTTATCGGTTAAACAGGTTATGTATATATAAACCAAACCAAAAAAAAAATAACAAAACAAAACAAAGAGAAAATTACAAATCAACATTCATCAACGCTTTTCTCTAGCTCTGTCTCGTCTTCTTCCTACTCTGTCTCACTTTCTAACTCTGTCTCATCTTCTTCCAGCTCTGTCTCACGTTTGCCTCTCTAGTTTCTTCTCTTCCAATCCAACCACAAGAACCAGAACAAGGCCATCATGTCTAGAGTCGAGTAAATACCTCCACTCTTCACCTCCCCCTTGCGCACGTATCTAGCCCAATATCTGAGTCAATACATTTTAGCCCATTAATCACCACAATTAAAAAGAATAAAAAAGTCTCTCTCCTTTTCAATGTGGGATTAAACATTTTCACTAACTCCTCATCTTCCATATTCACTCCCATATCTTTTCATTTATGTTATTACATTTATTCATTTTATTTATTTAATATTAAAATGCTCCAACAATCCCCCACTCATTTTAATATTAAATTTTAGTTAAAGAGAGATTACCAGGCAAAGATGGGTCACTATGCATCACGAAGGTGTGCTCTGCATTGAACCTTCACTTAGTAAAACAGCGATCTCAACTCCAGAGTCGTAGTGGTCTCCGACTTGAACTAGGACTGCTTTAGGGAAATTAAGTGTCACTGCTTACACATAACAACCCAGGTGTTGACATGAGCTTTTATAGCTAGCACTTTACAGCCATGTGCTGATCCCGGTTTCATGAGTGTATTTGAGACTAAGTCCAAATCTCATAGGAAGCGGCCCCACCCCCACACTCACATAGGTGAAATTTGTCAAGGGTGCTCTTGTAATTCTAACACCCCACTCATACGAGCTACAAATTTCATTAAGAGTTTTTTACTCAACCTCTCCACATTACAGGATAAATGCACTTACATCATAGGAATGAACAATTAAAAAATTATTTACAAAATAAATAATTAACATTAAATAAATTGTGCATTTCTTACGACCATCATATGATTCGTTTTTCCCATTGAACCCAATTCTCAGGATCTCTGGTCCTTAGGTTGGGTATCCTCATACATGGCTCATGATTCTATGGACTTTAGTCCCATCCCCCTCGATGTATTCCAGACTCTATCTTTTGCCAAAGCCTTGGTAAATGGATCTGCAAGATTATCGTTCGATTTAATATAATCCACAGTTATGATGCCACTACTCAAATAAGATCGCACGGTACTGTGCTTTCTTCTTATAGGTCTAGATTTACCGTTGTAGTAACGGTTTTTAACTCTACCAATTGTAGCAATGCTATCACAATGAATTAATATAGGTAGAATTGGCTTTTCCCAAAGTGGAATTTCATATAATAAATCTCTAAACCAATTTGCCTCTTCACTAGCTGAAGCTAATGCTATTAATTCAACTTCCATTGTAGAATTAGCAATTATTGTTTGCTTTTTAGATTTCCAGCAAATAGCACCACTACCTAAGGTAAAAATATAACCAGTGGTAGAGAGAGAATCACCCGACAAAGTATTCCAATCGGCATCACTAAAACCTTCAATCACAGCAGGGTACTTTTTATAAAATAAGCCGTAGTTTTTTGTACCAATTAAATATCTCATGACTCGCTCAATAGCTAGCCAATGATCTTTACTAGGCTTGCTAGTAAATTTGCTAAGCACTCCTACTGCATATGCAATGTCAGGTCTAGTACAATCAGTAGCATAATGCAAACTACCAATAATACTAGCATAATCGTTTTGATTAAAAATCTTTTCATCATTATTCACAGGAAATAAATGAACACTAGAATCAAAAGGAGTAGCTACACTTTTGTGATCATGAAAATTATATTTTCTCAATATTTTCTCAACATAATATGATTGATCAAGATATATTCCATCACATACTTTTGAAATTTTCATGCCCAAAATAAAATTAGCCTCACCAAGATCTTTCATATCAAAATGGCTTTTAAGCATATTTTTTGTCTCATTTATAACATGCATATTTGAGCCAAAAATTAACATATCATCCACATAGAGGCTAATAATAACATGTAAATTATTCCATGATTTAGAATAAATACATTTATCACATTCATTTGATTTATAACCATTCTCAATCATGCAGGAATCAAACTTTTCATGCCATTGCTTAGATGCTTGTTTTAAGCCATATAGGGATTTAGTTAGCTTACATACCTTGCTTTCTTGTCCAGGCTCTACAAAGCCTTCGGGTTGATCCATATAAATCTCTTCCTCTAGGTCCCCATTTAGAAAAGCAGTTTTTACATCCATTTGATGAATTTTCAAATCAAAAATTGCAGCAATAGCAATTAACAATCTAATAGATGTAATTCTTGTTACCGGAGAAAAAGTATCAAAGAAATCAAGATCAGCTTTTTGTTTAAAGCCTTTTGCAACAAGTCTAGCTTTAAACTTATCTATTGATCCATCCGGTTTCAACTTTTTTCTAAGGACCCATTTACAACCTATGGTCTTACAACCCGGTGAAAGATCTACTAATTTCCAAGTTCTATTAGAAATTAGAGATTCCATCTCATCATTTACAGCCTCTTTCCAAAATATAGAATCAGGTAATGTTAAAGCCTCTTTTAAATTTTGGGGATTTTCCTCAATGTTAAAAACATAATAATCAGGACCAAAATCCTTTTCAACTCTAGCTCTTTTACTCCTTCTAGGTTCCATTTCAAAATTTTCTTGATTTTGTAAATGTGAAGTAGAAGAACTAGGTTGTGACACAATATTTTCTTCACCCCCACTATTTTTTAATTTAAAATGAAATTTTTCTTCATGAAAAATTGCATCACCAAATTCAAAAATTATTTTGTTTTCAAGATCAAAAATCTATAGGCTGCACTATTAATTGCATAACCAAGAAAAGCACAGGTAGTAGCTCTAATACCCAATTTAGGCATTTTAGGGTCAATAAGCCTTACATAAGCAAGACAACCCCATACTCTCAAATATCCCAAATTTGACTTATGTCCTTTCCACATCTCAAAAGGTGTGATGTGTGACTTTTTATGTGGCACCATATTCAAAACATGACAGGCAGTTAAAATAGCTTCACCCTAAAAATATAAAGGTGCACCAGATTCAATTAACATGGCATTTGTTAACTCAATTAAAGTTCTATTTTTTCTTTCAGCCACACCATTAGAAGAGGGTGAATATGGTGCAGTAGTTTCATGGATAATTCCCGAAGACTGAACAAATGAGTTGAATGCACTAGATTCATACTCACAGCCTCTATCACTTCTTATTCTTTTTATTTTTCTACCGAATTGATTTTCAACTTCTTTTAAAAAATCTTGAAATTTTTTAAAGCATCACTTTTATTTTTCAACAAATAAATAGTTGTATATTTAGAGAAATCATCAATAAAAGTGATAATATATCTATTTCCTCCACGAGTTAAAATTCCCTCAAATTCACATAAATCAGAGTGAATTAACTCAAGCAATTCGGTATTTCTTACAACATTTTTATGAGGCCTTTTTGTAATCTTAGCTTGACTACAAGTTTCACATTTTTCAAAATCTTTTGACAATCTTGGAATTAATCCTAAACTACTCATGATTCCCACATATCTACTATTTATATGACACAAACGAGCATGCCAAAAATTAATTAGAAGAAAGCATATAAACTGAACTGGTAGATGCTTTATTATTCTCAATATTCAATTTAAACATTCCATCACAAGCATAACCCTTGCCCACAAATAATCCCTTTTTAGTGATTACATAATTATCAGATTCCATAGTTTGCTTGAAGCCAGACTTGTTAAGCAAAAAACTTGACATCAAATTCTTCCTCATGGACGGAGTGTAAAGAACATCTTTCAATGTTAGCACGCGTCTAGAAGTGAATTTCAATTCAACCTCACCACTCCCAAGAACCTTGGTTTTGCTAGAGTAACCAAGCATAATAGTTTTTCCTTCTTCAAAAGAAGTGTACAATTTGAACCAATTTTTGTCATAGCAGACGTGCTTATTAGCACCAGAATCTGCCCACCACCCTTCAACATATTGCACCATATTGATGTCTGTAATCATAGCCACTAAAGGCTCTTCGGTTACGTTAGCCTGCGAGACAGATTCACGTTTCCGAAATTTGCAAAATCGAGCAATATGCCCACTCTTGCCACAGACAAAACAGGATCTATTAAATTGATCTTGTGAAGGGGATCCTTGGTTCTTATTGTAATTTTTATTCGGGTTTCCCCTTTCTTGAGGTCTATTATTATTTTTAAAGGCTCTCTTTTTAGGCTTCAATTGACTATTTCTAGGAAAATGATTTTTGGGCATATTATTATTAGCTGAAATAAGGTTTACCTTTGTGGTGGAATTACCATTGCTCTCTTGTGTCATGAGTGCATCTTGTCCTCTAGCCTCCTCCTCCACACGGATGCGTGTGATCAAAGTCTCCAAGGATGTCTCCTTTTGTTTGTGCCGCAAAGTCTTTTGGAACTCCCTCCAAGATTGTGGTAGTTTGTCAATTATGCCAGCTACCACCAAGTTGTCCCCAATCTTTATGCCTTCGGATCTCAATTCTGCCACAATCATTTGGAAGTCTTGTGCTTGATCCACCACCGATTTTCCATCCACCATTTGGTAACGGAAAAATTTGCTAGCAGCATACTTCTTTGCACTTGCTTCCTCGGTATCATACTTGCTTTGTAAAGCTTTCCAAATTTTCTTAGCAGAATTGTAAGTTGTATCATAATAATCATAGAAATGATCGGCAAGACAATTCAATAGATAAGAGCGACAGTTATACTCATCTTTTGTATACTTATCTATTTTTTCTTGATGAAGAATATATTCTTCATCACTCATCTCATCGGTAGAAACTTTTGATGGGTTCTTGTCAGTGAGGATGTAGGAGACTTTGAGAAGGCTCAAGTAGAAGAGGACCTTTCCTTTCCATCTCTTGAAGTGATCTCCCTTAAAGCAAAAGGGCTTGTTAAGATCTCCAACAGGCTCATTTGGTTTCTCTTGTGTAGGCTCCATGTGATGAATCTCCTTAAAATTGTTGGTGCAAATACAATGATAATGGAAATAATACAAAGAGAAACTGAATAATACTACTGAATTTTATTACTTTAAAGAGAGAAATTACACAACACTATTTAGACTGAGGTGCGGCACTCGCTCTCTTTAAGGAGATTCAAGCCCTTGGTTGGCTAAACTTTGTAACCGGTGCAGACCTTCTCTGACTTGTCTCCCCCAGGATACAATAGCCCAACAAGTGTCGTATGGCTAGAACAACCTCTGCACAAAGTGTTCAAGCCCAAAACTCCGCCAGAAAGAACACCCTTCCTTGCCAAGAACCTCTCTATCTTTTAGTGTTTTTTTTTTTTTTTTTTTTTTTTTTTTGTGTGAGTATTGTAGTCAATTGGATTGAGTCTGAATGAGTCTATTTATAGGCTCAATGGGCCTCACGAAATTACTACCCAACTTATTCTGATTAATTAGGTCCATTATTCTGATTTAATGGGTGTTACAAGATTAATTGCTGGATATTACTCTGAATGGGCTGTCAAGTAGGAGGATCCAAGAGGCTGATTCATTTCCAATTTTGCAGACCTTCTCTGACTTGTCTCCCCCAGGATACAACAGCCCAACAAGTGTCGTATGGCTAGAACAACCTTTGCACAAAGTGTTCAAGTCCAAAACTCCACCAGAAAGAACATCATTCCTTGCCAAGAACCTCTCTATCTTTTAGTGTATTTTTTTTTTTTTTTTTTTTTGTGAGTATTGTAGTCAATTGGATTGAGTCTGAATGAGTCTATTTATAGGCTTAATGGGCCTCACGAAATTGCTACCCAACTTATTCTGATTAATTAGGTCCATTATTCTGATTTAATGGGTGTTACAAGATTAATTGTTGGATATTACTTTGAATGGGCTGTCAAGTAGGAGGATCCAAGAGGCTGATTCATTTCCAATTTTGCAGACCTTCTCTGACTTGTCTCCCCCAGGATACAACAGCCCAACAAGTGTCATATGGCTAGAACAACCTCTGTACAAAGTGTTCAAGCCCAAAGCTCCACCAGAAAGAACACCCTTCCTTGCCAAGAACCTCTCTATCTTTTAGTGTATTTTTTTTTTTTTTGTGAGTATTGTAGTCAATTGGATTGAGTCTGAATGAGTCTATTTATAGGCTCAATGGGCCTCATGAAATTACTACCTAACTTATTCTGATTAATTAGGTCCATTATTCTGATTTAATGGGTGTTACAAGATTAATTGCTGGATATTACTCTGAATGGGCTGTCAAGTAGGAGGATCCAAGAGGCTGATTCATTTCCAATTTTGATACCTCCACTCTTCACCTCCCCCTTGCGCACGTATCTAGTCCAATATCTGAGTCAATACATTTTACCCCATTAATCACCACAATTAAAAAGAATAAAAAAGTCTCTCTCCTTTTCAATGTGAGATTAAACATTTTCACTAACTCCTCATCTTCCATATTCACTCCCATATCTTTTCATTTATGTTATTACATTTATTCATTTTATTTATTTAATATTAAAATGCTCCAACAAT
The DNA here is from genome assembly GCA_023621385.1 of Quercus gilva. Classification (NCBI taxonomy): domain Eukaryota; kingdom Viridiplantae; phylum Streptophyta; class Magnoliopsida; order Fagales; family Fagaceae; genus Quercus; species Quercus gilva. The sequence continues at coordinate 50,047,100 of CM042475.1, forward strand.
TAGAAATTTCATTATAAAAGAATTGAGATCGGCTTGGAAGCCGAAGATGATTAGAATGAAAGCTAATGTTCATGGCTGTCCTGTGATCTAAATTGGGTTTAATTGCTAATGGATTTTCTTAAACAGAATGGTTATTGTCCTATTAAGTCCCCAAATCTGTCAGGGGACATATTTGAGTTGGTCACCTTTCGGGAATTCTAGTTATTAGAGAGAAACCATTTTTTGGGTTGAGAATCTTGTGTTAATTAGCGTAGATATATAGTTTTTGGTAAGTATACTCCACATAAATATAGTAATCGATTGATTCAATTCTTATAAAATTCAAGATTTGTGGCTTTCTAGGTGAGTCAAATGAATTTATCAAACGGCCGGACCTGTGGTCAATTAGCATAAGAGCAGCTTGAGAATACTGAAATGTTTTGAATTGGGTTGATTGGATTGAATTGTAATTTTATGCAAGTATTGTTTGGCATAAACTTTACTATGTTGAATTTATTGTGGCTTGATTTTTTTTTTTTTTTTTAGTACCTAAAAAGGAAAAACCCCTTTTTTAATTAATATTATTTAATTAGAAAGCGCAAAAAAGGTGGTGAACCCCCTAAAGAAACAAAAAAGAAGTAAAATACCGGAAAAACTATCAAATGTTCAATGAATCCAACAAGTCTAAGCAGTTCCCAATAGAAAAAATATTGCAAGTTGAAGGCAACACGGACATGCCCTGTTTCAATAATAATTTGACTTTTGTGAATCCTACAATTTATGTTGTGTTAGTGAGTGCACCTTCTTAGGGATTTTATATTTAAGTTGTTTTTATGTATGTAAGTTATTTGGAACCTCTATTTTTTTTTTTTTTTTTTTGATAAGTTCTTTGGAACCTCTTTGAGGTGGGATTAATAGTTTCTTGAGTTTGTTGAGTTACATGAGAGTTAGGTTATCCTTGGTTATGGGACAAAAGTAAAAAGTTTTGATTCTTGGAATAGGTCTTCTTAGCACCCAAGTTTGAGGTTTTCTGAGTTTAGGCTTTTGTTTTATGGTATGCTTTGAACTCAGCCAATAGGATTGGTATTAATATGCCGGTCATGTTTATATTAATATTGGGTCAAGTTTAGTTAATGCGTCTTAATGTCAAGTTTAGGATTGGTATGAAATTTCCTTTCACTAATCCAGTTTGGGTGACGGCATGTATTTCAAATTTGTCTCTCAAAGAATTTCAAAGTCTGAGCAATTAGTGTAGGAGTGTAACTATTGTGTGAATCTTTCACTAATCCAGTTTGCACATACGTATAACTATTGTGTGAATCTTTAAAATTATTAATGTTGAACTGTGTTCATATTTCAGGTATGATTGCGGCATGTATGTTATTAAACACATGCATACAAAAATTATCAAAGAGAATCAAACCTTTTTGGTAATAAATTTATTGGAAGTATATTTTACCCTTTTTGCATAATTTGCTTAAGCAGCTTCTTCATCAACAATGTCTACTTTTTGTAGGAGAACTGGTCGGAACATTTTCAATACAAGTTGGCATCAAATCTAGTGCTTTCAAAGGAAAATGAACAAAGTTCCAAAATAATAGAAAATGCTAGAAAAATTCCACTACAAGATTATGTTCGGTCACTCAAATGACATTGATTTGTATAAATTGATGAGTGAGATATTGTTTATGATTTAGTGGATTGGTTTTATTTTTATGATTGAGAGATTGAATGTTTATCTTTAGCATTTAAAGAATTGTCTTTTTTTTTTTTTTGAGTGATTTTCTATCGGTCAAAAATAAAATTAGTATTTGACAAATTATTATATGAGATGCTTTGGATTTGCAAGCTTTGTTGTGGTGCTTTATTTGCATGGAATTTGTGTTGGAGGAGGCTAAATATAAACTGTATACATTGAGAATCAAAGAATATATAAATAAGTATGTAGAGGTTATTTTTCGTTTCAACTTATAAAAAAAGTGAGAACCAATAATATTGATAAGGGGGAAACGTATCATTTTATGAAACAAAATTGCCAAAATTCGTACCTATGTATATGATAATATATTAAAAAAAAAAATTGGGGGACCATTGGCCCCCAACGTCCAAGTCTCCCTTAGCAATACAAAAGCTAAACGGCAATAGTTAAAACCTAGATGAAAAAATAAAGAATAAGGCTGAGACGTACTGAGATTTAGAGACGAGAAACGGTGGAGATTTCGAACAGAAGGAGAGAGAGAGAGAGAGAGAGAGAGAGAGAGAGAGAGAACACTGTGGTCGAAATTTGAAGAATGCGTAATTTATTTGCTTCTCAATTTTACACTCTCTTTCCCTTCATATCTAGAATATCGAGTTCTTCAAGAACACGCTCTAAGGCCCAAATTTGTTTTAGGTTTCAATTTCAAGTTCTTCAAGAAAACACACTAAGGCCTAAATTGTTTTAGGTTTCAATTTTTTTTTTTCTTCTTTAGAGTTCATAGTTACATCATTGTATGGTCTAAATATATAGCTTCTTTGGAATCATTTAGAGGAGCAAATGTTTCCTAACAAATAACGTTTGCTTTGGGTCACCTTTTTTTTCATTGAGAAAATTTAACACCATAAAGACACAAAAAAAACTGAGATGTGTTTAATTAAAATACCCATGAGATGTCAAAAATCACCAAGTTGTCTTGAAAACCTCTAACACGACCAAAATATATTTACAATCACTAAAAAAAATCCAAGATATCACTCTAACATGGCTAAATTGAGTGGTTTTGATGCTATTATGGTAATTTTTAAAATATTTAGTATTTTAATCATTCTAGGTATTTTTAGCGCTACTTTATTCATTTTCAGTTTTTTTTTTTTATTATTAATTTTGAAAGTTTAAAAACGTATTTTAGTCATTTTATAAGTTAATGAAGGTATTTTGGTAATATTTGAGGCATTGGGGTATTTTAGTAATTTTATATATTTTTAGGACTATTTTTTGAAATCCTTAATTTCCAAGTATTTTTGTTAATTTTCAAGTTTATAACTATTTTGGGAAAATTCTTTGTTAACATTTTAATTATTACCAAGATTATTATGAATCGACAAAAGTACAATTATATGTGATGTTGGTACTACTTAATGTGACTAAAAAAATAATAGAACTATTGTTTTTTTTTTTTTTTTTAGAAGAATATAATAAAACTATTGAATATAACAAAAGTATGATCATATGTGATTTGGTATTGCCCAATGTGATATCAGAACCATCAAATGTGAGAAAAGAATAATGGTACCACCAAATGTGATAGGAATACAATTAGATGTGATGTTGGTACTGCCCAATGTGACGATGAAACTGTCAAATGTGAGAAAAAAATTAAAGTACCACGGAATGTGACAAAAGTATGGTTATATTTTTAGGTTCTAAGCGTATTTAAGTAATTTTTTAGCTTACGGGATCATTTCTGGTCATTTTTTAGGTTTTAGTGTCATTAAGTTATTTTTTAGGTTCTAAGGGCCTTCTGGTAATTTTAAAGGGTTTCGAAGGTATTTTGGTCATTTTCAAGTGTTATGGTGTATTTTTTGTCATTGTTTTAGGTTTTTTGGTTATTTTGATCATTTTTTTTTAATGTTTTAGGGTAATTTCTGACATTTTTTTAGGTTTTAGGGTCATTCGGTTATTTTTTAGGTTCTAAAGGTATTTTGATCATTTTTTAGGTTCTAAGGGTATTTTGGTAATTGTTGAGGGTTTCGGGGGGTATTTTAGTCACTTTCAAGTTTAATGAGGTATTTTGGTCATTTTATAGGTTTCAAGGATATTTCAAATTTTTTTAAAGTTTCAGGGTCATTTCGGTAATTTTCTAGGTTTAAGGTGCATTACAGTCGTTTTTTAGGTTCTAAAGGCATTATTGTCACTTTTTAAGTTAGAAGGTCATTTTAGTCATATTTTAGGTTTCATGGTCATTTAGGTCTTTTTCTTTTAGTATCTAAGGGTATTTCCATTATTTTTTAGGTTTAGAGGGTATTTCGTCATTTTCTAGATTCTAGGGTCATTTTGGTCATTTTTTTGGTTTTAAGGATATCCTAATAATTTTTGAGAGTTTCAAGGTTATTTTGGTAATTTTCAATTGTTAGAATGCATTTTGGTAATTTTAGTATATTTAAGGGTATTTCAAAATTTTAGAGACTTTAGGAGTATTTTTGCTATATGTATTCGTTGATTTTTAGGTAATTTAGTGGGGTTGGGTTGGGTTGGCTACGCCCATATATAATGTTGATACGACTTAATGTGACGATGGAACTGTCAAATGTAAGTAAAAAAAAGAACTATTGAATATGACAAAAATACAGTCATATGTGATATTGGTAATGCCCAATGTGACGATGGAACTGTCAAATATGAGAAAACAAATTAGGGTACTACCAAATGTGACAAAAGTATAGTCAGAAAAGATGTTAATATTGCACAGCTTGATAATGGAACTGTCAAATGTGAGAAAAAAAAAAGGGTACCACTGAATGTGAAAAAAATTACAGATAGACGTGATGTTAGTACTGCTTAATGTAACAATAGAACCATCAAATGTGAGAAAAAAAATAAGAGAATCATCAAATGTGATAAAAAGAACAGTTACATGTGATGTTGGAATTGCACAATGTGAAGATGGAACCATCAAATGTGAGAAAAAAAAAATAAAGGAACCACCAAATGTGACAAAAGTATAGTTACATGTGATGTTGAAACTGCACAATGTGAGAATGAAACTATCAAATATGAGAAAAAAAAAAAAAAAAAAAAAGAACCATCGAATGCGAAAAAAGAATTATCACGTGTGATATTAGAACTACAGAATGTGAGGATGGAACGCTCAAATGTGAGAAATAAATAAGGGAATCACCAAATGTGACAAAAGAACTGTCACATGTGAGGATAGAACTGTCAAATGTAAGGAAAAAAAAGTATGGAAACTACCAAATGTAACAAAAGAACTGTCACATGTGATGTCGGAACTGCACAATATGAGGGTGAAATTGTCAAATGTGAGGAAAAAAGTATGAGAACCACCGAATGTGACAAAAGAACTGTCATATGTGATGTTAGAACTGCACTATGTGAGAGTGGAACTGTCAAATATGAGAAAAAATGTAACCTAGTATAACAAGCTACCTACTAGTGGGTACCGTACCAACCCTTTTTTTGGGGGTATGATAGAATTACCCATATTCAACTTCTGAGAAAATGTAGTAGATTCAAAAATATTTGGGAATGAGAACCAAATTGGTATTGCACCAATCCCATTAAGAAAATAATTTTGACTTCATATGGTTTATACTTTTTAGTATCAAGAAAATTTTGGTCCATTAAAAACCCAAAATATAAAATCATTCCAACAATATCTTAATGTTTAATATGTAAAATGGGCTTACTGACATTATTTCCACATTCGATAGCAATTCATTAAAATCCTCCACAAGAACTATGCTTGATTGTAGCTTTTTTCTCATTTTGCTTTTTTTCTTTTTCATTTTTTTTGAATGGAACAGTCTAAGCCAATTTTGAAAATGAGGTGAGGCATTAAGCATCAGAATGGATTCAAATGTAATTTTCTTTGGGCCCCATATCATGGAGGACAAAGAAAAAGTAAAATAACTATAAAGTATAAACTAAAAAAAGTTCATGACTTTGGGTGTATTTGGTTCAGCTTATTGAAACTGGGCTTTTGGAAAAAGTTGAGTTTTCAAAAAGTGCGGTATAAAATTGGACTTTTTGAAAAAACTGAGTGTTTGGTAAAAACTGTTAAAAAGTGATTTTTGAAAAAGCTAAATGTTTGGCTAATACTTATAAAAGTGACAGTTTGAGTTGTAAATTTCCAAAAAGGACAAGATATATATAAAGAGAATTCTTTGTTTTAATTACCTCTCTTAATGCAAGTTATGAACACAATATTTTCACAAAAATTTCACAATAAAGTTTATATGACAAGTTGTTAATGGTAGGAAAAAAAAAAATGATGTCACTAGTAGGTCTAGATGAGAACCAATAACAACTTACTATGTAAACTTTATTATGAAATTGTTATAAAAATATTCTGTCAATAGCACTATTTTTTTCTTAAAAAAAAATAGTACTAGTTTAAAAAGTTTAGAGATATAATAAAATGTCACAATATTTTTACTATACTCTTTGTTTTTAGTTGTGGTCACTCCTAATCTAATATTTTATTAATTTATTTAATTTTATTTTGACAAATGAAATATTTGATACCTCAACTGTTATGAAAATTTGTTGTGTTTTAACACAATTGTAATTTTTATTTAGTAAATTTCCCTACAACATTTCCACTTATCTCACTTACTACCAAATTTATTATTTTCTTTTCCTTCCCTTTTTTCTCATCCACCCATTTCTTTCCCCATTCCCATCAAATAGCTTTTCTTTTCCTCCACTCACTATCTTGTCTCTTCTCTTCTTCAGGTCTTCTTCCTCACCCAAAAACAGTTCTTCTTCTACACCCAAAAGAAAAGATAGAAAGAAATATATTATATAAAAATAAAGAATAAAAAATGAGAGAAGAAGCCGCAACTGCAGAAGAAGAATCACGCTGTAGAAGAAGAAGCCTGCAGTAGTAGAGGGTTTATGGGTTTATGTTGGAATTGAAGAAGAAGCCTATAGCAGTAGAAGAAGAATCACGGTATTTTTTTTTTTTTTTTTTTTTGGCATGAAGGATTGTATATTTATGGGTTTATGTTGGAATAAGGAATCTAGCGTGAAGGATTGTTGATTTATCAAAAGCAAAGTTAGAGTTTTAAGTAAAAGTGAGGGCAATTTGGTAATTGAACCAATAACCCAACGAATAGATTCATTAATGCGCAAGAGCTTTTGTAAAAGCTCCTCACAGCTCCATTCTACGAATGCGCATTCTCTTCACAAACCCAAAACGCAACTTTTTTCAAAAAGTTGCTTTTTATACCTAACCGAATGCCTATATTATATTTGTAGTTTCAAAACGGGCTTTTTGGGTTGGGAAAGCTGAAACAAATAGGAACTTTGTAAAAAGTGGGGAAATTCATTTCTTTGGTCGGTGGATAAAGTGTGAACTGTGAAGGTTCCTCTCTCTCTCTCTCTCTCTCTCTCTCACACACACACACACACACACACACACACACACACACACACACACACACACACACATATATATGTGTGTGTGTGTGTGTGTGTATCTATCTAAATTGTGAACTAAGAGCATCCTCTTGCAAAAATTCACATTTATTTTAGCATAAAATTTATTTTTGTATTTTACATATTCATTTTTTAAAAATATCTCACATTAGATTATTTATTTTATACTAGATTTTATTAAAATATTAGCTTTTTAAAAAAAAAAATTGATTGTTTCTTTTTCTTCACACACAACAACTACTATCTACTCTTTTTCTAATTATGAATAATGTTAGAATAAATTTACATGATTATTATAGTAAACTTGTAAATTTACGTAATTATACAACAACTTATATAAGTCATCTCTAGTTATTGTCTTTTTTATTTCAAAAATACCCCTATTTTAATTAATTTATCCTTATTCCTAAAACATAAAGATGAGGTTAAAATCGTAAATTGAAAAAAAAAAAAAAAAACTACCCATGTTTATAAAATTACCCCATGTTCTATAAAACTTCCCACTACCTCACGTACACAACCAAAACTGCGAGAAATTATAAGGTTTATATAGTGGACAAGTAACGTGGTCTACCATTCCACTAAAAGACTCACACTTGTTTAAAATAACTGAGTTAAAAAAAAATTTAAACAGAAACTGATTACTGACTCAGCAATTTTAAACAAGTGGGAGTCTTTTAGTGGAATGATGGACAAGTGACGTGATCCACCAGAGGACTGTATAATTTCTCCAAACCTACCTCCATGTTCCTATTTAAAAAACTACCCGATGTTCTAAAATAAAAAAGAAAAAGAACACCCCAAGTTTCTATATAAAAAAATACCTATAAAAAAAGTGCTACATTGCTTGCTCAAAGCATATATGATGAGGCTAATTTTTAAGTAAAATTATGTAAAATTCTATTATACTTGAATTCTAAAGATACGCTTGTATTGCATGGATTTAATTGAAATTTGACTACTACAGTTGGCCTTTAAGCTTTTTATAGACGGTGGATTAGAACATGGTAGGCCTACCTCTGAAATTGTTTTTTACAAAAGGCTACAATTACAGTGCTTTTTTTTTTTTTTTTTTTTTTTTTTTACTATTGTAGGGACGAGGCCCAAAGGAGGTACACTGGGCCTGGCGCCTTACCCAAGACTGCTAGTGAGTCTGAGGAGAGACAACTAGGTAGGGGACCACTCCAGCTCAGCGCCACATAAATAAGAAGGGAAAAATGGATGGTCCAAGGAGGAAGTCCTCCTCGAAAAAGATTAGCACTATTCCTTTGCATGTCCCAGCAACAAGAACGAACTCAGTAAGGGCACTGGTGTCAGGAGCATGCCACACGAGCCCTTAAAATGGAAGGAGACACAAAAATATATGAAGGAAGGGCTGTTATCTCCGCATTAAATACTTTGCAGCTACTTTTTTGGCCACATTTATGTGGAGAAGACCTCTGAACAGTGTTTCCTTGGCCACCACAACTCACAAAGGGCCAAAAGGGGTGTCTAATGGGACAGACACTCAAGTAGAGGTTTGGATAGTCAACAGGTGTAAGGCCAGGATCACCAGAAGGGACCTATATAATGGGAAAGAACCCCCATGGGCTAGGGATGGAAGAAAAAGAGAAAAAGAAAATTGTATTGAGAGGAACAACACTTGTAATTCATTCTCCCAGTCTATAAGAATCTTGGTCTCCTCGGAGGCTCGGACAATATAATAAACAAAACTTTGTATACACTTTTCTTGTGTAACCACCCTAAAAATCCATCATAGCCGTTATAACACTAACAAAAACCCAACTCTTTAACCCACTCTCTACAAATTCATTGCATTGGGCTCACTAACCCTCAATCCCATACTCACTGGGCTTAGGCCGTCCAGATTGGGTCCATACAACTATTGGTACTGATTTTGCTTTTTGAGATGGTATAGTCTACACATAAACGTACATGATACAACGGATTATATAGTATCATTCAGATGGGTTTAGTGTCGCTGGACCCTGATCCAATCTTTACCTTGACACAACATATGACAAGAGAGTGGAGAAGCAAAAAAAAAAGTAAAAAAAAAATTAGGAAAAAAAAAATGAGAAACATAGTATAGAGTCAAAGATAACATTTACTCCACTAATTGGTAAGGTAGCCACACATTGCTCAGCATAGTCTCCACTCTTCAATCTTCAGATTTCCTACTGTAAGCTTCTATTAGAGTTCAGACCAAAACTCCAAAATTTGCTGATGCACATAACGAAAATCTAAGTATCTAGTCGACAAGACAAAGCCAAGAATTCAACGAGTTGGAAGAATTGTAAGAATCACCCTCACTTCATATAATTCGTTTATTAGATCCTTAAAATGAATTACTTGTTTGGTTATTGACGTTGGTAACCTTTGCAGTGTAAAAATATATATATATATATATATATATCTTTCAAGATTCAATCTCCATGCTACTCATTTGAGTTCTTCGATGATCCTAAAAAGTATATATATATATATATATATATTTTTTTTATTATATAAAATTGAAAATTACAGACCATAGAATTTGGATTCATATTTATTTTTCCCCTAAAGTTTTAAAAATTTTAATTTGGTTCCCTAATGTTACCAATTTTTTGATTGGGAAATGGGAATCCTTCTATTCATGCCTTCATTAAGTAACATCTAAGCATGTTATGTGTGGTAGATGAACCAATCAAATCATGCCACACCAATCAGGTAATGTCAAGTCAATTAAACAACATTAAAAAATTAAAAAACTAAAAAAAAATTCCAAAAAAAAACAAAAACAAAAAAAAGGAATATAATTTTATTTTCTTGCCATCCAAACAAAACCAAACATCTCAATTGCTAACACTTAATTAAACGAGAGATTTAGAATCACTACAACCTCCTTCAAGCTCAAAATCCCATCCCCAAAATTTTCACAACCCACTTTTGGATCTTAGTTTTAGTTCATACCCAACCCAAATTAAACATTTGTAACAAGATCATATAAAAATCAATGAAAATTTTAGTGCTATATTCAGCTTCTAAAAAAGTGTAGTAGATTCCAAAATATTTGGGAATGAGAACCAAATTGGTGTTGCACCAATCCCATGAAGAAAATAATTTTGATTTCATATGGTTTCTATTCTCTGGGTAGGGGTACATATGGAAACTGGAAAGTAATTTCCACGCCACATCAAGTAATTTATTATTATTATTTTTAGAGAAAAAGGCAAGAACACATCAAGGTAATTTTGGACTACTAAAAACCCAAAATATAAAATTCATTCAAACAATATCTTAATATGCAAATGGCTATAATATGTAAAATGGGCCTACCAACCATTTTATCTTTCCTTGGTTTTCTCTCAAGGTTCCCTGACTTGAGTGCTTTGGCTTAGGAGTGTGCATGGGTTGAGTTAGGTCAGGTTAAGGAGATTTTTTAACCCAACCCACCATGGTGGGTTAAAAAAAATTCAACCCAACCCAACCCAACCCAACCCACATGGGTCGGGTTGAACCTATGGGTTGGACAATTTTTTTTATTACTATTACTATTAAATTGAGAAAAAAATTATAAATATAAATATATTAAAAAACCCAAAGATTAGTATCAATGTAACTCTTTAAAGGCAGACAATACTAATGACTAAACAACAATAGTAATTTACTAGGGTTTGTGTGAACTAATTAGTTTTTATATAAGATAGGAAGAGCTAGTTATTTTTTTTTTTTAAATTATTACTTATATAATATATTTTAAATATATATTAAATATATGGGTGGGTCGGGTCGGGTTTGGTGGGTTTGGAATTTTATGACCCGAACCCAACCCGACATGCTATCAAAAAAAAAATTTTGTAACCCAATCTAACCCTCCAAGCCCTAAAAACCAACCCAACCCAACGATTTAGGTTGGGTCGGGTTGGTTTTGGCAGTTGGCTACACACCTCTTCTTTGGCTTGAGGTCTCTTCTATACTTTCTTTCTTCTACTTTCTTTTCATTTCTAATTTCCCTTATCCAACCTCCCTAAAAGCATCTGTAGCAGATGTGGGATATGTGCCAAATGCTAAATATTTGGCACATATCCCACACCAAACCCAATTTGAGCCCATTTAGCAGATGTGGGATATGGTATATTTTTTGCAACATTGAACAGTACCGTGACAAATTTGCCACGGTACGGAACCCGTGTGGCAAAATTTTTTTTCTTTTTTTATTCCTCTCTCTCTCTCTCTCTTCTCTCCGTCATTCTCATCTCTCTCACCTCAATCCTCTCCTCTCTCTCTCACCCTAATCCTCACTTCTCTTCCACGCCGACGCCAAGGCCAATGCCGACACCGACGATCACTTCCACGCCGACACCTATTTCTATCTAGCAATGGTTTTTTTTTTTTTTTGCTATGTTTTGATGGGTTCTGTTTCGACGGAGGTGGGTGGGTTTGGAAGTGGGTGTGGGTGAGGGTGTGGAGGCAGTGGGTTTGTCGGGGTTTGTGGTTGAGGTGGTAGGGCTTCCGATTTGGTGTTGGTGGGCTATGGGTTGTGGGTCAAGGTTTTGGGTCGGCGGCATTGTGGGTCGAGGTTGGTTGCTTGAGTTTGTTTGTTTGTTGATGGGTTGGTTGGGTTAGGGTTTGGGTCGGTGATTAGTTGAGGCAGTTGATGGGTGGCGGAGGATTTGGCTGGATTTGTTTAGGTTGGGGTTTGGCTAGGATTTGTTTGGGTTGTTTGGGTTGAGGTTATGGTTGTATGTTGTGGAATTTGGCTGGATTTGTTTGGCTTTGTTTTGAGTTGTGTTTTTGGTTGCGAAGGATGTGGTGGTTGTGTGGTGGTGGCTGTTGGTTGTTGGCAACTATTGATTGTGTTGATGAGTTGTAATAAATATTATTTTAATGTGTAGTAAATATTATTTTAATGTATAAAATTGAATTATAAAACATCTGATAAATGGGATGTTGTAAAATGATGTAGTAAAATAATAAAGTAAGCCTTTGGTGTGGTAAAATGACATAATTTTTAGAACATTTGCTACGGATGCTCTAATCGCCCATTCTCTCTCATGTATTATTCTATTTTAATTCTTAGAAGTTTAATCTTTCTTGTCCTAAGACCTTCCCACCCACTCTTAAACTCCTTCTCTTCTTCTTTCTCCTTGTCTTATCCCATAATCTTAAACTGTTATAATCAATTTTGTTTGAACGGAGGAGGAGGGTTGATCTAACCCTTTATCTTTGAAGCCATGAACCAAAACATATATCTGGTGGAAGCACTAGGTGCTGAGACTGAGAAATTGTGTTGTCCCAGTAAACCTATTAGACTCAAAGCCAACGAAAAGGTGGTTGTGGAGTTTGGTGGGCAAATTATTAGCTGATAGAAGTGTAAACAAGAATGTGGTAAGGGCAATAATTCTTAAAGCATGGAGGACTAGTAGAGGGGTGCAAATAATTTATCTTAAAGAGAATATTTTCCTGTTTAAATTCGCCAGCGAAGGAGCTCGAAGAAGAATTCTTGAGTTGGGGTTATGGAATATTGAAGGGTACCCACTAATATTGAAGCACTGGAATCAAAACCAGACAACTGAAGATGTAGATTTCTCAAGCTTCCTTATATGGGTTTAGATACACGGCCTCCCACTTGAATATATGTCAAAAGTAAATGTTGAGGAAATAGGTGCTCTGGTGGGGAAAGTAGTGGAAGTTGATTTTACAGGTGATGGGAAAATATGTATGAGTCAATTTTTAAGGGTGAAGGTAGATTTTGAAGTTGCAAAACCATTGAAAAGTGGCTTTTACTTGGATAGAAGTCATCTTCTAGAATTATGGGTCAGGTTTAAATATGAAAGGATTGCAGATTTCTGTTACAAATGCGGTAGGTTGGGGCATTTAAAGGCCAAATGTATATATACATGAGCAAATTTAGAGAAAGCATTAATGCAAGACCCATTCGGCTATGGCCCCTGGCTGAAGGCAGATCCAATGACAAAAAGAACTCCAAGATGGGTGGAGTTTATCTCTGAGGAGGATTAGAAATCAGAGAAAAGGAATGCAGAAATCCAAAGGGCTGAGGTTCCAAGAACAGTGACGCGTGAGTTCCACGCGAATGAGGGTCCAAGAAAGGTAGAACTGTCTGACCAGGTTGGTCTATTGGTGAAAGTCTTGAAAAATCACCCAATTTACTTTCAAAATGTATCAGAATATGTCACATCCAAGAAGATTTCTCTTGATAATTTCCATAACCTTCCTACTCAATCTCAACCAAAAGCCCTCTCTAGTAACAAAAACCAGAATCCACTCCAGCAATTCCTAAATTTTATTTCCATAAATACCATAACTCCAATGGAAATGGAACCTAACCAAAAACAACATCCCCGAGACTCAACTAACCCTCTGACAAATGATCATTCCCAAGAAAAAAATCTCACTCTTGTTACCAAAACCCAATAGTCTCCTTGCAATAATCTAGAAAAAAAACTAGTTCCACTTGAACATCAGCACTAGGGAATGCAAATGTCAAATGTAAGGAGAATTTGACATTTTAAGTCTCAAGTATTGTAATTTTTTTGCAATACTGCTACACTGCAATTCTACCTTTAAAATTGTACTGTAGCACAATTCTAAAGCTAAATATTAGTTTTTTATTCCATTAGTTTTTTCTCTCCTTCAATCCTCAATCCCACTTTGTCTCTCCATCTCCCACTCCCTACAAAGTCCCTCTTTCTCTCGGTCCTCACTCTTTCTCTCATTTCACATCTCTCTTTCTTGTTCAAGGCTTGCACTGGAGCTGGGTTGGGTTCGTGGTTTGATCTGAGCATGGTGGTGGGTTGGGATTGGTTGATGGTGGGTTTGGATCGGCGTGGATTGGCGGGCTGGGTTTGCTGGAGATGGCTCTGATGGGTTTGACAAAGGTTTGAATCAGAGGGGGTGGGTTGTTGTGTTTGACCATGGGTTCATGTGTCATGCTTGGTCGGCGAGGTCTGGGTCGTGCTTGGTCAGCGAGGTCTTGGTCATGCTTGGTTGGCGAGGTCTGGGTTCTGCGTTTTGGTCAGCGTGGGTCATGGCGTGGGCTTTTTTTTTTTTTTTTTTTTTTTAATATGGGTTTTTGTTCCGGTGGGATTTTGGTGGACAGTGGTGGCATGGTGGGCATCATGGAGGCGCGGTGATAGAGGTTGAAGGAAGGTGGAGGAGAAAATTGGAAAAAATAAAAAAGGAAAAATATATTTTATTGTGTGTATATATTATTTTAATGAGTAGAATAGAAAAATAAACGTTGGGATGCTGGAGATATTGTAAAATCATATGATATAATGATAAAGTGACTTTTTGAGATGGTAAAATAAAGTAGAATTGGAATTTCGGGATGTTGATGCTCAAATATCCCAAACCCCAGATGAACCAGCAAATTTAATCCTTGAATCGGACATAATAGACCCCACTCTTTTATATGGGCTGTCTAAAGCCCATAATAACATCTTGTCCTGGGTAACATACTACAATGAAAGGGTCAGTGAAGGTCCAATGAAAAAAATCCACAAAAAGTTAATGAAGCTATTAATGGGCTGGAATGCAGCCAAATATGTAAGACCAGTGAAAACAAAAGGAAATTGGATATTGAAGAAGGCCCATTTTTGGAGAAGCCAATGAAACTAATTGAAGTAGGATCTGGCTACTTAAAATTCTCAATCTCAACCTCCAAGATCTTATGGAAATGAAAGACCAATAAGAAAGAAAAAGCTCAAGGCTTTAGCTAGAGAAAGATATGACGGAGACAATCAAAGCATGACTCAGGAGGTAAAATCTCTTGAGGATGACAGTGTGTATTCTATTTCCACCCTTGAATCCAAAATGGCTGAAGAGGTGGGCCTTACCATGCCCCCACCCCAGCCATGATTGTCTTAGCATGGAATTGTTGAGGTTTGGCTCGGGCCTCAACAAAAAGATCTTTACGAGCTATAATAAGGGATATTTGTCCATATGTGATTTTCTTGTCTGAAACAAAAATTCCTGCTAGTAAAGCTAGAAATTTTTTGGAGAGTATAGGGTTTTATAATCTGGATTTTGTGGAACCAAAAGGAAAAAAAAAAAAGGTGGATTGATTGTTAGCTGGAAATTAGGAGTGGATATGGAAGTGGCATCGAAAAGCAAGAACTTAATCAACAGCCTTGTTTTTTCGGACCCAGTAAATGAACCATGGCTTCTTTCTCTAGTTTATAAGCCCCCAATTTATAGTGAAAAATGTCAGTTCTTGGAGTCTATAAGTAAAATGGGGGAGGCTTTCAATGGAGCTTGGCTTTGTATGGGTGATTTTAATAAAGTCTTGTCCCAAGCAGATAAATTAGGAGGAAGGCCAGTTGCTGAATCTTCTAGTGGAGGCCCTTGGTCAGTAATAGAGGAAAATGGGCTCATTGATATGATGTTCTCAGGCAATCCATTTACGTGGTCAAATAAGAGGAAAAGTCTAGCTAATATCAAAGAGAGGCTAGATAGAGCTTTCGCAAATGATAGATGGAGATTTCTATTTCCAAGAGCGACTGTCTATCACTTTCCTGCCTCAACATCAGATCATTCGCCAATTGTATTATTTATTGAAGGAGAGCAAAAGAATCTCAAAAGACCTTTCAAATTTGAGGAAGCCTGCACTCGTGATAAAAGCAGTTTTTTTGTGGTAGAAAAGGCTTGGAGGAAAGGCCAACAGGGAACCCCTATGTATAAAGTTTGTAGAAAGATCAAAGAGACAAAAGAAGAATTCAAAAGGTGGAACCAAAAATGGTTTGGTAATATACAAACTAGAATCCATGAATGTTGGGATCAATTAAAAGAACTCCAGAATGCTGAGCCCACCGAAGAAAACCTTAGAGCTGAAGCTAGTGTTTGTGCAGACCTCGAGGAGTGGCTTAGAAGGGAGGAGATATTGTGGAAAAATAAATCTAGGAATAAATGGCTTACCACAACTGATTTGAACACTAAATATTTTCCCTTGTCCACAATTATCAGAAGAAGAAAGAACGCCATTGATTTCCTCAAAAACCAACAAGGCCGATGGATATTAGGGACAGAAGAAATTGGCCAATGCTTTGTGGATTACTTTATCAACCTATTCTCTACTTCCAACCCCCCTATTCCAAATAATTTAGAAAATCTCATCTCTCCAAGTCTGTCAGAAGAGGAGTGGAGATGTTAGCTTGTATGCCATCAGCAGAAGAGATTAAGGATGCTATTTTTAGTCTAGGCTCTCATAAGGCCCCAAGCCTTGATGGTATATTAGCTCATTTCTACAAATGTTACTGGAATGTTATAGGGGCTGAAATTGTAGAAGCAATAAGTAGTTTCTTCAGTAAGGGATACATTCTTAAGGAAATCAACCACACTTTTATAGCCTTGATCCCTAAAGGTAGTAATGCAACATTGGTGAGCCAATTTAGGCCAATAAGTTTATGCAATGTTTTTTATAAGATTATTTCAAAACTTTTAGGGAATAGACTCAAAAAAGTTTTGCACAAATTGATCTCCCCTTGGCAAACGGCCTTTGTTCTTGGGAGGAAAATTTTAAAAAAAAAAAAAAAAAAAAAAAAACACTTTCTTGGCTCAATAAATTATACATGAGATGAAAAAGAAAAAAAGGGAAAAACATGTTGGATGGAACTTAAATTGATATGGAGAAGGCATATGACAGAATAGAGTGGTCCTTTCTCAAGAAGATGATGACAAACTTTGGCTTTCCTCAAATCTGGATTCAATGGGTGATGCAATGTGTTACCACTACCTCTTTTTCTGTCTTAATCGAAGGTAGTCCATTTGGGTATTTCAAACCTAAAAGAGGACTGAGACAAGGTGATCCTTCCTTTTTGTTCTTGCATTTGAATTGCTATTAGAACTTATAAAAAGAGAGGCTATTTCTAACAAAATCAATGGGTTTAAATTGGCAAGTGACTTGACCCCTATTACCCACCTACAATTTGCAGATGATCTATTCATCTTTGCCCAAGCAAATGAGGAGAATATGAACCAGATCAAAGTTTGTCTAGACACTTTTGAAAAGTAGTTGGGACAAAAAGTGAATTTCTTCAAATCTGTAATTATTTTCAGCATAAATATGTCTCAAGCTTACAAAAGGCGGTTGGCCAATTTGGTAGGCATAAATGGCTCAAACAAAAAAAAGAAGTATCTAGGCCTTCCAATGGTTTCGGGTAGACAAAAGAAAGCTGCAGCAGAGGATATCAAAGAAAATGTGAAACAAAGACTTCAAGGCTAGAAAATGAAAACTCTTTCCCAAGTGGGAAGAACCACCCTTATATCCTCAATAGCTGCAACTATGCCTTCCTATCAGGCCTCATCTCTACTCCTCCCCAAAAAGGTATGTGAAATACTTGACTCCCTTAACCAAAATTTTTTGTGGGGTTTTAGCGATGAGAAAAAACATGGGCTCTATCTTAAAAGCTGGAATTCTATATGCACTTCAAAAGCATTGGGTGGTCTTGGTATAAAGAAAACTGACGATATGAACCAAGCTCTTATAGCTAAATTAACTTGGGAGGTGGCTAGTAATATAGAGAAGCCATGGGTAAAGATGTTTTAGAAGAAATATGTGAGGGGTAAGAATTTCATGAAGATGCCTATGCCCAAATCCATCTCTTGGTCATCTCAGAGTATCTTTGGCTGCAGAGATGTGGTAAAAAAAGGGTTATGTCATAAAATTGGGAGTGTGTGGAATACTTGGATATTGGATGACCCTTGGGTCCTTAAAGAACCTGATATCACTCCTAAATTTAAAAGTGGAGTTATTCTAAGTGAGCATTTGGTGGTCAATCTCATAGGCCAAGACAGTCGCCAATGGGATAGGGGTAAGTTAGCTGAACTCTTTATTCCAAAATCGGTTAATAGAATTCATGGAATTCATCTATCACACCGAGTCTCCCAAGATCAAATATTCTAGTGCCTCTCTCCATCAGGGGAATTTTTAGTTAATCAGCCTACAATATTCTAAGATCAGCAGCTCAAGTCCCCTATCAACATCTAAATAGTAAAGATTGGAAAGATGTTTGAAAGCTCAAAGCAAATGCAAGACTCAAACACTTGCTGTCGAAACTAGCTTGGGGAGTTCTTCCAACTTGTGTAGTTATAAAAAACAGGTTCTCCATTCCTTCCACTAATTGTTTTTTGTGCAAAAATGCCATGGAAACTCTTGATCACATTTTCCTTCAATGTGACTGGGCATCCCAAATTTGGCTCCTTGCTCCATGGCCACTCAATTTTCAGGATATGGGTAACATTTCCATCTTTTACTGGATAAAGATAATTCTAAATCCTAAAGCCTTGCTTGGTCTAGATGATTTTGATGTAAAGTACTTCCAGCTCTATGCTCTAATAGTCTTAGATCAAATTTGGGTGACAAGGAACAAAACCAAGTTTGAAGGAAAAAAGTTCTAGTCCTTTGGAGCTTTTTAGACAAATTTTGAGATCCTATGAAGAACATAAGCAAGCCTGGAAAGATAAACTACACAGCCCTATAAGGAAAGTGATATGAAAGCCTCCCTCAAATGGGTGGGTTAAATTAAATTTTGATGTTGCTGTAAGAAAAGAAAAAACTTCTCTAGCTATAGTGGGCAAGAATGATAAAGTAGATTTAATTTTCGCTTGGGCTACATAAGTTGAACCGGAATGTCCTTCGGTGGGTGAAGTAAAGGCAGCACTTTATGCCATCAAGAGAACCATTGAAAATGGATTTTCTAAAATCATTGTGGAAGGAGATGCTTGGAATGTGATAGATCCATTGAGTAATATAGGAATGAAACCTCACTGAATTATTGTAGAGGTGATTGTAGATATTTTGGATTTTGTAAAGTGTTTTGATGCTGTTTCCTTTTCTTTTATGTACAAAGAGGGCAATATTCCAGCCCATCTTTTAGCCCAATGGGCGGCATTTGTTAATTGGGTAGGGCTAGTTCCCATCTCTAGTGTCCCTCTCCTAGTTACTGAGGCTGTGGAAAGATATGATTCAAGACCCTCCCTTCTTTTGTACTCTGATATTCATAAATAAAATTTTTATTCAGGAAAAAAAAAAAAAAAAAAAAAGACCATTTTTCCACATTCGAATTTCGATAGCATTTCTATAAAATCTCCCATAAGAACTAGGCTTGATTAATTTAGCATTTTTTTTTTAATCATTTTTTTAAGGGAACAGTCTAAGCTAATTTTGAAAATGAAGTGAAGCTTAGGGGTTGTTTGGATTTTCAGTTTCCATCACCTATAACTCTGTTTCCATCACCCATAACTCAAAATTAGTGGGTCCCACAACTGAGTAGTATGTTTGGATGTGTTTCCAAGTTTTGTTTCTATCACTCAATTCTCTGATTTTTTAGTGATGAGTTATGAAAACTGAAAACACATTTTAAGTGTTTTCAATTTATCAAAACTCAGTTTTCGTAAATAAACACACATGGCCGGGACCAATTTGTCTTGTCAAGTCACTTTCCTTCTCTCACCCACCAGTCACTCTCTTCTTTTCTTTTCTTTTCTTTTTTTCTTTCTTCTCCACTTTTCTTTCTTTTTGTCTCTCTTCTTTCTCTATTCACTGCACTCTATTCAGTTTTTATTTTTATTTTTGTTCTTCATCACATAATATTTTTGGTCTTCGCTACACTCCATGACCCATTAAAAAAAACCAAGGAACAAACTTTTCAAGCTTCAAGCTCCACCCTCTTTTTGAAACCCTCTTTCTTTTTTATTTTCTTTCTATTTATTTGCTCAATTTTCTCTTTTTTCTTTGATCTGAAAGTTCCTTCCTTTGTAATTGTTTGTGGATTTGGGGATTTGGTTAACTTAGGTTTGAGGGTTTGACAAATGGAATTTGGATTTGGATTTGGGGTTTCAAAATACAAACATGAATGGGTTTCAAAATACCCATTACTTGTTTAGATTTTATTTATATTTTTCTTTTAGTTGTCCTGCTTCTATATTTAGAACACCGTGGTGTTGTGTGTTAGGTGTTCTTTTTTTCCTTTTTTGGGATTTTTGAAACTTTGGTGGGAGGGTTTGGAAAATTTACCATGAAATCAACACAACTTTCTTTCATGGATGGGTTTACATGGTAGCAGAGGAAGGAAAGGAAGGAAGAAAATAATATCATAAAATCCAAAAATTTGAAGAATAGAGGTTTTGGGGGAAAGAGAAGAAGCATTGGGTGAGTTGAGTGATTCTTTATTTTACATTTTTATGAGTTTGGGTTTGTGTTTTGGGAGAGTAACAGGGGTGAAGGTTGAAAGGGAAATGAGAAGTGAAGAAAATGGTGAGGAATGAGGGTTCCACAGGTAGGCTAATAAAAGGCTCTGACCAAGTGCTCAGGTATGGATCCCACAAAAAGTAGAAATATTTGAGTGATGAGAAGCTAAAAATAGTGTGCCAAACGGGTGGGGTTTAGGAAATTAGGGTATTTTAAGTTAATGATGCCAAAAAATCAATAGTTAGCCACACGGTCCTCGCTCGAAACGATCCTTGCACAACACAAAGAGAAAACCCTAAGAGAGTACCGGTGTGGTACCAGCCAAAGACCCTCCGAAGGTTAAGTTAGTAAACATTTTTCTATAACTCTAGAGTGCCAGAGTTGGGATGAATTATGCGTACCTGTTTTCTAAGGGTCTTTGGGTTTTTATAGTAGTGTAGAATCGAGTCTCATACTTGCATAACAAGTCTTTTCCTTATAGGTAAGATCTCTTGTTAATGCACGTATATTCTAGAATCCCTCTTACGGTGAAATTCCATTCATATTGGATTCTATGGACTAGGGTTAATCATGAGATACTAACCATTTCCAATTAAGATTCCTTGGAGATTACACAATGTCCAATTGGGTGCCATGTGGACCTTTGATCCGTCCACCTTGTGCCCATTCACCTAGTGTTTGTCCAGTTTGTCTAGCATTGTCGGATCCATCTTTATGGATCCATCACCTTTAATTTTCATCCTCTTCAGTTGCCCCCTCGCCCCATGGGTCCGTGAACTCTTAGTGGAAGGACTTGTGGGGTGACGGTTCAATCAGTCTCTTGGGGAATACTTTGGCCTTGACAGGCTAGCCTAAGATCATTAATGATAAAGGACACGTGGCGTCCACTAAATGACTGTTCACATAGATCGAAGCGTCCCTTCATCTTCCGTGCCGTTCCCTCTATATAAACTGAACTCTCTTCTTCTCATTTCTTTACTTTCTACTGAAATTTATGATTAGAGCACATCTGTCATCATTGTCAGCTGATCATACTGTTCAATTGTTGCATCCGTCATCGAAGCCTATTACTGTCCAGCCACAATCTGGTAAGCATTTTTCTTTAAATTTTTATGCACTTCGTTCTACCGTCATCCTTTATAGACCCGTCAGAGTCTTAGGATCTACAATCACGTGTAGGTCATGTCTAGTGCGTCAAGTAACCAGTCGTTTGTCCGAGACAGGGTGGGCTACGATGAAGTGTACCCGTCAGGTCACAAAGACCAAGACATGTCAAATGAAGATAGAACTCCGTCAGCCACCTCTCCCTCAATAGATGAGGGTATGGAGATGGATGGGTCAAAAAGTGACTCAAACGTTGGTATAGAGGGTGCAGAACCCCAAATTCAGTCCATCATAGGTCTTGATGGAGTGAGGGAGTTCATAATGCTACCCATATGGACAGTGAACACTTTTGTTTCCACAATTAAAGAAAATCATTTCAAGACCTTGAAGGGAAAATACCAAATACTTGCCAACATCCATCTCCTTTATATGTCGGAGAAATGCTATTATGAGGTTGTTGAGGGTGTCAGGGTCTATAAGCAGATGTTGAAGGCAAGGCTGAGATTCCCTCTAAGTTCCCTTCATCGTCAACTCCTTTAATACCTGGGTGTGTCCGTCAACCAAATCGCCCCAAATGCCTAGAAGGTCTTCCTCGACGTGGAGGTTTTGTATGGAGCAATGTCTAACGGAGCTAGGAGGCTGACGTTAGAAGAATTTTTTAATTGTTACCGTCTGGCTGAGATTGCTCAGTCAAAGGGTATGTATAGTTTTGTACCTAGGAACCTCTATACAAGGCTTGTGTGTGAAACCCCCGACTCTAACAGAAACTGGAAGAGTCGGTATTTTTTCGTGGAGGGCAACAAGTGGATGTGTCGTCCTGGAGACTATGAGTTTATGCTCGTTGACATAACTTGGGGAATACCACCCCCGTCGGGTATGTATCCGTCATATTTAGAGTATCAATTGGTTCTTCTAATTGTTTCTTTGATCGTCCCCTCATTCTCTTTTGCAATTCAAGATCGTCCTCAGGTTACTTTAGAACAGTGGAACTTTTTGGAGAAGATTTTTGCCAAAACAAAACTAGAGGAGAGGACTTGGGCCAAATTGGTCACACTAGATACCATTTATTGGTATTGTGACGGGCCGGAGCCTACCCCTAAAGCCCGTCGTTACGACGACCAAGTGCGAGAACGTAAGTCTGTCTCCTTTGCTTGTGAGTTTGTATTCCTTTACTTGGGAGCTAAGTACGCCTGTCCTGTCTATGTAGAAATGGATGCTACTAAGATGAGGGCCATGATAAAGGCACAGGTGGCCAAGCAGAAGGAAGACGGAGGTTAGATCTCTAAAGGGACGGGCACAAACAACTCGTCTACTAAAAGGAAGGTGCCACCGAAGCAAGACCGTGCACCAAAAAAGCCAAAGATTATGCTTGAGCCTATCGTGGGGTTGTAGGCTAAGGGTGTAAAAATGGTTACCCCTGCAAAACATGGGGTAGGAAAAGGCTTCATGAAGGGCTCGTCCACTTCATAGGAGAAGCCACCCGTCCTCCTCCGAGAGGACTCTAAATACGCTCTAGAGAAGCTTTCATCCATCATAGCACCTAAAGATTATGAGGATTTAGGCAACCACTCAACGGAGGCGATGGAGGAGACGAGACTTTTTAGTATCGCTCAGGTCATCTTGCCCGTCCACTTTTCCTCCATCTAGTCCTTTTTAGTGATTTGAAACTAATTCCTTTCCATTTTTCAGGCCATAGTTATGATGAAAGGACTAATGGGATAGTGCCTGACTCGCGAGACGGCGCTGGACCGTATAAGGAAGACGACCAAGGAGATGAAGGACGAGTTGATCGAACTCAAGGCTTGGAAGGTCAGCATGGAGAAGAAGCTAGATATGTCGGAGAAAGCCAATAAAAAAGCTTTTAGAGTAGATGAAGACAATGAAAAAAGTCCTTGAGGACAAAGAGAAAGAGATCAAAGATGTCAAGGACAATCTCCGTTAGGCAAAAGATGTCGCGATACGCGAGTATCGTGACTCCGACGCCCTTTTAGTAGAGCTTGGAATCTCTTATGCTAAAGGCTTCGATGATGCCCTCCGTCAGGTAAAGACCTTTTACTCGGATCTAGATGTTTTAAACGTTTCTATCAACGTTCCGACCAAAGCTCGGCTCAGCCCGTCCAGTTAGCGAGTACGAATGCACTTTTTGTTGATGATGCACTGCCCAACTATCCTCGTGATGATGGTGCTAATGCAGGTGAAAGCCAAGTCAAGCTTGTCAATCACACCAGCACCCTAGTAGAGGAGAAAGCAGAGAATAGCCCTGCCCAGCAATAGCTTTTTCTTTTTTTCTTTCTTTTAAATATGAAGGTTTTTTTAGAACGGTTGATGTTTTAACTGTCAATTTTTATGTATGGACATTGCCCTTTTTGGGCTTTCAAGCATTGGTTAACTTATTTTGTTATCTGTTTGTTATCTTGCTTAATTGCTTGCTCTCTATTTTAATAAATGCAATGGGTTCGTCCTGTTTGACCCGTCTATGTTGTGGATGCTACTTGGGACTTAATAGCCCTTGTGGACAGCTCTGTTTTTGACGGATCCATCCGCCTTATGTTTTTTAAGCCATCCATTTCATGCATATTGAGTTAAGAAACCCGACTGCCTTAAAGACACCCGTCCACTTTGTGGGCTAGTAAAAACTTACTAGGTCCGTCTATTCAATTTTGTATAAAAAAGCTGTTAATGATAGACACATCCTTATGATGGGGTAAACCGTCCACTTTATGGAATAAACATCCACCCTTCTGGGATGCACCATCCACTTTACAGACCTATTTTATATTCGTCCACTCCATTGGACTTAACAAAACTCCAGGGATGAACCGTCCACTTTATGGACTTGACAAGATATCCACCCTCTATGGATGAGCCGTCCATTTCATGGACTTACCAAGATATTCACCCTCTTAGGATGATCCATCCACTTTATGGACTTTACAAAGTATTCACCCTCATGGGATGATCCGTCCACTTTCTGGACTTTACAAAGTATTCACCCTCTTGGGATGATCCGTCCACTTTCTGGACTTTACAAGGTATTCACCCTCCTGGGATGATCTGTCCACTTTCTGGACTTTACAAAGTTTCGTAGAAAAACACATCGGTCATATCTGAATATTCCTTTTATTATTAAACCAAAAGGTGTTCTTAAAGGAAAAGAAGCTTAAAAGAATGCTTCAACGTTGTAGCAAATATAAACTGTCAAGATAGTAAACTAGAAAACTGGAGAATGGTGCAATAATTGATTAAAACTAGCAAAATTTGAATAAACTGAGAATCTGTCGGATGTTGTCTCCTACTGGTAGTACTTTTTTAGGTGCTCAGTGTTCCATGGATGGCGCAGCTTTTGCCTGTCTAGTGTTTCGAGGTGGTAGGTGTCTTTCCTTTGCCACGACATATCTGTAGGGTCCTTCCCAATTGGGGCCGAGCTTTCCTTAGGTAGGATCCTTGGTTGCACCCATTACCTTTCTTAGGACGAGATCTCCGACCTGGAAGTCCTTGTGTCTAACTCTGGAATTGTAGTGTTTGGCCATGAGATTCTAGTACTGTGCTAGCCTTTGTTCGGCCGCTGCTCTTACTTCATCCACTAGGTCAAGTTGCAAGCGCATGGTTTCATTGTGCCTGCTTTTATCATGGTTGTCCACCCTGTAGCTTGTTAGTCCTACTTTCGCAAGGATGCCCGCCTCGCTCCTGTATGTTAATCGAAACAGGGTCTCTCCTGTAGGTGTTTGCACCGTTGTCCTGTATACCCACAAAACATTCGGCAATTCCTCTGGCCATATTCCCTTTGCCCCCTCGAGCCGAGTCTTGATGATTTTGAGTAAGGATCGGTTCATCACCTCAACTTGCCTATTGGCCTGTGGGTGGGCGAGGGATGAGTAATTGTTCTTGATCCCTAGTTATGAGCAAAAGTCTCAGAATGCGTCATTGTTGAACTGTTTCCCATTGTTTGAGACGAGTACTCTAGGTATGCCATACTTGTATATGATGTTCCTCCGTACGAAACTCCGTATATTCTTCTCTGTAATAGTAGTTAAGGCTTCCACTTCCACCCATTTGGCGAAGTAGTCAATGCCAACTATTAGGAACTTTAGTTGCGTTACTGCTGTTAGGAATGAGCCCATGATATCTAACCCCCATTGAGCGAATGGCCATGGGGCCGTCATAGGGGTAAGTTCCTCAATTGGTTGCCTGATGAGGTTGCCAAATCTTTGACATTTGTCGCAAGCCTTCACATATGCATGGGCATCCTTCTGCATGGTTAGCCAATAGTATCCTGCCCTGATTAGCTTTTGTACCAACGAGCGCGATCTCGAGTGGTTCTCGCAAATTCCTTCGTGAACTTCTCTCATAACATAATCTGATTCTTTGTGGCCGAGACACCTTAGGTAAGGTCGAGAGAATCCTCTCTTATAGAGAACATCTTTGATCAGAATGAAGTAGGCAGCTTGGACCTTTAACTTCCTCGCTGCCTTCTTTTCTTCAGGCAGCACACCCTCCTTCAGGTAGGACACTATTGGTGTTGTCCAACAGTTTCTGGATCCAACCTCCTATACATTGATGCAATCTATTAGTAGCGAAATCTGAATGAAGGATAATACCTGACTAAGGATGACCATATGTTCTGCTGACACTGTTTTAGAGAGTCGATCGGCATGCTCATTCTCTTTCCTTGGGATTTGAAAGAACTTGGCTTGGAGGTTGTTGACTTGGTCCTTCACTTATTCTAGATACTTTTTCATCCATTCATTCTTGCAGTCGTATTCTCCGTTAACTTGACTTATCACCACTTGGAAATCGTAGTAGAGGACCAAATTTTTAGCTCCTGTGGCCATGATGAGGTCCAAACCTGCTATTAAGGCTTCATATTCCGCTTCATTGTTCGTTGTAGGGAAGTCCAGACGGACCATGCATTTGATCTTATCCCCTTCTAGGCTATGGAGTATTACGCCTGCTCCACTTGCTTACTTATTGAAGGATTCGTCTGTGTGGACGCTCCATTGTGGGACCTCTTCTGCCCCTTATTCTTCTACATTGGTGAATTCTGCAATGAAGTCAACAACTGCCTGTCCCTTGATGCAGTGTAGGGGCAATATTGTATGTCGAATTCGCTTAATTTAATCGCCTATAACGCCACCAGTCCAGTAGCTTCAAGATTATTCATCGCTCTCCTTAGGGGTTTGTCCGTCAGGACGATTACTATATGAGCTTGGAAGTAGGGCTTGAGCTTACGGGCCGCAGTAACTAAAGCGAAGGCAAGTTTCTCCATTGGTGGGTATCTCTCTTCTGCACCTTGGAGTGCACGACTTGTGTAGTACACGAGCTTCTGTATCCTATCTTCTTCCCTGACCAATGCTGCATTGACGGCCGCCGAGGATACTGCTAGATAGAGGAATAGATCTTCCTCAGTCTGGGAAGGGCTGAGCAATGGAGGGGATGAAAGATAGGCCTTTAGATCCTCGAATGCCTGCTGACACTCAATCGTCCATTCAAAAGACTTCTTTAGCATGCGGAAGAATGGTAGACACTTATCCGTCGCCCTTAATACGGACCTGTTGAGTGCCACTATCTTGTTGTTGAGGCTTTGGACTTTTTTGATATTCCTTGGAGGTGCCATTTCTATTATGGCCTTGATTTTGTCTAGGTTGGTCTTAATACCCCTTTGAGACACCATGAACCCCAAGAACTTTCCTGCCGTCACTCTGAAAGCACATTTCCCTGGATTGAGTTTCATGTTGTAAGAGCGAAGGGTGTCGAATGTTTCTCTGAGGTCCTCCCCAAGTGATCTTCCTTTTTCCTGTTTTTCACTAGCATGTCGTCCACATAGACTTGGATGTTCCTCCCAATCTGTTGCGTAAACATCTTATTCATAAGTCTTTGATATGTTGCCCCCGCATTTTTGAGACCGAATGGCATTACTTTATAGCAGTTGAGGCCTTGGTTGGTAACGAACGAAGTTTTCTCCTGATTGGCTTCGTCTATTCTGATTTGGTTGTAGCCTGAAAAGCATCTATGAAGCTCAGCAGTTGGTATTGTGTTGTAGAATCAACCAGGATGTCAACCCGTGGTAGGGGGTAGCTGTCCTTTGGGCAGGCCTTGTTGATGTTCGTGAAAACTATGCACATTCTGCACTTTCCATTGGCCTTCTTGACCATTACCACATTTGCCAACCAGTCAGGGTAGTATACTTTCCTAATGAAGTTCGCCTCTTATAGCTTACGAACTTCCTCCGCTATAGCTTGATCCGTTCGAGGGCGAATACTCTTTTCTTCTGGTGGATGGGTGTAAAGGTGGTCAATACATTTAGTCTATGCACCATAATGGCAAGATCTATCCTTGGCATGTCTTCATGACTCCAAGCAAATATGTCCCGGTTATCCCTGAGAAAGGCTGTCAGCACTTAGCGAACCGTTTGGTTGGCGAGGGTACCAATCCTCATTGTTCAATCATTTCTAAAGTCGTCAAAGGGGTATCTCATTGAGCTCTTCCACAGGCTCTATGGTGGTTCGATGTTCTTCTATGTTGGTGATCTGGAGGTGGTCATTCATCTCCATCATTGCTATGTAGCATTCACGCGCAGCCACCTGATTTCTACACGGTTCTTCTACCCCGTAGTCCGTAGGGAATTTGATCATCAAGTGGTAAGTTGAGGTTACAGCCTTCCATGAGTTGAAGGTAGGCCGCCTTATGATGGCATTGTACGCAGACAAGCAATCGACCACAAGGAAGGTTACGTCCTTGGTGATCTGTTGCGGGTAGTCACCTACCGTCACGGATAATGTGACTACACCAAGTAGGAAAACCCGTGTTCCTCCAAATCCAATAAGCGGAGTGTTCGTTGGAATCAGTCATTCTCTATCAATCCTCATCTATTGGAATGTCGAGTAGTATAGGATGTCAGCCTAGCCGCCATTATCGACCAGAATTCGGTGCATATTGTAATCTCCTACTCATATTCTGACTACGAGTGCATTGTCATGTGGGTGATGAAGACGTCGAGCGTCCTCTTCTGAGAACCCAATGACGGGATTGTCCATTCGTGACATTTTCGGTACGAAGCCTATTAGCTAAACATTTTGAACCATTCGTAGGTAAGTTTTCCTGGCCTTTTTGGACAATCCAATAGTCGTGGTGCCCCTTACTATCATTCTTATATCCCCTGTGGGCAGCCTAGGATGCTCATTCTCCCATCAAGAGCCCTGCTCTTGTGGCTAGTCCATCCTCTCCTTTCTGACAAATCTCTGCAACTTTCCTTGTCGTATAAGGGTTTTGATTTGTTGCTTCAGGTCATAACAGTCAGATGTGTCATGGTCGTGATCTCGGTGGAACCGACAATACTTATCCCTAGGCCTCTTATTAGGATTTCCCTTCAGCTTACCAGGAAAGGTCAAGGCTCTTTCATCCTTGATCTGCATCAAGACTTGGTCGATCGAAGTAGTCAGCAAGGTGAAACTCGTGAATTTGCCCACGAGGGGTTTTGAGCACCTGTCCTCCTATTGCTCTTTGGTCCTTGCCCTATTTGGTCCCCTATCCTGCCATGTGTCTTCCTGTCTTTCCCTTTTCTTGGGCCTCTCTTTTCAGGCCAACAACGCATCTTTTGCGTTCATGTATTTGTTTGCCCTGTATAGCACATGCGACACAGTTTTGGGGTCGTTCTTGTATAAAGAAAACAGGAACTTACCATTTCGCAGTCCGTTTGTGAAGGCAGCCAGGAGTATCTTATCGTCCACTTCGTCAATCGAAAGAGCCTCCTTGTTGAAGTAGGTTATGTAAGACCTTAGAGTCTCGTCTTCTTCTTGCTTGATGCTCATCAAGCATGCAATAGACTTCTTATACCTATGCCCCCCAATAAAGTGCGAGGTGAATTGGGCGCTTAGCTCCTTGAAAGTACTGATGGAGTTAAGCGCCAGTCGGCTAAACCAAATTCTTGCAGGACCCTTATGCATTGTAGGGAATGCTCTACATATGATCTTGTCTGCTATCCCTTGAAGGCGCATCAAGGTTTTGAAAGTCTCTAGGTGATCAAGGGGGTCTTTAGCTCCGTCGTAGCTTTCTATCTGCGGCATTCGAAACTTCTGCGGTAGGGGGAAGGAATTGACAGATATGGTGAAGGGCAAATCTGTTCGGTGGACCAGATCATCGAGGTCGCTAGACACCTGTCCTTTGAGGGCGTTTATCATAAGGTCCATTAGTTCCCTCATCATCCCATCTCTGCAACTATATGAGGGGGAGTTGTATCTAAACCGAAGGGTCGACTGGTATCCTGCCACTCTTGTCTGCTTGGGGCGTTGCTTCCTTCCAATCCTTCTTGGTTCATTTTTTCAGCGCTGGTTCCCTCTTGATCTTCTTTTTGGGTGTTTAATGTTGCATTCTTCTGGCGCAGCTATTCTTCCAGGTCGTGGTTTTGTTTAGTGAGGCATTCTACAGCAGCGGCGAGAGTTTGAACCTGTCTCGAGGGCAGTCATGAATAGTTCATCTCCTTGAATGTTGTTGGTGGTTGCCATTGAGCAAGTGAGCACCATACAACTTTTTGTCCAGGAGGCGATGTTATGGCTTACAAATCGCAATTTCCCACAAACAGCACCTACTGATGATGCTGAAAAATCAACAGTAAGCCACATAGTCCTCGCTCGAAACGATCCCTGCACAACACAAAGAGAAAACCCTAAGAGAGTACTGGTGTGGTACCGGCCAAGGACCTTCTGAAGGTTAAGTCAGTAAACCTTTTTCTACAACGCTAGAGTGCCAGAGTTGGGATGAATTATGCATACCTATTTTCTGAGGGTCTTTGGGTTTTTTAAGTAGTGTAGAATCGAGTCCCATACTTGCGTAACAAGTCTTTTCCTTATAGGGAAGATCTCTTGTTAATGCGTGTATATTCTAGAATCCCTCTTATGGTGAAATTCCATTCATATTAGGATTCTATGGACTAGAGTTAATCATGAGATACTAACTGTTTCCAATTAGGATTCCTTGGAGATCACACAACGTCCAATTGGGCGCCACGTGGACCTTTGATCCGTCCACCCTGTGCCCGTTCACCTACTGTTTGTCCAATTTGTCTAGCGTCGTCGGATCCATCTTTATGGATCCATCACCTTCAATTTTCATCCTCTTCATAAGTGATGAATGATAAATGACGAGTGACGAGTGACGAAAATTGAGTGAAAAGTGATGAGTGATGGTTTTTTAAAAACCAAACATTCTCTTAGCATAGAATGGATTCAAGTGTAATTTTTTTTCTGCATCCCATATCATGGAGTAAAAAGACAAAGTAAAATAACTATATAATAAAAAGTACAAAAGAAAAAAGTTCATGACTTTGTAGAAAGTAGGGAAATTCTTTTTTGATTGGTGGATAGATCATCATACCGCGTGGATTTAATTGAGTACAGTGAATGAAGGTGGTAGGGATAACATTGAAATTTTTTTTCCAAAGTCTTCAACTACAATTACAGTGTTTTTTTTTTTTTTTTTTGTTTATTTGAATTATTTAAAGGGTCCGGTTATTATCAAATTCATATTTGAAAAAATTTTATCAAAAATTAAAAAAATTGTTTAAATTTTTTTAATTTTTAATAAAATTTTTTTAAAAAAAAATGATATAGTATTGTGTATATATTTAAAATTTGAAATTTAATTGAATTTTGTATATGTTTCATGATTTTTAATATACTCTGTGTTAGTGGATGCGTGTTATACTGACCGACACATGTGAAGGTGGGCCCTCTGAGATAACCTTAATTTCCGCGTGAGCTAAACAGCTATACTAACGTTATTGATTGCGTATCCAAAAAAAAAAAAACATTATTGATTGATTGATGGATTGTACTTTGGTCTTGGTCCTGGAGCGGCCTACATCTGTTTGTTGGGTTTCTTCTCCACAATCAACAATTTGCTCTTTCATCAGTAGTCTCTCTGTGTTTGTGTTTGTGTTATCAATCAAAAACAGTTCCTTCTCTTGATTATCAACAAAAAAAAAAAAGAGTTCCATTTCCAAGTATGGCTCGGGCTCTTGTTTCTATCATCATTGACCAGCTTGGTTCACTCATTGCTTCAGAGTTCAAGGACCGGCTTGGTTCACTTTTTGCTTCAGAGGTCACGTCCATTGTAAGTGTCAAGGAAGAAGTCGAAAAGCTTAAACTCAAATTCCACGAAATCCAGGCAAAGCTCAACGATGCAGAGGAAAGGCAAGTGAAGGAGAAAGCTGTGAAGCTTTGGTTAGAAAAGCTCAACGACTTATCCTACGAGATGGGCGACGTGTTGGATGAGTGGAACACTGCCAAGATCAAAGCAGACATTGAGAAAGAAGAAAAAGCTGAAACTGGTACTGCTAAGAGGAGGAAGGTATTGTCCCTAACCAACTTGAATTCCTCAGTTTATACTGTTTCTCAGCGTCGTGATATTGCTCTTAAGATAAAAGAAATTACTGGAAAGTTAGATGAGATTGACAGAGAGGGGGATATGTACCAGTTTGTACTGACTAGTGGCAACGAAGAAGTTGATCCGAGACCACCAACTGATTCCCATGTGGATGCGTCAAACATTCTAGGTCGTGATAGGGTTAAGGGTGATCTAGTGAGCTCCCTATTGGGCAAAGGTAATGAAGAAGAAAGAAGTCTCCATGTCATTTCTTTAGTGGGCATGGGAGGTGTTGGAAAAACAACTCTTGCTCAACTAGCATATAATGATAGTGAGGTGAATTCTGCCAATTTTGAGAAAAAAGGGTGGGTTTGTGTTTCTGATCCTTTCGATAAGTTTATGGTTGCCAAAGAAATCATTCAAGCTTTTGAAGACGATGACTCCAAGAAAGGTGACTCCAACACTACTCACTGGCCAAGTCTAATGGATAAAATATGTGAATTGGTTCGGGGAAGGAAGCTTTTTCTTGTCTTTGATGATGTGTGGACTGAAGACTTCATGTTGTGGGAGCCATTTAGACTTGCATTCCAAAATGTTGCCCAAGGCAGTAGAATTCTTGTCACTACACGTAAAGGTAGAGTTGCAGACGTTATGGGAAGTGCAAAAAGGATCAATTTGGAGAAATTGTCTGATGATGACTGCTGGTTGATTTTTAGTACAATAGCATTTCTTGACAGGAATTCTGAGCAACATAAGGATTTAGAAGAGATTGGCAGGAAAATATCAGACAAGTGCAAAGGCTTGCCCCTTGCTGCAAGAACTCTAGGGAGTCTCATGCGCTTCAAAAGTCGGAAGGAACAATGGGAGATGGTTTTTGATAGTAGATTGTGGGAATTACAAGACGTTGAAAGAGGTCTTTTTGGGCCGTTGTTACTGAGTTATTATAATTTGCCCTCACCACTAAGACGATGTTTCACATTTTGTGCCGTCTTTCCAAAAGATTATATCTATGATGAAGAGAATTTGGTATCTATGTGGATAGCACAAGGTTATATTGAGTCAAATGCAAAAAATGAGAGAATCGTGACAAAAGATTACTTTGAAGTTTTAGTCATTCACTCTCTCTTCCAAGTTTTAGATGAGGTTTATGAATATGGTAACAAGATTATAAGGTACAAAATGCATGATATAGTGCATGACTTGGCACAGTTCATGGCAAAAAACGAATGCATCACAATCAATGGTTACAAAGAGTTGGGGCCAGATCTTCAAAATGCTCGGCATTTGTATTTACAAATTTCGATTAATGCTCAAATTCCTGAGTTCATCTATAGCGCAAAAAATCTACGCACCCTCATTATTGTAGGTCATAGTGATTATAATGTGTCCAAATTGTTCCATCATTTTAGACGTTTACGGACATTAATTTTGAGTTGTCAAAATGGTACATTTAAGGAAATTTCGGATGCAATAGAAGATTTGATACATTTAAGGTATCTCAAAATAGCTAATTGCCATGGAAATGAATTGCCTGAAACCATTTGTAATTTATGCAATCTACAAGTTTGGCATATTAGAATTGGCATTGAAAATAGGTTAAAGAAATTACCACAGAGGATGAGTAAATTGATAAACTTAAAACATCTTATTTTGGAAGGTAGGTTGTCCCTTCCATTTGAGTTTCCAAGAGGGATTGGGAGATTGAGCTCTCTTACAAAATTAAGTCATTTCTATGTAGGTGGCAAGGATGATAGCCAAAGATGTGAACTTGGAGAATTAAAATATTTGAACCACCTTCAAGGAACTCTTACAATATATGGGCTGGGGAACGTGGTAGATGCGTGTGAGGCCAAGAATGCAGAGCTCAAAAAAAAGATAGGCCTCCGTGATTTGTATCTACACTTTTCTGAAGAGAATGTAGAGAATCATGGAGGAAGAATGGAGACTGATGTATCAGTTCTGAATGCCTTAGAGCCACCTCCAGGCTTGGAGAACTTAGAAATTAGTCAGTACCGGGGAATAATGTTCCCTAATTGGATGATGTCCCTAGCCAAATTGAGAAGCCTTACTTTGGCATATGGCGAAAATTTAGAGCGTTTACCTCCTTTGGGAAAGCTTCAGTTCCTTGAATATTTACTTATATGTGGTGTTGGTGACTCTTTTCCATTCAAAAAGGTGGGTGTTGAATTTTTGGGAATAGAATCTGAAAACAAGAAAGACGGCGTGGTCAAAATATTCCCAAATTTGAAAAGTCTCTCGTTTTTGTATTTGCACAACTGGGAAGAATGGATTGGGATTGGAGGACAGGAAGAGGAAGATTGTATTATTATAATGCCCTGTCTTAAAATGTTGCAAATTTACAACTGCCCAAAGTTAAAGTCCTTGCCGGACTTCCTTTTTAAAACTTCATTGCAGGAGATTTATGTGAGTGAAAGTCCGATTCTCAGCGAACGTTACCAAAGAGAGACAGGAGAGGACTGGGCCAAGATTTCCCATATCCCAAACATCCAGATTGATAATATTGAAGTGCAAAGAGATGGTCAAGAAGTTATAAGACGAGGTAACTTTTTCTACTTCTCGGGCTCCTCCTTTTATTTTGCCCAAAAAATAATAAAAAATCAATTAATATTCTTATTTTCTGCCAAAATTTCCCACTGGGAAATAATTACTAACAACGTAGGTTGATGAATTTATCAAATTCTCAATAATTTGATTAGCTTATTTCATTTACGGTTTAATGTTTATGTGGGTCTTGCCCATTTTCTTCATTTCAGATGATGAAGAAGAGTTTGACCAAGAAGAGCATGTCTGATGACGAAGAGCGCCAATGATCTTTGTGTTTCTAGGTTCACATATTTTAGCTACAAGTTCAGATTTATCAATGTTGATTTGTGTGTGTGTATGTGTCGCCAAAGTTCATTCTCGGCTTGATTAAGTGTTGCAGAAGTCTGATCCAGTCACAGGTAATTTCTTCCATGTTATAATAAAATATTAATTAATTATCCTGCTTATCTCTCAAAAACAAGTTAATCACAACTTTGTTAGAGAAATCCATATTTGCACAGAAATGTGTGAATGCGTGTAAGATTATCTATTGAAAAATAAAAAAAGTTTCAGAATGAATGTTACTGAAATTTCACAAGTGGATTTTTATTATTTGCATATGGCCTTGTTCAAATATTTCTATTTTATTTTGAATAACAACTTTTTTTTGTGTCTAAACTTAATTTTATCTTGCGCATATCATTTTATTTTGCCTTTGCTAGTTGCTAGTTCTACAGAACATTGTTGTCCAATTTGTACAAAATTGTGCAATATCCATCAACATAACATTGTTATAAATTTGTATTTAAAAAAGTTTCCAAGTGGTGATATATATAATATATGTGATGAGAAATTTGGAAGTTTGTTGTTTCTTATCTTCTCTTTTTTTGTAAGGTATATATCTGCATATTCTTCTTAATCTTATGTTGGGAAATGGTTTTTTTCTTATTGCCTTGTCTGTCTGTAAAAACCTCGTGCTAAAGATTTATTTTGTTGGCCTTATTTAAACCAGACATCAAATTTTGAAATATGAGAAAGCATATTTTGTGCTCGAGCAAATATTTTGCTCTTGTTCAGTCTAGACATCCATGAAATATCTTTCTTGCACTTTGGGCCTCATTCAATCATAACATCATATCATAGGGCTTTATGTAGAAAGCTGTGCTATGACTTCAAAGATGCAACAAAAAAGCTTAATCTGGCTTGCTGGTTTTCTTTAGTAGTCAATCTGATTTGGTGACACATGAATAGCAATCTAGGATCTATTCATACTTCTTTATCTTAATTTTTCAACTCTTGACATTTGCTCTTTTCTTGCCTTACGGTTTGAAGTGTTTCGTTACATGGAAGAGTGTGAAGTATAGGCAAGAAGAAGAAACTACAAATACATTGGCTTTGTTTGATTTTGATTATATACTCTTCTAATGTAAGGTTTATCTCGATATTTATGCTCAATCATCAATGTGCTTTTCCTTATCATTTTCTCAATCCGTTATAACCTCATACTAAATATTTAACTTTCTTTTGGCCTGATTTAAACCAAACATCAGATACTTGGGGAAGTACATTTTATGATGAAGCAGATTTTCATGCATGAATGCACATTTGAGAAAAGACCACAGAAAAAAAAACTGCTTTATCATTTTATATTGCAGCAAGTGTATTGAGAATTGCACTAATCTAATTCAAACAATTTAGGCTCCAATTATTAATGCAAATGTCAATCTAATGATAAATATAGAATTTAAGCCCAATTGTTTACATAATTAGGCAATTAACACAAACATGCATGGATAAAAATATCAATCACCCACAAAAGCATCGAAGTGTTGATGAAGAGGAAAACCCGAGAACAAGGCGGAAAAACCTTTCCAAGGCATCACAACACCAAACAATCCACTAATGAGAATAGCTGCAATACATACTACGTACAAAACCCTCCAAGCTAAGTAGTAACTTACTAACTATGTACTTGAGCCTCCAACTCCTACAAGCTAACGATTCCTCAAATCCTTTCTTCTCACTAGCCTCCAATTGCAATCTCCATTTCTCCTTGGCAATTTTGAGACTGTTCCAGTGACTCCCAAGCTCCAATCAGCACCAAAACTCTTAAGGTAGTAATGGGTTTGATGGTCTTAATCTCCTTTTTTGAAATTTGACAATTTGAGAGGGAGAAGGTAGAGAGATTGATGAGGGTTAAAGATCTAGGGTTTTTTTTTTTTTTTTTTTTTATTGGTACTCTCTAGCTCTGCAGATAGGAATTGGGTGTGCAAAATTTGTTGAAAATGAGATCTTATATAGTGAGGGTATGGGCTAGAACAGCAGAGAAGAATTAAATGAGTTGTCTCAAGTTCTCACAGTTCCTATTGTAATGAGGGAGGCGAACTCTCTATCCAACTGTTTTTCAAAATTTGACTCACTTCATACTTCGCCTAATGCTGCCAATTTCATAGGAGTGAAATTCTGCCACTTCCAACTTCGATTTCAACACTTTTAGCACTTCACCTCACCAATGTGAGAGTCATCACCAACTCTAGCACTAGGCCAGTGATAATTTCTTCAACTATTTCGCATGTGTGACTACAAGCAAGGTGTGGAGAAACTGTGAAGAATGCTAATAACGTGGGAGGCTGAGTTTTAATAAGGAAAGATCTTCTTTCCTTGACTTTTCTTCTCCATGATTTCAACAATTGCAACTTTGTAGAATAGTTTTAATTGCTTTTAGGTGGAAGCTTTTAATGCTCTGTTTTCTTGTCTCCTTTGTAAGTTCTATATATAGCTTCTACAATTATGCATGTAAGGCATCTAATAAGAAAGAAGTGATATATCTATGTAATAAGAAGTGTAGGGAGATAGCAAATAAGTGTGAGGAAAAAAGTAGTGAGTGAAATAGTGAAATGGTGTGTAGCAAAATGTGTAAAGTATTAAGCATCAATAAAAATTCTATTTTATTGATAACTCCTCTGTGTATTCTATTTGAGTGTGGTGAGATTTATCACAAAGTATTTGACAAAATACTTTTCTTTTGAGTGTCAAATTTATTTTGACAAAGCTTCCACAGTGGCAAATCTCTACAACCAGCCCAATACAAATAACAATCCACATAATTACATGAAAACGATGAAATTTAAGATCAATAGTTAAAATAATTTGTCATGGAATTGTCCACCCACTAAAAGTCCTAACATTTATAATGACACATTTCCTGAGTAATCCATGTTATATGGTGGAAGGTGACAAGTGACATCTATATTTCAACAATTTTCAACTTATGTAAATTCTATCCTTAAGTTTTATGGTTTGGAATTTAGTTTGCTTATTTTCATGGTTTACCCTATGTTTGGGTGGAGGGAGGTTGCTGGAAATTCCAGCCACCTTCTGGCCACCTCCCCCTCTACTACCTGTCTACTCTCCCTTCCTCTCCCTCCATCCAAACATAGGCTTAATGTACTGATTTCAGAGATTGGATACAAAACCGTGTAGATTTCTTGTCCTTGTGATTCAAGACTTAGGAGTTTCCTGCCATGGAAGAAGAGGAAGAAGGGGAAGAGTGGGGTGTTAGCACTTGGAGTGGAGGGGATGGCATGGGCTGAGAAATCTCTCCCCACACCCTTTTTTTTCCTGTTGGAAGTTGCCCAATTTGGAATGACATGAAAAAATGGACACATCCAAATTAGTCACTAATATTTATTACAAAATAAAATAAGGGCAGATGGCAACTTTATATTCTTCTTTCTCTTCTTCTGATGCTGTTGCATTTGTTGTTTAACCCATAGTCTAACTTTTCCAACCTCAAGGGCATAGGAATGCTTTGGTCTCACTCATTTGGAACATAATGCAAAATTCTCTGTTCTCATTTGGCCTCATTCAATCTAACCATCGGGCAAAAGGTTTAATGTACAAAATGTTCTGTTCTAACTTCAAAGATGTTGCTAACAAGCTTAACCTGTAATCTAGTTTTTTTTTTTTTAATGTTATTTTATTTTATAAATATAAATAACCTGTAATCTAGTCTTCTTTAGTAGTCCATTTGGGTTGGTGGCATATGAAAAGCAAACTAGTTAATTTTTAAATTACACCTTTACTCGGCCTTCCATCTATAATTTTGTATTCTTGAAACCTGTTTTCAATCAACAAGTGATTATTCATTTTACGAAGAAAGAAGGAAGCCCTAATAGCTTGAACCTATAATTGCTGCTAATCATCTAGTCTTAATGTTATAGGGTTACGTAGTTGCTATTTATTAAGTTCCTAAGTCAATAAATTGTGCCCTTTCATTGTCTTAGAGGCATAAGTGTTTCATGGCATGGAGGAATGCATAGAATGACCACCATTAGATATGAAGATGTTAAATTTTTTGGGTTCATTAGTTGGATTAACAATCACATTCTTCTTGGTAGAGAAATAGAATCAATTTCTTATTGGTTTTTTGTGACTTCTTTTCTTTTTGTATTCCATCATGTCTCACTCAAGGAGTTTACTCGAAAGTTTAGTTTTTTTCCTTGAGGATATATGTAATTATGGAACGCCAAACAAATTAATGTACTCTATTTTATTTGCTTTTATCTCTGAATTAGTAATCAAATTTCCATTTAAAATGCACCACAAAAGTTTATCCATCATTGCCTTTACTTTTCTGCAAATCTGTAAAACTAAAATTCAAGATATGCTTGCAATTTAAATTTTTAGTATTAGACACAGACTAATTTAGTTAGAAATAAGGCCAAACCATAGCAAGAGTACAAGTCTGATTTATTTGGGCCTATGGCTAATAATTTACGTGAAGATTTTGCATAGACAGAAAATATGCTTAGTTACATCTAATGCAATGCATAAACAGAAAATGCTTAGCATTTGTCTAATTAGCCTTTAGCTTACCTTTATATATTTTCAACCTATTGAAAAGAAAGTTCCTTAAAACTGGGCTGTAATCTTAATTTAATTCTTTTCTTAAGAGATTAATTATGAATTGGAGCATTGTATACTTTCTATAAAAAAAAACAGAATGAAATTTAGTGAAAATGGAAATTGGATTTCATTTTTTGCTATTACAAAATCTGTTAAAGAAAATGGGTAATGCGAAACAAACTGTAGCCAACAGACACTGTGAGATGTTTTTATGGAGGTAGTGATCCTAGAAGTGCACTAGTGTATGTTTAGTACTACAACATAATCTTACCTGCAAATCATGACAAAATTTTCTTATGCTATCTGTTTTATTCGCTTATTCCTTCAACTTGTTTATTATTGCAGGTTGAACTCAAAAATATGGTCCATATGGGTAACCGCATTTTGCTTAAGAGGGAAATGGTCATGCAAATAACTGACAATTTATTTAGCACCTTTGAAACTGTCTACTGCATTCACCTTTTCATAGTGGTTTTCTTAGTGGTAGTAGTGCTTGCATATTGTATCATATAGTGATAAATAACAGTGACGTAAGTACTTTATCAGGTTCTGGTTTTTTGTGGTGACATTATATTTATTCCTAGTGATTTAAAATTCTTATATTTTTCCTGATTTGTTGAGAACTAAAGTTGTAGGCATTAGCTTAGGTGTTGTAATCTTTATTTTATTATAATGAATTGATTGGATTTGTCCCATGGTTTTCACTTAAAATTTGGTGTGTTCTTTCGTGTTTGTTTGATCTTTTGCATGATTTATATTTTACTAATCTCCGAATTATTCAATTTAAACAAAACATGAAGGTTTTAGAACTTACAATGTCCCAACAATACGTTGTTTTCTTTATTTTTCAGTTAAGATAGTTTGCAGGTGACATATATAGAATGCCATGCCTTGTTGTGATATTATCAATGTTTGACCAAAATAATAAAGAGGTAAAGGTCATAAAAAATAACTTGCTAATGAGCTCTAGCACAAATAATACTTACTCCCCTTGTTAGAGTAAGTTCAAGAGTGAGATTTTGGGTTCAAGACTCATTAGTTACAAGTATAGCTTGCTACTAATGCTCAAATGGGTTCAATAGCCTGATGCATGTGTTCTCTCACTCATTATGATGGCTCAAAAATTAAGCTTTTATACCTTTGGGAACCCTAGTGTATGGATCCCAGGTGGGCTAAGTCATCGTGGGCTAAAATTGAAAATTTAGTTTCTGAAATGCCGTTGCTCGATAAGTCAAATTATGTTCGACATGAGTCAAGCTTCATTAAAGCTTGATCGATCACATGGAGTCAAGCCAGGAGTCTAGGCAGCCAAACTTCCATGATCTTGAGTACTTTTCTTGTGTCTTAA
Organism: Quercus gilva; assembly: GCA_023621385.1. Lineage (NCBI taxonomy): Eukaryota > Viridiplantae > Streptophyta > Magnoliopsida > Fagales > Fagaceae > Quercus > Quercus gilva. The sequence goes on from CM042475.1 coordinate 50,087,693, forward strand.
AAATAGTTCTTTAATACTAATTTTGGCACTAAAAATTATAGATTGAATTACATCAAAAATGTGTTTTAACTCGGATTTGCCAACACTTACAACATTTGACCCTAACAAATAATATTTGTTCAACTTGATCAATTACAACATATTTTACTAAACACAACAAATTCACATGGCATCAATGATTGCTACACTGATGAACAAATTACTTGCAAAAAGGCTTGCTGGCAAAGGTTGAATGTTGTGTAATAAGTTGAGTAAAAAATTAGGGGGTGGGGGGGTTGGAATGCCTATTCACTCCCTGAAATTTAAGGTAGTGATCATTATACTCCTTGAATTTACTCCATAAGCTTTACATTTGCCGAATTAGTACCTCAATTATTCTACCATTAATATATATACTAACAAAAAATGCACATGAGATCTAAAATACCAAAATTAGTCCTCTAAACCTAATGGAAAGAAAAGAGAGAAATTTAGGTTAGTTGAGAGAGAGAGAGAGAGAGAGAGAGAACTAGAACCATTGCAGCATCCGCCATTAATCTCACCGTTTGTGTTCCCGCCACGCCATTCAACCACATATTTGGATATGCCATTTGATAGCCACCATTTTTATTACAAAGAGGCTCTATTTGCTAACGTTACAGAGAGGTCTTGATAAATTGTTGTGCTACCCAACTCACATCCAATTATACCTTATTTATTTGTTCACTTTCTTCTCTTAATTGTTTAGTTTATTTTTAGTAATTTAGCCATTGTCAATCATGAGAAAACCAAAGTTATCAAATCTATTTGAATGATTATTTTCATTTGTCTATTCAAATGAAATATTGTGATATCGATCTATTTCAACATACCATTTTTTTTTTTTTTTTTGGAAACCAAAACATTCATTCATTCATTCATTCATCGTAAAATAAGAGAATGTTGGTACAAAGCTTCCACAGCTGGTGGGGCTGGGTCCTCTATCCAGTACATTTCATCTGTGATATTCTTAGCATGTCATGCAAGAGCATATGCCACCTTATTTCCGCCCCTCTTAAGAAAGTTGACAGATACCTAATGCAGCCCATGGGCACCGGACATCTTCAAACACATTCCCTAGAAAAGAGAAATTAGGACTCAAGGAAGAGATTGCCCTCATGACATTGGCATTATCTCCCTTAATGACTAACTCCAAGAATCCAGCATCGATTGAGAATTCTATAGCTTTCCTGCAAGCTAAGATCTCCACCTCTTCACTATTATTCGCTGGTGGCCTTTTGACAGACATGGTAGTCATCACCTTGCCCCTCTCACTACAGATAATTGCGCCAAATCCAAAAACTATCTAACTCCATAAATATGGCAGCATCAAAATTCAATCTATAAACTGAGTGAGGAGGAGGTTTCCAGGCATTCCCACTTGGCTACGTTGCTGGTACAGACAGTTGCTCCTGGGCTTGTCGACACTCATCCAAATAATCCACAGCTCTTTTATTCAGCCAAACTGGTTCCTTAAGCTTCCCCCCATGTATTACTATATTCCTTTGATACCAAATAATCCAAGCTTGGACCAGAAACAATTCAAGTTTCGCCATAGAAAGCCTATCCAGCAAGTATTCAAAAAGCTGAAACATATCAGCTTGGCCGTGAGAGCATTTCGGCAACCTAATGGAGCTCCCTGCCCACACATCCTGAGCAACTCCACAATCCAAATAAGCATGTACCCCAGACTCTGGAAATATGTTGCAACACTGGCAAACATTATCTATAATAACTCCTCTTTGCTAAATTCACACAAATTGGCAAAATCTCTTGGCATGCTCTCCATCCAAATACCTTAATTTTATTTGGTATCCTGAGTTTCCATAGATTAGTCTGTACCTGCTTACCTACCGTACCCATGGAACTTTCAGCCCAATCTTCATATCTCATAACCTGTCTTGCTACATGGTAACCAGATTTGACTGAGTACATTCCATTCTTATCATGGAGCCAAATAATAGAATCTGATACATGCCTACGAGTCAAAGGTATATAACAAATAGCCTCTGCATCCTCTTTTCGAAATCTGGACATGAGAAATTCTCGTCGCCATCAATGTAAATCCGAGTCAATAAGGTCTGAGACCAGTCATTTCCCATCTTCCTCATTAGCTGGGTATAGAACTCTATTTTTTAGGTGGTTAGGGATCCATTTATCTGAATCTAGACTTCATCACTTCTTCAAACATAGGAACAATTTGGTGAGTCAATAGTATCAAGAAAGTGGGAATGTGGGAAATACCTAGCTTTGAAGCACTGGTAGAGAAGTGAGTCTTGTTCTTGTAATAGTCTCCACCCCTGCTTAACCAACATAGCTAGATTAAAGGATCTCAAGTCTCGAAAGCCCATTCCACCATCTTTCTTAGGAAAAGAAAATTTACTACAGCTTTTCCAGTGAATCTTCCTCACACTCCCAACTTGTCCCCACCAAAATTTTGCACACATTGCATTAAGCTCATCGCACAATTTTATTGGTAATTGGAACACTTCCATAGTGTAGGTAGGAATAGATTAAGCCACTGCCTTGACGAGAACCTCCTTTCCAGCCCTAGACAGTTGCATGCCTTTTTAATCCTGTAATTTTTTCCATACCTTATCCTTAAGGTAAGAGACTGCTTGATATTTTGCACACCCAATCAATGTAGGCAAACCCAAATATGATTCAAATCGTTCCACCTCTTTCACTCCTAAAGCTGCCATGATCCTTTCTTTTTGTCTACCTCGGGTGTTACTGCTAAAGTACACTGAAGATTTCTCCAAATTAATGCTATGGCCTAAAGCACCCGCATAAGTCTAAAGAATCTTAGTAATCACCTCAACTTCACTATGAGTGGCTTGGCAAAAGAGCAAAGAATCATCTGCAAATAGCAGGTTAGATATTTTGGGCACCCTTCAGCATATGGGTACTCCTTTAATACATCCCTCCAATTCTGCATTTGCCAAAGGCGAAGTGAACCCCTCTGCACACAAAAGAAATAGATATGGTGAAAGATGGTCTCTTTGGCAGAGTCCTCTAGATGGATGAATGTTACCATAAGGTTTGCCATTAATAAGAATAGAGAAAGAGGGCGTAGTAACACATCTCATCACCCTACTTATCCACATCTCTGGAAAGTTCACCTTATGCATTATTCCCTGTAGAAAGGATCATTCAACCCGATCATAAGCCTAATTGATGTTTAGCTTTAGGACACGCGAGCTTTTTTTGCCTTTTTTCCGGCAATGCATAGTATGTAGAGTCTCATAGGTGACCAAGACATTATCTGTGATTAGATGTACCATTTTAGGATAACCATTAATTTTATAAAATATTTTTATAACACAAAATAAATATACCTAAAGTGTTCATCACATGGTCTATACCATATTAAAGTATAAATTGAAAACCAAATAATATACATGATTAATATCATTACTACATAACCAAGTAACTTCATGATATAAACTATAAATATGTAAATAGAGTCAAAGATAATGTTTACTTCTTCACAAATTAGTCAGGTGTTTCCATCTAGTCTATTAAAGAATCCCAAAGGAATGACCTTTCTAGGCACACATTGCCCAACATAGTCTTCACTCTTCAATCTTCAGATTCCCACTGTAAGCTTCTATTGGAGTTTAGACCAAAACTCCGGAATTTGCTGATGCACATAACAAAAATCTAAGTATCTAGCCAAAAAGACAAACCCAAGAATTCAATGAGTTGGAAGAATTGTAAGAATCACCCTTACTTCATACAATTCGTTTATTAGATCCTTAAAATGAATCACTTGTTTGGTTTTTGATGCCGGTAACCTCTATTGTTTAATCTTGTATATGGATTATCAATGTGATCAATGTAAAATAAATATAAAAAAAAAAAAAAAATCCCTTTTGAGACTCAATATCCACGTTACCCATGTGAGTTCTTTGGTACCTTTGATCCTGAAAAGTATATAATTTTTTTAAAAAAATAAAATTGTAAATTACAACTCATAAAGTTTGGATTGATATTTATTTTGTGCTTAAAGTTTTAAAAATTTTAATTTGGTTCCCTAACGTTACCAATTTTTTGATTGGGAAATGGGAACCTTCTGCCCATGCCTTCGTTAAGTAACTGTAAAATTGTTATTTACAACTATGTGTTTTGTTGACTTATATTCTGTGTCAAATTTGATTGTAATTTCACTCAATCTTTTGTATCCTGTATTTATTGTGGAATTTGATTGTAAGGGTTGTGTGATAGAGAGAGAGAGAGTGTGAAGACTCTAGCAATTGAAGATTGAAGAGTTTTCGCGGGTAGCTCGCGACTAAGCATCCCGCAAAGCGATTCATGTGACTTGCACATACTAGAATGCGAAGAGTTAAGATAGGATGGAGACAGCTGTGTTTCGTGAGTATCTCAAAGGTAAGGTCTTCCCACGAGACACCCGTGAAACATTCTGTTTTGCCAAACTGCCCATTCTAATACACATTTTCTGTATCCTCACTATATATACTCACATTACCCACAAATGTTGAGGAGTAGTTCTAAGAGAAAAACCCTAGCCAAACACTTTGAGAGTTAGAGATTGTTATATCCACAATCCTCTACACATTTGCTTGGGAAATTTCCTCAACTCTTACATCTCCATTTCCATACCATTGAGAGATTGATAGCTCAAACACTTACCACACCCTTTCAGAGTGTCAAGTGAGCTTTTGGTGCTGCTGGGAAGCATTGGAAGAAGCCAAGGATGGCAGATGCAATATGAAGCTTGTTGCGGGATCCGAAGAGCTAGACAAGACACAATTCCAAGAAGTCTTGTTGGAGTAGGAGTTTGGAGGGCTTAGGTACATTGGGTAGATTAGGCTTGGAGGGTCTCTTGCTAACCTATGTATCCCAACTGATTGTCTAGTGGATCGATTACCGCTTAGAGGGCGGCAGAGAGGTTTTTCACCGAGTTCTTTAGTTTCTTCTTTGATAACACATCAGCGTATTATCTTGTGTTTGCATCTTTCTTCCCTACTTTTTTATGTTCCATTTTACTACTGTGTTGCTTTGATTATGGATTAGAGTAGCTTGTTTGTTTATCCGCTCACATTTACACTATTCCGCACTTAGTATTAAGTTAGTGTAAAATCAATCGAGCCGTAACTTTAATTTGGGGGTCTAAACAGCTCTTGTATTTTCAACACATTTTCAAGCTTTCAGTAACATCTAAGCATGTTATGTATGCTAGATGAACCAATCAAATCATACCACGTCAAACAAATAGCGTCAAGTCAATTAAACAAAATTAAAAAATTAAAGAGTAATTACATTCCCTTCCTTTGAGTTTTGGAGATGACATTCTACTCAAAATTTAAAGGGAAAAAACACTTTTTCCCATTGACATCCAATTGACTAAAATTTTGTTTAGCCCTTTACTTAAGGACAAGCTTTAAAAATTGTCCTCAATTCAAAATTAAAATTAATTTATTGTTTTAATTTTTTAATTGAAGTGTATTTTAAAATATTAAGTTTGAATTTTACTTATTATTTTTTTTTTCAATGGGTTAAGGAGAAATTTGTTGTTACTAGTGTTTCGGTGCTTAATAAATTTTGTATTTTTATTCTAAATTTATTAGTTATTTTTTTCTTAACCATGCTTAAGCTTTTGTAAAGAAATTCTTATAGAAATTTAGAATATTTCATTAGTAATAAATATAAATATATATATATATATATGATAGCAGAGACCTCATTTGGGAAAGTGAAATTCTATGTAAAGAGAATTAAAATTTTCTCAAGTGCCACATCAGAGATAAGAACAAATTAAATATTAATTTTTTGTTTTATTTGGTTCAATTTTTCAAGACTTTTCTAATTAAAAAGTAAATATTCTTTATATCATTTGATTCAATGTTTCAAGACTTTTCATTCCTCACACATACAAACATTTTAATTCATCATTTACACCTCTTGCACTTTTACCACTTTATATAAATCTACCAATAGCCCTTCATGCCATCCCATGTCAAATACACACAAACCAAAAAATTGTCATTTTCCTTCAATCTTTTGACGACACCTACTTAACTCTAACATTTTTGTTTCATCTAATCCTAACCAGTATGAGTTGGCTACAACCAAGGAAGGGAGGCTTGTATTTTATATTGAGTGACAACGACAATTGCGATTTTGATGTTAAGGTTGGATGTTGTAAATTTGTGGGTTTTGTAAATGATGTGATTGATTGTGAATGTTTGACATGTGTACTTTGTTTTACAATTAAGGAGAAAGAGAAAGATACATTCTATATCAACTTTTATTCTATAATATTCTTTCTAAGTTTTTTTATTTTTATTTTTTATTTCTCACTACTTCAATTGAATAATTATAATGAATATGTGTGTGTGCAATTTATAATTGTTATTTTTTATGATGAACTCATTACTAATAAAATTTTGTAACAATAATGCTATAATACATATACAATATTCTCCAAAACCATCTTACATAAAACATTACAATATTATCCGTGTATCACACGGGTAACTTACTAGTATAAACAAAAGGTGAAGAGTGTTAATTTATTCAAATCTCAAGGGAAGTGAGTTTTTTTCCTTTTAGGTTTGGGGTGAAATGTCATTCTTCCAAACTTCAAGGGAGGAGAGTGTAATTACCAAAAAAAAAAATTAAAAAGCTAAAAAATAATTTAAAATAACAAAAATTAAAATAAATAAAAAAGGAAAATAATTTTATTCTCTTGCCATCCAAACAAAACCCAACATCTTAATTTCTAACATGAAATTAAACAAGAGATTTAGAATTACTACAAGTTCCTTCAAATTCAAAATCCCATCACCAAATTATTCACAACCCACTTTTGGATCTTAGTTTTATTTCATAGTTCATACCCAACCCAAACTAAACATATGTGACAAGATCATCCAGAAATCAGTGAAAATTCTAGTGTTATATTTAGCTTCTGAGAAAATGTTGTAGATTCGAAAATATTTGGGAATGAGAACCAAATTGGTGTTCCACCAATCCCATTAAGAAAATAATTATGATTTCATATGATTTCTACTTTCTAGGTAGGTGGATATATGGAAACTGGAAAGTAATTCCACGCCACATCAAAGTAATTTATTTATTTATTTATTTATTTATTTATTTATTTTGAGAAAAAGTAAAGAATGCATCAAGGAAATTTTGGTCCACTAAAAACCCAAAATATAAAATCATTCAAACAATATCTTAATGTTAATATGTAAAATGGGCCTACCAACCATTTTTCCACATTCAATAGCAATTCGTTAAAATCTCCCACAAAAATTATGCTTGGTTAATTTAGCTTTTTCTTCTTTTCTTTTTTTTCTTTTTTGGAAGGGAACAGTATAGGCCAATTTTGAAAAGGAGGTGAAGCATAAACATCATAATGGATTCAAATGTAATTTTCTTCTGGGGACAAAGACAAGGTGAAATAAATATATAATTACAAAATAAAAAAGTTCATGACTATGTGAAAAGGGCCAAATCTAACATATAGCACCAATTTTTTTAAACATCTTCATTAGAAAGCATGTTTTCAAAACTTATTAGCAAACTAGCATCTCAAGTCTCTGAGACTTGAGTTTACTATAGCAACTCGAGTTCTATGTGCTAGCAGAGCTGAGGTGGAAAAATTATCCAAGTGGAAAAGCACAACATTTATCAACAAATTCAGAGAGAAACAACAAACCCAAGCAACAAACCCAAGCTAAGAGAGTCGCTTTGGTGCCGAGATCAACAAACCCAAGCTAAGAGAGCCTCTCTAATGCCAAGATCGTGATTTTTAGGTTTGGGTCTTTGCTCCGATGTTGAGATCTGATTTTTGGGTTTGGGTTTGGGTTTGGGTTTTTGCTTTGGTGTCGAGATCATGATTTTTGGGTTTAGGTTTTTGAGAAACGGGTTTGGATGTTTGAGAAATGAGAAGAAGAAGAAAGAAAGCTAGGGAAGAAGAAGAAGAACTTGAGTCTAGAGAAGAAGAACACACTGGAGGGTTTTTCTTTTTTTGGGGGTTTGGGTTTCTGATTCGATCAGGTATTTGTTTTGGGTTTTGTTCACAGGTTTATAGGGATTTGAAGTTTGAGAAAGGAGAAGAAGGGCATGCCAGATGTTTGAGAAAGGAGAAGAACACATTGGAAAGTGGTGTTATATGGCAAATTTGGCTTGTGGAAAGTGGGGTCAGAGGGTAAAATCAATGTGAACTATGAACTAATAAGGTTGTACTTGTACCGAGTGGATTTAATTGACTACAGTTGGCGCTTCAAAGCATTAGCATTGGGGGTTGTAAAACCCCTAAATTGCAAATTTATAGCATCAAACCTTAAAAAAAGTGCATTACCCGAGTGTCTATTTGCTAAAAGTTTTACCATCCTGCTATAGTAGAGTTCTACTTAGATCATTAGAATTGGGGGTTGTAAAACCCCCAAATTACAAATTTATAGCATCAAACCATAAAAGAATGCATTACCCGGGTGTATATTTGCTAAAAATTTTACAATCCTACTACAGTAGAGTTCTACTTAGACATCTCCAATAGGCTCTCTAAAGCCATTTTTGGAGAGTAAATGTATCCACACTAGTGGTGTCAAATTGTTAAAATGTTATTTTTAGCACCACAGACTACAAAGAGTGTGCTACATTGGCAGTCCTATATGTAAAACTTTTTACTCATCAGCTACAGTGCACAGCTGGCTGTGCATTGTAGCTTAAATGTTAAAGCAAAAAATTATATTTTATAGTCCTTCCAATTGAAATAATGCTTCTTTCCTTCTTCTTTTTTCTCTTCCCCTTACACTCACCCTCTCTTCATTTCACCCAAGCTCTCTTTTCGTCTCACCCAAGCTCTCTCTTTGGTTCTTTCTTCCTCCATCTCCCCTGCCCATCTCCTACCCATCTTTCTTCTTTAACTCACTGCTGACAAGCCCCAAGCCTCCATCACCGACCCATTTCGGCATTTGTGTTTGTGTTTCGACATGGGTTTTGTGCTGGGTTTCAGGTTGTATTTGTGTTTCAAGCTGGGTTTCAGGTTGTGTTTATGTTTCGGGCTAGGTTTCAGCCTCTCTCTACACACTATAAATATGGGGTTTTGCAAATTTTTGACTTGGGGTAAATTCATGTAGTTCATTCATGAGGCCCAAAACAAACCCCTAATCATGGTGATGAAATCCAACTCCACATTTTTGTCTATTCAAAATCAGTGCATTACTTATTCTAAAATCAAAATTTTTTTTCCAGATCTACTTTCTCTCTAGTTGTGTGGTGTTTTATGTTCTATGCGGTGGTTTTGATTGTGGTTGTGCAGTGGTTTCCATGGCTGTGGTGGTGGTTGTTATGGTTGGTTGTGGCTGTTGTTTATTGTAGTTGATATATTATTTTATTGTGTTGTTTATATTATTTTAATGTGTTGATTTCTAAAATAAAACGATTGATATTGGGTCTTTTGTAAAGTGAGGTGGTAAAATAGATAAAGTAAGTTTTTGAGGAGCTAAAAGCTAAAAATTTTAGCTCCACCAATGTGGATGCTCTAAACCCATAAAAAAACACCCTCCAACGGTCTCTCTAACTCTAATTTTTTTTTTTTTTTTTAGAGTTACTACAGTAGCTCTCTTCAACTGGAGAGCACTATAGTAATTATTGTAGCAATTCCAAACATTTTTCACTCTTAAAATAATCACCAATTGAATAAAATAATGATTCTTTCTCTCTCATCCCTTTTCTCTTTTGTTCTTCACTCTCTCTTACTTCTTTATCTCAACGGTTACAAAGTAAAACATACCACAATCAAAACAAAAACACAAAACTATCTTTCTCATAAGCCTAATGAAATCAGAACAATAAAAGCAAAAAAGATAAAAGAAAAAGAAGACCCATTTGGGCCGCATTTTGTTGGTGGTAGGGAGGAGGACAAGGGGTTGTGGAGGCAGAGCAAATCGAGAAAATGAAGACAACTAGACTCTTTGTCCATTGTGAAGGATCTCCATCGGTCTTTGTTCTCCACCAGTTCTCTCTCTCTCTCTCTCTCTCTCTCTCTCTCTCTCTCTCTCTCTCTCTCTCTCTCTCTCTCTTGTTTAAGTCATTGAGTTTTAGCTTGTGGACACCCTGGTTTTTCCCAGCCCTGGGCAATCAAGGGCCGTTGCACATTGGGTCTTCTGCGATGTGACTCATGAGTGATTGCGTATTTAGAGTGGGGTGTGTGTGTGTGAGTCCATTTTTCTTATTTTATTTTTAGGAGTCGTCACCAACCATTGATTTTGTATTAGGTGTGATTAGTCACCTAGATGTCTAATTTATTTTAGGTTACCTAAATAACTAAACCAAATTTTAAAGGTTTATTAATTAAGGTAAATCAAAAATCTTTGAACCAAAGATCTTGAGCTCAGAAGTTTGATTATGTGTGGGGAAGGTGTTAGGCACCACACAATGCCTATCCAAATGATAGTACCTCATTTTAATTTATTCCCAATGTTAACTTTTTATAAAGAAACGGAATACTTGGCATTTTGATTTTTTTGAAAAGGTTTTTGCAAACAATACACACACACACACATATATATACATGTGAGTAAATATTTACACATATCTAGCATATGAATAATAGCTCCAACAATATATACAACCAAAACATGGAAGATATATACAAAAATAACATGTGACAAAATCATATAAACATATTATACAATAATATGTGAATATCTATTATGTACATGGTTAGTATGTGAATACTAAAGCTATACAAAAACAAATACAATAAAATGAAAGGAGAAGGTTGGAAGAATAGCACCTTATTGTCACCCACCATTTTCTCTTTTTTTTTTTTTTTTTGTTCATTCAAAAAAGATGACAAAAGAAGCTTGTTAGGGCCAAATATGTTAGAGACAAATATAAGCTTATTGGGTGTTCAAGACTTAAGGAAATGAGACTTGAACACAAAACCTGAAAACTACTCCTATTCTAAGAAAAGACTTGGAAATAAAAAAAGCTACCACGTTAACTATTATTATTTTGGGAAAACACATTTTTCTTAGAATATATATATATATATATATATATATATATAAATTTTTTTTTTTTACATGGTCAAAGTTTTCTTTTAAGAAAACATTTTCTTTTAAAAAAAAATCCTTTTTGAAACTTGTATTTTTTTGAAGAAAGCAACCCCTTTGAAAGCTCATATTTTTGTGAAAACACAAGAGCTTGTTCAGACCCCCAATTAAAAATTACGGCTAGATTGCTTTTACTCTTACTTAATCAAAGTGCAGAACAAGAGTGAATGTGCGTAATGAACCGATACTACTCTAGTGCATAAACATGAATAAAAAACAATAAAAGAAAAGCACAAGAGTAAGGGAAGACAGATGCAACCACAAGATAATACCAAGACGCGTTATCGAAGAGGAAACCGAAGTACAAGGCAAAAAAACTCTCCGCGACTTTCCAAGTCAAAATCGATCCACTAGGGAATAGAGTTGGAGTACACGAATAACAAAAAACCCTCAAAGCCTAGTTTACCCAATGTACTTAAGCCCTCCAAGCTCCTGCTACCAACGGACTTCTTAGAGTCATGTCTTCTCTAGCTTTCTTTCCAGATCCCGCAATACGCCTGATTGCATCTGCCAAACCTCACTGGCTTCTTTTGGCAAATCCCCAAATCTTCCCAAGCTCCAAAACAGTCTCTACATTCTGAATATGTGTGGGTTGTGTTTAGGTACAAATCTCTTCTCAAGGTATGGCAATGAGAGAGGGAAGGAGAAGAGGCTACAATGATTTCTCACTAAGGATGAGTAGCTCTCTCTCCAAAAGATGGGTGTGTGTGTTGTAGAAAACCTATCTATGATTTTTCTCTCTGAATAGCCTTTCATACTTTTGTGGGTAATGAGGGTATATATAAAATGGGTGAAGGGAAAGAAAGTCACTCTTAAAATCCACTAGGTAGAACATTTAACGAGTATTTCATGGGAATGCCTTACCCACGAGACACTCCCAAAATCGATAGCCTGGCATGACTCTTCAGCTTCCAACATGTGCTTCTCACATGCCCTTTTCGTAAGATACTCTTCTCGCAAGTTAGCTGCAAATTACACTGATTTTTCGTTTCATGCTCGATTCTTTACCAACTTAATACTAAACCCAATACAATAAAATCTCACAAAATACAAAGAACAAAATTAAAACAATTACAACACTTTTTGTCATGGAATAAAGCCAACATAAAAACATAATTGTAAATCACAACTTTACACCTTTTTTTTTTTGTTTTTTTGAAAACATGTATTTTTTAAAGAAGCAAATTTTTTGAAAATGTTCCTTTTTAAAAAAGAATATTTTTTACATAAAAAAAATAATAAATTAAAAAAAAAACATTTGAAATCACCTTCTTTAGAACATTTTGGGGAACATTTTTGTAGGGACACGTTTTACAGCCCAAGCGCAGGATGTATTAGATCTTGGCCCAGTGAGCCCAATACAGTAAATTTGTAGAGAGTGGATCAAAGAACTAGGCTTTAATGAATTGGACAACGGCTAGTATGAATTTAAATGATAATCAAAAAAGAACAAGAAGCACTGATCTGAATCAATTCACTATCCAAGGAGGTGAGTCTTTATATAAATCAACTAGATTGAATACAAGTATAATTTTGATGGCTACAGTGTTCTCTTTCTATTTTTCTGATTCCCTCCTCATGAAGGGTCTCTTACATTATATATCTCCCTTTGGACCATCTTGATCCTACACTTGTTGATCATTTGAGCCCTTACTTGAGTGTCTGTCCCATCAAACACCCTCTCTAGCTTTTTATGAGTTGTGGTAGCCAAGTTAACACTATTTAGGGGTCTTCTCCACATAAATGTGACCAGAAAAGTAGCTGCAGTGCATTTAATGTGGTGATAGCAGCTTTCCTTTAGATATTTTTGGGTTTCCTTCCTTCTCGTATGTTCATGAGGCACGTCCCTATCATTGGAGCTTCTTGGGGGGCCCTTCTAATTGCTGGAATAGGCACTTGAGCTGCATTCATCATATCCAAGGAAAAGTTCCTCCTCAGACCACCTTCCTTTCGTTTCTCACTTATGAGACTCTAAACTGGAATCCTTCATAACTATTTATTCCTCCTTGGATCATTCATGTTCTCAGCCAAGGCCCTAGGCCCAATATATGATTTGGGCCCTTAACCCCACAATAGCCCCTCAAAACTCCGTTTTTTTCCTCCTATCCGAGTAGAAAACTAGGGTTTTAAATCTTTAAGAATTAATTCTACTTGACCCCTTGATTCACACGTGTGGGAGTGCCATTTCACACGCCCCATAATTGCCACTGACGCTTCAAAGCCTGCGAGGGGTCATTAATTACTCCGGGCGATGCCTTGTTTCCCAGATCTAACGGTGAGGCGCAGATCCAACGATTGGCCTTTCTCTTGACATTTTGAGCGAGATAACTCCCACTCATTTTCACCTTCTATATAAAGCCTTGAGGGAAATCATTTTCCCTTTACTTTACGAATTTTCAAGTCCTTCAGAGATTTCAAGCACTCCAACTTACTAAGCTCCATACATTCCTAAGTTTCCCTAACTCTTTTCCTCAAGAAATTTTCAAAAGATTTTTCTAAAGATTCAGGACTTGATACACTCATTTTTGTAAGTATTTATCTCTTTAAACTTTCTTTTTCTCCTCGACCAACCTCCTCGGGCTTCTTTCTTTTTTAGAAAACTCCTTTCGTGTCATCTATGTTTGCTTAGATGGGTAGATTCAGGCACTTAGTAGACTCTCCGGCCAGTATGGAGGGTTTTAGGGCCAAATACCATATCCCACAAGGAGTTGGCCTCTAATATTGTGCCCTGGACCGAGTGCCTAAAAATAGAGGGGAGGGTGAAGTTGTCATTCCGATGATCACCTTTATAGAGGGAGGAATGACATTTCCCATGGGTAGGATAACCAGAAACTACCTACTCAACCACTAGTTGTATCCCCATCAGTGCGCTCTTAACCTGTTTAGAGTCCTAGAGAGCGTAGATGCTCTGAACGATCAGATGAATTTAAGGCTCACATGGCACGACGTCGTTCATATGTACGAGTGCCATTCCCTTGCTAGCGCTTGATATTACCTCAAGTCCCGGTCCGATGTTGTTAGATTAATATCCTACCTTCCTAGTCCAACAAGGGCTTGAAGGATGACTATTTGGTCGCCTCCGATGAGTGGCACGATGGTCTTCACTACCAAACTCGGGTAGGAGAGCCAGTTAGAGTACCCTAAGATTAGTTTCTTTGGGCAAGGGATTTAGCCCTTTTAGTTTTATTCCTTTTCATTTTTAACATTTCATCTTCTTCTGGTGATAATTTTCATTGGTCTAACCACAATTTCCTTCTCGGATGTTTTTGCAGATAAAAGGCACGTTGCTTCAAGAATCAGTCTGACCTACGTTCTGGCCCTCAACTACCTATTGAGGTCAGAGATATTCATAAGCGAGGACAAACAGTTACGGGCCACTCATTTAATTTTGGATTACGAGCCTCTGTCTCATATATTTCAGGATGCAGACCAGGCAATAAGGGCTGGTGACTATAGGTTAGCTCGAATAGACGTCTCCAAGCCGGAGTTTTTGGCTCAAAGAGATCTTCCTCCTGTTGAGTTACCTCTTCAACGCATTCCTCAACAGATAGCTGCTTCCAGAAATGAGTCAACCTTTTCTCTTCACTCTCTCAACGCCGAGATCGATCAGTTCCACTTTGAAGAGGTAGAAGGAGCACCAGAAAAGCCTATGGAGCTCTTGAATTCTGAACACAAGTCCGACAGATTTTCTACAGCTTATTCTCCAAAACTAATTGTTGCTCGGGTCGATACCAATTCAGAAGAAGAAGGAATAAACCTGAAGCAGAGGCCCGGCTTAAAGGGTCTGTTAGCCAACCGGAATAAGGGGTCAACTTCAAAAGAAGTCCCCAAAACCCAAGTTCCTTCTAAACTTCCCCCTCCTCCTCCCCCTGTGACCGCAAAGGGACTGCTCCCTTGTCATGATTTAAAAAAGAAGAGAAAAGTACAGGAAGGGAAGGAAGGGGAAATTATTCCTCCGAAAGGGGCGAAACAGCCCAAGAATGTTAAAGACAAATGGGCTCCCTTCGTGGAGAGCAGGAAGGAGACTGGTGCTGAAGCGTGCCGAGGGCCACGCACATAGGCCCTTCGGCTAAAGGTGGAGGGTGCTCCCATTCCTTGGGATGCCACAATTTGGGAGTCCCAAAAGGGGCACGCCACCGTCCTCGTCGAGGCTTTGGAGCAGCCTCTTCTCCTCCCTAAAGATATGGAGGGCCTTAGGCGTACAAGGCAACAAGATCTTTTCATGTCCCTGAAAAGGGACCTAGCTATGGTAAGTCAGTCAATACCCTCCTGGGTTCAACGCTAGGATGCATATTTATTCATATGTACATATTTGACCACTTCACTAGTATCATGCAGATCACTCAATAAGTTTTTGTAGCTGAGGAGTGGGTCAGTAATGCTCGCGATGAAGTTAATGCTGAGGCCCACTCCCGAGCTAATGCTAAGAAGGTTCTTGGAGCCCTTAAAGATGAGCACAAAAAGCTGACCAACAAGCTGAAGGAGGCAGACAAAGAGCACCTAAATGCCTTGGCTGGCCTAAAAACTACCGAGGCCCAAGACGAGGACCAACGCAAATTTCTCTATACAACAGAGATTGAGTTGGCCACTCAAAGAAAATTTGTTTTGGATCTTAAGGCCAAGCTGTAAAAAGTAAAAGATGAAGCTAAAAACGCAACTCGGGTGGCTAGAGAAGCTATTGCAACTGCGGAGATAGCATCCTACAGCGTGAGGTGGAGGATGCAGAAAATAGATTGGTTGAGGAGGTGGCCGTAGTGTGCAGGGACTATTGCACTGAGACCTGGATAGAGGCGCTCAACAGTGTAGGGGTCCCTAGTGACTTCGAGTTAAGGAAAGTGGAGAAGATATTTTTTCCTGAGCATATCCGAGAGATTCCAGTAGACCTCCTTCCTACTGCTCTACCCCTTCCTCCTCCTGAGTAGGTCCCCAATACCCAGGACCTTACTCTTAATGCTGGGGCCTCCACAGGGGCAGATAAGGGTAAGAAGGCCCTGCCCTCAGCCAAAGATACTCCATCCGAGGATGCCCTTACAATTAAGGATGTTGTCTCCCAAACCAAAGAAACTGAATCCAAGTCCCAAGCTGGGAGTGTTAAGCTTAAGGCAGCTGACTCTAAGGAGAACCCTCAATCAGCAAAGGAGTAGTTGTAGGATTTTTTATTTATTTTTTATCTTCATGTTATTTTCTTTTTGTTCTAGCCCTTACCATTATTTGTAATGTACTTTCCTTTTAATCAATGAATATACTTTTCTTTAAACTCTAAGGCTCCATTTGGTTCATGTAAAATACTTTCCGGAAAATAAATATTTTCCAGAAATGCTATTTTCGGGAAAAGGAAAATGTATTCAGGCTGTTTGACTGTCTCGGAATTCGTTTTACGGAAAATCAATTCCGATGTTTGGTTCGATCAAACATTTTACGAAAAATGCTTTCCGTTTTACAGAAAACCAATTCCCATGTTTGGTTTGGTCAAACATTTCACAAAAAATAGAATTCGTTTTTTACGAAAAATCAATTCCCATGTTTGGTTTGTGGATCATTTTACGAAAAATATGAAATGCCTTACAAATTCAAGCACCTGCATTACCTAGACAAACCTGTAACAGCACAAAACTAAAATCATCCACTTCAACATCAAAAATAATCATCCAAATTCAAGCACCTGCATTGCCCATAAGATTTATATAAAAATAGCCACATCAATCGTTCACCATTGGCATTACACCTCCATGGTGTACAAAAATGATACCTACTCATGGTATCTAAACAATACAAATACATAATTTGGGCAATTGTATCATCCCAATAATACAAAAGACTACATATATAATACAATGGTAGGTCAATACTAGTACTACAACAAAAATTAATTCCTTAAGCTACCGTTATAGTTAACATGAAACAGACAAGTCAAAGTTGTGAAAACAAAAAACCATCCAACCACAGCTTTCTCAGCCTAGCATTCTTGACTAGGAATCCCCGTGCTACCTTCTCATTTTCACACAAATGGTCAAACACAGTTGCAAGCATGTCTTCGCTATACCCATCCGCCATCATAGCCATGACCTCATTGTAAAGAGCTGTGTAATCCACCGGGCCCCGATTGATTTCTTTCAGAGCCACAGCTATTTCCTTCAACTGATCAGATAGATCAGTCAGCACACTATCGTCAACATTCAAAGGTGCATGCCCTCTTTTGCTGGACTTGGAAATTCCCGATCTAGTGGCGAATGACTCGACTGCATTCTTCCCCTTCTCGACCACACCTTCCTCCACATTGTCTGCAACAAACTTAGCACTTTTCGCATTGTCTAGCTCATTCTCAATATCCACATAGGACTTAGAAAAGCCACCCGTGGCTGTGTCCTTCCCCACAACAATAGCTAATTCATCATACATCTCAATTTTTTTGTTTAGATACTCTGCATGCTTTCGATGCACCTGTGAGGGAGAAAGGAACGTATAATAACAATGCAATAATCACTTCACTCATAAATTCAATATTCAATTCAATATAGATGCCATTAAAAGATTTAGGTCAATGATAAACAAAAAAATCTGTTAGGGAATAGGAGACATAACTCATGATTTTGAAGATAAGTACAATAGAAAATACAATGTACAAATGCTAAGACCAAATTTTACAATAGATCCGCACATGAAAGTTATATTTGAAAAACCTTATAAAAGCAATGGAATCCTAAAAAGAATGACACTATAAATTTCATATAAAAGGCAAAACATATATTATCATTTATACTAAGAAAATATAGTTGGACGCCATACCATGACTTCTTCTTGGTATGTCTTTGCGTCGCACGTTATCATTTTTAGGTTATCGTCCCAACCAAAGTCACTCTTCTTTCTAATCGTCTGAATAGTGGACCACATGGTCCTTAGAGTCCACATCCGATTGTCAACATGGGAGGGGTGGCACTCAACCCCAAATTGGGCAATTATCTCCTTTGCTACAAGAGCAAAGGAGGCTACCTTGAAAGTGCTAGACAGCTTGTTGCCCTTTGTTGCCTCCTACGCAAGTATCCTAAGCATCGTTTCATGCATAGGCGGCAGCCACCTGAACTGCTTGCTGCTACTCACCTCCTCTTTACCCTTTGACATTACTACATATGAAAATTGTATAGTGAGAGTAGCATTTAAAAATGAGAGTAGCATTTAGTAATTATGCTCTGAATAGGAACAACAAATCAAACACACATACAAGCACGCTTATAGATGTGCACAACAAAATGAAACATGCTAACACTGGAAATAATAATGTAATACCATCAAATAATAATGTAATGCTGAAAATACTTTTTCATTACACCACCAGAAGTCTATAGTAAATACATTGTCTTTACAAAAAAAAAAAACACATATTTCAATCATAGAAATCTAAATAAAGTACTACTCTCTACTCCTGGTATAATTAGACCACATAGCTTGGCATATCTCATCTCTATTAGCATTCCACTGTCTACTATCTTCAACAGGCTCCCGACGTGATTGTGTTTCTTGTTAGGGGTCACTAGACTCTACTTGGTTCATTGCATCCTCCATAATATGGTCATTTGGTTCAACCCCCATAATGTGATTATGAACCACACAACATGCTAACACTACTTTCACTTGGGTTTCAAAAGACCAAAATGGTTCTGCATCCAACACTCAAAAATGTTTCTTCAACACTCCAAACCCTCGCTCAATGGTAGTTCTCAATAAAGAGTGTCGGAGGTTAAACAATTCTTGCGCATTCTCAGGAGGACGATCACTAAACTCTTTCAAGTGATATTGCACACTCCGATAAGGTGACAATATTCCATTTTTATTACCATACCCAGCATCACCAAGATAATATTTACCTACATATATTCAAAAATAAAACCAAATCACTACTATGCTTAGGAAAACGCACAATATTTATTAAACTAATAAACCTGAAAGGTGAAGTAATCGTATAATACCTTCGGGAATTGAAAAATCCCCTGGCCTAGCAAATGCATCATTTAACACACGTGAATCATGTGCACTGCCTTCCCATCCAGCCAATACATAAGTGAACTTTAGGTCAAAACTAATGGCAACTAACACATTTTGCGTGGTTCCATCTTTGCGACCACGAAATCTTCCTTGTATTTCAGGTGGCACAGATGCACGAACATGTGTACCATCTATTGCTCCATCACAATCCTAATTTCGGAAAAAAAAATAGTTTATTCTAATTACACGAATCTTCACAATTTACAAAAATACACAAGTCACAATATTTACCTTAAAATATGGGTAGAACCTTCTGCTATTCATTATCTCTAGGGGTGTATCGGAGCTATGCAATGTTATTAGATCTCTATATAATTTTAAGACCCCCCTAAGGACGACCTTGAAGTATCTATAAACAATCTCAATTGATCTATAGATTCGACCACCCATTACACGAAACCTCACATTATGACCAATAATGTGTAAGAAAATGAGCACTTGCTCCGTAACAGACATGTGAATAGCCCGGCGTACGTGCTCCCCCTCAGTGAGGATGTGACATAAGTGGTGGAAAGTTATAGGCGTCATCCTAATTTGATTCACACAATTACTCTTACTTCCGTGCAGAATACTATTTATGTATTCCTCTCTCTCGGCTGCATGATTAACATAAGGCGCCTTAGGCAGTCGTCTACGTCTACGCCACAATTTCCTTAACAATGCAACCCCCACAAGGAGGACAAATGAAACTGAGGCAAGAATTGCGGCTTTGGTTTTTTTCTTCATCTAACAAAATCACAAACACTATGGTCTAAGAGGTATGTAAACAAGCATGCTGTTGATTACACAGTAAATAAAAACAGCCACAAACAGAAAACATCCAAACCACATTGATAACGAGTACCAAATCACATTGCATTCTATTTACAATCAATATTTACACCATAACGGTACCAACACATTGCATTCTATTTACAATCAATATTTACACCATCACAGCACCAACATAAACCACATTGATAACTGCACATAATACCATCACAATCAATATTTACACCAACAAATCACTTTGCATTCTATTTTTGTATAACTGTACCATCAACACAGTAAATAAACACAGCCACGAACAGAAAACATCCAAACCAAATAAGTGGTTTAAAATATGTCAACTTGATATTAATTAGCATAACCTAAAACCAAATAAACAATAATATAAATAAATACTACACAGTTTAAATAATACACAAATAACAATTGGCAAGACCTAATATGCACAATACAGAATCTATCCATCCATGAATAATACACAGTTTAAAATAAAAAAAATGGATAATTAAAAAAATTAAATAAATAAAGTAAATAATTATATAAATAAATATTTACATAAATAAATATATAAATATTTATATAAATATATATATATATATATATTTATAGATTGGATCCGAGAGGTGGGTCGGAGGATGGGTTTTTTCTCCACAGTGTGTTGATTTTGGCATATCTGAGTTTAAGGGGATGTGGATCGGACTTGTGTGGATCGGAGGTGAGGTGAGGTCGGAGGTGAGGTGAGGTCGGCGATGTGTAGATTGGAGGTGAGGTGAGGTCGGCAGTGTGTAGATCGGAGGTGAGGTGAGGTGAGTTCGGAGGTGTGTGGATCGGAGGTGAGATGAGGTGAGGTGTGTGGATCGGAGGTGTAAAACGGTCAAACCCATAAACAAACGCTGTCGGACTGAGCCATAATCAACCGAAGAAGGAAAACTCACCGTGGGTCTATGTTTGGCGCTGAACGAAGAGTGGGTGGAGCTCGATGATCGGACTACTGTGAGGGAGAGGATCGAGTGGCTGAGCTCGGCATGTGTGGATTAGTGAGATGATCGGACTCCCATGTCTGGATCGGTGTGAGTGCAGTGGAGTTAGCTACTTGGTTCTGGTTCTCTCTTCTTTCTCTCGCTCTCTCTCTCTTTTACACGTTGTCCTGGAAATGGTTTGAAGTGAAAATGAAAATGTAAAACCATTTCACTTCAAACCATTTCCGGGGTCAAAGGCTCTTTTACACGGTCAAATGAAAATGATTTTCGGAAAATGCTATTTTCAAAGCCAACCAAATAGCCTATTTTACGGAAAATGCTTTTCTGAAACTGTTTTCACCCAAAACAAACGAACCCTAAGTGTTTTACTTATTACTATTGCATGTAGTCTAGAATTGTGGCCACTCTATCCCTAATAAAAATTAGCAACAATACACTGCTAATAGTTTAAGTAATTTGATCAAGTATTGTGAACAAAGAGGTTTACCACATATTTGTGTTGAAAGTTGAAACCTCTATAATGAAGGCTAAATTTAATGTGGATAGGCAATATACCTTGCATAGAATAAAAAATAGGCATGCAGCCTTCATTCTATTTAACACTTAGGCAAGTAACTAAGGATTTTAACTTACTCAAAGCCATTAATCCGAGGAGTTGGTTGTAATCTTGGATCAGTCTAGACACTTTAATGAAAAACAAAACATCATAGAAGGTTAGTTTTCCCAAAGTATGTGGTCCGAGGAACCTGACATTACTTAGGTTCAGTTTAGCACTCATAAAGATCTCATTATGTGTTAATTTTACCAAAGTATGTGGTCTGAGGAGCCAGACATAACTTAGGTTCTGTTTAACACTTATAAAGATGTCATTGAGTGTTAATTTCCCTAAAGTATGTGGTCCGAGGAGTCAGGCATAACTTAGGTTATGTTTAACACTTATAAAGATGTCATTGAGTGTTAAATTCTCCAAAGTATGTGGTCCGAGGAACTAGGCATAACTTAGGTTCTGTTTAACACTTATAAAGATGTCATTGAGTGTTAAATTCTCCAAAGTATGTGGTCCGAGGAACTAGGCATAACTTAGATTTTGTTTAACATTTATAAAGATGTCATTGAGTGTTAATTTCCCCAAAGTATGTGGTCCGAGGAGCCAGGCATAACTTAGGTTCTGTTTAACACTTATAAAGATGCCACTAAATGTTAATTTCCCCAAAGTATGTGGTCCGAGGAGCCAGGCATAACTTAGGTTTTGTTTAGCACTTATAAAGATGTCACTGAGTGTTAATTTTTTCAAAGTATGTGGTCCAAGGAGCCAGGCATAACTTAGGTTCTGTTTAACACTTATAAAGAATGAATAATGGGAAGTACAATGCCTTTATTCAACAAGAGAACATATTGACAAAGGAAACTTTCATTAATAATAATACATTTTCAAGTTATTTACATTCCAAGGACAGGGTATTACATGCTCATTTAAGTCTTCTAGAAAATATGCTCTTATACCAGCCACCGAGGTGATGTGATATAGTCCTTCCCAATTAGGTCCTAACTTTCTCCATGCTGGGTTCTTTGCAATACCTAGAACCTTTCTCAAAACCAAGTCTCCAGGCGCTAACGGTCTTAGCTTCACATTGACATCATAACCTTGCTTGAGCTTGTATTGGTAGTATGCCAATTGGACCATCGCATTTTCTCTTCTTTCTTCAATAAAGTCTAAGCTCTTTTCAAACAATCCGTTGTTATTGCTCGGATTGAAAGATCTTGTCCTCAGTGTTGGGAATCTAATTTCTAAAGAAATGATAGCCTCAACTCTATAAGTCATTGAAAATGGGGTCTCTCCTATTGACCTGCGAGGTGTAGTTCTATACGTCCAGACGACATGTGACAGCTTTTCTACCCATCTTCCCTTCGTGTCATCCAGCCTCTTCTTGAGTCCATTCACTATGACCTTGTTTACAGCCTCTGCTTGTCTGTTTTCTTGGGGATAAGCTGGGGTGGAATATCTGTTTGTAATTTCAAGATCACAACAATACCTCTTGAAGGATTTGCTGTCAAATTGGAGGCCATTGTTTGAGATAAGGGTATAAGGGACCCAAAATCGTGTGACAATGTTTTTCCAAACAGATTTCTTGGCATTCACGTCCTTGGTATTTGCCAAAGGCTCAACTTCAACCCATTTGATGAAGTAGTCCGTGCTGACTAGCAAATATCTTTTGTTCCCCGTTGCCTTAGGGAAATGGCCAACAATATCTAAGCCCCACTGAGCAAATGACTAAGGGCTAGATAGGGGATTAAGGACTCATCCTAGTTGGTGTATGTTTGGTGCAAATCTTTAGTATTGATCACACTTCTTTATATATTCCTGTGCTTCCTTCTGCATATTTGGCCACCAATAGCCCTGCATGATGGCTCTGTGAGATAAAGATCTGCCCCCCGTGTGGCTTCCACAAATCCCTTCATGCAACTCCTCAAGGAGTAATTCTGATGCCTCAGGGTGTATGCAGAGTAGATATGGCTCAGAAAAAGAGCGCTTGTACAATTTCTGATCCTCGGACAGCCAGAACCGAGGAGCCTTTCTACGTACTTTGTCAGCTTCAGACTTCTCTTCGGGCAGGACATCCTTCTTCAAGAATAGTACTATGGGGTTCATCTAGCTGGGCCTTACTCTAACTTGGCAGACATAGATCACCTCACTCTTCAACTCTGTGGGCTTGTGTAGGTCTTCTACCAGAATGACGCGAGGTAAGTTCTGTGCCGAGGAGGTTGCGAGCATGGCTAGAGAATCGGCATGGGTGTTTCCACTTCTAGGGATGTTCAATAGGCTGAAAGATTCAAACCCCGACTATAAACGCCTAACTTCACCCAAGTACCCTTGCATTCTCACGTCTCTAGCTTCTAACTCTCCCTTCACCTGACCAACAACTAATCTTGAGTCTGAGAACATCTCTACTACCTTTCCGCCCATTCTTTGAACCATGGTCATTCCCATTAGTAGAGCTTCATATTCAGCCTCATTATTTGTAGTCGAAAAGCCTAATCTTAGTGACTTTTCAATGGTGATTTTTTCAGGAGAAACCAGAACCAGCCTCACTCCGAAGCCCCTTTGATTCGCTACGCCATCAATATATACCTTTCAGAATACGGGTCCCTACAGGGTGATTGTGCCAACCGATTTTCCATCCATATGCTGTATTGCTGCCACTTCTTCTAAGGGAGGTTCAGTGAATTCGGCCATCAGATCTGTGAGGACCTGGCCTTTGATAGAGGTACAAGGTATGTACTTGATGTCAAAAGCCCCTAGAACTATGCCTTATTTAGCAATCCTCCCTGTGTAATCAGCACTTCGAAGTATATACCTGAGCTGGAGTTGAGTTAGGACAACAACTGTATATGCTTGGAAGTAATGGGGAAGTTTTCGTGTAGCATGCACCACCGCCAAAATGGCTTTTTCTAATGGTAGATAACGAACATCGGCCTCATATAGTGACTTGCTCACATAATAAACTGGCCTTTGTATGCCGCTATCAACTCGTATCAAACCCAAGCTTATAGCATGAGGGGCTATAGTAATATAGGCAAACAAGACCTTATCCATCTCAGGACTGGACAGGATAGGTGGCCGAAAGAGATAATCCTTAAGTTGCTGGAAGGCTAAGGCACACTCCTCAGTCCACTCAAACCCCTTCCACTTGTTCATTAATAGGAAGAAGGGCCTGCACCTATCCGCTGACCGAGAGATAAATCGGTTCAAGGCAGCAGTCATTCCGGTCAGTTTCTAGACTTCCTTGGGATTTCGAGGTGGTTGTAAATTGTTGATTGCCTTAATCTGATCGGGGTTAACTTCAATTCCAGGATAAGTAACCATGTAGCTTAGAAATTTACCTGATCCCACACCAAAAGAGCATTTGGAAGCATTAAGGAGCAACTTTTGCCTCCTCAGAATTTCAAAAATGTTCCCGAGATCTCCCACATGCTTAGACACTACCTTACTCTTTACCACCATGTCGTTTATATAGACCTCGATGCTCTTACCTAACTGTGGTTCGAACATTCTAGTCATCATCCTTTGATCGGTAGATCCTACATTTTTTAAACCAAAGGACATCACCTTGTAGTGATAGTTCCCAATGGGGGTGACAAACGTTGTTTTTTCCTAGTCATCCAAGGCTAGTGGTATCTAATGGTACCCTTGAAAGGCATCTAAGAAGCTCATCCGATGATGGCCTACAATTGCATCCATCAGGTGGTCTATCCTAGGCATAGGGAAGGGATTCTTTGGGCAGACCTTATTTAGATCTGTGAAGTTTACACACACTCGCCATTTCCCACTCTTCTTTTTCACCACCACAGTATTAGTGAGCCATTCAGGGTAGAACACCTCCTTGATAGCTCTCG
Organism: Quercus gilva; assembly: GCA_023621385.1. Lineage (NCBI taxonomy): Eukaryota > Viridiplantae > Streptophyta > Magnoliopsida > Fagales > Fagaceae > Quercus > Quercus gilva. Next base: position 50,112,993 of record CM042475.1, read on the forward strand.
CCTACTTAAGTTTCATCACCTCGTCTTTGACAGCATCGGAGTGATCTTTGGATAAGCACTGAGGTGGTTGCTTTTTGGGGGTGACAGAGGGATTAATGTTTAAATAATGAGAGATGAAGCTTGGATCCACCCTTGGGGCCTCGTAAGCATTCCATGGTCAACATTTTTTCTAAGAAACTCTATAAGCTCTTCCTTCTCTAAAGGAGGTAGCTGAGCCTCGATCTGGAAGAACTTCTTTGGATCATCACCAACAACGACCATTTCCAAATCCTCACATTTCGCCTCCTCGATCGATCCGTTGACAAGCAACACCAAAGCCCTTAATTACTATAAGCCCCCTTCAACAGGGTCCGAAGACTCACCTTTTGGCTGAAGCAAGATGGCAACCACCAGGCACTACCTAGCCGTGGATTGACTTCCTAGGATCTCCTTAACCTGGACCTCCAACGGATATTTCACCTTTGGTGTAAAGTAGAAGAAACGGCTCCTAGGATATGAAGCCAAGGTCTGGCCACAATGGCTGTGTAGGGTGAATAAGTGTCCACAACAATGAAATCCATCTCCACCACTTCTGAACCGGTCTGTATGGGTAATCTAATCTGGCCTCTCGGAATAACAGTCTTCCCATCAAAACTTACCAAAGAGGAATTGTAGGCTGCTAGGTTTTTGGGTCTCAAATTTAGCCCTTTGTACAAGTTGGGGTACATAATCTCAGCACCACTGCCCTGGTCCACCAACACCCTCTTCACATCATACCCCCCAATCCTAAGTATGACCACTAAAGCATCATCATGGGGTTGGATGGTTCCAATCTTATCCTCGTCTGAGAAACCTAGAACCAGCTGGATTTCTATTCTAGCCTTCTTTGGCTCTGAATTAATGCCCTCAACGAATAGTTGAGCCACAGACATTACCCTAGAATGGCAAGAATGGGTCCTCCCTGAAGCAACAAAGATGACATTTATCATCCCTAAGGGCGGTCTTAAAGAATCATCTCTCTGGGATTTTGAGTTTGTCTAGCCCCCCTGGGCACTAAAGTGATGCAAAAGTTGCTTAAACTTTCCTTCACGGACGAGCTAGTCCAAATGGTCCCACAGATTTCTACAATCTTCCGTGGTGTGTCCTTGGTCTTTGTGGTATTGGCAATAAAGGTTTTGATTGCGCCTTGCGGGGTTTCCTGCCATCTTATTTAGCCATTTGAAGAATCGCTCATTCTTAATCTTCTCCAGAACCTAATGCACCGATTCTCAGAACACAGCATTAACCGCCTGAGTATTAGCAGATCCTAACTACCCAGCAAAATCTCTCTGTGGCCGGTTGTTATTATACCAGTCCGACCTGTAATCCCTCATCTCCTGATGGATAATCTTATCCTTTCCTTTCCCCTGCTACTAGTCTTCCTCAACCCTTTTATACTTATCAATCCGGTCCATGAGTTGGCGCACACTAGTGACAGGTTTACCAGTCCGAGATTTCCTTAAATCATGGTCGGCTAGGAGGCTGACCTTAAAAGTACTGATGGCCACATCGTCAAAGTCACCATCTATCTCGTTGAACATCTCCCAGTATCTATCCGAGTACGTTTTCAAGGTCTCTCCCTCTCACATGCTTAAGGATAGTAGGGAAGCCAACGGCCGAGGAACCCCGCTACAAGTGACGAATCGGGAACCAAATGCTCGGGTGAGCTCCTTAAAGGAGCTTATGGAATCTGCCCTTAGGCTACTGAACCATCTCATTGCCACTAGTCCCAGACTAGATGGGAAAACCTTGCACATCAAGGCTTCGTCCTTGGAATTGACAACCATTCTCTGATCGAAATGGCTCACATACTCCACAAAGTTTGTTCTACCATTATACATGGTGAAAGCGGGCTGAGTGAATCGTCGAGGAAGTTTCGCCCCTTCAATTTTGCGCATTAAGGGCGACTTGGAGATTTGGTTCAAGGCCCTACTCATAGCGTCGTTTCCCATGCCTTTATGAGGCGGGTTTTTAACTCTCCGTTCACGATGGTGCTCCTCCTCATAGGAGAAAGATTCGCTAAGCGGGGTTCGAAACCTTCATCGATAATTGACGTCCCTTCCGTCATCAAAAGAAACATCAAAGTTGGAGGGGGTTCGCCTTCACTGTGCATAGCGTAACTTCCTCTTCAACTGTTCAATCTCCAATTGCATGCCCTTATTACTCTTTGCATGGGAGATATGGCTTTCGCCATGAGGTTGACTCTTATCAGTACATGTGGTATGCACACTTCCTTCACGGTTACCTCTCTGCTTAAGGTTGACAAAAGGGTCGCCATGCTGGGATCCTAATGACTCTGCTTAGTGTGAACCTGATCCTACCATAGTTAAGTGTCACACTCACTATCGCACCAGTTCTTCCCACAGATGGCGCCAATTGTAGGAATACGTTTTGCAGCTTAAGCCCAGGATGTATGAGATCTTGGCCTAATGAGCTCAGTAGAATAATTTTGTAGAGAGTGGGTCAAAGAACTAGGCCTTAATGAATTAGACAATGGCTAGTATGGATTTAAATGATGATCAAACAAGAACAAGAAACACTGATCTGAATCAATTCATTGTCCGAGGAGGTGAGTCTTTATATAAATTAACTAGATTGAATACAAGTATAATTTTGATGGCTACAGTGTTCTCTTTCTATTTTTCCGATCCCCTCCTCATTAAGAGTCTCTTACATTATATATCTCCATTTGGACCATCTTGATCCTACACTTGTTAATCATTTAAGCCCTTACTTGAGTGCATGTCCTATCAAACACCCTCTCTAGCTTTTTGTGAGTTGTGGTAGCCAAGGCAGCACTAATCAGGGGGTGTTCTCCACATAAATACGATCAGAAAAGTAGCTGCAGTGCATTTAATGCGGTGGTAGCAGTTTTCCTTTAGATATTTTTGGGTTTCCTTCATTCTCGTATGTTCATGAGGCACGTCCCTATCACTAGAGTTTCTTGGGGGCCCCTCTAATTGCTGAAATACACACTTGAGCTGCATTCATCATATCCGAGGAAGAGTTCCTCCTCAGACCACCTTCCATTCATTCCTCACTTATAAGACTCTAAACTGGAATCCTTCATAACTATTTATTCCTCCTTGGATCATTCATGTTCTCGGCTAAGGCCTAATGCTCAATATATGATTTGGGCCCTTAACCCTACAATTTTATAACAAAAAGACTTTGAAAACAATTTTTTTTTTTTTTTGAAGTTTCGACTCTCCTCTAAAAAAATTTGTTTATTATTATTTTTTTGAAAACAGTTTTCAAAAATAAATAAATAAATAAACAGATTTTTTTTTTTAAGGGTTTTGAAAAGTGCTTTTTTATAAATAGATTTTATAAAACAGTTTTTTTATTAAAAATAGTTTTTGAAAAAACATTTTTTTTTTTTGTTTAAAACAGTTTTGAAAACATTTTTTTATTATTAAAACAAATTTTATAAAACAGTTTTCTTATTAAAAATTGTTTTTTGAAAAAAAAAACATTTTTGTTTTATTTTGAAAACATTTTTTTAGAAAACAATTTTTTTTTAATTTTTGAAAACAGATTTTTATAAAACAGTTTTTTTTTAGTGAAAACAGATAAAAAAAAAAAACAGATTTTTTATTATTATTTATGAATACAGATTTTAAAACAGATTTTTTTTTAATGAAAAAACGGATTTTTTTTTTTTAAAGAAGCTTTTTTTTTTTTAAACACTTTAGAAAAACATTTTGAAAACAAGTGAGCTATTATTTTTTAGGGTTTTGGGTTTCCTTTTATAAATAAAAAAAAAAAAAAAAAATCTCTGAAAACTTATTGGAAAGTGTTTTATTTTGAGAACTTTTAAAAGACAAAAGACATTAAAAAAAAAAAAAAAAAAAAAGAGTTTATTTTAAGAAAAAGGTGGAAACAGATTTTAGAAAAAGGGCATTTTCTTAGAATAGGGATGTAGGGGAGATGTATACCAAAACATTTTCCTTTATGGCACATTATTAGCAAGAAAAACAAAGAGACAACAATATAAAGTAAAGTGCAGAAAAATAAAGCTTGAAAAGTAAAGACTTAAAATGTAAAAGCTTGAAATTTAAATGACAAGAAAATAAAAGCTTAGAATGTGCATGACATAAAAAGTAAAAGCTTGTAATATGGTAAAGTTGATTAAAAGGTTTTCCTTTTTTTTTTTTTTTTTATAATTTTATTTCCCCCTTTAATAGAGTCTAATCTCTTTCAAGTTTTATGGATCCTTTAACATAAAGAAGTGAGAGTTTTAAGTCATCACCACTCTTATGAGACATACCCATATTATACGGAGGTTTAAACACCATTAAAAAGGAATAGTGGAATTTTTTTTTTTAGTGTCTATGTGTGTATATATATATATATATATATATTTATATATATATAGAGAGAGCAAATCTCCTGTAATGGGAAAGATAATTAGTGCAAAGAAGGAATATACGTTGAGACAAGAAGCTCTTTTTTGCTGAATATACATTAAGACATGGCAAGCTTCAGGAATGCTTCATTTCTCCCCTACACTATAGAGATTTGCTTCATTTCTCCTTGAATGACACCTGGTTATTGAGTTGTCAACTTGCATGCTTCTTCAACAATATTTTGCTGCCACCTAATTCTGTCAACTGCTTCTTCACACTTAAAAGATGGGCGCCATAAACAATTGCTTCTTCACACTTAGGTAACCACTTTAATAAAGATGGTCGCCAGGAGATTGCTTCATGAAACTCGAGTTCCAAGTTGATTAAAATTTCACATCAGTTTCTACAGTCCACTCGAGTTTAAGAGACTCGAGATGCTATTTTTCTAAATAGTTTGGAAACATTATTAACTAACGAAATTGTTAAAAAAATTGTATTAAATTGCAAAAAAAAAAAAAATCCCTGCTTTTTTTTTTTAATAGTTTCAGCTCTTTGTTTGAGTCTTTGAGTTTGTGATGAAGATATTTTCTATTCTAAACTTTTGGTATGCGGTGGAGAATTAGTTTGTAATTATAAAGGAGTGTGTGTGGTGGAAACAATGAGTTGTAAATATGAAAGAGATGTGTCCGTGTTTGTGTGGGGGGGGGGGGGGGGGGGGGGGGGGGGGGGTGGTGGTGGGGGTGGAATTGGGTTAATGATAATTAGAAAAAATTATGATAAGATACCTTTTTTTTCATTTTAGAAAAATTAAAAAAAGGAATAATGATAAATTAATGAATAATAATAAATAAAATTCTCTTAAAAAAAGAATAATAATAGTTCCAATAAAGGTAAAATTAATGAATTTTTAAGAGAAAAGTTAATTACTCCACAAATATAAGTACTTGTGGGGTGTGGGGGACAAGGGCCGGGGTTCAAGTCTCCAAGAAGAAGTTTCACATACATATACACTTAGATTATATTAAAGTAGAATTCTATCTTGTAAAAAAAATAAAAAATAAAAATAAATAAAGAGAAAAGTTAATTCTAGATCACATAAATTTGATAAATTTCAAGACTAAGATAGATTTGATAAATTTCAAAACACAGATTATTAAAAAATTTTTAAAAAAAAACAAAAAAAAAACTAGTACAAGAATAGCATAAATTTGATAAATTTCAAATTACAATAAACACTAACAACTCACTATATTGTTATCTCAAGTGCTTCATGAGATCCATTGAAAAAAAAAAGAACACGTAAAGATTAAAGAAATAATAAAAAAGTAATATTTAAATGAAATAGAAAAAAGATAGAGAGTCTAGTCAATGTAACTGTTCATTCTCCAAATAGTATAAATATTTGGAAAAGCTGCTGGAGATGCCCTTATACACTCTACTATTCACTGATTGTAAAATTAAGGCAAAACTACGGCCAAAATTGGAAATTAACCCTGTTTGCCAAATAATATAATTAGTAGGCACTGTTATCAAACTATATTTTTTACTGATATCTCAAGTCTAAAAGGCTCGATTTTGGGGTATAAATCGAGTCTTTGAGGGTCGGATTTCATGTTCTGATTAGATCTGAGTTGGCACTTTTTCCACGTGGCGTCCACTTAGAAATCGAGTCTCTAAGACTTGATTTACATCTGCAAAACATTTAAAGTGCAAATATTTTCAAGTGTCTGGAGTGGTACTGGTACCCAGACCCAGACCCAGATTGTCCTTCTCCTTATTCTTCAACAAAACAAACAAAAGTCATTCTTTCCCCATTTTCCTCTCGTCCTCTTCTTCTCCCACTCTCCTTTCTCAAACTTTCAAATCCCCAAAAAAACCCAATAACAAAATCCAAAATAAAAACTGATCAAATCAGAAACCCAAACCTAAAAATCGAAAAAAATACACTCTGACAAAGAGGGCAAGGAAGCAAGAGATCCCGACGTAGATGAACCACTACGTTGTTGGTTCCGATTAGCATCCGAGCCGCAATCATGGCTTCGATCATGTGCATCGTGACTTTCTGTCTCTCTCTATGTATTTACTTTGTTGTTGAAGTGGGTTTGTTGTTCATTGTGGGTATCTGGGTGGTGTGGTCTAGTTGGATCGGGCGGCTGTAGGTTCTTTGGCTTGACCGAATTGGTGGTTTGGAGTTTGGGTGGCTGTGGGTTGGCTAGATCTGGTGGCTGTGGGTTGATGCTTGGGTCGCGTGACGTGGGTCTGGCATGGTGGTGGTGTGGTTTGGCTTCTGGTCAAGTCTGTGTGGTGGCATGGGGGTTTGTCGTGGTCTGATGAGAAGGTGGGGTGGGGTGTAATGAGAGAGCTGAACATGTAGGGTTAAAGGGGGCCAAAATTGGGAATTAAGCCCATTTTCCTAACTATATAATTAGTAGGCATGGTTTCAGAAGTATATATTTTACTAACATCTCAAGTCTCAAAAACTCGATTTTGGGCTGTAAATCGAGTCTCAAAGACTCGATTTTCATGGTCTGAACACGTCTGATGTGGCATTTTTTCCACGTGGCATCCACCTAGAAATCGAGTCTCTTAGACTCGATTTATAAGCCTTAAAACACCCTTTACACCTTCTCATCAAAGAAGAGAGAGAGAGAGAGAGAGAGGAAAAAAAAAAGCAGAAATAGAAACATGGGTGGCTTCAGATCGACGTGGGACCATGGGTGGGTAGGTTTCAAGTTGGCGTGGGTGGCTTCAGATCGGCGTGGGACCATGGGTGGGTGGGTTTCAAGTCAGCGTGGGTGGCTTCAGCTTGGCGTGGGCCATATGTGGTCGTGGGGCGTGGGTGGCTATCGGTGGTCGTCAGTGCTCGTGGCTAGCCGTGGGTCAGGTTCAGATCGCCGTGGGTCATCGGTGCTCTTGGTTTGTAACTTTGTTTTTTTTTCAAAATTTTTGGTTTAACCTCTCTTATGTGTTTTGCTTGTGGCTATTAAATAATGGGTTTTGGGGTTTTTATTTTTTTAATCTAGATTTTAGGTGGTTGTTGGGGGTGGATTTGGTTGGATTTATGCTGAGTTGTTGGATTAATGCTCGGATTTGTGGGTTGATAGTGGCTGGTCAGTGGCTAATCTATGTTTGTGTTTTGTACTACAACACTTGTGAAAACTGAGTCTTTGAGACTCGGTTTATAGGCCCAAAATCGAGTCTTTGAGACTCGAGATGTTAGTAAAATATATACTTTTGAACCATGCCTACTAATTATATTGTTTGGAAAATAAGCTTAATTCCCAATTTTGGCCAAGGGTGTGCTTATAAATCGAGTCTTAGAGACTCGATTTCCAGGTAGAGCCATATGGAAAAAAATGCCAAATTAGACATGATGAGAACACTAAAACTGAGTTTTTGAAACTTGATTCTTAAACCCTAAATCGAGTCTTTTAAATTCGAGATGTTAGTAAAAAATATAATTTGAAAACAGTGCTTACTAATTATATTGTTTGGCAAACATGGTTAATTTCCAATTTTGGCCCAAAACTACACTGTTGGTCCTTGAGGTTTACCTACTAAATGCTTTTGGTCCCTCAAGTTTTGAATGAGCACAATTGGTCCCTAAAGTTAAAAAATTTAAGGGTAAACTACATATTTAGTCCCTATCATTTACACCATATTTCAATTTAGTCCTTAACCTTTCAATTGTGTCAATTTAGTCGCTAACCTTTCGGTGTTGTGTCAATTTAGTATCTGCCATTATCTTTTAAATGGAAATTGCTGACATGGCAAACAGTCAAAATAAAAAAATAGTTTATTGCCACATTGACTGCCACTAAGACTAACATGTCAGCATAATCTAAATTTTTAATAAAAAAAAAGTGTGTAATTTTTGGAATCAAAATCCCTAACTCAGAAATGAAATTTGTTAGACACATTTGGGATTGAAATCCCTAGAGCATGAAGAGGTAGGTAGTCTCACACTAACAGTGACCCACTTAGTCTACAGCGGTCTAGTGGTGAATTTAGCATCGACGGCGAGAAGATTGAGAGGTGGAGATCAATGAGTTTTGAGAAGATTTTGCAAAATCTCAGATGGTGGGTGCAGACTTCTTCTGCAGCAAGTGAAGCTCGTCAATAGTTTGAGTCTTAACAGGAGGCGCATTGTCATCGACTCATCGTTCCAAAATTGAAATATTTTATTTGCTCAAAAAAAAAAAAAAAAAAAAAAAACTAGTAATATTTATGTTATTCTCTTCAATATATTTAACTGAATATCTTGACAAAAGAATAACATAAATATTGTGGGATTGACTCACGGGTTGGTAGCGTGAATCAAGCTTATCCACTAGAAGTCTCAAGTTAGTTTCAGTATTTATATTTTTTTCAATTTGATTTCTCTCAGGTCTTTCGCTTAGGAGTGTAGTGGGCAACTAATTTAGTTTTTGTTTTATCTTTCAGACGTTGTGGAGTCCTTTTGATTTTTATCTAGGAATTAGAAAAAGTTTTGGTTGTCAAAAATGGTGAAGCTCTATTGTGGTTCAGGGTCAAAGAAACGAAAAGGCCCCAAAAAAAAAACCATAAATGAGAGAGAGAGGTTTCACCAAATATTGTGAGCTTGAAACAAAAATGGAGAAAGAAAAGAAAAATGCTACTAGTATATGAAACAGAAATATAAATATATCTGGTGACCATCAACGAGTAGTGGCTTGAGTCTTTAAAGAGAGAGAGAGATAGAGAGAGATTTCTCCAAATTTTCAACATGTAATCTTTTTTAATATTTAATGAAGCCCACGTGGCAGGTTATGTGGCAAAAAATAATATTTTAATAAGACTATTAGCCACAAACTATTTTTCCGTCCACCACTTAACCGCAAGGACCTTTTTAACACAATATCAAAAGGTTAGAGACTAAATTAATACATTCGAAAGGTTGGGGACCAAATTGACAAACAGCATAAAGGTTAAGGTCCAAATATGTAGTTTACTCAAAATAAGTTCTATCAATCCTTCCATTAACATGAGTTAGGTTTTTTACTTATGTGTTTAACAAAATATTGATGTAGCACTTTTTTAATGACATGGCAAATGTCATAGTTGTGCCACATTAGTTATTACAAACTAAATTGCCCCATAAGATTTAGTTTTACTAATCATTTTAGTTTTACAAAACTAAACATCAATAAGAATTTAAAAATTGATAATAAAAAAAATTTAAAGGTAAAAAAAAAAAAAAACTAAAAACTCAGAGCATTTGTAACAGTGTAGCTAAATAGCTATATAGTTATTTTAGCTACACCAAAACACAAAAAAGAGAGTTGCAGCAGTGGAGCTAAACCTAAAAATTTTAGTTTCTCAGCTACAGTGCACATCTATCTTTAGATGTGCACTGTAGCTCAAAAGTTAAAAAAAAAAAAAAAAAAAAAAAAAAAAAAAAAAACTATTTTATGTTGCGTTCACACTAAATCAGAATATTTTAATAATATTTTTTTTCTTTTCTTTTTTTTCTCTCCTCTTTTCCATTTCTGCCCGTTGCTCCTCTCTTCTCAGTCCTCACACTCCGTTTCTGCCTGTTGCCGCCAACCAAGCCCCTGCCCAGCGCCGACCACTCTTTGTGTTCTTCATAACTCCACCCCCCTCTGTCTTTGCTATCTCTTGCCCAACGCCAACGTGGGTCTTTATCTCACATTTTCTCTCTCTAGATCTCTACCTCAAAGGCCAAACCTCCAAGCTCCACCCTCTCTCTGCTATCTCATGCCCAGCACCGATGTGGGTTTGTGTTTGTGTTTTTTGATCTGTTATGGGCAGTGGGCTTGTGTTTTTCGATCTATGGGCATTTTGGCGCAATTGATGAAATTTTCGAGGGTATTTTGTTTTCAGTGTTTTCCGATGTGGCTATTGTGGGAGCAGCGGTGAAGATAGAGTGAAAGAGAAAGAAAGACAAAGCTGAAGTAGAAAAACAAAAATGCAAGTGAAGATAGAGTGAAGATAAAGAGGAGTATACGTGTGTGGAGGAGAAAAACAATGAGTAAAAAAGGAAAAAAAGAAAAAAGAAAAAAAAGAAACGTGTATTTAGATGAAACCAAATAAGATAATGGGAAAAATAAAATTAAGAATAATAAGAAATTAAAATTAAGAAATGTTACCACAATATTTTTGTAATAAATTTTAAGTGATAGGTTATTACTATCTAATATTGGTGAGAAAAAAATAATTTTTTTGATGGTGGTAATTGCGATGGTGGTGGCAGTTGCGATGGCGGTAGTGGTAGTGACACTGGTTGTGGTAGTGGCTGTGATTGTTGTTTATTGTAGAGAATCTATTATTCTATCATGTGGTGGCGACGAAAGAGTCAACGGTGGTGGAAGAGTCGGTGGCAACGGCGATAATGGCAGTAGTAGCAATTGCAGGTGATTGTGATTGTTGTGATGTTTATATTATTTTATTGTGTTGAAAGTTAAAATAGATACACTGCTGCAACATGTATGTAAGTAAAATAGATAAAATAACTTTTGATAAAATTAAAAAACTAAATTTTTAGCTCCACTGCTGTGGATGCTCTAAAACAACCATATTTTAAAAAAACCCAATCTCATCGTTGATTCTAGATTTCTTCATTTGAAACGAGTAGTAGTAGGCAGCAATGGAGAGAGGTTTGTGTGGTATGCATAATTAGAATCTTAAATTCTGATCAACAAGTCAAAGGGGAGAGGCTAGTCAAATGCTCAGATGCATGTGTTTTGCTGGAGGGTGAGGTGAGAATTTCAGTGTTTTCAAGATGTAGCTATTGGAGATGATGAAGCTGAATCCCTAATTTGGGTGCAGTTCAAGATTGGAGCAGCTGTGAGGAAGAAGTCTAGAGTCGGTGATGAGATTAGGGATTTTTGAAGATTTGGATGTTTTAGTTTTTTTTTTTTTTTTTTTTAATTCTTATTTGTGTTTAATTTTTAAAAATAAAATGAATTAGTAAAACTAAATCTAATGTGGCAATTAAGTTTTTAATAACTGATGTGGCACAGTTATGGTATATTCCTGTCGTTAAAAAAATGCAACATCAATGTTCTTTTAAACACATAAGTAAAAAAATATTAACAAAAGAATTAATAATATTCTTTTTTTTTTTTTTAACTTGAGAGACTAATTGCGTCTATTCAAAACTTTTTTTTTTAGAAGCACTCATTCAAAACTTGAGGACCAAAAACACTAACTAGGTAAGCTTTATGACTAACACTGTAGTTTAGACTAAAATTAAATGAGATTAAATTCTGTAATCATCTTATCATATATTTAAGAATAAGTACAACCACACATAATTAATTTTAATACTTATATATAAATCTCTTCTCAAAAAAAAAAAAAAAAATCTAACCAAATTACAAAGTTTAGGTTTTATCAAAAAAATTAGGAGTTTTTTTTTTTTTTTTGAAATTCGTACTCAAATTAAATATCCTATTTTATTACTCACTCTGAGCCTCTCTCTCTCGTCTCTCACCCACTCCCCTCTCCTCTCTTTCTCTCTCCTCTCTGTCTCTTCTCTATCTTCTCTCCGTTTCTCTCTCTTCTCTTTCTCACCTTACTCACTCCTCTCTCTCGGTTTGAAGGCGGCGGCGGCGGCGGCAGCAACGATGGAGATGGGCGTTGGGACCAAAGCAAATCCCGGAAGTTGGTCATTCCAGGTAGTTTCTGGCCCTGCTGAGCATCCAAATTTCACATTTCTGGACTGCATCAACTTGGGTGATTTTCAACCTCAAGTTCTCATTGAAATCTGGATTTTTACCACCACCATTAATGATTCTAGTTGAGAGAGTCTCATCTGGGTTATAAGCAAGAGAAAATTTTGCATAGACATCTTGGTTATCATAGATGCATATGTTGTGAAAGTTTCTAGCATGACGAACATAAATGTCAAGAATCCCTGAAAACTCGGATTCATCATCAGAATGATGACTCATTCTGTTTGAACTTGGGTTATAACGGAACCCAGTGGTTTGATTGAATGAATCCATTGCAATAGTTGTATTGTAAAATGGAATGATATGATTGGTAAACTAGTTTTAAAATGATAAAATGAGATTTTTCTTTTTGAAGCAGACGTATGTGAAGGTGGGCCCTCTGAGACAACCTAGACTTAATCTCTGCGTGGAGTAAGAGCATTGGTTTCTAAAAAATATCTCATTTTACCATTTCGACAGCTATTAATTTGATTGCACTTCCAGGTGTTGGTACTGGAGCAGCCTACATCTGTTTACTGGGTCTCTTCTCCAGAATCAACAATTTGCTCTTTCATCAGTAGTCTCTTTGTGTTTGTTTTTATCAGTCAAAAAGAGCTCCTTTTCTTTATTATCAAAAAAATCAAAAATCAAAAAGAGTTCCATTTCCAATTATGGCTCGGGCTCTTATTTCTACCATCGTTGACCAGCTTGGTTCACTCATTGCTTCAGAGTTCAAGGAACGGCTTGGTTCACTTTTTGCTTCAGAGGTCACGTCCATTGTAAATGTCGAGGAAGAAGTCGAAAAGCTTAAACTCAAATTCCAAGCAATCCAGGCAAAGCTCGACGATGCAGAGGAAAGGCAAGTGAAGGAGAAAGCTGTGAAGCTTTGGTTAGAAAGGCTCAAGGACGTATCCTACGAGATCGACGACGTGTTGGATGAGTGGAACACTGCCAAGATCAAAGCAGATATTGAGAAAGAAGAAGGAGCTGAAACTAGTACTGCTAAGAGGAGGAAGGTATTGTCCCTACCCAACTTGAATTCCTCAGTTTCTACTGTTTTTCAGCGTCGTGATATTGCTCTTAAGATAAAAGAAATTATGCTAAAGTTAGATGAGATTGACAGAGAGGGGGATATGTACCAGTTTGTACTGACTAGTGGCAACGAAGAAGTTGTGAGACCACCAACTGATTCCCATGTAGATGTGTCAAACATTCTAGGTCGTGATAAGGTTAAGGGTGATCTAGTGAGCATCCTATTGGGCAGGGGTAGTGAAGAAGAAAGAAGTCCCCATGTCATCTCTTTAGTGGGCATGGGTGGTGTTGGAAAAACTACTCTTGCCCAACTAGCATATAATGATAGTGAGTTGAATTTGGCCCATTTTGAGAAAAAAGGGTGGGTTTGTGTTTCTGATCCTTTGAATAAGTTTATGGTTGCCAAAGCAATTGTTCAAGCTTTTGAAGGTGATGACTCCAACATTACTCAATGGCCGAGTCTAATGGATAAAATGTGTGAATTGATTCGGGGAAGGAAGCTTTTTCTTGTCTTCGATGATGTATGGACTGAAGACTCCACGTTGTGGGAGCCATTCAGACTTGCACTCCAAAATGCTGCCCAAGGAAGTAGAATTCTAGTCACTACACGCAAAAATAGAGTTGCAGACATTATAGGAAGTGCAGCAAGGATCAATTTGGGGCAATTGTCTGACAATGACTGCTGGATGATTTTTAGTACAATAGCCTTTTCTGATAGGGATTCTATGCAATGTAAGGAATTAGAAGACATAGGTAGGAAAATATCAAACAAGTGCAAAGGCTTGCCCCTTGCTGCAAGAACTCTAGGGAGTCTCATGTGCTTCAAGAGTCGGAAGGAACAATGGGAGATGGTTTTTTATAGTAGATTGTGGGAATTACAAGATGTTGAAAGAGGTCTTTTTGGGCCAATGTTTCTCATATTGTGCTGTCTTTCCAAAAGATTATTTCTTTTCTAAAGAGGATTTGATATCTATGTGGATGGCACAAGGTTATATTAAGTCGAATGCAAACAAGGAGAGAATCGTGGCAAGAGATTACTTTGAAATTTTACTCGTTCGCTCTCTCCTCCAAGGTTTGGGGGCTTATGGATATGCTGACAATTTTATGAGGTTCAAAATGCATGATATAGTGCATGACTTGGCACAGTTCATGGCAAAAAATGAATGCATCACAATCAATGGTTACGAAGAGTCGGGATCAATTCTTCAAAATGCTCGGCATTTGTATTTAGAAATTCCAAATAATGCTCAAATTCCCGAGTCCATCTATAGCGCAAAAACTCTACGCACCCTCATCTTTGTAGGTTATAGTGATCATAAATTGTCCGGGTTGTTCCAGCATTTTAGACATTTACGGACATTAACTTTGAGTAGTCGATATGGTAAGTTAAAGGAAATTCTGGATGCAATAGAAAATTTGATACATTTAAGGTATCTCAAAATACGTAATTACCATGGAGACGGATTACCTGAAAACATTTGTAATCTGTGCAATCTACAAATTTTGAAGATTAAAGTTGGTAGTGAAGATGGGTTCATGAAATTACCGCAGGGGATGAGTAAACTGATTAACTTAAAACATCTTATTTTGAAAGAAGAAGGTTATTGGACCCATCAGTTTGAGTTTCCAAGAGGGATTGGAAGATTAAGTTCTCTTACCAAATTAAGTCATTTCTATGTAGGTGGCAAGGATGATAACCAAAGATGTGAACTCGGAGAATTAAAAAATTTAAACCACCTTCAAGGAACTCTTAAAATATATGGACTGGGGAACGTGGTAGATGCATGTGAGGCCAAGAATGCAGAGCTCAAGAAGAAGATAGGAATCCGTGATTTGGATCTAAATTTTTTTGGAGATAACTTAGAGAATCATGGAGGAAGAATGGAGACTGATGTATCCGTTATGAATGCCTTAGAGCCACCTCCAGGCTTGGAGAATTTAGCAATTCATTGGTACTGTGGCACCACAATGTTCCCTAATAATTGGATAATGTCCCTAGCCAAATTGAAAAGGCTTACTCTGAGAGGTGGCCTAAATTTAGAGCGTTTACCTCCTTTGGGAATGCTTCAGTTCCTTGAATATTTAGGGATAGGTTATGATTTTCCATTAAAAAAGGTGGGTGTTGAATTTTTGGGAACAGAATTTGAAAACAAGAAAGACGGCATGATAAAAATATTCCCAAATTTGAAAACTCTCCGGTTTATGTGTTTGCACAAGTGGGAAGAATGGATTGGGGTTGAAGGCCAAGAAGAGGAAGATTGTATTATTATAATGCCCCGTCTTCAAAAGTTGGTAATTCACCAGTGCCCAAAGTTGAAGTCACTGCCGGACTTCCTTTTTAAAACTTCATTACAGGAGTTTCAAGTGAATAGCAGCTCAATTCTCCACAAACGTTACCAAAGAGTGACAGGAGTGGACTGGCCCAAGATTTCCTACATCCCAAACATCAAGATTAATTATATTGAATTGCAGAGAGACGGTCAAGAAGTTATTCGACAAGGTCACTTTTTCTGCTGCTTCTCGGTTCCTCCTTTCATCAAATTCTCAATAATTTGATTAGGTTATTTCATTTACGGTTTAATGTTTATGTGGATCTTGCCCATTTTCTTCATTTCAGCCATGATGAAGAAGAGTTTGACCAAGAATAGCATGTCTGATGACGAAGAAGAGGGCCAATGATCTTTGTGGTTCACAAATTTCTGCTGCAAGTAGAGATTTATGTGTGTTTGTATCGCTAAAGTTCATTCTTGGATTGATTAAGTGTTGCAGAAGTCTGATCCTGTCACAGGTAATTTCTTCCATATTAGAATAAATTATTAATTAATTGTCCTGCTTATCTCTCAAAAACAAGTTCATTGCAAAATTGTGCAATATCCATCAACGTAACATTGTTATATTATATATATTTGTGATATATATAATATATGTGATGAGAAATTTGGAAGTCTGTTGTTTCTTATCTTCTCTTTTAAAGGTATATCTACATATTCTTCTTAATCTTCAGTTTGGATATAGTTTTTTCTTACTGTCTTGTCCGTCTGTAAAAACCTCATGCTAAAGATTTACTTTGTTGGCCTCATTTTAAACCAGACATCAAATTCTGAAATGTGAGAAAGCATATTTTGTCCTCGAGCAAATATTTTGCTCTTGTTCGGTCTAGACATCCATGAAAGATCTTTCTTGTGCTTTGGGCCGCATTCAATCCGAACATCATATCATAGGGCTTTTTGTAGAAAGCTGTGCTATGACTTCAAAGATGCAACACAAAAGCTTAATCTGGCATGCTGGTTTTCTTTAGTAGTCAATCTGATTTGGTGACACATTAGAAGCAAACTAGGATCTGTACATACTTCTTTATCTTTATTTTTCAACTCTTGACATGTGCTCTTTTCTTGTCTTAGAGTTTGAAGTGTTTCGTTACATGGAAGGGTGTGAATTACAGGGGGTGACCATCAGGCAAGAAGAAGAAACTAAAAATACATTGGCTTTGATAGTTCGATTATACACTCTTCTAATGTAAGGTTTATCTCAATATTTCTGCTCAATCATCTATGTGCTTTTCCTTATCATTTTCTCCATCCATAATAACCTCAAGCTAAATATTTAACTGTCTTTTGGCCTCATTTTAACCAAACATCAGATCCTAATACTTGGGAAGTACATTTTGTGATGAAGCATATTTTCACACATGAATTCACATTTGAGAAAAGGCCACAGAAAAAAAACTGCTTTATCATATCATATTGCAGCAAGTATATTGAGAATTGCACTAATCTAATTCAAACAATTTGGGCTCCAATTTTTACTGCTAATGTCAATCTTATGCTAAATATAGAATTTAAGCCCAATTGTTTAAATAATTAGGCAATGAACATAAGTACGCATGGATAAACAAGATCAATAACCCACAAACACACCAAAGTGTTAATGAAGGGAAAACCCAAGAACAAGGCGGAAAAACCTCTCTGGGGCATCACAACACCAAACGATCCACTAATGAGAATAGTAGTAGTACATGTTACTTACAAAACCCTCCAAGCTAAGTAGTAACTTAATAACTATGTACTTGAGCCTCCAACTCCTACTAGCAACCGATTCCTTGAATCCTTTCTTCTCACTAGCCTCCATATCTACAATTGAGCCTCCAATTTCAATCTCCAATTCTCCTTGGCAATTTTGAGACTGTTCCTATGATTCCCAAGCTCCAATCAACACCAAAACTCCGAAGGTAGTAATGAGTGTGATGGTCTTAATCTCCTCTCATAAAATTTGACAATTTGAGAGGGAGAAGGTAGAGAGATTGATGAGGGTTAAAGATCTAGGGTTTTTTTGGTACTATCTAGCTCTACAAATAGGAATTGGGTGTGCAAAATTTGTAGAAAATGGGATCTTATATTGTGAGGATATGGACTAGAATACCAGAGAAAAAATAACATAATTGTCTCAGGTTCTCACAGTTTTGCTCGTACTAGAGGGAGGTGAATAGAGAGGCGAACTCTCTATCCAATTTTTTTTCAAAATTTGATTTCACATCACATTTTGCCTGACACTGCCAATTTCAGTAGGAGTGAAATTCTGCCGCTTCCAGCATCTATTTCAACACTTGTGGCACTTCACCTCACCATCCCAATACAAATAACAATCCACATAATTACTTGAAAATGATAAAATTTAAGATCAATAGTTACAAATAATTTTTTTTTATCTAATTGTCCAACCACTAAAAGTCCTAACATGCATAATGACACATTTCCTGTGTAATCCATATTATATGGTGGAAGGTGACAGGTGACCTCTATAGTTGTACAATTTTCAACTTATGTAAATTCTATCCTTATGTTTTAGGGTTTGGAATTTGGTTTGCTAATTTTCATGGTTGCCTTATGTTGGGGGGGAGGGAGAGGGAGGGATTAGTGTACAGATTTCAGAGATTGAATACAAAACCATGTAGTTTTCTTGTCCTTGTGATTCAAGAGTTTCCTGCATGTAAGAAGGGGAAGAGTGGGTTTTAACACTAGGAGTGGAGGGGATGGGCATGGGCATGGGCTGAGAAGTCCACCCCCACACCCCCCCCCCCCCCCCCCCCCCCTCCTTTTTTTTCCCCTTTAGGAAGTTGCCCAATTTGGGATGACAAGAAAAAATGGACAAATCCAAATTAGTCACTAATATGTGCAAAAACAAACAGAAGGAAGAAGGTAACTTTATATTCTTCTTTATCTTCTTCTGATGCTGTTTAACCCATAGTCAATAACTTTAATTTCCAACCCTCAAGGGCATAGGAATGTTTTGGTCTTATTCATTTGGAACATAATGCAAAATTTTATGTTCCCATTTGGCCTCATTCAATCTAACCATAGTGCAAAAAACGCATGTAAAATTTAAAATACCAAAATCAATAATTTGAATCCAATGGAGAGAAGAGAGAGAAACTTAGGTCAGTTTTGAGAGAGAGAGAGAGAGAGAGAGTCGTACTAGAACCACTGCAACATCCCTCTTGCCGTTGATCTCACCATTCTTGATCCTGTCACCCCATTCAACCGCATATATTGGATATGCTATTTGATAGCCACCATTTTAACTGGGGAGAAACTAGGTCTTGATAAATTGTTGTGCAACACAACTCACATCCAAGTATATCTTACTTATTTGTTCATTTTCCTCTCTTAATTTTTTAGTTAACTTTTAGTAATTTAGTCAATGTCAAGCATGAGAAAACCAAAGTTATCAATTCTGTTTTAATGATCATTTTAGTTTGTCTATTCAAACGAAATATTGTGATATCGATCTATTTCAATATACCATTTTAGGATAAAAATTAATTCTATAATATATTTTTATAACACAAAATAAATATACCAAATGTGTTCATCACATATTCACATAGTCTATACCATATTAAAGTACAAATTGAAAACCAAATAATATACATTGTTAATATCGTCGCTACATGAATCAACAAGAGAATGAATAAAAAAATAAAAATAAAAAAATGAGAAACATAGGACAGCATTAAAGTTCCTTCACAAATTGGTCGGGCGTTTCCATCTAGTCTATTAAAGAATCCCAAAGGAATGACCTTTCTGGGCACACATTGCTCAGCATAGTCTTCAGATTTCCTATTGTAAGCTTCTCTTGGAATTCAGACCAAAACTCTGGGATTTGCTGATGCACAAAACGAAAATCTAAGCATCCATCTGACAGGACAAAATGGAAAATTAAAAAGACGAGATAATTTACCTTTGTCAGCCATAATATGTAAGTGACAGAATATGTGGCTTGCGCTTGGAAATCCTCAGTCATTATCTGGAACAGTTGAGCAAGAGTTGAGGAGATGCAACTCATTATCAATAAAGGAATAAAGGAATTGAAGCTTTTACTTGTGCTGATCTTTAGGTCAGAATGGCAGGATACATCATGGAGATTGGTTGCAAATTGCTTCATCCAACACAAAGAAAGGAAGTGGCGATGAAGCCAAAGTGCCTGTTTGAAAGATAAAAACTCAATAATAGGATCATTGGAATACTTTAAAAAAGTCAAGCACCGGCATGGCACCACCTTTTTTTTTCTTCTTTTTCTTTTAATATGTGATCGGACCAAAAAATTTCTTGTTACAAAGATAGACTCTATTTCTTTAATTGAAGAAAGGACATCATGAACACAGGTACTACAATAAGAAAGGCTCATAATGCAATTACTCGTATATTGGTGGACTACAAATCTAAAATACTTCTTTTTTCTTGGGGTGGGGGTTGTTATGTATCTGAAATGCTAGTATAATGTAAAACAGAGACCATGGGTATTTAGTTGATTCCTGGATAACAGCACCAAAACAATATGACAATGAGATATCATCTTTAGTGGGGGGGATTGGGGGAGAATCCACAAATGAGAGAATTGGATTTGATTAGACAATGTGTAGACGGTACAAATTATCAATGTTATCATGCTGCAATCTGCAAAAAATGGTGACAGGAAGATTACAGATCCTTTTTCAGATCTACGTACTATTACCAATCTTAACCCACCAATTTCAGGGTTGAGAACAATCAAAGGTTCTCCTATATGAAGAGTCTACCGATTAATAATAAAAAAATTCAAAAATATGATAAATAGGTACACATAATAAAGAGGTGTATGATAAATAGGTAAAGAGAAGAGAATATGAGTACGATTTCAGATATGATAGAATTTCAGATATGATAGAATGGATGAAAACAATACAAGAAGCAGATCTGTGTTAGTTGAAGAAATCAAACTTATCAGAAAAAGAAAAAAATAATAATTTGAGAAGGTTCCATAAAGTCATCACCAATAGGATTAAGGCATAGTTGAGCTTCTTTGAGTTTAGGGTGTATACCTCTCTTCCTATGTAATGCTTTATCAACCTTTCATTCCAATTGAGCTCTTCCTGTCACACCAACAACGTCAGGACATTTAAAAAAAAAAAATTTGTATAAATAGTCAAGACATTTAAAAAGCATAGTTGCTATCTACAAATCCTAAAACAATAAGTAACAGCAGTTGTAACTAAAAGCAGTCACACAATTACGAGAATTTGCTTTTGGGCGTGAAAGGATTTTATATTAGTGTCTTAGTGCTTAACTAACATTGTTTTTGAATCACCCAGCCCCATTTCTATTTCGTGTATTGTGTAACACATGCAATCACCCATAAACACTGCTTATTTATTAAGAAAAATGAATCAATAATGCCACTGATACCCAAAAGCTTAACCTGATAGGAAGTGGCATTATAAATTTATAATCTAAATATATCATTATTTAAACCTACAAACCAAGCAGACCAAAAAAGTTGAACCTAATTATGGCAACTAAGCAGCTTCTTTTTAAGTAAAATGTTCATTAATAAGGGAGCAACCCAAGTATGGGAAGTATACAAGACATACACCAAGATTTATGAATGAAATCACTAAGATCACTCGGCTAAAGTAAATTAGAAAAAGAATACTGTCTTGAAGCTGACATTCACTCATATAAGGATCCAAGGAATGAGAGAAGGGAGAAATGGAATACAATTCATAATGATAAGAACATAAAGAGCAAACTTGCTTGTAGAAATGAAAAAAAAAATGTGTAATGATGCATAGACGTTAAAGAATATTTTTACCTTCCATACTTCAGAAACTTCAAGAGAGTAACCAGGGGATGTATTTTCAAGTTTTGAGTCTTTCAAAATCCGGAGCATTAGCCGCTGCGACATTGATTGCAAGTTAGATTGAGACTATGGAAATCCCAGCTCATCACAGTAAGCATGTAAGAAATTATAAGTGCCTTGCTCCAAATAAGATAATTAAAGCACATTAACACTATCTTTCTCTCCCTTGGGGTTAATGACTTTTTTTTTTTTTTTTTCGCTCTTGAAGAATATGGTGTTCCTGTCCAGCCTTGTGTTCTTCCCACTCTAGGAATACAAAAGCATATACAGCTACAATGGTTGAAACTATTTCTTCCACCTTAAAATTAAACTTTATCATTTTTTTTTTATTAAGAACATCTAATTTAGGGATCAATGCATTTTCAGAAAAATAAGTAGTTGTATAACCATCAAAAGATAATTAAAAGTCCAGTTGCGCCAAGCATTGGCATGTTCTTTTAGTGACTGTAAATGGTTCTTCAAACGGTTAAGCAACAGAAAATAACCAGTTATCACAACCATATGTCATGCTGCAAACATCTAAAATTTTATAAATTAAATGAAATAAACTAATGCTGACATATTGCCAGCAAAATTAAGATATTCTGAAAGACTGGAAGCCTAGAAATAATACGAATGGTGCACTCGAACCTCATCCTTCATAGGTTTGGTGTATATTTTTCCAGTTTGTTCAAACCCAACCTTATGTCAAGGAAAGTGGGAATTCCCTAGTCTATGCATGATTACCGGATTTCTCCTTTTCGGAAAAAGATTGGGGGGGGGGGGGGGGGGGGGGAAGGGTACAGTGAGTGAGGACACAGAACTTAAATTGGAGCTTGTTCAAATTAATAAGGAAACTCACTCTGCGATAATGAAAGCAACAATTATCAGCAACGTGCAACCCTGCCCAATTTCTGGATTTCTCTAACTCTTGTAGCACCTGTTCTCTTGTTATGTATGAAACAAGCCAGCAACGATAGTTCCATGCACGATAGTTCATTTTTGATCTCTGCACCACAAAAATTAAAAATAAAAATAAAGTCAACTTAAAACAGGGTTAGGTTTCTTCCTGGAACACTCTCCCTAAACATCATAGTATGACGGATATGCCAACAAAATGTGGTGTGCTAAATGTCAATAGTTAAGCCACCAATATATATGGACAATTGCAGAAGCTAAAGAAACATTCGCATAATGATATGGTCAAAAGTTGTAATTAAAGAAGAAAGACAATTAGTGAACTAGTTCCCCTAAGGGTCATTGCATAATGCACTCCATTATATGAATAACTAGATGGTCCAGCTTCTTCTCAGGGAATCCCACCTTCATATTTGGGATGCCAGTTCTTCAAGAGACAGGCTATATTAGTTAATTTAATCACACAAAATCCTTGGAAACAAAGCTTAACAACATCAAGTTTCATTCAACAGCTTGAGCTCAATTTATTTCGGTCCAAAAGAAAAATAAAAAATAAAACAAAAAAGGTGGGAGACAAAAGGAGGAACTACATTTTCATCTCATTTTCTGTAAAATCAAATACAACCTCAATACTGGCAGCAGATGATCAAAAACTACTAGGATCATCTGCTGCCAGCAGTGCTAATTGTCATGGCTGACAACCAGCCACAGAGGCAATGTAGAAGCATTTTAGGTGTGCATGGGTCAGTTTTGTTTGGCTTTGAGGCAAATCAGAGAAAAGGGAAAGCTATTTTTTATTTAGTTCTCAAGTTTTGAGAACAAAACACACTAATCCAGGGAAAACAGCATTGTGAACTCCAATCTCAAGGCTTAATACTTTCACCTCCAACAAGATAGATGCACCTGCCCATTTATAGCTAGATTTTTCAGAACATAAGAAGATACAATCCAGCTATATCAGTAGCCAAGTAAACGCTCATGCATTCTATTGCTGTTCACAGGTATTGAGACTTTTCTTGGTGAACTAGATCTAGATAGCCTGTACCATCTTAAGTAATTATAACTCAACAGAGAAGCATCCTAGTGACTATCAAATCTTGAATCGTACTCATCCAAATTGATTTTTGAAACTGAAGTTCTTGTTTGCTCTAGGTAGTGTTTAAGAGAAACAAGCGAACACAGCAAATGTGAGAATGGAGGTTTTCAATGATGAAATGTAAATGTGAACCTTCATAATTTAATAGTATGGAGTTCCTGACTTGAATTTAAACCTCAGCTATTTTTTCCACCAGCTCAGATTCTTTCCCCAAAATCTCTTGCAGAGCTGAACACTTTCCAGTGATTGACTTGATCACCCATCTCCTGCAAATTGACAATGTGCACAAGAACTCTGTGTTATTACTTAAAGCCATAACAGGCAGGCAGAAAAGTGATAATACTATCAGAAAGGAATGTGAACAAAACTAAAAATTTTGACCAGGTGAAAAATCATATTAATAAACACAAAATCCTGCATATCAAGCAATGAGACAATTAAAGAACAAAAAGAAAGATTGGCCTCCTAAGTTCTGTTCATCAAGTCGATAATGTTATCCCTTTAGGCAAAACTAACCAACGGGAATAATATGTGAATGTTGTGCTTTGTAGAAATAATACAAAACAATCAAAAACTATTTTACCTATGACTCCACGCCTGATCACTTTTGGGTGAACATGAAAGAACAAGAGCTGACAATAGAAGTTCACCCATATACATTGAGAGCTTCCTGCATTATGCATAAGACATTGCAATAGGAGTGAGGATCAACAATGGAAGCAATACAAAAGTAATTCAATGAATTTAAATACATTTCAAAGTTATGCAAGAGCAGAGAGGGGTCTGAAGTCATTTCAAAGCCCATGCTTGAAACTTGGGTTCTACTCAATATGACGCATGAACCCCTCGATGGAGTACATACCTCATCTAAACAATAAGTGTGTACAAAATACTCCTAGAGAATTACATTTTAAAAGAGAGAATCTGTAAAACTTACTATTGAATTCGTATAACTAATTCCACAATGTAGATAGTAAGGGATTTTGTATGGGGTGGCATAATTTTCATTTGGTGGGATTTGGGGATTCGGAAACTTCTAGCGTTCAACCAAGACTTACTTATGAAATGGTTATGGCGTTGTGTCAATTCGGGAAATGGTACCTGAATACGGTTTTGGTGTAGTGATGGGATTTTCAAATGGACAAATCTGTTCAAATCGAATCGTCACTAGATCAGTGCATGATTTGGAGGTGAAATCTTTGAAACTCTTTCTAAATGAATTATTTACAATACACACTAATCAAGATAGTGAAGACATTAAGTGATTGGCTGCCTTCGCCAATCAATTTTACCGTTTCGTGTAGGAAAGGGACATGTTGCGTGTAGCATCGGTTTCTTAAAAATATCTCCTTTTACCAGGTCTTGGTACTGGAGCAGCCTACATCTGTTTACTGGGTCTCTTCTCCAGAATCAACGATTTGCTCTTTCATCAGTAGTCTCTTTGTGTTTGTGTTATCAGTCAAACGAGTTCCTTTTCTTGATTATCAAAAAAAATCAAAAATAAAAAAGAGTTCCATTTCCAATTATGGCTCGGGCTCTTGTTTCTACCATCATTGACCAGCTCGGTTCACTCATTGCTTCAGAGTTCAAGGACCGGCTTGGTTCACTTTTTGCTTCAGAGGTCACGTCCATTGTAAATGTCGAGGAAGAAGTCGAAAAGCTTAAACTCAAATTCCAAGCAATCCAGGCAAAGCTCGATGATGCAGAGGAAAGGCAAGTAAAGGAGAAAGCTGTGAAGCTTTGGTTAGAAAGGCTCAAGGACGTATCCTACGAGATGGACGACGTGTTGGATGAGTGGAACACTGCCAAGATCAAAGCAGATATTGAGAAAAAAGAAGAAGCTGAAACTAGTACTGCTAAGAGGAGGAAGGTATTGTCCCTACCCAACTTGAATTCCTCAGTTTCTACTGTTTTTCAGCGTCGTGATATTGCTCTTAAGATAAAAGAAATTAAGCTAAAGTTAGTGAGCATCTTATTGGGCAGGGGTAGTGAAGAAGAAAGAAGCCCCCATGTCATCTCTTTAGTGGGCATGGGTGGTGTTGGAAAAACTACTCTTGCCCAATTAGCATATAATGATAGTGAGTTGAATTTGGCCCATTTTGAGAAAAAAGGGTGGGTTTGTGTTTCTGATCCTTTCGATAAGTTTATGGTTGCCAAAGCAATCATTCAAGCTTTTGAAGGTGATGACTCCAACATTACTCAATGGCCGAGTCTAATGGATAAAATGTGTGAATTGATTCGGAGAAGGAAGCTTTTTCTTGTCTTTGATGATGTATGGACTGAAGACTCCACGTTGTGGGAGCCATTCAGACTTGCACTCCAAAATGCTGCCCAAGGAAGTAGAATTCTAGTCACTACACGGAAAAATAGAGTTGCAGACATTATGGAAAGTGCAACAAGGATCAATTTGGGACAATTGTCTGACGATGACTGCTGGACGATTTTTAGTACAATAGCCTTTTCTGGTAGGGATTCTAAGCAATGTAAGAAATTAGAAGACATAGGTAGGAAAATATCAGACAAGTGCAAAGGCTTGCCCCTTGCTGCAAGAACTCTAGGGAGTCTTATGTGCTTCAAGAGTCAAAAGGAACAATGGGAGATGGTTTTATACAGTAGATTGTGGGAATTACAAGACGTTGAAAGAGGTCTTTTTGGGCCGTTGTTAATGAGTTATTATGATTTGCCCTCACCATTGAGACGGTGTTTCTCATATTGTGTTGTCTTTCCAAAAGATTATTTCTTTTCTAAAGAGGATTTGATATCTATGTGGTTTGCGCAAGATTATATTACATCGAATGCAAACAAGGATAGAATTGTGGCAAGAGATTACTTTGAAATTTTACTCGTTCGCTCTCTCTTCCAAGTTTTGGGGGATTATGGATATGCTAACAATTTTATGAGGTTCAAAATGCATGATATAGTGCACGACTTGGCACAGTTCATGGCAAAAAATGAATGCATCACAATCAATGGTTACGAAGAGTCGGGGTCAATTCTTCAAAATGCTCGGCATTTGTATTTCGAAATTCCAAATAATGCTCAAATTCCTGAGTTCATCTATAGCACAAAAACTCTACGCACCCTCATCTTTGTAGGTTATAGTGATCATAACTTGTCCAGGTTGTTCCAGCATTTTAGACGTTTACGGACATTAACTTTGAGTAGTCGATATGGTAAGTTAAAGGAAATTCCGGATGCAATAGAAAATTTGATACATTTAAGGTATCTCAAAATACATAATTACCATGGAGACAGATTACCTGAAAACATCTGTAATCTATGCAATCTACAAATTTTGAAGATTAAAGTTGGTAGTGAAGATGGGTTCATGAAATTACCGCAGGGGATGAGTAAACTGATTAACTTAAAACATCTTATTTTGAAAGAAGAAGGTTATTGGACCCCTCAGTTTGAGTTTCCAAGAGGGATTGGGAGATTGAGTTCTCTTACAAAATTAAGTCGTTTCTATGTAGGTGGCAAGGATGATAGCCAAAGATGTGAACTCGGAGAATTAAAAAATTTAAACCACCTTCAAGGAACTCTTAAAATATATGGATTGGGGAACGTGGTAGATGCATGTGAGGCCAAGAATGCAGAGCTCAAGAAGAAGATAGGCCTTCGTGATTTGGATCTAAATTTTTTTGGAGATAACTTAGAGAATCATGGAGGAAGAATGGAGACTGATGTATCAGTTATGAATGCCTTAGAGCCACCTCCAGGCTTGGAGAATTTAGCAATTCATTGGTACTGCGGCACCACAATGTTCCCTAATAATTGGATAATGTCCCTAGCCAAATTGAAAAGGCTTACTTTGAGAGGTGGCCTAAATTTAGAGCGTTTACCTCCTCTAGGAATGCTTCAGTTCCTTGAATATTTAGGCATAGGTAACGATTTTCCATTAAAAAAGGTGGGTGTTGAATTTTTGGGAATAGAATTTGAAAACAAGAAAGACGGCATGATAAAAATATTCCCAAATTTGAAAACTCTCCGGTTTATGTGTTTGCACAAGTGGGAAGAATGGATTGGGGTTGAAGGGCAAGAAGAGGAAGATTGTATTATTATAATGCCCCGTCTTCAAAAGTTGGTAATTCACCAGTGCCCAAAGTTGAAGTCGCTGCCGGACTTCCTTTTTAAAACTTCATTACAGGAGTTTCAAGTGAATAGCAGCTCAATTCTCCGCAAACGTTACCAAAGAGGGACAGGAGTGGACTGGCCCAAGATTTCCTACATCCCAAGCATCAGGATTAATTATATTGAAGTGCAGAGAGACGGTCAAGAAGTTATTCGACAAGGTCATTTTTTTTGCTGCTTCTCAGTTCCTCCTTTTATTGTACCCAAAAAAAAATCAATCAATATTCTTATTTTCTGCCAAAATTTCCCACTGGGAAATAATTACTAACAACCTAGGTTGATGTATTTACTAAATTCTCAATAACTTGATTAGGCTATTTCATTTACGGTTTAAAGTTTATGTGGATCTTGCCCATTTTCTTCATTTCAGCGATGATGAAGAAGAGTTTGACCAAGAATAGCATGTCTGATGACGAAGAAGAGGGCCAATGATCTTTGTGGTTCACAAATTTCAGCTACAAGTAGAGATTTATGTGTGTCTGTGTCACTAAAGTTCATTCTTGGATTGATTATGTGTTGCAGAAGTCTGATCCAGTCACAGGTAATTTCTTCTCTCAAAAACAAGTTAATCACAAAATTGTGCAATATCCATCAACGTAACATTGTTATATTATATATTTGTGATATATATAATATATGTGACGAGAAATTTGGAAGTTTTTTTTTTCTTATCTTCTCTTTTAAAGGTATATCTACATATTCTTCTTAATCTTCTGTTCGGAGATAGTTTTTTCCTACTGCCTTGTCCGTCCATAAAAACCTCATGCTAAAGATTTACTTTGTTGGCCTCATTTTAAACCAAACATAAAATTCTGAAATGTGAGAAAGCATATTTTGTGCTTGAGCAAATATCGTGCTCTTGTTCAGTCTAGACATCCATGAAAGATCTTTCTTGTGCTTTGGGCCTCATTCAATCCGAACATCATATCATAGGGCTTTTTGTAGAAAGCTGTGCTATGACTTCAAAGATGCAACACAAAAGCTTAATCTGGCATGCTGGTTTTCTTTAGTAGTCAATCTGATTTGGTGACACATGAAAAGCAATCTAGGATCTGTACATACTTCTTTATCTTTATTTTTCAACTCTTGACATGTGCTCTTTTCTTGTCTTAGAGTTTGAAGTGTTTTGTTACATGGAAGGGTGAATTACAGGGGGTGACCATCAGGCAAGAAGAAGAAACTACAAATACATTGGCTTTGTTAGTTCGATTATATACTCTTCTAATGTAAGGTTTATCTCCATATTTCTGCTCAATCATCTATGTGCTTTTCCTTATCATTTTCTCCATCCATAATAACCTCAAGCTAAATATTTAACTGTCTTTTGGCCTCATTTTAACCAAACATCAGATCCTAATACTTGGGAAGTACATTTTGTGATGAAGCATATTTTCACGCATGAATTCACATTTGAGAAAAGGCCACAGAAAAAAACTGCTTTATCATTTCATATTGCAGCAAGTGTATTGAGAATTGCACTAATCTAATTCAAACAATTTAGGCACTGATTTTTACTGCTAATGTCAATCTTATGCCAAATATAGAATTTAAGCCCAATTGTGTACATAATTAGGCAATGAACATAAGTATGCATGGATAAACAAAAAATCAACAACCCACAAAAACATCAAAGTGTTAATGAAGAGGAAAACCCGAGAACAAGGCAGAAAAACCTCTCCGGGGCATCATAGCACCAAACGATCCACTAATGAGAATAGTAGTCGTACATATTACTTACAAAACCCTCCAAGCTAAGTAGTAACTAACTAACTATGTACTGAGCCTCCAACTCCTACTAGCAACCAATTCCTTGAATCCTTTCTTCTCACTAGCCTCTGTATCTGCAATTGAGCCTCCAATTTCAATCTCCAATTCTCCTTGGCAATTTTGAGACTGTTCCAATGATTCCCAAGCTCCAATCAACACCAAAACTCTGAAGGTAGTAATGAGTGTGATGGTCTTAATCTTCTCTCATGAAATTTGACAATTTGAGAGGGAAAAGGTAGAGAGATTGATGAGGGTTAAAGATCTAGGGTTTTTTGGTACTATCTAGCTCTACAGATAGGAATTGGTTGTGCAAAATTTGTAGAAAGTGGGATCTTACATTGCGAGGATATGGACTAGAATACCAGAGAAAAAATAACAGAATTGTCTCAGGTTCTTACAGTTTTGCTTGTACTAGAGGGAGGCGAACAGAGAGGCGAACTCTCTATCCAATTTCAAAATTTGATCTCACATCACATTTTTCCTGACGCTGCCAATTTCGGTAGGAATGAAATTCTGCTGCTTCCAACTTCTATTTCAACACTTGTGGCACTTCACCTCACCATCCCAATACAAATAACAACCCACATAATTACTTGAAAATGATAAAATTTAAGATCAATAGTTACAAATAATTTTTTTTATCTAATTGTCCAACCACTAAAAGTCCTAACATGCATAATGGCACATTTCCTATGTAATCCATGTTATATGGTGGAAGGTGACAGGTGACATAGTTGTACAATTTTCAACTTATGTAAATTCTATCCTTATGTTTTAGGGTTTGGAATTTGGTTTGCTAATTTTCATGGTTGCCTTATGTTTGGGGGGAGGGAGAGGGAGGGATTAGTGTACAGATTTTAGAGATTGAATACAAAACCATGTAGTTTTCTTGTCCTTGTGATTCAAGAGTTTCCTGCATGTAAGAGGGGGCAGAGTGGGGTTTTAGCACTAGGAATGGAGGGAATGGGCATGGGCTGAGAAGTCCACGCCACCCCCCCCCCCCCCCCTCCCCTCCCTCCCTTTTTTTTTTTAAAAAAAAATTTCAGTTTAGAAAGTTGCCCAATTTGGGATGACAAGAAAAATGGACACATCCAAATTAGTCACTAATATGTGCAAAAACAAACAGAAGGAAGAAGGTAACTTCATATTCTTCTTTATCTTCTTCAGATGCTGTTTAACCTATAGTCAATAACTTTAATTTTGAACCCTTAAGGGCAGAGGAATGTTTTGGTCTCATTCATTTGGAACATAATGCAAAATTTTCTGTTCTCATTTGGCCTCATTCAATCTAACTGTCGTGCAAAAGGCTTAATGTACAAAATGTTCTGTTATAACTTCAAAGATGCTGCAAACAAGCTTAATCTGTAATCTAGTTTTTTTTTTTTAGTTATAAATTTTATAAATATAAATAACCTATAATCTAGTTTTCTTCAGTAGTCCATCAGGGTTGGTTAAAAGCAAACTAGTTAATTTTTTGTAACACCTTTACTCAGCCTTCCATCCATAACTTGGTTTTCTTGAAACCTGTTTTCAATCAACAAGTGATAATTCATTTTAAGAAGAAAGAGGGAAGCCCTCATATCTTGAACCTATAATTGCTAATTGTCTATTCTTAATGTTATGGACACATCCAAATTAGTCAATAATATGTTAATAAAAAATAAAAATAAAAAGCAGAAGTAAGAAGGTAACTTTATATTCTTCTTTCTCTTCTTCTGATGCCGTTGCATTTGCTGTTTAACCCATAGTCAATAACTTTTCCAACCCTCAAGGGCATAGGAATGTTTTGGTCTCATTCATTTGGAACATAATGCAAAATTTTCTGTTCCCATTTGGCCTCATTCAATCTAACCATAGTGCAAAAGGCTTAATGTACAAAATGCTCTGTTATAACTTTAAAGATGCTATAAACAAGCTTAACCTGTAATCTAGTTTGCTTTAGTAGTCCATCTGGGTTAGTGACATATGAAAAAGAAAACTAGTTAATTTTTTAATAACACCTTTACTCAGCCTTACATCCATAATTTTGTATTCTTGAAACCTATTTTCAATCAACAAGTGATAATTCATTTTAAGAAGAAAGAGAGAAGCCTTCATAGCTCAAACCTATAATTGCTAATCATCTAGTCTTAATGTTATAGGGTTATTTATCAAGTTCCTAAATCAGTAAATTGTGCCTTTTCATTGTGTCAGAGGCATAAGTGTTTCATGGCATGGGGGAGTGCATAGAATGATCACCATTAGGTATGAAGATGTCAAATGTCTTGGGTTCATTAGTTGGATTAACAATCAGTCTTGGTATTGAATCAATTTCTTATTGGTTTTATGTGACTTCTTTGCTTCTTCTTATTCTTCTTTTCTTTTTCTTTTTTTCTTTTTTTTTTTTCTTTTTTTTTCTATCATGTCTCACTCTGGGAGTTTTCTTGACAGTTTAGTTTGTTTCCTTGAGGATATACGTAATTATAGAATACCAAACAAATTAATGTACTCTATTTTATTTGCTTTTATCTCTAAATTAGTTATTGAATTTCCATTTTAAAATGCACCACAACAGTTTATCTATTATTGCCTTTACTTTTCTGCAAATCTGTAAAACTAAAATTCAAGATATGCTTGCAATTTAAATTTTTAGTATTAGACACAGACTAATTGCAATTTGCAATAAAGGCCAAACCATAGCATAGTACAAGTCTGAAAACTTACATGAAAATTTTGCATAGTCAGAAAATATGCTTAGTTACATCTAATGGAGTGCATAAACAGAAATTGTAGTCTAGTTAGCCTTCTGAAACTCTGTAGCTTACCTTTATATATTTTCAACCTATTGAAAAGAAAGTTCCTTAAAACTGGGCTGTCATCTTAATTTGATTATTTTCTTTAGAGATTAATTATGAATTGGAGCATTGCGTACTTTCTTGAAAAAACAGAATGAAATATAGTGAAAATGGAAATTGGCTTTCATTTTTTTCTATTACAAAATCTATAGAAGAAAATGGGTAATGCGATACACTTTGTAGCCAACAGACTCTGAGCTATTTTTTTTTGCGGGTAGTGATCCTAGAAGTTGCACTAGAGTGTATGTTTAGTACTACAACATAATCTTACCTGCAAATCATGACAAAATTGTCTTATGCTATCTGTTTTATCCTCTTATTCCTTCAACTTGTTTATTATTGCAGGTTGAACTCAAAACTATGGTCCATATGGGTAACTGCATTTTGCATATGGGTTTTTCACATAAAATTTGGTGTATTCTTTCATGTCTGATCGCTTGCGTGATATGTACTTTACTGATCTCTGAATTATTCAATTTAAACAAAATGTGGAGGTTTTAGAACTTCCAATGTCCCAACAATTGTTTTTCTTTATTTTTCAGTTAAGATAGTTTGCAGGTAACATATATTGAATGCCATGCCCCGTGATATTATCAATGTTTGACCAAAAAAATAAAGAGGTAAAGATCATAAAAAAGAACTTGCTAATGAGCTATAGCACAAGTGGTACTTTCTCTCCTTGTTAGAGTAAGTTCAAAAGTGAGATTTTGAGTTCAAGACTCACAATACCCTCTAGATTTGCAAACTATTCCTTTGCTACAAAACATTTCTCATCGTAGATCTATCAGATGGATTGCTATCTAATGGAATTCCACAATCCAAAGGAAGATGGATCGCTATCTAAAGGAATTCCTTAATCCAAAGGAATTCCTGGGTGGTTAAGGAGAATAAAAATTAAAATAATAATCCATGCAAGCATTAGTAGCAATATGATTTTGAATTTTCTTTTGGCATCAACAACCTGATCTGTGTGTTCTCTCACTCATGATGATGGCTCTAAAATTAAGTTTTTTATACCCTTGGGAATCTTAGGGCCTGTTTGGTTTGTGTTGAAGTTGTATTCATTTTCTGTACTCATTTTCTATACTCATTTTTTTTTCCATCTTCTTCTTTTTTTTTTCTTTTTTTTCTTTTTTTTTTTTTTTTTGTTTGGTATCATTTTCTGCTTTGTCTTCTCCTTCACATTTTTTTTTTATGACAACCACCAACAAATAGAGAGAGAGAGAGAGAGAGAGAGAGAGAGAGAGAGAGAGAGAGAGAGAGAGTATGTGTGTTTTTTGATGTGACAAGTCAATGATAGTGGGGCTCATAGATTTGATTTTTTTTTACGAAAATGTCACTGTTACATTTTCAAGAAAATGAAAACACAAAAAAATTGTATTCAATTTTTGTATTCAAATATTATTTTTTTGGATACTAAAAATGAAAATTGAATACAAATATAAAGCCAAACAATTTTTTTAGTGATGGGTTCCACAAATAACTAAAAATGAATACAAAATACACACTATTTTTGCTTAAACCAAACAGGTTCCAAGTGGGTCATGTAGTGACCCAAAAGGGGGTCTTGCAATCCATGGAATCTCACATCGTCTAGGGAAGCACATGGGGATGTGCTTATAAGGAGTGACGTTTCTTTAACTTGTAGAGACTTTTTCCTCCACTGCTATGTGCTTTGAGGGAGAACAAAACTGTGAGGGGCATGAGCCCAAAGTGAACAATATCTACACAGTTGGGGCAGGGCCGTTACAGGTTAAGTCATCATGGGCTAAAACTGAAAATTCAGTTTTCGAAACCCCATAGCTTGATCGGTCGAGTTATGTCAAGCATGAATCAAGCTTCATTAAAGCTTGATCAATCACATGGAGTCAAGCCAAGAGTCGAGGCAGTAAAGCTTTCATGATCTTGAGCAATTTTCTTGTGTCTTGAAAATAGTTCTTCAATACTAATTTAGACACTAAAAACTAAGGATTGAATTACATCAAAAATGTGTTTTAACTCAAATTTGCGAACACTTAACAACATTTGACTCTAACAAGTAATATTTGTACAACTTAATTGATTACAACAGATTTTACCAAACACAACAAATTTGTATGTCATCAATGATGGCTACATTAACAAACAAATTACTTGCAAAAAGGCTTGCTAGTGAAAGTTAAATGTTGTGTAAAAGGTTGAGTACAAATTGTGGGAAAAATACTTATACCTCTCTTGAACTTTAAGATGGTGGTCATTACACTCTGAAAAACTTTTATTTTGTCCAATTTATTCTATGAGCTTTACATGTACCAAATTAATGCCTCAATTATTCTCCCATTAATATACTAACAAAAAACGCACGTAAAATTTAAAATACCAAAATCAATAATTTGAATCCAATGGAAAGAAGAGAGAGAAACTTAAACCAGAGAGAAACTTAGGCCAATTTTGAGAGAGAGAGAGTACTAGAACCACTGCAACATCCCTCTTGCCGTTGATCTCACCATTCGTGATCCTGTCGCGCCATTCAACCCCATATATTGGATATGCTATTTGATAGCCACTATTTTTATTGTAGAGAAACTAGGTCTTGATAAATTGTTGTGCTACCCAACTCACATCCAAGTATACCTTATTTATTTGTTCATTTTCCTCTCTTAATTTTTTAGTTTACTTTTAGTAATTTAGTTATTGTCAAGCATGAGAAAACCAAAGTTATCAATTCTGTTTTAATGATCGTTTTAGTTTGTCTATTCAAACAAAATATTGTGATATCGATCTTTTTTTATATACCATTTTAGGATAAAAATTAATTCTATAATATATTTTTATAACACAAAATAAGTATACCGAAAGTGTTCATCACATATTCACATAGTCTATACCGTATTAAAGTATAAATTGAAAACCAAATAATATACATTGTTAATATCATTGCTACATGAATCAACAAGAGAGTGGAGAAAAAAAAAGGTAAAAATATTAAAGAAAAAAAAAGATGAGAAACATCGGATAGCGTTAAAGTAACGTTTATTCCTTCACAAATTGGTCAGGCGTTTCCATCTAGTCTATTAAAGAATCCCAAAGGAATGATCTTTCTGAGCACACCTTGCTCAGCATAGTCTTCAGATTTGCTATTGTAAGCTTCTCTTGGAATTCAAACCAAAACTCCTGGATTTGCTAATGCACATAACGAAAATCTAAGCATCCAACCGATAGGACAAAATGGAAAATTAAAAAGACAAAAGATAATTTACCTTTGTCAGCCATAATATGTAAGTGGCAGAACATGTGGCTTGCGCTTGGAAATCCTCAAAGTCATTATCTGGAACAATTGAGCAAGAGTTGAGGAGATGCAACTCATTATCAATAAAGGAATCGAAGCTGTTACTTGTGCTGATCTTTAGCTCAGAATGGCAGGATACATCATGGAGATTGGTTGCAAATTGCTTCATCCAACACAAAGAAAGGAAGCGGCGATGAAGCCAAAGTGCCTGTTTGAAATGAAAGTCATAAGATAAAAACTCTTAAATAATAGGATCATTGGAATACTTTAAAAAGTCAAGCACCAGCACGGAACCACTCTTTTTTTTCTTCTTTTTCTTTTAATATGTGATCTGACCACAAAATTTCTTGTTACAAAGATAGACTCTATTTCTTTGATTGAAGAAATGGCATCATGAACACAGGTACTACAATAAGAAAGGCTCATAATGCAATAACTCATATGTTGGTGAACTACAGTTCTTAAATACTTCCTTTTCGGGGGGTGGGGGTTGTTATGTATCTGAAATGCTAGTATAATATAAAACAGAGACCATGAGTATTTAGTTGATTCCTGGAGAACGACATAAAAACAATACGACAATGAGATATCTCCTTTAGTAGGGGGAAGAAGAGTATCAATGTTATCATGCTGCAATCTGCAAACATTAAGGTGACTGGAAGATTACAGATCCTTTTTCAGATCTACGTACCACTACCAATTTTAACCCCACCAATTTCAGGGTTGAGAACAATCAAAGGTTCTCCAATATAAAGAGTCTGCTGATTAATAATAATAAAAATTTAAAAAAAAAATATCTTGCCAATGTGCCACTATAGTCAGTCCAAAGAAAAAAGTACATACCAAGGGTGTT
Source organism: Quercus gilva (assembly GCA_023621385.1). Classification (NCBI taxonomy): domain Eukaryota; kingdom Viridiplantae; phylum Streptophyta; class Magnoliopsida; order Fagales; family Fagaceae; genus Quercus; species Quercus gilva. The sequence continues at coordinate 50,149,107 of CM042475.1, forward strand.
TACTTTTAATTCAGGTTGAAAGAGTAAAATGAGGTAGAGGGAACCGAAAATAACATACGTAGACATAATGAAGAAGTGATTTGAGATACGATAGAATGGATGAAATCAATACAAGTGGCAGAGCTGTTTTGGTTGAAGAGGTTTGATCAAACTTCTCTATCAGAAAAAGAAAAAAACAATTGAGAAGGTTCCATAAAGTCATCACCAATAGGATTAAGGCATAGTTGAGCTGCTTTGAGTTAAGGGCGTATACGGTATACCTCTCTTCCTATGTAATGCTTTATCAACATTTCATTTCAATTGTTTCTCAAAAAAAAGAAGAAAACATTTCATTCCAATCAAGCTCTTCCTGTCACACCAACATTGTCAGGACATTCAAAAAAAAAAAAAACTTGTATAAATATTTAAGACATTTAAAAAGCATAGTTGCAATCTACAAATCCTAAAACAGTAAGTAACAACAATTGTTACTAAAAGCAATCACATAATTAAGAAAAATTTTGCTTTTGGGGCGTGAAATGATTTCACATTAATTAGTGTCTTAGTGCTTAGCTAACATCAATCATCATCAATCTATATATATATATATATCTAAAAACTGAAGTGTAACATTTATTGTTTGTATCTGTATGCTTCTATTAAGCCACATCATTCACAAATTTTCAACATTCTCTCTCTTTTTTTTTTTATCTTTTTTATTATTATTATATAATTTTTCAATTTATTGTTATACTTTCTATAATTTTTCTCATTCCTTTTACCTTTTCATCTCCTCACTACTATTTACCTTAATATTACTTTTCATTTATCTCTTTATCTTCTGTTATTTTTTTGCTTTTCTTATTCTACTTCTCTTAATAATAAAAAAATTCAAAAAATATCTTGTATATGGCTTTTCAATCTGATCAGTGTCAAAAAGAAAAATCCCTTTTGAGACTCAAATCTCCATGCAGCATGCTACCCATTTAAGTTCTTCGATGATCCTAAAAATATATAGATTTTTTATTATTATATAAAATTGTAAATTATAGATCATAAAGTTTGGATTCATATTTATTTGCCCCTAAAGTTTTAAAAATTTTAATTTGTTTCCCTAATTTTACCAATTTTTTGATTGGGAGATGGGAACCCTTTCTGTCCACGCCTTCATTAACATATAAGCATATTATGTATGCTAGATGAACCAATCAAATCATCCCATGCCAATCAAGTAATGTAAAGTCAATTAAAAAAAATTAAAAAATTAAAAAACTAAAAAAAACTAAAAAAATAAAAAGGAATATAATTTTATTCTCTTGCCATCCAAACAAAACCAAACATCTCAATTGCTAACACTTAATTAAACAAGAGATTTAGAATCGCTACAACCTCCTTCAAGCTCAAAATCCCATCACCAAATTATTCACAACCCACTTTGGATCTTAGCTTTAGTTCATACCCAGCCCAAGCTAAACATTTGTGACAAGATCATTCAGAAATCAGTGTAGATTCTAGTGCTACATTTAGGCTGTGTTTGTTTCGACTTCAAACTACTTCCGGAAAACCATTTCCGTAAAATTTGGGTGTTTGGCTGCTTAGGAAAATTCGGTCAACCGAAAATAATTTCACCTTTGACTGAAAAATACCCCTCCCTAGGCGGAAATCCATTTCACCTTTTATTTTCACTTCAAATGGCATTTTTCGGAAAATTGAGAAACAGAGAGCACGAACCCACGAACCAAGCCCAGTCGCACAAACCCACAAAACAGAGAGCACGAACCCACGAAACAGAGAGCACGAACCCACGAAACAGTGCCATTGCCAAGCCAAGCCCAATGCCCATCGCACCTCGCCATCGCACCGGTCTCGCACCTCGTCGTCGCACCGCGCCGATCAATCAAAGGGAAATCGCAGCACCGCGCCGATCGCTCCAACGCCGCTCGACCCAGACCCATCGCCTCCTCGATCGCGCCATCGCACCTCGTCGTCGACCCAGACCCATCGCCTCCTCGATCGCGCCATCGCTTCAACGCCGCTCAACCCAGACCCAGACCCTCGATCGCGCCATCGCACCTCGAGCTCTCTCTTCCTCGATCTCTCAGTTGTTTTTTTTTTTAATTTGATTGTTGTTGTTGTTTTTTTTTTTAATTTGATTGTTGTTGTTTTTTTTTTTTGATAAACTGATTGTTGTTGTTGTTGTTGTTGTTGCCGGAATTTGTTGTTGAATTGACTGCCATGTTGAAATTTTTTGTAAAAAAATTTGTTTGGATGCTGAGAAAATGTGAAAAATTTTCCAGAAAATAGCATTTCCAGAATACAACCAAACACATAAAAATATTTTCTACAATAATTTTCATAATACAACCAAACACCCGAAAATATTTTCCTTTTCTGGAAAATAGCATTTCCAGAAAATATATATTTTCCGGAAAACGTTTTACGGCAACCAAACACAGCCTTAGCTTCTAAGAAAGTGTAGTAGATTCAAAAATATTTGGGAATGAAAACTAAATTGGTGTTGCACTAATCCCATTAACAAAATAATTTTGATTTCACATGGTTTCTATTTTCTAGGTAGGGGGACATGAAAACTAGAAAGTAATTTCTACTCTGCATCAAGTAATTTATTATTATTATTTTTAGAGAAAAATAAAAAAAACACATCAAGAGAATTTTGGTCCACTAAAAACCCAATATATAAATTTCATTTAAACAATATCTTAATGTCTATTATGTAAAACGGGCTTACTGACCATTTTTTCACATTCGACAGTAATTCGTTAAAATCTCTCACGAGAACTATGCTTGATTAATTTAACTTCTTTTTTTTTCTTTTTTCTTTTTTTTTTTCCTTTTTTTGAAGAAAACTGAGCTGCCTAACCCAATTTTGAAAATGAGGTGAAGCATAATCTAATTGGTGGATAAAATAAAATCATCAGTGAACAAATGTGAACTACAGGTTCCTTTTCATAGGTTGTTCTTGTACCGCTTGGATTTATTTGACTACATGTGAAGGTAGACTCTCTTTACTCACCGGCACCTGTGAAGGTGGGCCCTCTGAGACAACCTAGGCTTAATCTCCGCGTTGACTGACATTATCTGTTGGCTGCGTTTCTTCTCCACAATCAACAATTTGCTCTTTCATCAGTAGTCTCTTTGTGTTTGTGTCTGTGTTTGTTTTATCAATCAAAAAGAGTTCCTATTCTTGATTTTTTTTTTTTAAAAAAAATCCCATTTCCAAAGTATGGCTTGGGCTCTTGTTTCTACCATCGTGGACCAGCTTGGTTCACTCATTGCTTCAGAGTTCAAGGACCGGTTTGGTTCGCTTTTTGCTTCAGAGGTTGCGTCGATTGTAAATGTCAAGGAAGAAGTCGAAAAGCTTGAACGCAAATTCCACGAAATCCAGGCAAAGCTCAACGATGCAGAGGAAAGGCAAGTGAAGGAGAAAGCTGTGAAGCTTTGGTTAGAAAAGCTCAACGACGTATCCTACGAGATGGGCGACGTGTTGGATGAGTGGAACACTGCCAAGATCAAAGCAGACATTGAGAAAGAAGAAGAAGCTGAAACTAGTACTGCTAAGAGGAGAAAGGTATTGTCCCTAACCAACTTGAATTCCTCAGTTTCTACTGTTTCTCAGCGTCGTGATATTGCTCTTAAGATAAAGGAAATTACTGAAAAGTTAAATGAGATTGACAGAGAGGGAGATATGTACCAGTTTGTACTGACTAGTGGCAATGAAGAAGTTGTGAGACCACCAACTGATTCCCACGTTGATGCGTCAAACATTCTAGGTCGTGATAAGGTTAAGGGTGATCTAGTGAGCTTTCTATTGGGCAGGGGTAATGAAGAAGAAAGAAGCCCTCATGTCATCTCTTTAGTGGGCATGGGTGGTGTTGGAAAAACCACTCTTGCTCAACTAGTCTACAATAATAGTGAGTTGAATTCGGCCCATTTGGGTTTGTGTTTCTGATCCTTTCGATAAGTTAATGGTTGTCAAAGCAATCATTCAAGCTTTTGGAGGTGATGTCTCCAACATTACTCAATGGTCAAGTCTAATGGATAAAATGTGTGAAACGATTCAGGGAAGGAAGTTTTTTCTTGTCTTCGATGATGTGTGGACTGAAGACCCTATGTTGTGGGAGCCATTCAGGCTTGCACTCCAAAATGTTGCCCAAGGCAATAGAATTCTCGTCACTACACGAAAAAGTGAAGTTGCAGATGTTATGGGAAGTGCAAAAAGGATCAATTTGGAGGAATTGTCTGATGATGACTGCTGGTCGATTTTTAGTACAATAGCATTTTTTGGCAGGGATTCTGAGCAACGTAAGGATTTAGAAGAGATTGGTAGGAAAATATCAGACAACTGCAAAGGCTTGCCCCTTGCTGCAAGGACTCTAGGGAGTCTCATGCGCTGCACTGGGAGTCTCATGCGCTGCAAGAGTCAGAAGTAATAGTGGGAGATGATTTTTTGTAGTAGATTGTGGGAATTACAAGACGTTGAAAGAGGTCTTTTTGCACCATTGTTACTGAGTTACTATGATTTGCCCTCATCATTGAGACGGTGTTTCTCATATTGTGCTATCTTTCCAAAAGATTATGTCTTTTTTGAAGAGGATTTGGTATCTATGTGGATGGCACAAGGTTATATTAAGTCAAATGCAAACATGGAGAGAATTGTGGCAAGAGAATACTTAGAAATTTTACTCATTCGCTCTCTCTTCCAAGATTTTAGGGATTATGGATATAAAGAAAATATTATGAGGTTCAAGATGCATGATATAGTGCATGATTTGGCACAATTCATGGCAAAAAATGAATGCATCACAATCAATGGTTACAAAGAGTCTGGGCCACATCTTCAAAATGCTCGACATTTGTATTTAGAAATTCCTTAAAATGCTCAAATTCCTGAGTCCATCTACAGCACAAAAAATCTATGCACCCTCATTTTCGTTGGTCTTAGAGCTCATAACTTGTCCAAGTTGTTCCAGCATTTTAAACGGTTACGGACATTAACTTTGAGTTATCAACGTGGGACAAAGGCAATGAAACTTCCAGATGCTATAGGAAATTTGTTACATTTAAGGTATCTCAAAATATGTTATTACTCGGAGATAGATTGCCTGAAACCATTTGTAATCTTTGCAATCTACAAATTTTGAATATTGCAATTACTTTTGAAAATGTGCTCAGGAAATTACCTCACGGGATGAGTAAACTGATTAACTTAAAACATACTTTGAATGAAGATGATATTTGGAGCCTTAGGTGTAAGTTTCCAAGAGAGATTGGGAGACTGAGTTCTCTTACAAAATTAAGTTATTTTTGTGTGGGTGGCAAGGATGATAGCCAAAGATGTGAACTCGGAGAATTAAAATATTTGAACCACCTTCAAGGAACTCTTAAAATATATGGGCTAGGGAACGTGGTAGATGTGTGTGAGGCCAAGAATGCAGAGCTCAAAAAAAAGATAGGCCTCCGTGATTTGTATCTGCGCTTTTCTGAAGAGAACATAGAGAATCATGGAGGAAGAATGGAGACTGATGTATCACTTCTAAATGCCTTAGAGCCACCTCCAGGCTGGGAGAACTTAGAAATTGATCGGTACCGGGGCACCACAATGTTCCCTAATTGGATGATGTCCCTAGCCAAATTGAAAAGCCTTACTCTGTCATCTGGCTTAAATTTAGAGCGTTTACCTCCTTTGGGAAAGCTTCAGTTCCTTGAATATTTACTAGGTAAGATTCAGAACCCTGAATGTTATCTTATAGGTGCTGCCGATTTTCCATTCAAAAAGGTAGGTATTGAATTTTTGGGAATAGAATCTGAAAACAAGAAAGACGGCGTGATCAAAATATTCCCAAATTTGAAAACTCTCGACTTTAGTAATTTGCACAAGTGGGAAGAATGGATTGGGATTGGAGGAGGACAAGAAGACGAAGATTGTATTATTATAATGCCCTGTCTTCAAAAGTTGGAAATTTACGACTGCCCAAAGTTAAAGTCCCTGCCAGACTTCCTTTTTAAAACTTCATTGCAGGAGTTTGAGGTGCATAGCAGTCCGATTCTCTGCAAACGTTACCAAAGAGGGACAGGAGAGGACTATGCCAAGATTTCCCATATCCCAAACATCATGATTGATTTTATTGAAGTGCAAAGAAACGATCAAGAAGTTATTCTACGAAGTAACTTTTTCTACTTCTTCTCGGGCTCCTTTTATTTTGCCCAAAAAATAATAATAAATCAATTATTATTCTTATTTTCTGCCAAAATTTCCCACTGGGAAATAATTACTAACAACGTAGGTTGATGAATTTATCAAATTCTCAATAATTTGATTAGGTTATTTCATTTACGGTTTAATGTTTATGTGGATCTTGCCCATTTTCTTCATTTCAGATGATGAAGGAAAAGTCTGATGAAGAGTTTGAGTCTGAGGACGAAGAAGAGGGCCAATGATCTTTGCGTTTCTAGGTTCACAAATTCTAGCTACAAGTAGAGATTTATCAATGTTGATTTGTATGTGCGTTTGTGTCACCAAAGTTCATTTTCGACTTCAAGTGTTGCAGAGGTCTGATCCAGTCACAGGTAATTTCTTCCAAATTATAATAAATTATTAATTAATTATCCAGCTTATCTGTCAAAAACAAGTTAATCACGACTTTGTTAGAGAAATCCATATTAGCACAGAAATGTGTGAATTCTTGTAAGTTAATCACATTTCGCCTAATGCTGCCAATTTCATAGGAGTGGTTCTCACAGTTCCTCTTGTAATGAGGGAGGTAAATAGAGAGGTGAACTCTCTATCCAACTGTTTCTCAAAATTTGATTCACTTCACATTTCGCCTAATGCTGCCAATTTCATAGGAGTGAAATTTTGCCGCTTCCAACTTCGATTTCAACACTTGTAGCACTTCACCTCACCAATGTGAGAGTCATCACCAACTCTAGCGCTAGGCCGGTGATAATTTCTTCAACTATTTTGCATGTGTGACTACAAGCAAGGTGTGGAGAAACTGTGAAGAATGCTAATAACGTGGGAGGCTGAGTTCTAATAAGGAAAGATCTTCTTTCCTTGACTTTTCTTCTCCATGCTTTCAACAATTGCAACTTTGTAGAATAGTTTCAATTGCTTTTAGGTGGAAGCTTTTAATGCTCTGTTTTCTTGTCCCCTTAGTAAGTTCTATATATAGCTTCTACAGTTACGCATGTAAGGCATCTAATAAGAAAGAAGTGATATAGCTATTTAATAAGAAGTGTAGGGAGATAGCAAATAAGTGTGAGGAAATAAGTAGTGAGTGAAATAGTGAAGAATGGTATGTGTAGCAAAGTGTGTGTAATGTATTAAGCATCAATAAAAATTCTATTTTATTGATAACTCCTTTGTGTATTCTATTTGAGTATGGTGAGATTTATCACAAAGTATTTGACAAAATACTTTTCTTTTGAGTGTCAAATTTATTTTGACAAAGCTTCCAGTGGCAAATCTCTACAACCAGCCCAATACAAATAACAATCCACATAATTACATGAAAACAATGAAATTTAAGATCAATAGTTACAAATAATTTGTCATGGAATTGTCCACCCACTAAAAGTCCTAACATTTATAATGGCACATTTCTGAGTAATCCATATTATATGGTGGAAGGTGACAGATGACATCTATATTTCAACGATTTTCAACTTATGTAAATTCTATCCTTAAGTTTTAGGGTTTGGAATTTAGTTTGCTTATTTTCATGGTTAACCCTATGTTTGGTTGGAGGGAGGTTGCTGGAAATTCCAACCACCTTCTGGCCACCTCCCCCTCTACTACCCATCTACTCTCCCTCCCTCTCCCTCCATCCAAACATAGGATTAGTGTACTGATTTCAGAGATTGGATACAAAACAATGTAGATTTCTCTTCCTTGTGATTCAGGACTCAGGAATTTCCTGCCTTGGAAGAAGGGTAAGAGTGGGGTGTTAGAACTAGGAGTGGAGGGGATTGGCATGGGCTAAGATATCCCCACCCCCCCCCCCCCCCCCAACCCTTTTTTTTTTTTTTTTCCTGTTGGAAGTTGCCCAATTTGGAATGACATGCAATTCTTCTCTCTTCTTCTAATGCTGTTGCATTTGCTGTTTTACCCATAGTCTAACTTTCCAACCTCAAGGGCATAGGAATGCTTTGGTCTCACTCATTTGGAACATAATGCAAAATTCTCTGTTCTCATTTGGCCTCATTCAATCTAACCATCGTGCAAAAGGCTTAATGTACAAAATGTTCTGTTATAACTTCAAAGATGCTGCTAACAAGCTTAACCTGTAATCTAGTTTTTGTTTTTTTTTTATTTTTTTGTTTTTTTCATTTTATAAATATAAATAACCTGTAATCTAGTCTTCTTTAGTAGTCCATCTGGGTTGGCGGCATATGAAAAGCAAACTAGTTAATTTTTAAATGACACCTTTACTCAGCCTTCCATCCATAATTGTATTCTTGAAACCTGTTTTCAATCAACAAGTGATAATTCATTTTAAGAAGAAAGAGGGAAGCCCTCATAGCTTGATCCTATAATTGCTGCTGATCATCTAGTCTTAATGTTATAGGGTTACGTAGTTGCCATTTATTAATTTCCTACGTCAATAAATTGTGCCTTTTTATTGTCTCAGAGGCATAAGTGTTTCATGGCATGCGGGAATGCATAGAATGACCACCATTAGATATCCAGATGTTAAATGTTTTGGGTTCATTAGTTGAATTAACAATCACAGTCTTCTTGGTAGAGAAATAGAATCAATTTCTTATTGGTTTTTTGTGACTTCTTTTCTTTTTGTATTCCATCATGTCTCACTTGAGGAGTTTACTCGAAAGTCTAGTTTTTTTCCTTGAGGATCTATGTAATTATAGAACGCCAAACAAATTAATGTACTCTATTTTATTTGCTTTTATCTCTGAATTAGTAATCAAATTTCCATTTAAAATGCACCGCAAAAGTTTATCCATCATTGCCTTTACTTTTCTGCAAATCTGTAAAACTAAAATTCACGATATGCTTGCAATTTAAATTATTAGTATTAGACACAGACTAAAGTAGTTAGGAATAAGGCCAAACCATAGCAAGGGTACAAATCTGACTTATTTGGCCCTATGGCTAATAATTTACATGAAGATTTTGCATAGACAGAAAATATGCTTAGTTACATCTAATGCAAAGCATAAACAGAAAATGTTTAGCATTTGTCGAATTAGCCTTTAGCTTACCTTTATCAGCCATAATATGTAAGTGGCAGAATATGTGGCTTGCGCTTGGAAATCCTCGAAGTCATTATCCGGAACAGTTGAGCAAGAGTTGAGGAGATGCAGCTTATTATCAATAAAGGAATTGAAGCTGTTGATTGTGCTGATCTTTAGCTCAGAATGGCAGGATACATCATGGAGATCGGTTGCAAATTGCTTCATCCAACACACAGAAAGGAAGCGGCGATGAAGCCAAAGTGCCTATTTGAAATGAAAGTCATAAGATAAAAACTCTTAAATGACAGGATCATTAATGGAATGCTTAAAAAAAGTCAAGCACCAACATGGAACCATTTTTTTTTCTTTTTCTTTTTCTTTTAATACGTGACTGGACCACAGAATTTCTTGTTACAAAGATACTCTTTCTTTGATTGAAGAAATGACATCATGAACAAAGGTACTACAATAAGAAAGGCTCATAATACATTAACTCATATATTAGTGGATTACATAAATACTTCTTTTCCTGGGGGAAGGGGGTTGTTATGTATCTGAAATGCTAGTATAACGTAAAACAGAGACCATGAGTATTTAGTTGATTCCTAGATAACAGCACCAAAACAATACGACAATGAGATATCATCTTCAGTGGGGGGAGAATCCACAAATGAGAGAATTGGATTTGGTTAGACAATGTGTAGTTGGTACAAATTATCAATGTTATCATGCTGCAATCTGCCAAAAAAGGTGACAGGAAGATTACAGATCCTTTTTCAGATCTATTACCAATCTTAACCCACCAATTTCAGGGTTGAGAACAATCAAAGGTTCTCCTATATGAAGTCTGCCGATTAATAATAAAAAAATTCAAAAAAATCCAGCCTTTGTGCCACTATAGTGAGTCCAAAGATATAAGTACATACCAAGGGTGCTTACTTTTAATTCAAGTTGAAGGAGTAAAAAGTGGCAGAGGGAGTCCGAAAATAACATAGGTAGACATAATGAAGAATAGGTAAAGAGAAGTGACTATGAGTATGATTTCAGATATGATAGAATGGATGAAAACAATACAAGAAGCAGAGCTGTGTTAGTTGAAGAAATCAAACTTATCAGAAACAGAAAAAAAAAAAAATCATTTGAGAAGGTTCCATAAAGTCATCACCAATAGGATTAAGGCATAGTTGAGCTTCTTTGAGTTAAGGGTGTATACCTCTCTTCCTATGTAACGCTTTATCAACGTTGCATTCCAATTGAGCTCTTACTGTCACACCAACATTGTCAGGACATTAAAAAAAAAAAAAAAAAAACTTTTATAAATAGTCAAGACATTTAAAAAGCATAGTTGCAATCTACAAATCCTAAAACAATAAGTAACAGCAGTTGTAACTAAAAGCAGTCACATAATTATGAGAATTTGCTTTTGGACGTGAAAGGATTTTACATTAATGTCTTAGTGCTTAACTAACATTGTTTTTGAATCACCTAGCCCCATTTCTATTTCGTGTATTGTGTAACACAATGCAATCACCCATAAACACTGTGCTTATTTATTAAGAAAAACGAATCAATAATGCCACTGATACCCAAAAGCTTAACCTGATAGGAAGTGGCATTATAAATTTATAATCTAAATTAAAACAGTATTTATACCTACAAACCAAGCAGACCAAAAAATTTGAACCTAATTATGGCTCCTAAGCAGCTTCTTTTTAAGTAAAAGGTTCTTTAATAAGGGAGCAACCCAAGTACGGGAAGTATACAAGCCATACACCAACACTTATGTATGAAATTACTAAGATCACTCAGCTAAAGTAAATTAGAAAAAGAATACTGTCTTGAAGCTGACATTCACTCATATAAGGATCCAAGGAATGAGAGAAGGTAGAAATGGAATACATTCATAATGATAAGAACATAAAGAGCAAACTTGCTTGTACAAATGACAAAAGAAGTGTAATGATGCATAGACGTTAAAGAATATTTTTACCTTCCATACTCAGAAACTTCAACAGAGTAACCAGGGGATGTATTTTCAAGTTTTGAGTCATTCAAAATCCAGAGCATTAGCCTCTGCAACATTGATTGCAAGTTAGATTGAGACTATGGAAATCCCAGCTCATCACAGTAAGCCTGTAAGAAATTATAAATGGCTTGCTCCAAATAAGATAATTAAAGCACATTAACACTATCTTTCTCTCCCTTGGGGTTAATGACTTTTTTTCTCTCTTAAAGAATATGGTGTTCCTGTCCAGCCTTGTGTTCTTCCCACTCTAGGAATACAAAAGCATATACAGCTACAATGGTTGAAACTATTTGTTCCACCTTAAAATTAAACTATATCGTTTTTTGTTGATTAAGAACATCTAATTTAGGGATCAATGCATTTTCAGAAAAATAAGTAGTTGTAAAACCATCAAAAGATAATTAAAAGTCCAGTTGCCCCAAGCATTGGCATGTTCTTTTAGCGACTGTAAATGGTTCTTCAAACAGTTAAGCAACAGAAAATAACCAGTTATCACAACCATATGTCATGCTGCAAACATCTGGAATTTTATAAATTAAATGAAATAAACTAATGATGACATATTGCTAACAAAATTAAGATATTCTAAAAGACTGGAAGCCTAAAAATAATAGGAATGGTGAACTCAAACCTCATCCTTCAAAGGTTGGTGTATATTTTTCCAATTTGTACAAACCCGTCCTTGTGTCAAGGAAAGTGGGAATCCCCTAGTCTATGCATGATTACCAGATTCCTCCTTTTTGGAAAATGGTTGGGCGGAGGGTAGGGTAGGGTGAGTGAGGACACAGAACTTAAATTGGAGCTTGTTCAAATTATAAGAAAACTCACTCTGCAATAATGAAAGTGTAAAGTTGTTATTTACAACTATGTATTATGTTGATTTTTATTCCGTGCCAAATTTGATTGTAATTGTATTCAATCGTTTATACCCTGTATTTAATGTGGGATTTGATCGTAAAGGTTGTGTGAGAGAGAAAGAGAGAGTGTGTGAAGACTCAAGCATTTGAAGACTGATGATTTCTCGCAGGTATGTCGCAACTTAGCTTCCCGCGAAGTAAAACATGTGCCCTGCAGATGCTGGAATGCGATGAGTCAGGCCAAGATGGAGACAGCTGTGTCTCGCGAGTATCTTGCGGGTAAGGCCTTCCCGCGAGACACCCGCGAGGCATTCTGTTCTACCAGCCTGTCCATTCTGAAGCACACTTTCTGTACCTACACTATTTATATCCATATTACCCACAAATGTTGAGGAGTACTTTTGAGAGAAAACCCTAGCCAAACACATTGAGAATTAGAGATTGTCATACCCACAATCCTCTACACACTTGCTTGTGGTATTTTCTCAACTCCTATCTCTTCATTTCCATACCATTAAAAGGTTAATAACCCAAACGCTTACCACACCCTTTGAGAGTGTAAGTGACGTTTTGGTGCTACTAGGAAGCAATTGGAAGAAGCCAAGGATGGCAGATGCAACATGGAGCTTGTTGCAGGATCCAGAGAGCTAAACAAGACACGGTTTCAAGAAGCCTTGTTGGAGTAAGAGCTTGGAAGGCTTAGGTACATCGGATAGATTAGGCTTGGAGGGTTTCTTGCTAACTCATGTATCCCAACTGATTGTCTAGTGGATCGATTTCCGCTTGGAGGACGGCGAAGAGATTTTTCGTCGAGTTCTTCGGTTTTCTCTTCGATAACACATCGGCGTGTTATCTTGTGTTTGCATTCTTCTTTCCTACTCTTTTATATTCTATTATACTGCTGTGTTGCTTAGTTTATGGATGAGAGTAGCTTGTTTATTTATCCGCTCGCATTTACACTATTCCGCACTTAGTCTTAAGTTAGTGTAAAATCTATCAAGTCGTAATTTTAATTTGAGGTCTAAACAGCTCTTGTTTTCAACACATTTTTCAAGAAAAGCAACAATTATCAGCAACGTGCAACCCTGCCCAATTTCTGGATTTCTCTAACTCATGTAGCACCTGTTCTCTTGTCATGTATGAAACAAGCCAGCAACGATGGTTCCACACACGATAGTTCATTTTTGATCTCTGCAGCACAAAAATGAAAAATAAAAATAAAGTCAACTTAAAACAGGGTTAGGTTTCTTCCTGGAGCACTCTCCCTAAACATCATAGTATGACGGATATGCCAACAAAATGTGGTGTGCTAAAGAAACATTCGCATAATGATATGGTCAAAAGTTGTAATTAAAGAAGAAAGAATATTAGTGAACTAGCAGTAGCAAGACTATAAACTAGTTCCCCTAAGGGTCATCGCATAATGCACTCCATTATATAAATAATTAGATGGTCCAACTTCTGCACGGGGAATTCCACCTTCGTATTTGGGATGCCAGTTCTTCGAAAGACCGGCTATATTAGTTAATTTAATCACGCAAAATCCTTGGAAATAAAGCTTAACAACATCAAGCTTTTCATTCAACAGCTTGAGCTCAATTTATTTCGGTCCAAAAGAAAAATAAAAATAAAACAAAAAAAGTGGGAGACAAAAGTAGGAACTACAAAAAAGGTGGTAAAATCTACAACCTCAATATTGTAATTTTTCATCCAAGAAGATTAAAAACTACTAGGATCATCTGCTGCCAGCAGTGCTAATTGTCATGGCTGACAACCAGCCACAGAGGCAGTGGCATGTAGCAGCATTTTAGGTGTGCATGGGTCAGTTTTGTTTGGCTTTGAGGCAAATCTAGAACTGAATCATAATCTAACCAGAGAAAAGAAAAAGATATTTTTTATTAGTTCTCAAGTTTTGAGAATAAAACACACTAAACCAGGGAAAACAGCATTGTGAACTCCAATCTCAAGGCTTAATACTTTCACCTCCAACAAGATAGATGCACCTGCCCATTTATAGCTAGATTTTTCAGAACATAAGAAGATACAATCCAGCTATCTCTCAGTAGCCCAGTAAACTCTCATGCATTCTATTTCTGTTCACAGGTACTGAGTCTTTTCTCGGTGAACTAGATCTAGATAGCCTGTACCATCTTAAGTAATTATGACTCAACAGAGAAGCATCCTAGTGACTATCAAATCTTGAATCGTACTCATCCAAATTGATTTTTGAAACTGAAGTTCTTGTTTGCTTTAGGTAGCGTTTATGAGAAACAAGCGAACACAGCAAATGTGAGAATGGAGTTTTTCAATAATGAAATGTAAATGTGGACCTTCATAATTTAATAGTACGGAGTTCCTGAACTGAATTTAAACCTCAGCAATTTTTTCCACCAGCTGAGATTCTTTCCCCAAAATATCTTGCAAAGCTGAACACTTTCCAGTGATTGACTTGATCACCCATCTCCTGCAAATTGACAATGTGCATAAAGCACTCTGTGTTTTTACTTAAAGCCATAACAGGCAGGTAGAAAAGTAAAAATACTAATAACCGTGTATCAAGCAAGGAGACAATTAAAGAATAAAAAGAAAGATTGGCCCCCTAAATTCTGTTCATCAAGTTGATAATATTATCCCTTCTAAATGAATTATTTGCAATACACACTAATCAAGATAGTGGGACATAAAATGATTGGCTGCCTTCGCCAATCAGTTTACCGTTTGGTGTAGGAAAGGGACATGTTGCGTGTAGCATCGGTTTCTTAAAAATATCTCCTTTTACCATTTCAAAAGCTATTAATTGATTGCACTACCAGGTCTTGGACCTCTTGGTACTGGAGCAGCCTACATCTGTTTACTGGGTCTCTTCTCCAGAATCAACAATTTGCTCTTTCATCAGTAGTCTCTTTGTGTTTGTGTCTGTGTTATCAGTCAAAAAGAGTTACTTTTCTTGATTATCAAAAAAAATCAAAAAGAGTTCCATTTCCAATTATGGCTCGGGCTCTTGTTTCTACCATCGTTGACCAGCTTGGTTCACTCATTGCTTCAGAGTTCAAGGACCGGCTTGGTTCACTTTTTGCTTCAGAGGTCACGTCCATTGTAAATGTCGAGGAAGAAGTCGAAAAGCTTAAACTCAAATTCCAAGCAATCCAGGCAAAGCTCGACGATGCAGAGGAAAGGCAAGTGAAGGAGAAAGCTGTGAAGCTTTGGTTAGAAAGGCTCAAGGACGTATCCTACGAGATGGACGACGTGCTGGATGAGTGGAACGCTGCCAAGATCAAAGCAGATATTGAGAAAGAAGAAGGAGCTGCTAAGAGGAGGAAGGTATTGTCTCTACCCAACTTGAATTCCTCAGTTTCTACTGTTTCTGAGCGTCGTGATATTGCTCTTAAGATAAAAGAAATTACTGAAAAGTTAGATAAGATTGACAGAGAGGGAGATATGTACCAGTTTGTACTGACTAGTGGCAATGAAGAAGTTGTGAGACCACCAACTGATTCCCACGTTGATGTGTCAAACATTCTAGGTCGTGATAAGGTTAAGGGTGATCTAGTGAGCTTCCTATTGGGCAGGGGTAATGAAGAAGAAAGAAGCCCTCATGTCATCTCTTTAGTGGGCATGGGCGGTGTTGGAAAAACCACTCTTGCTCAACTAGCCTACAATGATAGTAAGTTGAATTCGGCCCATTTTGAGAAAAAAGGGTGGGTTTGTGTTTCTGATCCTTTCGATAAATTTATGGTTGCCAAAGCAATCATTCAAGCTTTTGGAGGTGATGTCTCCAACATTACTCAATGGTCAAGTCTAATGGATAAAATGTGTGAAACGATTCAGGGAAGGAAGCTTTTTCTTGTCTTCGATGATGTGTGGACTGAAGACTCTATGTTGTGGGAGCCATTCAGGCTTGCCCTCCAAAATGCTGCCCAAGGCAGTAGAATTCTCGTCACTACACGAAAAAGTGAAGTTGCAGATGTTATGGGAAGTGCAAAAAGGATCAATTTGGAGGAATTGTCTGATGATGACTGCTGGTCAATTTTTAGTACGATAGCATTTTTTGGCAGGGATTCTGAGCAACGTAAGGATTTAGAAGAGATTGGTAGGAAAATATCAAATAAGTGCAAAGGCTTGCCCCTTGCTGCAAGAACTCTGGGGAGTCTCATGCGCTGCAAGAGTCAAAAGGAACAGTGGGAGATGGTTTTTTGTAGTAGATTGTGGGAATTACAAGACGTTGAAAAAGGTCTTTTTGCACCATTGTTACTGAGTTATTATGATTTGCCCTCACCACTAAGACGGTGTTTCTCATATTGTGCTGTCTTTCCAAAAGATTATGTCTTTTCTGAAGAGGATTTGGTATCTATGTGGATGGCACAAGGTTATATTAAGTCAAATGCAAACATGGAGAGAATTGTGGCAAGAGAATACTTAGAAATTTTACTCATTCGCTCTCTCTTCCAAGATTTTAGGAATTATAGATATAAAGAAAATATTATGAGGTTCAAGATGCATGATATAGTGCATGATTTGGCACAATTCATGGCAAAAAATGAATGCATCACAATCAATGGTTACAAAGAGTCCAAGCCAAATCTTCAAAATGCTCGACATTTGTATTTAGAAAGTCCACAAAATGCTCAAATTCCTGAGTCCATCTACAGCACAAAAAATCTACGCACCCTCATTTTCGTTGGTCTTAGAGCTCATAACTTGTCCAAGTTGTTCCAGCATTTTAAACGGTTACGGACATTAACTTTGAGTTATCAACGAGGGACAAAAGCAATGAAACTTCCAGATGCTATAGGAAATTTGTTACATTTAAGGTATCTCAAAATATGTTATTACTCCGAAGGAGACAGATTGCCTGAAACCATCTGTAATCTTTGCAATCTACAAATTTTGAATATTGCAATTACTTTTGAAAATGCGCTCAGGAAATTACCTCAGGGGATGAGTAAACTGATTAACTTAAAACATCTTATTTTGAATGAAGATGATATTTGGAGCCTTAGGTTTAAGTTTCCAAGAGAGATTGGGAGATTGAGTTCTCTTACAAAATTAAGTTATTTCTGTGTGGGTGGCAAGGATGATAGCCAAAGATGTGAACTCAGAGAATTAAAATATTTGAACCATCTTCAAGGAACTCTTAAAATATATGGGCTGGGGAACGTGGTAGATGTGTGTGAGGCTGAGAATGCAGAGCTCAAAAAAAAGATAGGCCTCCGTGATTTGTATCTGCGCTTTTCTGAAGAGAACGTAGAGAATCATGGAGGAAGAATGGAGACTGATGTATCAGTTCTAAATGCCTTAGAGCCACCTCCAGGCTTGGAGAACTTAGAAATTGATCGGTACCGGGGCACCACAATGTTCCCTAATTGGATGATGTCCCTAGCCAAATTGAAAAGCCTTACTCTGTCATCTGGCTTAAATTTAGAGCGTTTACCTCCTTTGGGAAAGCTTCAGTTCCTTGAATATTTACATATAGGTAAGATTCAGATCTCTGAATGTTATCTTATAGGTGCTGCCGATTTTTCATTCAAAAAGGTGGGTGTTGAATTTTTGGGAATAGAATCTGGAAACAAGAAAGACGGCGTGATCAAAATATTCCCAAATTTGAAAACTCTCGACTTTAGTAATTTGCACAAGTGGGAAGAATGGATTGGGATTGGAGGAGGACAAGAAGACGAAGATTGTATTATTATAATGCCCTGTCTTCAAAAGTTGGAAATTTACGGCTGCCCAAAGTTAAAGTCCCTGCCGGACTTCCTTTTTAAAACTTCATTGCAGGAGTTTGAGGTGCATAGCAGTCCGATTCTCTGCAAACGTTACCAAAGAGGGACAGGAGAGGACTATGCCAAGATTTCCCATATCCCAAACATCATGATTGATTTTATTGAAGTGCAAAGACGGTCAAGAAGATATTCTATGAGGTAACTTTTTCTACTTCTTCTCAGGCTCCACCTTTTATTTTGCCCAAAAAATAATAATAAATCAATTATTATTCTTATTTTCTGCCAAAATTTTCCACTGGGAAATAATTACTAACAACGTAGGTTGAAGAATTTATCAAATTCTCAATAATTTGATAAGGTTATTTCATTTACGGTTTAATGTTTATGTGGATCTTGCCCATTTTCTTCATTTCAGATGATGAAGGAAGAGTATGATGAAGAAGAGTTTGATGAAGAAGAGTCTGATGAAGAGTTTGACCAAGAAGAGGAGTCTGAGGACGAAGAAGAGGGCCAATGATCTTTGCGTTTCTAGGTTCACAAATTCTAGCTACAAGTAGAGATTTATCAATGTTGATTTGTGTGTGTGTTTGTGTCACCAAAGTTCATTCTCGACTTGATTAAGTGTTGCAGAAGTCTGATCCAATCACAGGTAATTTCTTCCAAATTATAATAAATTATTAATTAATTATCCAGCTTATCTCTCAAAAACAAGTTAATCATGACTTTGTTAGAGAAATCCATATTAGCACAGAAACGTGTGAATGCTTGTAAGTTAATCACATTTCCTAATGCTGCCAATTTCATAGGAGTGGTTCTCACAGTTCCTCTTGTAATGAGGGAGGTGAATAGAGAGGCGAACTCTCTATCCAACTGTTTTTCAAAATTTGATTCACTTCACATTTCGCCTAATGCTGCCAATTTCATAGGAGTGAAATTCTGCCGCTTCCAACTTCAATTTCAACACTTGTAGCACTTCACCTCACCAATGTGAGAGTCATCACCAACTCTAACACTAGGCGGGTGATAATTTCTTCAACTATTTTGCATGTGTGACTACAAGCAAGGTGTGGAGAAACTGTGAAGAATGCTAATAACGTGGGAGGCTGAGTTCTAATAAGGAAAGATCTTCTTTCCTTGACTTTTCTTCTCCATGATTTCAACAATTGCAACTTTTTGTAGAATAGTTTCAATTGCTTTTAGGTGGAAGCTTTTAATGCTCTGTTTTCTTGTCTCCATTGTAAGTTCTATATATAGCTTCTACAGTTATGCATGTAAGGCATCTAATAAGAAAGAAGTGATATAGCTATTTAATAAGAAGTGTAGGGAGACAGCAAATAAGTGTGAGGAAATAAGTAGTGAGTGAAATAGTGAAGAATGGTGTGTGTAGCAAAGTGTGTGTAATGTATTAAGCATCAATAAAAATTCTATTTTATTGATAACTCCTTTGTGTATTCTATTTGAGTGTGGTGAGATTTATCACAAAGTATTTGACAAAATACTTTTCTTTTGAGTGTCAAATTTATTTTGACAAAGCTTCCAGTGGCAAATCTCTACAACCAGCCCAATACAAATAACAATCCATATAATTACATGAAAACGATGAAATTTAAGATCAATAGTTACAAATAATTTGTCATGGAATTGTCCACCCACTAAAAGTCCTAACATTTATAATGGCACATTTCTGAGTAATCCATATTATATGGTGGAAGGTGATAGGACATCTATATTTCAACGATTTTCAACTTATGTAAATTCTATCCTTAAGTTTTAGGGTTTGGAATTTAGTTTGCTTATTTTCATGGTTAACCCTATGTTTGGTTGGAGGGAGGTTGCTGGAAATTCCAGCCACCTTCTGGCCACCTCCCCCTCTACTACCCGTCTACTCTCCCTCCCTCTCCCTCCATCCAAACATAGGATTAGTGTACTAATTTCAGAGATTGGATACAAAACAATGTAGATTTCTTGTTTTGTGATTCAGGACTCAGGAGTTTCCTGCCATGGAAGAAGGGTAAAAGTTGGGTGTTAGAACTAGGAGTGGAGGGGATTGGCATGGGCTGAGAAATCCCCCCCCCCCCCCCCCCCCAACCCTTTTTTTTTTTCCTGTTGGAAGTTGCCCAATTTGGAATGACATGAAATTCTTCTCTCTTCTTCTGATGCTGTTGCATTTGCTGTTTAACCCATAGTCTAACTTTTCCAACTTCAAGGGCATAGGAATGCTTTGGTCTCACTCATTTGGAACATAATGCATAATTCTCTGTTCTCATTTGGCCTCATTCAATCTAACCATCGTGCAAAAGGCTTAATGTACAAAATGTTCTGTTATAACTTCAAAGATGCTGCTAACAAGCTTAACCTGTAATCTAGTTTTTGTTTTTGTTTTATTTTATTTTATTTTATAAATATAAATAACCTGTAATCTAGTCTTCTTTATTAGTCCATCTGGGTTGGCGGCATATGAAAAGCAAACTAGTTAATTTATAAATAACACCTTTACTCAGCCTTCCATCCATAATTGTATTCTTGAAACCTGTTTTCAATCAACAAGTGATAATTCATTTTAAGAAGAAAGAGGGAAGCCCTCATAGCTTGATCCTATATTTGCTGCTGATCATCTAGTCTTAATGTTACAGGGTTACGTAGTTGCTATTTATTAATTTCCTACGTCAATAAATTGTGCCTTTTTATTGTCTCAGAGGCATAAGTGTTTCATGGCATGTGGAAATGCATAGAATGACCACCATTAGATATGAAGATGTTAAATATTTTGGGTTCATTAGTTGGATTAACAATCACAGTCTTCTTGGTAGAGAAATAGAATCAATTTCTTATTGGTTTTTTGTGACTTCTTTTCTTTTTGTATTCCATCATGTCTCACTTGAGGAGTTTACTCAAAAGTTTAGTTTTTTTCCTTGAGGATCTATGTAATTATAGAACGCCAAACAAATTAATGTACTCTATTTTATTTGCTTTTATCTCTGAATTAGTAATCAAATTTCCATTTATAATGCACCGCAAAAGTTTATCCATCATTGCCTTTACTTTTCTGCAAATCTGTAAAACTAAAATTCAAGATATGCTTGCAATTTAAATTTTTAGTTTTAGACACAGACTAAAGTAGTTAGGAATAAGGCCAAACCATAGCAAGAGTACAAATCTGATTTATTTGGGCCTATGGCTAATAATTTACGTGAAGATCTTGCATAGACAGAGAATATGCTTAGTTACATCTAATGCGAAGCATAAACAGAAAATGTTTAGCATTTGTCGAATTAGCCTTTAGCTTACCTTTATATATTTTCAACCTATTGAAAAGAAAGTTCCTTAAAACTGGGCTGTAATCTTAATTTGATTCTTTTCTTAAGAGATTAATTATGAATTGGAGCATTGTATACTTTCTTAAAAAAAAACAGAATGATATTTAGCGAAAATGGAAATTGGCTTAAATTTTTTGCTATTACAAAATCTGTAGAAGAA
This sequence comes from Quercus gilva, assembly GCA_023621385.1. NCBI lineage: Eukaryota > Viridiplantae > Streptophyta > Magnoliopsida > Fagales > Fagaceae > Quercus > Quercus gilva. The sequence continues at coordinate 50,170,382 of CM042475.1, forward strand.
AATGGGTCATGCAAATAACTGACAATTTATTTAGCACCATAATAAGGAAAACAGGAAGTTTTAGTGGCACCTTTGAAACTGTCTACAGCATTCACCTTTTCATGGTGGTTTTCATAATGGTAGTATAGCTTGCATATTGTATCACATAATGATACATGACAGTGAGGTAAGTACTTGATCAGGTTCTGGTTTTTTGTGGTGACATTATATTTAATCCCAGAGATTTAAACTTCTTATATTTTTCTTGATTTGTTGAGAACTAAAGTTGTAAGCATTATCTTAAGTGTTGTAATATTTATTTTATTATTGTGAATTATTTGGATTTGTCCCATGGTTTTTCACTCTACAATAGGGGGTTTTCACGTAAAATATGGTGTGAGTTTTCATGTTTGATTGCTTGCATGATTTTTATTTTACTAATGTCCGAATTATTCAATTTAGACAAAACGTGAACGTTTTAGAACTTCTAATGTCCCAACAATATGTTGTTTTTCTTTATTTTTCAGTTAAGATAGTTTGCAGGTGACATATATAGAACGCCATGCCTCGTTGTGATATTATGGATGTTTGACCAAAAAATAAAGAGGTAAAGATCATAAAAAAGAACTTGCTAATGAGCTGTAGCACAAATGGTACTTAATCTTCTTGTCAAAGTAAGTTCAAGAGTGATATTTTGGGTTCAAGACGCACTGTTTACATGTGTAGCTTACCATAAAAAATACCTTCTAGATTTGCAAACTATTCCTTTGCTACCAAACTTTTCTCATCTCAGATCTATCAGATGGATTGCTATCTAAAGGAATTTTGCAATCCAAAGGAATTCCTGGAAGGTTAAGGAGAATAAAAAATTAAATAATAATCCATATGAGCATTAGTAGCAAGATGATATGAATTTTCTTTTGGCATCAATAACCTAATCTATGTGTTCTCTCACTTATGATGATGGCTCTAAAATTAATTGGGTCAAGTCATCATAGGCTAAAACTGAAAATTCAATTTCTGAAATCCCACAGCTTGATCGGTTAAGTTATGTCAAGCATGAGTCAAGCTTCATTAAAGCATGATCGATCACATGGAGTCAAGCCCATAGTCAAGGTAGCGGAGCTTCCATAATTTTGAGCAGTTTTCGAGTGTCTTAAAAATAGTTGAAGTTGAATACTAATTTAGACGCTAAAAACTAAGGATTGTATTACATCAAAAATGTGTTTTAACTCAAATTTGCCACACTTACAACATTTAATAGATAATATTTATTCAACTTGATCAATTACAACAGATTTTTACTAAACACAAAAAATTTGCATGTCATCAATGATTGCTACACTAACCAACAAATTACTTGCAAAAAGGCTTCCTAGCGAAAGTTGTCTGTTGAGTAAAAGGTTGAGTATAAAATTGCGGTAAAAATGCATGCCCCTTGAGCTTTAAGGTGGTTGCCATTACACTTTGAAAAACTTTTATTTTGGTCAATTTACTCTATGAGCTTTACACGTGCCAAATTAAAACCTCAATTATTCTAGCATTAATATACTAACAAAAAACGCATGTGAAATTTAAAACACCAAAATTAATAATCTAAACCCAATGGAAAGAAGAGAGAGAAACTTAGGTCAATTTGAGAGAGAGAGAGACAATTGAACTAGAACCACTGTTGCATCCCTCCCGCCGTTGATCTCACCGTTTGTGATTGTTGTTCAATGGCATATTTGGATATGCCGTTTGATAGCCACAATTTTTATTACAGAGAAACTTGGTCTTGATAAATTGGTATGCTACCTAACTTACACCCACGTATACCTTATTTATTTGTTCACAATCCTCTCTTAATTTTTTAGTTTACTTTTAGTAATTTAGTCATTGTCAACCATGAGAAAACCAAAGTTATCAATTCTGTTTTAATGATCATTTTAGTTTGTCTATTCAAATGAAATATTGTGATATCAATTTATTTCAATATACCATTTTAGGATAATTATTAATTTTATAACATATTGTTATAATACAAAATAAATATACCGTAAGTGTTCATCACATACTCACATAGTCTACACCATTTTAAAGTATAAATTGAAAACCAAATAATATACATTTTTAATATCATCGCTAGATGAATCAATAAGAGTGGAGAAGAAAAGGAAGGTAAAAATATAAAAGAAATAAAGGTAAAAGAATTAAAGAAAAAAACGTAAAAGAATTAAAGAAACGTTTACTCCCTCACAAATTAGTCAGGCATTTCCATCTAGTCTATTAAAGAATCCCAAAGGAATGACCTTTCTGGGCACACCTTGCTTAGCATAATCTTCAGATTTCCTATTGTAAGCTTCTCTTGGAATTCAGACCAAAACTCTGGGATTTGCTAATGCACATAACAAAAATCTAAGCATCCAGCTGACAGGACAAAATGGAAATTAAAAAGACAAAAGATAATTTACCTTTATCAGCCATAATATGTAGGTGGCAGAATATGTGGCTTGCGCTTGGAAATCCTCGAAGTCATTATCCGGAATAGTTGAGCAAGAGTTGAGGAGATGCAACTCATTATCAATAAAGGAATTGAAGCTGTTAATTGTGCTGATCTTTAGCTCAGAATGGCAGGATACATCATGCAGATCGGTTGCAAATTGCTTCATCCAACACAAAGAAAGGAAGCGGCGATGAAGCCAAAGCGCCTATTTGAAATGAAAGTCATAAGATAAAAACTCTTAAATGATAGGATCATTAATGGAATGCTTAAAAAAAGTCAAGCACCAGCACGGAACCACTTTTTTTTTTCCTTTTTCTTTTTCTTTTAATATGTGACCGGACCACAGAATTTCTTGTTACAAAGATAGACTCTATTTCTTTGATTGAAGAAATGACATCATGAACAAAGGTACTAAAATAAGAAAGGCTCATAATACATTAACTCATATATTAGTGGACTACATAAATACTTCTTTTCCTGGGGGTAGGGGGTTGTTATATATCTGAAATGCTAGTACAATGTAAAACAGAGACCATGAGTATTTAGTTGATTCCTGGATAACAGCACCAAAACAATGCGACAATGAGATATCATCTTCAGTGGGGGGAGAATCCACAAATGAGAGAATTGGATTTGGTTAGACAATGTGTAGTTGGTACAAATTATCAATGTTATCATGCTGCAATCTGCCAAAAAAGGTGACAGGAAGATTACAGATCCTTTTTCAGATCTATTACCAATCTTAACCCACCAATTTCAGGGTTGAGAACAATCAAAGGTTCTCCTATTTGAAGTCTGCCGATTAATAATAAAAAAACTCAAAAAAATCCAGCCTTTGTGCCCCTATAGTGAGTCCAAAGATAAAAGTACATACCAAGGGTGCTTACTTTTAATTCAGGTTGAAGGAGTGTAAAGAGGCAGAGGGATTCCGAAAATAACATAGGTAGACATAATGAAGAATAGGTAAAGAGAAGTGACTATGAGTATGATTTCAGATATGATAGAATGGATGAAAACAATACAAGAAGCAGAGCTGTGTTAGTTGAAGAAATCAAACTTATCAGAAAAAGAAAAAAAAAAATCATTTGAGAAGGTTCCATAAAGTCATCACCAATAGGATTAAGGCATAGTTGAGCTTCTTTGAGTTAAGGGTGTATACCTCTCTTCCTATGTAACGCTTTATCAACGTTGCATTCCAATTGAGCTCTTCCTGTCACACCAACATTGTCAGGACATTAAAAAAAAACTTTTATAAATAGTCAAGACATTTAAAAAGCATAGTTGCAATCTACAAATCCTAAAACAATAAGTAACAGCAGTTGTAACTAAAAGCAGTCACATAATTATGAGAATTTGCTTTTGGGCGTGAAAGGATTTTACATTAGTGTCTTAGTGCTTAACTAACATTGTCTTTGAATCACCCAGCCCCATTTCTATTTCGTGTATTGTGTAACACATGCAATCACCCATAAACACTGTGCTTATTTATTAAGAAAAATGAATCAATAATGCCCCTGATACCCAAAAGCTTAACCTGATAGGAAGTGGCATTATAAATTTATAATCTAAATTAAATCAGTAATTATACCTACAAACCAAGCAGACCAAAAAATTTGAACCTAATTATGACTCCAAAGCAGCTTCTTTTTAAGTAAAAGGTTCTTTAATGAGGGAGCAACCCAAGTACAGGAAGTATACAAGACATACACCAACAGTTTATGAATGAAATCACTAAGATCACTCAGCTAAAGTAAATTAGAAAAAGAATACTGTCTTGAAGCTGACATTCACTCATAAGGATCCAAGGAATGAGAGAAGGGAGAAATGGAATACATTCATAATGATAAGAACATAAAGAGCAAACTTGCTTGTACAAATGAAAAAAAAAAGTGTAATGATGCATAGACGTTAAAGAATATTTTTACCTTCCATACTTCAGAAACTTCAACAGAGTAACCAGGGGATGTATTTTCAAGTTTTGAGTCATTCAAAATCCAGAGCATTAGCCTCTGCAACATTGATTGCAAGTTAGATTGAGACTATGGAAATCCCAGCTAATCACAGTAAGCCTGTAAGAAATTATAAATGCCTTGATCCAAATAAGATAATTAAAGCACATTAACACTATCTTTCTCTCCCTTGGGTTTAATTACTTTTTTTCTCTCTTAAAGAATATGGTGTTCCAGTCCAGCCTTGTGTTCTTCCCACTCTAGGAATACAAAAGCATATACAGCTACAATGGTTGAAACTATTTCTTCCACCTTAAAATTAAACTATATCGTTTTTTGTTCATTAAGAACATCTAATTTAGGGATCAATGCATTTTCAGAAAAATAAGTAGTTGTAAAACCATCAAAAGATAATTAAAAGTCCAGTTGCCCCAAGCATTGGCATGTTCTTTTAGCGACTGTAAATGGTTCTTCAAACAGTTAAGCAACAGAAAATAACCAGTTATCACAACCATATGTCATGCTGCAAACATCTAGAATTTTATAAATTAAATGAAATAAACTAATGATGACATATTGCTAGCAAAGTTAAGATATTCTGAAAGACTGGAAGCCTAGAAATAATAGGGATGGTGAACTCAAACCTCATCCTTCAAAGGTTGGTCTATGCATGATTACCAGATTCCTCCTTTTTGGAAAAAGGTTGGGCGGAGGGTAGGGTAGGGTGAGTGAGGACACAGAACTTAAATTGGAGCTGGTTCAAATTAATAAGAAAACTCACTCTGCGATAATGAAAGCAACAATTATCAGCAACGTGCAACCCTGCCCAATTTCTGGATTTCTCTAACTCATGTAGCACCTGTTCTCTTGTCATGTATGAAACAAGCCAGCAACGATAGTTCCATGCACGATAGTTCATTTTTGATCTCTGCACCACAAAAATTAAAAATAAAAATAAAGTCAACTTAAAACAGTGTTAGGTTTCTTCTGGAACACTCTCCCTAAACATCATGGTATGATGGATATGCCAACAAAATGTGGTGTGCTAAATGTCAATAGTTAAGCCACCAATATTTATGGACAATTGCAGAAGCTAAAGAAACATTTGCATAATGATATGGTCAAAAGTTGTAATTAAAGAAGAAAGAATATTAGTGAACTAGCAGTAGCAAGAATATAAACTAGTTCCCCTAAGGGTCATCGCATATTGCACTCCATTATATGAATAATTATATGGTCCAACTTCTGCACAGGGAATTCCACCTTCGTGTTTGGGATGCCAGTTCTTCAAGAGACAGGTTATATTAGTTTAATTTAATCATGCAAAATCCTAGGAAATAAAGCTTAACAACATCAAGCTTCATTCAACAGCTTGAGCTCAATTTATTTCGGTCCAAAAGAAAAATAAAAATAAAACAAAAAAGGTGGGAGAGAAAAGGAGGAACTACATTTTCATCTCATTTTCTGTAAAATCAAATACAACCTCAATACTGTAATTTGTCATCCAAGAAGATTAAAAACTACTAGGATCATCTGCTGCCAGCAGTGCTAATTGTCATGGCTGACAACCAGCCACAGAGGCAGTGGCAAGTAGCAGCATGTTAGGTGTGCATGGGTCAGTTTTGTTTGGCTTTGAGGCAAATCTAGAACCGAATCATAACCAAACCAGAGAAAAGAAAAAGCTATTTTTTATTTAGTTCTCAAGTTTTGAGAATAAAACACACTAAACCAGGGAAAACAGCATTGTGAACTCCAATCTCAAGGCTTAATAGTTTCACCTCCAACAAGATAGATGCACCTGCCCATTTGTAGCTAGATTTTTCAGAACATAAGAAGATACAATCCAGCTATATTTTAGTAGCCAAGTAAACGCTCATGCATTCTATTTCTGTTCAGGGGTATTGAGTCTTTTCTTGGTGAACTAGATCTAGATAGCCTGTACCATCTTAAGTAATTATAACTCAAAAGAGAAGCATACTAGTGACTATCAAATCTTGAATCGTACTCATCCAAATTGATTTTTGAAACTGAAGTTCTTGTTTGCTTTAGGTAGTGTTTAAGAGAAACAAGCGAACGCAGCAAATGTGAGAATGGAGTTTTTCAATAATGAAATGTGAATGTGGACCTTCATAATTTAATAGTACGGAGTTCCTGAACTGAATTTAAACCTCAGCTATTTTTTCCACCAGCTTAGATTCTTTCCCCAAAATCTCTTGAAGAGCTGAACACTTTCCAGTGATTGACTTGATCACCCATCTCCTGCAAATTGACAATGTGCATAAGAATTAAGAACTCTGTGTTATTACTTAAGGCCATAACAGACAGGCAGAAAAGAAAAAATACTACTAGAAAGGAATGTGAACAAAACTAAAAATTTTGACCAGGTGAAAAATCATATAAATAAACACAAAATCCTGCGTATCAAGCAAGGAGACAATTAAAGAACAAAAAGAAAGACTGGCCCCTAAGTTCTGCTCATCAAGTTGATAATGTTATCCCTTAAGGCAAAACTAACCAATGGGAATAATATGTGAATATTGTGCTTTGTAGATATGATACAAAACAATCAAAAACTATTTTACCTATGACTCCACGCCTGATCACTTTTGGGTGAACATGAAAGAACAAGAGCTGACAACAGAAGTTCACCCATATACATTGAGAGTTGCTGCTTCTTAGACACAACTAGCTTCCTGCATTATGCATAAGACATCGCAATAGGCATGAGGATCAATAATGGAAGCAATACAAAAGTAATTCAATGAATTTAAATACAACACAAATACACTTCAAAGTTATGCAAGAGCAGAGAGGGGTCTGAAGTCAGTCAGTTTATTGTAGAAAAGCCCATGCTTGAAACTTGGGTTCTATTCAATATAATGCATGAACCCCTCGATGGAGTAGATATCTCGTCTAAACAGGAAGTGTGTGCAAAACACTCCTAGAGAATTACATTTTAAAAAAGAGAATTTGTAAAACTTACTATTGAATTCGTATAACTAATTCCACAACTGGAGATAGTGAGGGATTTTGTATGGGGTGGCACTGGAGAGGGACATAATTTTCATTTGGTGGGATTTGGGGATTCGGAAACTTCTAGCAGTCAACCAAGATTTACTTACGAAATGGTTATGGCATTGTGTGCAGGAAAGGGGCATGTTGTGAGGGGTCCATATGGGGTGTGTCAATTTGATTCGGGAAGTGGTACTTGAATACGGTTTTGGTGTGGTGATGGGATATTCAAATGGACAAATCTGTTCAAATCGAATCGTCACTAGATCAGTGCATGATTTGGAGGTGAAATCTTTGAAACTCTTTCTAAATGAATTACATGCAATACACACTAATCAAGACAGTGAAGACATAAAATGATTGGCTGCCTTCCCCGAAGCATGGATTCTAAGTTAAAAACCTACTACAATCTCACAAGCTAAGCCTAGGCCCTATAGTGGATCACCTCATGCTACATTGCACACTTGCTTATTTGGGGTTGCTAAATTATTGATAAGTGGGGCCCATTTTTAACCTCTTTAAATGTGAGGTACAGTAGAGAGTAGAGACGCTGACACCATGATAAATTACTGATTCTATCAAAATCTTAAATAAGAAAACTGAATTTTAATAAGAGACCTTGAGTTCCAGGCAGTGCCGAAATCGGAGCTGAGCAACAAGAGAGCCTTACTATGCTTCATCACTTCACTGTCCAATCCATCATTGCCGAGTCTCTTGTAATCTTCCATTGCCGCAATAAACGCACGCTTGGCCGCATTGTACAATGGCAGAACAGCCTGGGTCGAGACGCCCAGCTTGTGATCTCTGCACCAAAACGTTTTACCATCCGAAATCGCAGCATCGCCTGTTGAGTCTTCAGCCAGCGTCGCGAATTGGGTCGGGTGTACAAATCCAACTTCATCACTGTAAGACTCCAAAAATGAAATACGAAGTAAAATTTTCAATATTTTGCTATAAAGGAAAAAAATATATATATGAGAGGTATATGAGGTTTACATGAGAGGGTCCGATTCGAGGATGTTTTGGAATTGGAGCAATAGATCCATGGAATTTGTTATTTTGAAATTCAATCTGGTGAGAGAGTTTTCTGTTTCTGTTTGGTTGCGGAGAAAGTACGTCAGGAAAAGTGCGGGGGAATGCCCAATTTTTTTTTTTTTTTTTTGTGAAGAGGAGAATGCCTAATTCAATATATCGTCTGGACTCTGGAGTGGCCACCATAATATAAGAGTTTTTCTTTTTCTTTTTCTTTTTCTTTTTCTTTTTTAAATAAAAAAAAAATTTAAGGATAATTCTTAATTTAAGAACTCTGATTCAAACATTAGTTAAAAACACAAAATGGGATTAAGCAAGACAAAGCTTTTTGTACCGTGGAAAGAATTTGACCTGTAAAAAAATCTCAAATACTCAAGCCTATCAATTGGAAATTAATTTATAATATATAATCCTATATGCATAAACAAAAACAAAAAAAACAAAAAACAAAAAAAAAACCAGTTTAATATAAAAGTGTCAGTTTGAAAATGCTGAAATTGAAAACTTTTTGCTAAAATTACTGTAAGTAAATTTAAAAATTAACTGAAATAGTATAAGAGTCCAAATCTTCTATCCCATTTTTCCAACTACACTCTGTACTCTACTAATAAAAACTTGTCACATGTTCACTTGATAAATTAAATACTACCATTAATTAATAATGGTAATATTTATAAGTCAATAATGGTAATATTTAATTAATTAGGTGAACATGTGGTAAGTTTTTATTGGTGGAATATAAAGTGGAGTAGAAAAAGTGGAATAGAAGATTTGGACTCACAGTACAATGGGACCCATGAATAGTACCAAAAAGTGTAATAGTACTCATAAATAGTAGCAAAAATAAACTAAATAGTAAAAAGAACGATCCAATATAAGCTTATCCCAAACGTAACCTAAGCTTTCAGAAAAATTCAGCGAAAATCCCCCCCCCCCCCCCACCAACACATGTATTATATTTTTTTTATGAAGTTTTGTGTATTTGTTGTTTTCTTTCACCAACTTCAAACATGAAATTGTTGTTCACTAGGCCTTTGCAAACAATCTTGCTGAAACACCAAACCCAAAGATCAAACCAAGCAAAAATGAAATTGTTCTTGATTTTCAATGGCCATTACTTAAATGTGTTTTGTTGAGAATTCAGAAGATATAAGGTATTTGGGAATGCTGCTTTTGTCTTTAGTGATCTTAACAGCCTATAATCAAACTGTGATCCTATTCCACCAACCAATAAGTTTTTTGACCACTATGTGGTGTTTAGACAAAAGTAATTACATAAGTTTCATGGTAGAAGACACCCAATTTCCCTTCTTATAAGGGTGTTTAGATAAATCCAATTATGTCATCTCTAATGCATTCCAACACAACACACAACAATACCAAAGAAAATTATTGCTGAAAGCTTAAATAGCTTTCCATCAACTAAAATCTGGACACACCCACTAATGTGTATGGCCAGTTTCAGGCTACCTTGGTAAGATTAAACCATTAGAGCAATAGCCATATCTCTCTCAAGCATTTAATCAAACAGCTCTATAGCATACTCAATAGCAATAGCTAGCGAATAGTACATGGCAATAATAATAAAAAATGTGAGGAAAAAATAGAGAGAGACTCATAAACAATACCTAGTCCTAGTCATGGCTTTTTTATCAGAAACAATACCTAGGCATGTCACATGTGAATAAATACGCTACCGAAGCTAGAAAATAAACTTTTTTGCTACAAGACTCACGTGAGACTCGCAAATAATGGAAAATTTTAAGCAAAATGCCAATTTTAATCGGAACCCAAATGCACACTTAATTTCATGTAATTCCTAGAAGCTCTAATTCAGGCTTAAACCAAGTGCACCCAAGTGGTTCCACTCAACCGTAAACCATTCATACCTTGTTGAAATGACTTGCATGTGGTAAGCATGGCGCGAGCATTTATCCCAAACTATGATATAACTTTCCATGAAATTCATAGTTACGTGACTTAGAAGTTCTAGCTAAATCCAAGCTAAAAGCTCCAATATTTCTATTATTGCTAATTTACTATGCACATATCCCTGCACAATTTTTTTACTTTATTATTATTTTTGACGTTCATATTTCGTTAACAACCATGTTTTCAATATTCATATTTCTCCAACTATTTATCTTTATTTTTAATATATATTATGAGCTCTAATAATTTTATTTTTTTATTTATAAAATTATTAATTAAATTACTTATAAAGTCAGTAGGATTTCAATCCTAGTGAATCCAAAAGTCAATAACTAAAATTCTTTTTTATTCTCTATTTGGTCCAATTGTAGATTCTAATTATTAAGCTTGATCAAACAAAAAAAAAAAAATGCAAATATTAGAGTGTTTTTGCGTGGAGTGGCTTGCATGATACACCATTTTCACAATTCTATTTTATTTTGCCTCCTTTCATAAAAAAAAAAATATATATATATATATATATCCCTTCAAAATAAAGTCTCTTTTACTAAGGTTCCCTTTATAAGAGCCTTTTTGTTGTGTGTCTTCAATCGTTAAACTATATAAACTGCATCACAATGATTTACTAGGAAAAAGTTCAAGACTCCTTCACCATAGTCTTTTCCCTTTTTCATTGTTTTTAATTTTTATTTTTATTTTTTATTTTTTTGGTTAATTGCATTCTTTAGCACAATATGAGTTTTCATTGTTGTTTTCATGTGTTTTACAACACCCACAAAGGTGCTAAAATAAGGTTTGAAATACATCGAACTTATAATAAAATATATATATCTTTTTTTTTAGGGTGAAATATGCCACATTCTCACTAAAAGTCAAGGAAATTGAATTACAACAAAGAGGACATGTAGATTACAGAAAACCCACTAACACTTTGACCTATCAACTAGTAAGTGGAGTTGTAGCATTGGGGGTTTTATTCTATTCCAGAATTGAGTTGTCTTAGAATCTCTAGCCAGCTTCACCAACTCATGTGCCACTCTATTGTAATCCCTTTTCATGTGCTTAACCTTCCAGCTATCAACAGAACTAAGCAAATCAAGGATCCCTTGGATAATTGGCCTTAGATCTCCATGGAGGGAGTTAGATGAAAGGGCTTGAACAACCAAGAGAGAGTCAAATTCTAGTATAACCTGTGTGAGCATCATTTGGCGGGCTAAAAGCATTCCTTTTTCAGGAGCCAAAGCTTCAATGACCTCCACTCCATACATAGCAGACAGCAACTTGGCACTTGCTGCCACCACCATACCTCTGCAGTCTCTAATTACCACCCCCACACTCGAGGGCCTACCATCTTTAGAAGTGGCCCCATCAACATTTATTTTATATATCCCAGGAGGTGGTGGTGCCCAACCAACCTCAAGAGGTTGCTACCTAAGGAGATTAATAGTTACCGCCACTTTATAGTCACATTGAAAACGTCATGCAAGACTCCAAATTTAGGATGATGGGAGGCCTTGAGACTCATGAACCACTTGGTTTCGGTTGTACCAGATCGACCAACCAATGACAAACAAAGTTTCCAAGTCATGGCTAGTACTAGATTCCAGAATTTGCAATGCAACATCCACTAAGTCATGTGTTCCAGCCAACATGTTTATTGGGCAAGACTGCCAATTCCACCATACATCACATATTTTTCCACAATTTGAGCAGTGCATGCTTTGTACTTTCTATAGCTTTCTCATAGAGAGGGCATTTTGCATCAACCTCAATTCCCCTTCTTTCCATGTTTAGGTGTGTTGGCAGCCCATTCACACAGGCTTTCCAGGCAAAGATTCTTACCTTGGCTAGAAGCTTAAGGTGCCACATCTTCCTTCAAAGTGGGGCTCTATAGTCTCCAGTTGAACACTCTCCTAAGCTAGGTTCTTCAACCAACGGCAAGGCCACATAGTAGGCACTCTTTACAGTGAATACACCTTTTTTGTTCGCCACCCAGATAATACTATCATCTAGCAGATTATAACTCAAGGGTATATTGAGGATAGTTTCTGCCTCATCAGGATAAAATAGTGCTCTAACTCTATTACTCCTCCACCATCTAGTGTTGGCACTCTTTACAGTGAATACACCTTTTTTGTTCGCCACCCAGATAATACTATCATCTAGAAGATTATAACTTAAGGGTATATTAAGGATAGTCTCTGCCTCATCAGGATAAAATAGTGCTCTAACTATGTCAATCCTCCACCATCTAGTGTTCTCGTCGATAAGAGATGAGACCATTGGAAAGTCATCAATGTCTTGTGGGGGAGAGCAGACCTTATAGGTGGTTGGGGTGGGGAGCCACTTGTCCTCCCATATGTGAATCATCTTCCCATTTCCTACCCTCCATCTAGTGCCCTTCCTTTTAACTTCCAAACTGTTATAGATACTTTGCCAAGCATAAGAGGGATTACATCACATTTTCACTCCAAGGACATCACCAATGGGGTAATATTTAGCTTTGTAGATTCGAGCCACTAGGGAGCTTGGGTTAGTTAATAGACGCCAACCTTACTTTGCTAGCATGGCTAAGTTAAAGGCTTGAAGATTGCGGAATCCCATGTCTTCATGGAATTTGGATTTGCACATTTTCTTCCACCCTACCCAAGATATCTTTGCCTCTTGATCCCTTTAACCCCACCAGAAATTCCTCATCATCCTTTCCAACTCATCACATAGGCCCTTTGGGAGCAAAAAACAACTCATGGTATACGTCAGGATTGCTTGTGCCATTGTCTTAATTAGGATTTCCTTACCACCCATTGATAACATTTTCTCCTTCCAACCTGAGAGTTTTTTCTCCACCTTCTCTTTTATTTCCGCAAAGACTTGGTTCTTTGATCTCCCAATTATAGACGGGAGACCAAGGTATTTGTTGTGCCTTGAGTCCTGCATAGGGCCGAGAATGTCTAAGACCTCATTTCTTATGTCAAGTGCTGTGTTTTGGCTGAAGAACATTGAAGATTTATCTGCGTTAATCTTCTACCCAAAGGCCATTTTATAGTGCTCCAAAATTTCTACTAACTTGTAGCACTCCTACCTATCTGCCTTACAGAACAATAGACTATCATCTGCAAAGAAGAGGTGGGTGACTTTAGGACATCCTCTGCAAATGGAGATATCATTAAGCCTCTGGTTGGTGTTTGTATCCATAATAAGAGCTAAAAAAGCCTCTATGCACAACAGGAAAAGATAGGAAGACAGTGGTCTTTTTGTCTTAGCCCTCTGTTAATGGTCATTTTCGCGACAAATTTTATGGTCCGACGAAACGACTAGGCCCAATTTCTTAGCGGGTCAAACTAATGTATTTTTGTCAATATATTTAGCTCTGTTGCATGGTCCAAGCCCATGCGAATCGTTAGGGAATTGAGTAGGAATGGTTTTGGCAGGTGTGGGCTAGTTCCCATTGGACGTTTTACATAGGCCCAGCCTGTACGTGCTGTGAAGTGGGCTATGGACGCTAGGGGCATCTAAGGCCCATGAAGGAGGTCCAATGCCAGAAATTTCCACCCCAGATTTGACTCCATGCTCTGTGTGACTGTGCCTCTAATTTTCAGTCCAACTCCATTTTCCCACACCAAGCAGCTGACTCTAAGAAAAAGCTGGACAGTCTAGCCCACTTAGCCACCCAAATGTAGTCTTCCAAGGCCAACAGAGACCAGAGGCAGCAGCTGTAAAGAGGAAGCAACTTTATTTCCATAATCATGCAAAAAGCAACCAAACCTTTCCCTAAGCATAAAAACATAATACGCTAAGTCATAGAAATAACATCTGAAAGGTCCAAGGCCTTCCTCCCACCTAAAAACTGGTCACAAGCATCCCTTGGAGCTTGATATAAATATGCATCACCAGCCCACAAGAAGAGGAACGTTTTTCCCTACAAAAAAACCCAAAACTTTGACACAAAAAGCCCAGTCAGCTACCTAGTGTATGGGACAATTTGAAGGCCTAGGGGTGAAAATATTGATATAGGGGAACTCTCCCTCTCTTGCTTGGGACCTCCTTCGATTTCCTCCTCTGTGTGACTACGTGCTGAAATATCTGACTCATGAAATATATAATTTCTGCACTTTCTTGTGTTTTCATTTTTATGTTGTTTTCTCTTTCCATAAAGCACCATTAGCCTTTGTGTACCTCACATCGCGAATTTTGGGCTTGGCTCTCCAAGTAACTGACGAATTTAACGAACCCAAGGGGAGTTTTGGGCTTATTTATGCGATCTCGGCCCTTGTCGCAAAACGTCCCCGACATTTTGGCGACTCCGCTGGGGAGTCAAGCAGCTAAGGAAGGAGAAACCATGCCTCCATTGCTCCATCTCAAGGGGCAGCCGCTGACGCTTCCTCTTTGAGGGAAGTACGTCTTGAGCAGGAGGTTGAACAAGCCCCTCAGCAAATGAAGGAACTATTTGAAATGATGCGAGGCATGCAACGGAACCAGGATAACCTTGCGCAGGCTATCCAGCGCATTGAAGAATCCAACAAGGCTCGCGACAAGGAAAATCCACGGCGAGAGGAGCCCACGCTCGAAAAGGGTCAAAATGAAAAGGTGGCAGATAATAGCGAAAAGACGAGGCAGGACAAAGCCAGTGACACCCTTGATGCTAATAATGTTTCTCAGTATGTCACACTTGCCGACGTAGCAAAGCTCATCGAGAGGGAGCAAGCGAAAATCTCCAAAGTGCCAAGGCAATTCGTTCACCAGCCTCCTTACCCGTCTGAGCTATTGCACAAACCATATCCCCGAAATTATGAAGTTCCCACATTTTCACTCTATGATGGACGACGAGGAAACGCTCTTGAGCATGTAAGCAAGTTCATAAATACTATGGGCCCATACGCTAGTGATTCGGAGTTATGCCTTCGCGAGTTTTCCAAGTCGCTTTCTGACAAGGCTTATTCATGGTACATCACAATCCCAGCCGGATCGATTGAGTCATGGGAGGACATGGTGGAGTGTTTCTGCGGGAAGTATTACCAAGAGCAAGAGGAGGTTACACTGATTGGGTTGCACAACACTAAGCAAAGGACCGACGAAGATTTACTCGATTACATACGGCGATTTCGAGATAAAGCCCTTGAATGCCATATGAAGTACGAGGAGCATGAATTGGTTGAAATTTGCATTGATAATATGTTTTCTGAGTATAAAATTCACCTTGAGAATTTGGAGATCAAGCAATTTCCTCCGCTACTCCAAAAGGCCCGCAAAACCGCAGCATCTTGGAAGACGAATGAGAGAACTTGGAAGACGAGTGAGAGAACTTGGAAGACGAGCGAGCGGTCAAAGACTGATAAGAGGAATGCTCCCCAAGCACTCTTGGTGGCTACCAATGAGCCCGCTAGCAAGAAACGCGAGAAAGGCAAGGCAGTTGAAGAATATCCACCCATATCTTGCACATCAGAAGAATTGAGTGTCATCCTTGATCGGTGGATCGCAGATGGAGTGGTAAAGCTGTACAAGATCGATAGAGAGCCAACCGAGAAGGACAAGAAACATTCACGTTTCTGCCGTTACCATAGGTATGTTCATCACCCAACTGTGGAATGCCGCTACATACGAAGGATGTTTCATGAGAAATTGGCAAACGGCACTCTCGAAGTAGGCCGTGGCACTCAAGGTGTACAAAGGAATCCTTTGCCTCAGCATGACAAGGGAAAGGGGATAGTCGCTGTGATCATACATGCTGGCGACAAAGAAGAAGATCCCATGATATCTGCCACACTCACTCCAGCCACTATTAAAACATTACAAAGAAGTCCCGCGTTTCGTTCGCTGTTCAACCAATTGGGATTGACCCCCGAGGCTAGAACGGCAGCAACGGAAGCTATAGTCGGCATTGCGTCTTCATCTGGATCCCATTGTTTTACTAGAGACGACCAACGCGGTCACCTTTACCTATGAAGACATGGAAGTCCAATACCCCGATCACAAGAGGCCATTATACATCCCAGCAATGATAAATGAAGTTTATGTGAGGAGAGCCCTTGTGGACACCGGCTCATCCCTCAATATTCTTCCATTAAGTACTCTTGTCGCAGCAGGCATTTCCCGAAAAAAAATACAAGGATTGCCAATGGAGGTTACCGGATTTGGGGGAGGATGCGAGCATACCATTGGACATATTCAGTTAATACTAAAGGTCGGACCACTCGTGGGGCTCACCAGGTTCCATGTTCTCGATTCTTCTGTGTCCTACCATGCGTTATTAGGAAGGCCATGGCTGCACAAACACAAGCTCATATCGTCTACTTACCATCAGTGCGTAAAGGGACGCTCAAATGGAAAACCGATTCGCATCCCAGCCAATCCTACTCCTTTCGACCAGTCAAAGGCTCACTATCTAGAAGCGGCCTTTTATGATCAATTGACCATAAATGGAGGGGACGCAATTGCGAAGCCCGTGGGCACCCCTTTGCCTGGTTGGGAGGATGTTAAAGGGGGGTCTGAAGTGGACTTACGAGATCTCCTTGAAAGGAAGAAGAAACGCAAAGAGCGAAAAGAGACGACCCATGATGCTCCAAGATGTGAGAAGTTTCAACTGCCTGATAGGCGCACTGTTTATCGCTTGTGAAGGCACGCGGGGCCTGCATGCGCCAAGCAAGAAGGCCCCGGACTGACAGAGGGGGGTTGTCTTACCTCCTGCTGCTTGTTAGAAGAAACATTTGATCCGACTAAAAAAGAAGTGGTATCGCAAGAAGTGTTGACCCCGCCTAAGCTGTCGCCAGACAATGAGGAACTTGAAATAATCAATTTGAGCGATGATCATAATGTGGAGCTGCCTATCTCCATCAATCCCTTACTCACGCCACCAGAGAAAAAAGAATTAGTGTCTTTGCTTAAAGAGTATCGTGATGTGTTCGCATGGCAATACGAAGAAATGCCTGGTCTAGATCCCGGAATGGTGGCTCATGCTTTTAGTATTGAACCAGGGGCTAAACCAGTGGTGCAGCCAAGGAGGATTTTCCATCCCGACGTCGAAGCTCAAATTGTTTAAGAAGTTAAGAAGTTGTTAGCAGTGGGGTTTATCAAGCTTATTAAACACCCACAGTGGCTCTCAAACATAGTTCCCGTGAAGAAAAAGAACGGAAAGATAAGATGTTGTGTCGACTTTCGAGACCTGAACAAGGTCTGTCCAAAGGACGAGTTTCCTCTCCCCAATATGGACCTACTTATTGACTCAGCTGTGGGTCATGAGATGTTCTCCTTTATGGATGGTTTTAGTGGATACAATCAAATCAAAATGGCACCAAGAGACGCAACAAAGACCGCATTCCGTACTCCTATCAGAAATTTCTACTATACCGTGATGCCATTTGGGCTTAAGAATGCAGGTGCCACGTATCAAAGAGCTATGACCGCTATCTTCCACGACATGATGCATTGGGAACTTGAGGACTACGTCGATGATATAGTTGTAAAGTCTAAAACTAGAGAGAGTCATACGAGAACCCTCAGAAAAGTCTTTGAGAGGTGTCGTCGTTACAAACTGCGCATGAATCCTTTGAAGTGAGCATTTGGGGTGACAGTTGGAAAATTTCTAGGATTCCTTGTTCATTAAAAGGGAATCGATGTGGACCCTTTGAAAGTGAAAGCCATAGTCACAATGAAACCCCCAACATCAGTCAAAGAGTTGAAGTCCTTCATAGGAAAGCTCTCTTACATTCGGAGATTCATACCAGGTTTAGCGGCAACGATCGCCCCATTCACCTCATTACTGAAGAAAGGTGTGAAATTTCAATGGAGCAATGAACATCAGTTAGCTTTTCGCAAATTGCAAGAGACGATGACCGGCCTACCCACTGTTAAGTCACCAACGCCAAGTGTACCACTGCGGCTGTATCTTGCCTCAAATGACAAGGTTGTTGGGGCTCTAATCGCGCAAGAAGGTGAAGATGGTACCGAGTAGCCCATATACTACGTGAATAGAGCCCTTAGAGACGCAGAAACGCGTTACCCAAGAGCTGAACGCACTTGTCTATCCTTGATATATGCGGCGCAAAAACTGCGACATTATCTCTTAGCCCACACAGTGCACTTAATGACGAAGTCCAATCCGATAAGGACACTCTTGCAAAGGCCTGTTCTCTCGGGTAGGCTGGCACAATGGCTGCTTCAACTTTCCGAATATGATATAGTGTCTGTCATGCCAAGGGCAGTTAAAGGTCAGGCAATAGCGGAGCTTCTAGCCCAATTCCCCGGAGAAGACCTCTCACAAATCACGGATGAAGTGCCTGGAGAAGTCGCAGAGGTGGTATGCCTAGAAGAGAATAAATGTCTGTGGGAGATGACATTTGACGGATCTTCTATTTCCACCGGCGGGGGAGCTGGTATTGTCCTAGCTAATGGAGAAAACGAAGTCATATCCATGTCTTTCAAGTTAGACTTTCTTTGCTCTAATAATGCGGCAAAATATGAAGCATATCTTACCGGCCTAGCGATAGCACGAGAAATAAGAATTAAGAGGCTCAAGGTGCGGGGAGACTCGAATCTTGTGGTAAGTCAAGCGAGAGGTGATTTCTCTCTAAAAGAGCCCTCGCTGGCCCCTTATCGAGCAATGGCTCAGAGGTTGGAAGATCACTTTGACGAGTTGACCATAGAACACGCGCAAAGATCGGACAACCGCCATGCCGATGCCTTAGCCACGCTTGGGTCCAAAATCATGTTCGAAGGGGAAAGCACCAAAGTTACCATCCTCAAAAGAAACGTCCCCATCACACTACTCTTGCAAGAGGAGTTTAAAAATGGGACCACAGGAACTGAAGACTGGCGGACACCTTTGAGAGATGCGTTATTGGAACAGGGAATAGAACTTGATGTCAAACAGCTTCGAGACTATACACTTGTTGCTGGCGAGCTTTATCGGAGGCTACCTGGAGGAGTGTTAGCAAGGTGTGTAAATTTAGAAGAAGCAGCGAAGAGGTTGACCGAAGTCCATGAGAGGACCTGCTGCGCCGAGAACGAAATCCCTCTCTATCGACGCCTTCAACGCTTGGGTTATTTTTGGCCTGATATGAAAGCCCAAGCAAGCAAAGCGCAAAGCCATTGCTCAACATGCCAACATGTGTTCGACAAGGCAGAATCATATGCTATCTTCCAGACGACTGGACTGATTGGAGAACACCATTTCTGGAATTCATCTTGGAAGGAGTCCTACCTACTGACAGGCAGGAGGCTTATTACCTCAAGAAGCTAGCCAGGCGCTACTTTGCTGAAGGAGGAATTTTGTTTCGTAAAGGATACAACGGTGAGCCGCTGAGATGTTTGGGCCTAGCAGAATCGCAGACCGTAATGAGAGAAGTACACGGTGGAGAGTGTGGAGAGCATCAAGGAGGAAAAAAACTTCGCGAACGACTCTTATCTGCGGGGTATTATTGGCCTTCGATGAAGAGGGACACCACTGAGTTTGTTAAATGCTACCACACCTGTCAAGCGCATGCGAACCTTATCCATACCCATCCCATGAGCTTGCAAGACATGAGCACACCATGACCTTTCCACACCTAGGGGCTTGATCTTATCGGCCCCATCCATCCACCATCGAATGGCTACATTTGGATCCTTGTCGCCACCGAATATTTTACGAAATGGGTGGAAGCTATTCCGCTTAAAAGAGTGACAGGGCCAGCTGTGGCCAATTTCATCAAAGAACACATCCTCTGCCGTTTTGGGATTCCATACAAGACTGTGAGCGACAATGGTACTCCATTCATAAACAAAGATGTTCGAGCAATCACCAAGTATTACAAAATCAAGCATCGAAGGTCGACCCCTTACTACCCTCAAGGGAATGGACAAGCCGAGGCAACCAATAGGGTCTTATTGGGAATTCTTAGTAAAATGGTGTTTGACTATGCTGGAGGTTGGAATACGCATCTTCTTGACACACTTTGGGCCTATAGAAGCTTTACTAAAACGGCCACTGGCTTTTCGCCATTTTCTTTGGTATACGGCACTGAAACCATCTCACCGGTGGAGTTGATGGTGCCAACAGCTCGCACATTGCAGGGGCAAGAGCTTGAAACAGATGCAAGTATGTGTGCCGAGGCGCGGATAGTGGACTTGGAAACAATGGATGAAATGCGCGACATTGCACGCGAGAGGTTACAGCGATACCGGCAGCGAATGAGCAACATGTATGAGCAGAATGTGCGTGAACGGACCTTCGTGGAAGGCCAACTCGTTCTTAGGGTAGCAGATTATGTGAGAAGAAAAGTAACAGCCCCTTCCAAATTTGCACCAAATTGGGAAGGACCATATGTTGTGAAGGAGGCTCATGGAAGCGGGTATTATCGCCTTTGTAACATGAACGAGTCTGCCACAATGGATCCCATCAATGGCAAGTGGCTCAAGCTTGTTGACACCCCATTTTGCAACCCGCATTTAACCTCACCGAGAGGGTAAAAGGGTAATTTTGACTTGGAAATATGCATCTTGATTCTGGTCATTAGATTCTTAATCTCATTTCATCAAAATGATCTTGATGTTGTAACGATCAAATCGACTGGTCATAAGCCCTAATCAGACCATCAGATTGAAAGTTATCATCAAATCAAGTTTTAATGGCCGAGGTGCACTATCACAAATTGAGTCTGACTATATGTGATTATGAACAATTGATTCCAATTGGTTATAATTCTAATCAATTTGAGATCAATGATATGTCATAATTTGATTGGTTAGGATTACATTTTATGGTGAGGTTGCATACACCTAATTAATTAGATAGTTAAACATTAATTATTCAATGAGTAATTTGTGTAATTATCTTTTAATTAGAGTAAATTTGGAACCAATTAAGTCTGAAATGGGAGTGATTGGAGCCATTTAATGTTAATTGGGAGCTAATTTGGGACCTATTAATGTTAATTGTGCTGAAACCATTTTCTAACATATGACCTCTGCTCACCAATTCATCAATATCTCTTATAACATTTTGAATCTGTGAATGAGGTTAATTTTCCCAGAAACTAGACATCCGGGGCTTCAATTTAAGCACAAGAACGAGGCAATTCCGATCAAAATTGAGTCAGATATGATTTTTTGAAGTTAGCTCTACAAGCTGTTACAGCAGCTACGGGAAAACCGAATTTTGGCTTGTTCCTCACTCCTACCAATCTTTCCATTTAATGCACCAGATTTTCCCCAATGCTAAAATGAGGTCTAGGTTCATGATTCTTTGTCAACCCTCATTAAATGGCCTTCCATTCATATTTCCTCCACCACTACTATATAAACCCATATCTCCTTCATTCCAAGACACCAAAACTCCCCTCTCTTCTCTTCTCTTGAGTTCTAGTGAAGTAGAGTAGTCTTGTCATATCTTGGTCTTCCTGAGACTCAAGGTATTGAGTGAGACTCACTCTCCCTCTCCCTCTCCTAGTTCTTCTTTTTTCCTCCTCCCTTAGGACCTCTATCAAGAGTCTCCTCTTCCACCATATGGATCTTGCATGAAGGTAGAATCTCTTTCCCTAACTAGTTTTTTATGTTGCCATAATGAGAATTTAGGATTAAAGCATGATAGTAATTATTTAAATTCCTTTGAATATGTTTGAATGTTCTTATATGTTCTTATGTGTTCTTCACATGTTCTTAATTGTTCATCACATGTTCATGCATATCACTAGCTTTGATCTTAAATCCACATAAAAAATATGAAAAACATGTTTGTTTCATAATTCTTTCAAATTCTTAAATTTAGGATATCACCATACACACACACATTCACTAGAATTTAATTTTCAATCTAAATGCAATGCTTAATAAATTAGATTAGGGTTCATCACATGCACAGTCATTAAATTCAACATGCAAATTGATTGACATATTAGATGATATGATATGAATGTTGGCCACCATAGTCTAAAAGACCGGTTTCACCGGGCAAGGTGGGTGCCTAACACCTTCCCACTTTGTAACATAGCCTCCGAACTTAGATCAAGGGTTGATAGACCAATGCTTATCCTTGTAATTTTCAATTTCTAGATTGTAACTAGGAAACAAAGCCATGTAATTTTCCTATGATCAATATAAATTCAATTGCAAATTAATAAAATGAGGAATTTTTCAATTATGGTTTTCTTATTTTTCCAATAATTAAATAAGTGGCGACTCCATTGTAAAACCCTTAATCTAAAGGGAAAAATATAACTAGTCGAACCTCCATTTTGAGAGGCAATAACACAACTCCACCCATTCACGTGGGTTTGGCCCAACATTCCATAAAAAAAGGGGGCCGGGGGCGCGGTCTCTCGCAAAGCTTTATCACGCTTAGTGAAGTCAAGAAGTGCTGGTTTGATTTGGAAACATAGGTATCATGCATCGCTTGTGTTTTTTCTTTTTTATTATCTTATTTCCTCTAAGGCGAAAAACACCAACTCACTTTTGAGGTTGGGCGTCATCCGCCATGTGATTTGCATTCTAGCATTTTACCTTGCATTTTTCTTGTGGGAAACATGATGTATGAGTGTAACGAATCAATGAGAATGCCCACTTTTCTTTAAAAAAAAAATGGCATCATCACATTCTCGTTTCGCTTTTTCCCTTTTCTGGTATGTATATATATATATATATACGCACATGTGAGCGATCATGCCTTAAAAGAACATAAATCACTTTGTTCAAGCAACAAACCTTACGAATTCATAAGTGAACTCATGAAAACACCATCAAGGCAAAACCCCTACATGCGAGACTACTATGCTCTCAATAAGGTAAGGGAAGCCAGGTGGGCACCATTTCGACGACAAGCCTTACAAAACAATAAGAAAGTCAATGAAGTAATGACATGGCTAAATCCCCATTCGCAAGAGGAAGCCTGACATCCCCTCAAAGGTACACCTTACAAAATAGTAAGGGGACCAACAAAAAAAAAGAGAGAGGGAAGGGCGGTGACGCATGTTCTTACTTGAAACTTGGTAAAACAGCGAGTGGGCTTATGAATCAAAAGCTAGCGTCGAATGCTATAAATTAACACATATTAAGCAATGGCTGATTGCTATTGCAATGGAGATACTGAGTGCCAAGATACAACTAGTGCCATAGCCCACCATAGGTAAGGATGGTAGTTATACTATTTGACTACATAGGAAAACAAAACCATCCCCCTAGACAATGGCAAGCTGGCATGATCTGCAATGCACATGGATACAGTCCAAAAATGCCAGCATGGTGGCCTTGCATACTATACAGAAGAGGCAACCACTAAATGGCGAGCCAAAAAAAAAAAAAATATATATATATATATATATATAATCTGCGAGTTTGTGCAAAGAATGAGATACAAGAAGGCCCAAATCACCCTTTAATGACCACAAAAGTCAAGCACCATGCTCATCGACACTTCCGTGGAGAATGGAATAATGGTAAGCTAACTACCTAACTAATTGCGACTTGCTTCTAAGTAGCAATACATAGCCTGCAAACATACATGATCTCAAAGGAAGGTATGAAACTACTTTAATTTGAATATTAGAAAATAGATGCATACACACCTACAAAGCATGAACAACCTTTTTTAAAGTTAAACGCGAAAACACATTTGATAATATATTTTGAACATAATATGTTTAGATACAATATGTTTAGATACAAAATGGGAGTCGCATTAACCATGACAGGATAATCCAAGCGACACATCCAAATACAAAAAAAAGGGGGGGGGGGTCTAATCACTTTCCCTACAAGATACATCTGTCGTACAAAAAAAAAGGGGGGGTCTAAGCACCGTCCCTACAAGATACACCTATCATACAAAAAAAAAGGGGGGGGAGACAGCAGGAATTCAAAGCAACGCGTGAATGGCGGTGTTATCCAAAATGGCAGCATTTGGAGGATTTCTTTGCAACTGAGCCATCTTTGATTTCAATATCGCGAGCTCTGTTTCCAATTCAGAAATCCGGTGCACAATAGATGCCAATCGAATCTTTGCGTCTCTCCGAAACCACGATGTAGCAACATTTCGAAGTTGGCAGAGAACAAAGGAAACATCCAAACCAGCCTTATGAAGGTCTCTCATAGCATCTCTCCATTCAAACAACCGTTCTTCAGTTAAGGCATTCACCTGAGTTTCTTGCATATCCATAAGCACTGCCGCCAGGATCCTTAGTAAAGGATTCTCGACAACTGAACCGACTGTTAACTGCCCAATGAAATCATTGTGCTTGGTTCGCAGATGTTCCAACAATGAAACACTTTCTGAAGGGACTGAGAATCGATGGATATGTATGCTTGGGCCTACAAAGTTGTAGAAATGAGAAGCCTCGTGCTCATTATTTCTGTCTTGTTCGAATCTGCCCAAGAAAGCTTCAATGTGCTCCCTATTAGAAATGAGAGTTAGGGAATCAAGACATGTGGACATGGGTTTAACCTGAGAATCTGATACGATGGTGGCGTCGACGGGTATCTCAACGCCCATACCAAGGGTAACCTGAACCTGTAGGTAAGCGACAAGGCCAGTTGAAATGTGTGTATGAACTAAGAAGAAAAGTGAAAGACGTATATGCATATACATATACATACATATATATATATGTGTGTGTGTGTGTGTGTGTGTATATATGTATATATGTGTGTGTGTGTGTGTGTGTGTGTGTGTGTGTATTAAAATACTCACTAAGGCTTTCGCGATCACAAGCTTCATGTTGGTCGCCTCCCTAACGGCGTCGACTCCCTTGCTTGCATCCAAAGTCCCCTACGCACCAAAAGTCACATAGTAAGAGGCATGAAGTAGTTATTATTTAGAAAAAAGAAGAAGAGAAAGGACGAAAAGGAAGTTTTGTTGTAAGGCTCACTATGGTTCCAGCAGAACTTTCACTTGTCTCGTCATAGCTTTCACTTGTCATCTCATCGTCGGCGCCCACTGATGACCTTTGTCCTGTAACGATGGAGGGAGAGGCAGCAGCAATAGGTATTGCAACATTCTCGCAATCATCCGACAGGTCATCTTCAAATGATTCTGGGATGTCCACTTTTCCTTCAGAGACCACAAGAGAGGAAGGAACCTAAAAAAAAAAGGGGGAGCAATATTAGTTTGGTGGAGTGATAGATAAATATATATATATATATATATATACATGCATACGTACGTGTGTATATATATATATATATATATACATATGCGCACGAATAAATGAGACAATGAAGAAAAGAGAAGCAAATAGACGTACCTGGTTGTCAGAAATCTCAAGTCCAGGCAAAGGACGTGTTGTGACAGCACAATTTAAAGGTGCGAGAGCATCGTCCTTCATGGCGCGAAGTGCCAATACTGTGCGGGGTAAAACCCTCGAGCCCGCAACTATTGAGGAGCGGACTTTTTTAGGTAAGGGAGGAGGAAGGGCAAGGGCATCGACAAAAGTTTCTGGTCTTTCCCTCTTGGCTGGGGGCTTGGCATTCAAGGACTCACCACGTGCCAAAGGAGCAGAGACGCGAGCTTTAGCCATGGGTTCATATTTTTTCCAAGGCTCAGGAACTTCGCCTGCGTACGCCACCCAAGCCGCTACCTCGTCATGCTAAGCCACAAAACCTATTTTCTCCTTTGCAAAATATGCGACCAATCCACGACTAAATTTCATGTGACACGACCTGTTAATTGGTGCCGAAGGAGGGGGAGGAAAAGTGCATTCATCCCTACCAGCCACTGCGTAATCATTGAACCTAACGGCTATCTCATTCCAATATCGACAAGCCCTCCGGGTAAGAACCCCAACTCTCGAATTTTTAGGAAGCAATGCCAGCAAAGGCGCTTTATTCAAACAAGAATGTCCAGTTCGCAGAATGAATGGAGTCACGGAATGCTCATGGTCAAGCACCACTGGGTTCTCACTCGGCACACCTTGATCATACCCAAACTGACGCCTAACTCTATGTCGGTTATATCGTGCCCAAGAACCTGAGGGACCACAAGGAAATAACCAAAGCGGAGTACGAGCTAACAAAGAACTATATGCATTCACATCAAATTCAACATCTTCATCCAACAACGCAAATGAAAAACCATCGACGATGCTAACATATGGACGCTAGACAAAGTCGGCCTCCCTATCCATCAACTCGACCCAAGGTAGTGAGGGAGACTTAACTCCTATCCACTTGAGAAGTATGGGAGGATATTTGTAGAATTCTTGTAAAAAATCAAGCTGGTTGTTCTTAGGACTTGGTGGATAACGCTTGCGAACAGCTGTGATGGAACGAGCATGTGTTACGAGAGGAAGAGCATGTTCCCACGCCCAAACTTGCAGTAATGCCAAGTTCAAATGAGTCACCACGGCATAATACGGTGATCCCTCCATTTCGAAAATGTGAAGAGCATCCAAATGATTATACAAGTTACTTAAGCACATAACACCCACAGCAAGAGATTCGCCACGAGCCAGCAATACAGCAAGAGGAAACAAATATGCTTTTACATGATCAAATGGGGACTCAGTTAACACATAACGACTCAGCCAATAAACCACAAAAGCAGCACGGCTAACAAAGGTTCCCTCAAAGTTTTCAAAATACCGAACCCATGCAGCAAATCGAGAATGCTTATTACATGGTGGAGCATCACGGCCACCATAACCAATGTATAATTGTTCAATGATACCCTCACTCCCCTCAACTGACATAATCGGCCATGGCCACTTACAACCTACCAACGGCAACAATAAAATTTTCTCTACATCCTCTAAAGTTACAGTGGCCTCACCCTAAGCAAAAAAGAATGTATGGGTTGTCGAATTCCACCTGCGGACCAGACATCGCAACCCAGCAATGTCTTTTTTCATATTTAGACCACGGGACACCAATACACTACCATAAATTTGAGACTGCTTCAATAAATTCACAAACTCACTATCTTGCAACTCACTATCAATCCAACGGTTCCAATCAACAGAGTGGCCACATTCCATTCTAAAAATGATAGGGACGGGAAGTACCTCTTTGCGACGAAGTCGGAGCTCCGTCATGCTATCCGGAGGTGGAAGATTAAACTCATCAGAATACACAATGTCAGACCCAACCTCCATTTTTTCCTCAGTCGGAGTTACGGGATCGAGCGGCAAAGGAAAGGGAAAAGGCAAAGTTGTTGTGACCCATGGATCACAGAGCGGTCTCAATGGTGAATCGTCAACCACCAACCCACCAGATGACGGCGAAGAATCACCACTATCTTTGGTTCGTAACCACTTTGAACTCTTGCTGCCACCCTTAAAACGCGACCGTTTTGAACCCATTTGGCTCTGAGCATGTGGTAGGATGATGAGGCAAGACCAAAAAAAAAAAAATGGACCTTGGGAAGAGCTGGTTTCTTCACTCTCTCCCTTGTACTCTTTCTTTTTTGGCTTTTCTCCTTACCTCACTGATCAGCCATGGTGACAACAAAGGAAGTGGCAAAGTGTCCAACACAGCAAAATGGAGACTAATGACCCATTCGGCAAAAGAAAAAAAAAATCCCTTGTGCTCTTTCTCTCTTTTCCTTTTTTTTTGGGTTTTTCTTCTCACCTCACTGATCAGCCATGGTGATGACAAATGAAATGGCAAAGTGCACAACACAGCAAAGTAAAGTCTGGAGACCCATTCGGCGAAAGATAAAAAAAAAAAGAGTTGAGAAGTTTGTCTTTGTTTCTTAGGACCTGATTTTAGTGGGTATAAATAAGTGGTGAGAAAGCAGCTCTTTTATGTGGGCCTGAGGATGACACGCCTTTTACCCAAGGAAAAGGTGTGGAACAAAAAGAAATGGGAAAGAAAAGAGAACAAAAGAAGAGAAGTACGTGACTAGGAACAAAGGGAAAAGGCATGAAAAGAAAAGAGAGAGTCAGACATGTACATATATATATATATATATGCATATATGTGTATAACACAAAATCCATGAAGAAGCCAACTTTGACACGCCTATTACTTGAAGTGAAAAAAAAAAAAAAAAAAAAAAAAGGCGGAAGGAAAGTAGGACAAATATATGTATAAGACAATAACAATGATGGCAACAACAACATGAGACAAGGAAAGGAGATTTTAGGAAAAGAAAAGAAGCGCAGACAATGTACTAGTTTGTGCAAAGTGCGAAGATTTAATAGGCCATGCTAACATCAGGTGTGGGCCCATACTATGCTTTGTAAAGTGTTCGGAGCTTGCGAAAATTCCGTGAAGCTCACACGCATGCCACAAGCGCCACTCATGTGAAGGGGGCTAATGTTAATGGTCATTTTCGCGACAAATTTTATGGTCCGACGAAACGACTAGGCCCAATTGCTTAGCGGGTCAAACTAATGTATTTTTGTCAATATATTTAGCTCTGTTGCATGGTCCAAGCCCATGCGAATCGTTGGGTAATTGAGTAGGAATGGTTTTGGCGGGTGTGGGCTAGTTCCCATTGGACGTTTTACATAGGCCCAACCTGTACGTGCTGTGAAGTGGGCTATGGACGCTAGGGGCATCTAAGGCCCATGAAGGAGGTCCAATGCCAGAAATTTCCACCCCAGATTTGACTCCATGCTCTGTGTGACTGTGCCTCTAATTTTCAATCCAACTCCATTTTCCCACACCAAGCAGCTGACTCTAAGAAAAAGCTGGACAGTCTAGCCCACTCAGCCACCCAAATGTAGTCTTCCAAGGCCAACAGAGACCAGAGGCAGCAGCTGTAAAGAGGAAGCAACTTTATTTCCATAATCATGCAAAAAGGAACCAAACCTTTCCCTAAGCATAAAAACATAATACACTAAGTCATAGAAATAACATCTGAAAGGTCCAAGGCCTTCCTCCCACCTAAAAACTGGTCCCAAGCATCCCTTGGAGCTTGATATAAATATGCATCACCAGCCCACAAGAAGAGAAACGTTTTTCCTTAAAAAAAAACCCAAAACTTTGACACAAAAAGCCCAGTCAGCTACCTAGTGTATGGGACGATTTGAAGGCCTAGGGGTGAAAATATTGATATAGGGGAACTCTCCCTCTCTTGCTTGGGACCTCCTTCGATTTCCTCCTCTGTGTGACTGCGTGCTGAAATATCTGACTCATGAAATATATAATTTCTGCACTTTCTTATGTTTTCATTTTTATGTTGTTTTCTCTTTCCATAAAGCAGCATTAGCCTTTGTGTACCTCACATCGCGAATTTTGGGCTTGGCTCTCCAAGTAACTGACGAATTTAACGAACCCAAGGGGAGTTTTGGGCTAATTTCTGCGATCTCGGCCCTTGTCGCAAAACGTCCCCGACACCCTCTTAATGGAGTGATGCAACCATGATCTTCACCGTTAATCAGAACATAATAGGTGACTGAAGTGATACATTTCAAAATCCACCTCACCCATTTCTCATAGAAGCCTAATTTCCTTATCACCTTTTCTATGAAAGTCCATCCACCCTGTCATAAGCCTTACTCATGTCAAAATTAACTACTGTAAAACATCCTTCCCACTCTTTTTGTGATCTAGATAGTGCATTATCTCAAAGGCCACAAGTATATTGTCAGTTATCAGGCGCTCCAACAAGAAGGCACTTTGATTTTCTGATATGATTTGAGGGAGGACAGCTTTACGGCGGTTTGCAAGAACTTTGGATATCAGCTTGTAGGCTACATTACTAAGACTAAGGGGGTGAAAATCTTTCATCCTAGAAGAACTTTTAACTTTTGGCACAAGAGCTATGTTAGTTCTATTAATTTCAGCCAAAGAAGCATTTGAATTAAGTACATTAAGAACCATGTTAGCAACATCAAGCCCAACAATATTCTAATACTATTGATAAAAAATAGCTGACATACTGTCTGGGCTGAGAGCTTTTGTGGGGTGCATTTGTTGGAGTGTTGTTTTGACTTCCTCCATAGTAAAATCACGAGTTAGCTCATTATTCATTTCACTCGTGACCTTGCCTGGGATCAGATTTGTCACTTCATCAACTCTGGTTGGATGCGTGGTTGTATATATGTCTTCAAAATATGCTATGGCAGTTGCCGCAATGCTTTCTCTATTATTACACCATAACCCTTCCTCATTCCATAATTTGTGATAGTGTTCTTCCTTCTTCTCTCGGAGGCACGGTGATGAAAA
Source organism: Quercus gilva (assembly GCA_023621385.1). Classification (NCBI taxonomy): domain Eukaryota; kingdom Viridiplantae; phylum Streptophyta; class Magnoliopsida; order Fagales; family Fagaceae; genus Quercus; species Quercus gilva. Next base: position 50,200,844 of record CM042475.1, read on the forward strand.
TACTTTGTATTATGGTCTCCCTCTCCCAACCATTGAACCTTCGATCTTTGTTGCCACCATACTACCTCTTCATCCAACAACTCATTGATTTCTTTCCTCAGTCTATTGATCTCTGCTCCATTTTGTCCATCAATATCATTATTTGTTAGTTCCCCCAAAGCTTCCTTCTTTTCTTTGATCTTCTTTGGGATTCGCCCAAATGCAACCTTGCTCCAGTTTGTTAAAGCCGCAACACATTGCTTAAGTCCTTTAGTAATCTTACTTGGAGTACTTCTATTAGCGTCATCATTTCAAATTCCTCAATTACTTCCTTATAATCTACCATTCTCGTCCACATAGCTTTAAAATGAAACCTACGATTTCTTCGACGACTAATAGTACTAGTTTCAGCAAGCAGTAGTGGACTGTGGTCTGATGTTCTATCAGTCAGGTGGTGTACCTTTATATTATGGAAGTATTGCAGCCACTCCATTGTTGCGAAAGCACAGTCCAGCCTTAAGTAAACTCTGTCTCTTCCTTCTTGTTGGTTGCACCAAGTGAAGTTTGAGCCATGATATCCCATATCTTTGAATCCACACCGATCAATTACCTTTTTAAAAGCTTCCATTTGCTGCCACGATCTTAGGGCACCACCCAATTTCTCTTCCCTTAATAGAATCTCATTAAAATCACCCAAGCATAACCAAGGGAGATGGAATTGGTTGTTTAAAGTATCAAGGAAATTCCAAGATTCCTTTCGTTGGTGTGTTTCAGAATGCCCATAGAAACCTGTAATCCTCCACTTGAAACCACTCCCTTCTTCCGTGATTACTGCGTCAATATGGTGCCTTGAATAACTCTTAATTTCCAAGTCAGTTCTTCTTATCCAGAGCATTGCTAAACCTCCTCCTTTCCCCTTGTTTTGAACATAAAAACCATTTTCAAATTCAATCCTTCCTTTCACTCTCTACATACCTTTATTTTTATTCTTTATCTCCGATAAGAAGGCTATCTTGGGATCCCAACATCACACAAGATCACGCAACGCACCAACTGACCGGGGGTTCCCAAGCCCCCGACAGTTCCAACATAGAGCTATCATGGCTCTCGGAGGTGCTGCCTAACAGCCATCGCCGTTTCATCAGACATGAGTACATCACAAATAAAGCCATCCTCACAGTTCTTCTTTCTTTTCCTCTCCACCTCTATTTCTAACTTCTCTATTTTCCCATGCCTTTTTGTTCCAATTCCATCTTCTTGGGCTATCTTCAATTTAGTTCCAACCAGGCCTTTTTCTCTTGCTAGCTGCTTCCACCTTCCTTTTTCTTTGGGCTTCTTATCTTTGCTTTAACCCAAATCTAGCAGTCCTACTACATCCTCTTCATTTGAAACTTGTTTGGGCTTCAGTGGGCTTGTTACTCTAGCCTTCTCGCCTATTTTTGCTTTTTGTAGGCTCACTACTGAAGTTTCGTCCATACCCACTTTGTTTTTTCCTTTCACTCTAGCAAAAACTAGAACTTCCCGTGGCCCACATGCAGCTTCTCCCTTCCCCACGTTGGGTGAGCTCCTTTTAGAGTTGTCCCATTTGCCAAGGTGATAAGCCACCTGACAACTTGGTCCACCATCATCACCTTGAGCACCCCAATTTTCAGCTTTTCCAGTTCCTTGATTCTTGCCTGATTTCTGGGCTTCACCGCCACTGGTAGCTGTCACGTCCTTCATCACCATCATCAAAGGTTGTGAGCAGGTTCTCTCGCTCTCATCGTTTGATAGAGCACTTCTCATTTTTTCTGGTTTTTATTTTTTCATGACTCCCACTGTAATTCCCATTGGCCCTAAGCCATTCCCCATATTGATACTCTATTTCTTGCCCTTCTGTTATCTGTGAGCAGTGCCGATCATCATGGCCCATCCTTCCACAAACATAGTAAATAGTTGGGAGTCTCTCATATTTGATGGTGACCCATACCTTTTCCTTCTCCATATTCATTATATATCCCCCACGCTGAAGTGGCTTATCAATTTGAAGATCAACTCAGATTCGCAAGAACTTAGCTTGGTCTGATTGCCATGACCTTCTATTCGTTTCCACATAGTTGCCTATTTTGTTTCCAATGTCTTTGCCCATTTCTTCCAACATAAGCTCAAAGGGTAGCCCCCACACTTGAATCCAGAATGGTGAGTGTGTGAAGACTATATTAGCAGCTGATAACCCTTTTCTCCATCGGCATAAAAGCAATAAATTATTATCGAAATTCCACGGACCATTCTTCTCTACCCATTTCATTTGATACTTAGAGCTAAATTTGAACTGAAGTATACCATTACCTGCCTCTACTATTCTCATATCTGAATCCATTTTCCAGACAGATTTCAAAGTACTTTTAAAGGCTTGTTGATTCTGTTGCCTGTTTGATAGAAGCCTTCCAAAGAGACTTAGGTAACATTCCTCTAGAAGCCCAGCTTAACTTTGGGCTGTGATTTGGATGCTTTCCTCTTATTCTTTAGTGAGCTGTAGATTCTGTAGCCTATCTAGGATAGCTTGCTCCATTCCAGTGAACTATAGTTTGACCATATCCTATTACTGAGTTTAGGATAGCCAAAGGAGAGATAGGGAGAGAGAACCCTTAGTCGAGAGAGAAAAAAACTCCTACTTGGGAGAGTTTTCAGTTGACTACTAGCACTAGGTGTATATCTTGAAGTATGTGGACTAAGGATGATACACTTGCTTTGGTAAGGGTACACTTTGGTCCTAGCTAGGGTACACCTTCCTTATGTGGCATATGTTGACTACATTTAAAACTCCATAAATTAACTCCTTCATAAGCATGATTAATATCTGAATGTAGGAGAAGAGGATAATTTCCATAAAATGAATAGTGTGTGATCTTTTAATATGAATGAAGTTTAACTACAACCATCAATATGAAGATGTCATGTATTCACTTATTAAATCACACTTAAGTGATTGTATACAAGGATATTGGACTCTCTTCTATTATCTTATAGGGAGATTTAGAGATTATTATCAACTTTTTGAAGAATGAATGTGTCTTTTGCTGCTTATGGTCATTTGATTGAAGAGGCAAAAACTATTTCAGGTTCCTTTGCTGATTGTAGTTTTTTACATATTAAAATATAGTAATTCTGCCGCTCATCATATTACTAGACAGCTAGACACGTTAGAATAATTAAGTTAAGATATGAGTTTTGAAATTTGAACCTTTCCCATTTATGGCATGATAGTTTTATATAATGATTGATCTATCAACTAAAAGCTTTTTTGATTTTTATTTTGAATGGTCTCACATGATCAATTGGCCTAAATCCTTGGAATAAACGTGATATATAACTTCAAAATTCATCATAGGGTTGATTAGCTTAAAACCCGGTCTTGAATGGTTGATTTATTTATAATAAATAAGGATAGCTAACGTTAATAACCAATTTTGGTTTTAAATAGTTGATAGATTTGAAACTAACTGGGTAATCAATTCCAATTCTATAATTTTATTGACTGGTTTGAGTTTATAAATTTGACATATGTGATTAATGCAACCCATGATTATAAATTATAATCTAATATGTGTAGACTGTAGGTTGCTTTCATTTCCTAAGTCTTGATTTTGAATATAAATATGGTGATTCTAGTAATGAATGCAATAATGGAGTAAAAATGCTAGTTATTTTATTTTATTTTTTAATTTTATTTTATTTTTTAAAGTAAACTTTCATTTTATATAGTCAAAGTGTAAAATAGTGTAAAATAAAGACCAACTATATTGGAAGGGCTTTGGTACCAATCACCTTCTCATGCACATGCCTTAACTCTAAACTAATAAGTAAAGACTAGTAGACGCTCATCAACGAAAAAACAAAAGTAAAGACATTTGCACATATCACTCAAAGTGGTTATCAACTTATTTAAAAACCGAATAGCAACTCTTGATCTTTGCCATAGTTTACGAGGTCTATGATGTACTTTCGAATCTAACATTGGATAATCTAATTCGGACCGGACCGAGACGTTCACATTTAGCGTTCATTTGACATGATCAATTTTGTCAATTTATTTTACTATTTAGCTTATTTTTGCTACTATTCATGGGTTTCTCTACACTTTTTTGTACTATTTATGAGTTTCATTATACTATTTCAGCTAACTTTTATCTTTATCTATAATATTTTCAGCAACAAATTTTTAGTTTCAGCAAAATAAACGGATTCCAAACAAACCCTTATTTTTAAACCATAAAACCATAATTATGATGATGATGCTTGGAACCATTGTACTTTCAAATTATATTAACAAGTTCCCTTCCAATTCAACAGAAAAACAGTGCACGTGATCCGAGCACGTGATACGGCTCCTCCACCCACAGCACATGGCCACGTGTGAGTTCTTGTTCAACCAATTTCTCACAAATTCTGGTTTTCATTTAAACAAAATCTTTCTAATTTTTCTCATTTTTCTCTCTCTCACTTTCATTTATCACTTCGTCCAATCCCATCTCTCTCTCTCTCTCTCTCTGACAAAGAAAAAAAGAAACTTTCCCTCATTTTCTCTCTCTCCAATCACCGATCCTCCAATTCCCACGGCGATCTAGGGTTTCTCCCCAAGCCGCATTTGAATCTCCAAATTCAATTCCCTCTTCTGCCTATCGCGGATTCTCCGTAGGGTTTCCCCCGATTCGGCAATTCTTGGATGAGAGAGAAGAGAAAAGATTGAATGACGACGAGCATGGAGATCGTGATCGATGCGGCGTCGTTCGACGCCGACCTCTTGCAGCTCTCCGAGGTTTCTCCTTTGGCACTCAAATCCAATCCGGTCTTCACTGAGAAGCTCTTCGAGCAATGGCTTTCGCTTCCTGATTCTATTCGTCAGGTATAATTTGCTTTCGAGAATTTGAGCCTTGGTTATGTTCATTTTTTATTAATTTGAGAATTTACGAGTATGGTATTCGATATCTGTTGCTTATCAACAAAAAGAAAATAAAGAAATGTGGGTATGGATATAAATTGAGAAGTAATGTATGTATTTACTTGTGCGCGTAATTATGTGTTTTTTAACTTCTGGTACTAACGAGATTGGTATTTGATTGAGATTTACTTGCTGGAATTGAGAATTGTATGGCCTGAGGAAGGACTGGTTGATCGTATAGGCACAGGGGAGGATCTGGATTCATGGGGAACTCGGTTGTTAGTTTTCAGAATTGTGATATGTTAGTGTAACCAAAAAAGATCATGGGACTTTTAGCCGTCTAGTTTCTCAAATTCCCGTCTTTCTTTTTGGGTGGAGTAGCAAAAGTAGATGGGTGTTTGTAAGTTGGGGAGCAGATTATAGGTTTAGGATATTTTTGATGACATGGAGATTCTAAGCAAGATTTTACTTAAAGCCTTGGAGGGTGGTTTCATAGTTGCATTTAAGTTTGGGGGCAGAAGCAGAGGAATTATGAAAATCTCCCAACTTACTTTTTTTGGTTGATGATACTATTTTATGTTAGGAAAATCTTGAACAACTTGGTTACCTCCGATGTGGAGTTCCTTATTTTTAGGTGGAGTCAAATTTAGGTTAAATTTGAATCAAAGTGAATTTTTAGTGATGTAGCGCCTTCTCCCCTTATAAGTTCTAGGTGGAGGGTGAGTTCATGGGTTCAAGACTAGGATGCATGTGTAACTTACCAATAGAAAAAATTTGTGGTTACTATTGGGTTCTTCTTAAGGCACAAGCAGTGTGAAATGCTGTTATTGAAAGGTGGAGAAGAGACTTGTAAGCTAGAAGATGCTCTATTTATTTGAGGCTCACTCTTGTAAAAGAATATATTATCTAGTCTTCCCACATGCTCTATGTTGCCTTTACTATGCCCATTTACATTGCTAATAGTTTGAAAAACTTAAAAAGAGACCTTTTGTCGTTGAATTAGGTGGTGTCCAAGTTCATTGAGTGGAATTTAAGGTTTGTGGGGGGGGGGGGGGGGGGGGTGGAGGGACATTTTTTCATTGGAGGAGGTGGATTGGAGATTTGGAGTTGAGAGGGACCAACTTTGAAGGTGTGTTATCATGCTAAAAATGCACCTTATCTCCAATTCCCACATCAAAGCGTACATTACTAACAAAGCAGTCCACCTGCTTGAGTAGCCTTCCATAAACTACAAGCATGTGTGCTATGCACCGGCTTTGTTATCCAGCCATCCCCTCCACCCCATGCTTTAATTTACTGCAATAATCTGTCTTTCTTAAGGCTGACTCTTCCTCCCCAAACTGTGACAGCTACTTTACTAATAAAGCTCTATAAAAATTGCTCAATTTGTGCAATTATAAGCCTCCGCATGCATTTGGGAATCACAATGTGTTCCAATCCACAAGATGAAACTTGAACTGCATCCCTTGAACCATGTTAGAGAAAATTTCTCTGCAATTTTTGTAATCTATTTGACATGTGGGACGAAATGGTAAACAAAGATAGGTAGTAAGTATGAAGACTCAACAATACACTCTTAATTAGCACCATTTATCCCCCTTTTGGAAAGATATAATTTTTCCGTCCCTACAATCGTCAATTTATCTTCTTTAAAATGGAATTTCGCATTGCTTTCACCTTGAAAAAGGAACCCAAAGGCTTACCGAAATAATTCATTGGCAAACTCCTAACATAACAAATTAGACACCTCATATATACCCTTAAGTACATTCCTACCTGGATTGCTTTACACTTACTCAGATTACTTTAAATTTGGTTACTGTTCAAAGCAAGTTGGTACTATTGTTATATAAGTAAGTTGCTCCCTCTCTGTGTCACAGAATAAATTCGTATTATCAATAAACAGCAGAGGAGAGATCTTTAAGTCATCCACAGAATCATTGCCAACACAAAACTCAGAAATGTAACCCTTCGCCTCTATCCTACACTATCCTACTCAAGACCTCCATCATTAGAATAAATAACAAGGGAGAAAGAGGTTTACCTTTCCTTAGGTGCTTGAGCTGTTAAAAAACCCATGGGTGAGCCATTCACTAGTAGGGAATTTTGAGGATAAGACAATATGGAACCCGATTCTAGAGAAGATGGAAAGGAGTTTTTTTTTTTTTTTTTTTGAGAATCAAGATGGAAAGGGGATTAGTTGGATGGAAACGTTTGTATTTATTCAAGGGAGGTAGAGTTGCCTTAATTAAAAGCACTCTATCAAATTTACCTACTTATTTTGTATCTTTATTTGCTATCCCTGCTGCTGTGGCTAATCGAATTGCAAAAATTCAGCGGAATTTCTTATTGGGGGGGTGGGGGGGTAGGGGATGAACATAAATTTCACCTGGTTAAATGGGCTGCTGTTTGTACTCCTGTATCTTCAGGTGCCTTGGGGATAAGGAAAGTGAGACTTTTAAGCTTTGCTTGAGAAGTGGCTTTGGAGATTTGGGCTTGAAAAGGATGCCCTGGGGAGGCAAGTGATAGAAGTGAAATATTGTTATAGATGGGGTGGTTGGTGTTCCAATTCTGTTTCTGGTCCTTATGGTGTTGGTTTATAGAAAAATATTAGTTGGGGATGGCCTTCCTTATCTTATTACATTCTGTATGATATTGGTGATGGGTCGAGGGTAAAATTTTGGCCTGGCTGTTGGTGTGGGGAGACACTTCTTGCTGTCAATTATCCAGAATTGTTTAGATTTTGCAGAAATAAAGAGGCAAGGTTGGCTGAGCTTATGAAGTTAACTAATGGGGTCCTTTTTTGGGATGTAAGCTTCTTTAGGGGTTTTCATGTTCGGGAATTGGATGCTATGTGGAGCTTCATGGTTACAATATATGTCTCATTAGTAAGGGGGGTTGGGGAGGATAAGATGTGTTGGAAACCAAATAGAAGTAAGGGGTTTATGGTTAAAGATTATTATAGTCTTCTTGTGGGATCTATTGATTTTTGTTTTCCATGGAAAAGCATTTGGCAGCAGAAGATTCCTGCTCTAGTAGCTTTCTTTTTTTGGACTGCTGCTTTGGGAAATGCTTGACAATTGACAATTTGAGAAAAAGGAAGATTTGGATATTGGATTGCTGTTATATGTGCAAGTGTAATGGGGAATCAGTTGACCATCTTTTTCTTCATTGTCTGGTTCTATGGATTTGTGGTCTATGGTTTTTGGTTTATTTGGAGTAAGTTGGGTTATTCCACAATCAGTTGTTGGGCTTCTAGCTTGCTGGCTAGGCTGGTTTGCTCGTCATCAATATGGGAATATATGGAGAATCATTTGCCATTGCTAAATGTTGTGTCTTTGGAAGGAAAGAAATAGTATATGTTTTGATGATATTGAGAGAGCTATACCTGACCTCAAGCTTTTTTTCGTTAGAACTTCATTGGATTGGTTGTCTGTTTTGCGAAACCAATCATTCTCTTCTCTTCTTGTTTTTATTGATTCTTGTTATTTTTATTCTTGATTGTTGACCCCTGTACACTTCTTGTGTACTAGGATGTCCTTTTTTTGATATCAATAAAGCTTATTACTTATAAAAAAAAATGTAATATCTGATTGGATCTGTCCCCTCCGTTTAGCACCAAACCCTATTCTTCCATGCAAATATAGTAATGCTTCTTAGCTCACATGATCATAAACCTTTACAAAGTCTTAACGTGTATATCAATCCTGGTATCATGCTCTTGATTTGACTCTTAAGACATTCACTAGCATAATAACTGATTCCAAAATCAACTATTCTCTCACAATTGCATCACGTGTTTTGGGCACTAGTTTCTCCAATACTAATTTCATTTTGTTAGCCAACATCTTAACTACCAATTTGTAAATACTTCCTGCCAGGTTAGCAGGTTGAAAATCCCTATTATTCTAAGTATTAACCTTTTTAGGGAAGAGATTTTTCAAACCTACAATAATCATGAAATTATTTAAAAAGGGCCATAACCTCACGTGCGAGGACCCTCTAACATTGTTACGAAATTCCATTGTAAAACCATCCAAACCTAGAGTTTTATCATTGTTTAGCTGCTTCAAGGCCTGCAGGTGTCAACTCCTCCCTTGTAAGTTGTTCATCCTGGGACAACCCATCACCACCTTCCTTCCCATCCAACGATTGCAACTCAATCAAAAAACTGAACCATAGAATCCAGCTCCCTGTCATGCAAAGATCAGAGGTTCATACATTTCTTATTTGCTTCCAAAGACTCATCCCATATATAGTCCTCTAGCAACATCTCTACACCATCCACCCAGAAAAGCTCCATATTATAATCTACAGTTTTTCTCCATAAATGGTCTTGTTCCTCCATGTATCTCCATAGCTATTCATTTAACTTGAAAATTCAAAGCCTAATAAAAGTTAGCCCATGCATTCAATACTTGAAATACTTGAAGGAGTGTGTTATTTATAGAGGAAGAAGTATAACATCTTTCTTTATTTTTCCAAAGTGGGACATGTAGCACTTCTTATTAAAACATCTCTTTTATTAATTGAGGTGGAATCATAGCATCTTCCTTCATTCTTTCAATACGAGGCTTGCAACATTTATTTTTAAAGCCTTCCCCTTTCAAATTTTCGATGTAGGATTTGCATATTTTTTAATTATTTATGACATCATTACAGTTAACCTTTGGTTGAACCCTGGTCTGACCTTAAAACCTTGAATCTCTTTTTTTTTTTAGTTCTTAAATGGTCTATTTTTTAAGACATTGGTCCTAATACTACTTGTACAAGAAAGAGTCCTCGTGTGTGTGTATATATATATATATTTATTTATTTATTTATTTATATACACACACACAAACACACTCTCAATGTACTTGAAGAATATATGGATTTGATTTAGAAAAATATTTAGTGTTTTAGTATTCAGGCATGTTAGCCTTCTAGTTATTTTTCTTGTATTCTCTTCTCTCTTTTCTCTCTCCTGTGGTATTGTTCACAGTACTGTTCTAACAATCCATGAACATATAATTTTTGTTTTTTTCCTTCTTCCTTACAACTCCAGTCAAGCCTTTCCTCTTATTGATCAAAATCATGAAGCCCCATGTGTGTTTTCTATCAAATAGCATAAAAAAACTCATCACTCTAGCTAATTTTGAGCTGTAAGCCTTTCTTTACAATTCTAAATGCTAGGTCCCCAAACCCTCCTAAACCTTAATCAACGACAAGCACAACGTAGACAAATTCCCCAAGTTGTTCTATGCGATATGAGGTTGGTTGGGCAAGTGGCCAGTAACTCTATTGCTGGTGCTAGTAGTAGCTTGGTGGTGGTGGTGATTTGCATGATGTGGTGGCCTAGTAAATTTAATTTGCCTGTACTTTTATCCATTATTTCTTGCTTTACTAATTAGCTAACAGGAACCTCCTTTCGAAGCTAATGTATGGGGTGTAATCTAATTTTTCATGCTTCTCTTGTTTTAGGTAACATTATTGCTCAATGAAGCAAAGGCAGGTGGTCCCTTGAACGTCCCTGGAAATTCTTCTAGTCCACGTGCTTCCACAAGCAATTCTTTGCCTTCTATGTTTCCTGCAGGCAGTGCTCCTCCACTTTCACCGAGGAGTTCATCTGGTTCCCCTCGGATAATGAAACAGAGGCCTGGACCTTCTATTTTAAGTTCACCCTTGAAAGTGGTTAGTGAGCCAGTTAAAGAATTGATACCTCAGGTTTGATGAAACTCTGATCTTCTCAGTTCAAAATAAGCTGGCTGCACTACTTGCTATTTCCATCCTCTAGTTAGCTGTTTCTGTCTGTGTGTTGTCTGCTAAACTGATATTTCAGGGTATGTTGATGATAGTTTCTAACACAGTTACTAACAATGTTTGCAGTTTTACTTTCAAAATGGTCGTCCACCACCAAATGAACTAAAAGAGCAATGCTTAATGAGAATTAATCGGTTTTTCCATGGGCACTTGGATGGACTCCAGATGCATGGTGAGATATACATAAGCTTTTAATTTAGGTAATAATTCTGGAACTGATTTACTAATTTTTTCTTTGTAATGTCAGAATTTAAATTAGTAACTAAGGAAGTCTGCAAGCTACCATCATTCTTCTCCACGGCCCTTTTTAGAAAGATTGATGTTAATGGCACTGGTTTGGTGACAAGGTATACACTTCTGGTCATTGTTGGAGAAAGTAATAGCAAGGTTTAACTATGTTTTATCTCCCCTGCTCTTTATTATATTGTATTGATAAATTTTTTTTATTAAGTATTTTGGATAACCTTATGTTTGCTTCTGTTTAAAATTGAAAAGAATATTCTTACAGTATTTTACGATGAAAACTCAAACGTCTGAAGGTTTTCTCTCTGCCACTGGAAGCTCTCAGAGATCTAGCTTCCCCCTACTTTTAGGGAATGCTCTTTTGTCCACTTATCTGGACAATGATTAAACTTCTTGTCTCTTCCCCAAACACTGGTTTTGAGCATCTTCTGTTGGGTTAGGTGCATTTAATTAGAGAAATGCTGCCACTTATTAGAAGCTTACAACCATTAATAAGAACTTTAGTTTTGGGGGTGTTTAGATATCTTTCTACCCCTTTGTAACTTTAAGGTTATGCTAAACTGAACTTCTTGCAGATTTGAGTAGAATTTTTCTATAGTTAATGAACCTTTAGATCAGGATAAATGAAGAATATTGAGGCTCTCTTGTTAACAAGTGGAGGGTGGATTTGATAGCCATGTCTGTTTTGAGGTGGGGAATGGAGAACATGTGCAATTTTGGTAGCTGTATCTGACCTTTTACTCTTTGGTAGTTTTTTTGATGGGTAAGTAAACTTTATTTAAAAAATAATCCTAAGTTGTATAAAAACAGCTACCTTGGTACACAGGGAGTGTATGTACAGGGAAACAAAAGCTATTTTACTCTTTGGTAGTTGACCAAGACACTTCCATAGCTTCATACTTGGAATGCAAGACCGAGGGAGGGAGAAGCTTTGGGATGTCTGGTTCATAAAATAGTTTAATGACTGGGAGTTGGACTTGGTTGCTTCCATGCTTGAATTTCTGTATTCAAATATGCCAAGGCGGGTGGGTCTTGACAGAATGAGATAAAGTTTGTGAGGTACTGGGGTGTTTGATGTATGGTCTTACTATGGTGTACTGCAAACGCTAAAGGAGATCTCTTTCTTATGAAGAGGAAGTTGGTGTGGCAAATCCCCAAAGCAGGGTAGCTTTTCTTTGTGTGGACAGCATCACAGTAGCATGGGGGGAGATTTTGACTAATAATAATCTTTTTTTTTTTTTTTGATAAGTGACTAATGATAATCTTAGAAAGAGAGGAATCACAATAGTAGACTGGTGCTTTGTGTAGGTGTTGTGGGGATTCAGTGGATAATTTGTCATTTCATTTTGAGAAGTGCTACGTCTACAACATTTTCACAACATTTTTATAATAAATCATAGGTGATTAGTTGTTATTGGTTCAAATTTGAACTTTCCACTGAGATTACTTTTTTGACCCAACAATAACAACCAGTAACAACCTGCCACTTAAGATTTATTATAAAAATGTTGTGAAAATGTTGTGGACGTATCATTTTTCTTTCATTTTTTATTATGCCTACGCATTGGGGGCCTATATATTTCATCTCTTTGAAGTTAATTTGGTGCTGCTGCATAGAGTATCTGATTTATTGGTTGTTTGGAGGGATTAATTTGGTAAAACGCTTGTCCACTGTGTGGAATTTAGCTCCTTCATGTCCAATGTGGCTAGTGGGTGAGTGGAATTCCCATACCATTGAAGCTGCTGAAGTTTTGGAAGTGCAGTTTAGGCTTCACTTTTAGGATTACTTTGTGAATGGTCAACTGTCCTGGGTCTCAGCGACTGTGGAACTGTCACTGAGTATGCTTTTTGATATCCTTTAGTTGTAATTCTTTGGATACAATTCTTTAGGCTATCGTGTACTTTGTATTGTTCATGTGGTAGTTTTTTCAGAATATCATTTACTTATTAAAAAAACAAGGCATTAGATGGCTATACAACATGTCTGACACCACAATTTGTGTTTATTGGAGTACTTGTGAATGGAGTCTAATTATCTGGTTAGACAATTATCATAACATATCTTCTGTATGTATGATCAACCTGAACCCTCTTTGGCTGAACATGAAGTATTTATGGTTGCTGTGTAGCTAATTACCATAGTGAGTTGCTGTTTCAAATTCCTGTAACACTATCTATTTAGAGTTCTATAAGATTGAACTTTTAGGATTTTATTATATTAATTCCACACCCCCCCCCCCCCCCCCCCCCCCAAAAAAAAGTTTCTGCCATTTAGATCAGGATTTTGAACGGATTTGATTTAGGAAATATAGCTTGTGGTTGTTTGGGCTTTTAGTTTACAGAAGAGATCTAAGTTGCTTTTTTGGGGCTGTGACACATTTGACTTTGAGAAATTTTAGCTTTAAAGCTTTTCCTTAATGGTCAGTTGCCTTTGTAATTGCAATTGCATTGATTTTTCTAGTGTGATTGCATGGTTTTTCTTTCATTCTCTTCCTGCTCCCCTCCTTTTTTCTCCTTTCATTTTCTTTTGTTCTTTTCCTGCTTTATAGAAGTTCAATTCTGTTCTACTTCCAGAACATAAAAAGAACTGCTTAGACATCCCCATCAAACTCTAAATATTTTCTCAAAGCCTTTTTGTTTTAACCATTTGTGCATAAGCTATTCAACAGCAAGCCAAGCCATTAGTCTCTCATTTTAGTCCAAGTTTTGGTGAATCCTGTATCAGATTGGTATTGTAGCAGAAATCTTGAGGTGTTAGACACTGTACAGAAATATGGGTGAATTACTTGAGGCTTTGGAGGAATCCAATGTAGATTATGAAGTTCCCAAGAAGAGAAAAATTGGCTTTGAAATGTGAATGTGGGAGCATATTACAGGTTTTTTTTGACAAGTAATAAAGTTATATTAAAAAAGAGAATTTCTTCATGTCCACAATGATGTACATAAAGTCTCTACAGAAATTGCAAAGAATCAATTGGAAAAGCTAAGAGATTTGTGAAACTCAAAATTGGAATTACAATGTGAAAATCCCCAAGCCCAAAACCACTCAAACAAGGTTTGAATCAGTAAGGATCTCAATTGATCTAGGGAGCTCTCAGTATCCTTAAACGTACAGGAATTGCTTCCTTTCCACGCTAACCACATCAAACATGAGGGTGCTACATTCCAAATTTCCAAAGAGTGCTTCCTAAACTAATTCCTCTGCTCAAAGAAAAGGGATGATACTGTTAGAGGTATTACCCACTGAACCCTAAACATGTACTTCATTCCACAAAGCATAAGGAACATCATAATGAAGCAATAGATGGTTCACCGTTTCCCCACTGCACTGATACAAGCATCACCGATTTACTAAAGATAAGCCCTTCTTGACAAGGTTTTCAATAGTAAGAATTTACCTCAAGCTGCAGTCCACAGAAAGACAGCTGCCCTCTTGGGGGCCCTTGACTTGCCATATACCCTTGCTCTTCCAGGGGAAATTAATGCCATTAGCACTGCAGATAGCTTTATAGAAAGAAGAAATATCAAACTTCCACTCCCTACTAGACACCATTTCATCTTATCACCCCCCTGGTAGGCACCCTATGCCTAGGAGTGAATATGGTTTAAGAAGGAATTCACCATCTCCACCTCCCAATCATGAAAATCCATTTGAAAGCATACATTCCAGCTGGTAACCTCCCCATCCAATTGAGAATCCAATAGATTAAAAGATTGAGGCTTCCCTATCAATTGTGTCGGCAAACAAGCCAGGGTACAAATCTTTTAGATGAAGATGACTGCACCATTGATCATACTAGGACCGTACATGAGCACATCACCTACCTCAAAAGCCACATGCTGGAAAAAAAAGTGTCCCATCCTTGTCTAATACTGCTCCATAGGCTACATCCATGTGATCCTCTACCTGGTTTTGTAATCCATCCATCCCATTTGTCCCCATATTTCTAGGCCATAACCTGGCTCCACATATGATTAACTTCATGCCCAAAATGCCATAATCATTTCCCCAACAATGCTTGATTGAAATTCGCAATCTTCCTAATCCCTAAGCCACCAACGTCAATAGGAGAACATACCTTATCCCACACCACTAATGGGTATTTGAATACCCCCTCCAAAGCACCCCACAAGAAATTGCCTAAATCCTTTCTAATCTTTTCATCCATTGATTTTGGAATGGTAAAGAACAAGGGGTAATATGCATGTAAGCTCGAAAGCATTTAATCTTCTCCATTATAGGATTCCATACAATAATAGCCTTGAAAGATGCCCCCGAAGGCATTGCCAAATAAGTCATTGGCAAAGAGCCAATTCCACAACATAAAATATCCGTCAATTCAGCCGTGTTATCTACCTGGCCTACTGGGACCACTTCAAGGCAAATCAATACCATTCTGATATACAGAAGCTGCTCCCTAGAGGCATCTCAAAAAGAGAATGGTGCAAATAAGAGATGTGAGACACTTAACCCCTAGAGGCATTACTTCTATTGGATGTTTGGATGATATATGTTTTTTGAAGGAGTGATATTTATATCAACCTGACTATCACAGCAAAGTTGTATATGTTACTAACTTTTGGTCATGGAGACATGCAGCGTTCTTCTCATCTTGGAAGTCCTCTAGCTCCTGTGTATTCAACTAGTGCAAGTGACTGTGCAAGTTGAGGAGTGCGCCAGAAATTGCCATTGATGCAGGAAGCACAAAGAAAATTTTATTTCAATTTTGCTTTATGTCTTTTTGGAAGTCAATTGTATTTTTATTTTAGGTATTAGTAGTTAATTAGGTTCATTATTATTTTTATTTAACTTCTCAGAGTATAATTTTTGTAATTCAATAATTGGAATTTTCCAAGTCAATAACAATTAGGGTTTCCTATTGTCAGTTAGAACTTGGAATAATCCTAGGGGTTCAAGTGATAACCCAATGGTAATGGCATCTTTTGTGGTGCCATGTGTATGGTTTGAATCCGTACCCATGAATTGGTCTAATTTCCATCATCAGTTATGACTTAGAAAAAGAATCTAGAATATGAAGGCCCTTATTTAGTTCACAACTAAGTGTGTGTTTGAAACAAAAGCTTATTTGGCTTTTTGCTGATTTTCTTTTGCTGAAAGTGGGCTAGAGTATGCTTGTACTTTGAAAAAGTGAGAAAAAAGTTAGGTTTTAAAAAGCTTAAGCACAGAAAAGGCTAAATGAAGCTAAATGCTGAAAGCAATAGCTTGTACACAAAAAAACACTAAATTGCTGTGAAGGACACCAAGTTATAGTTTTATGAATGATAACTTGATTAATTATAATATTACCCACTTTCAATCTTAATTCATGATATGGTTAAAAGTAATAATAAGAAGACAACAACCACAGCAGCAATAATTTACAATCATTTCCTCAGATGAGAAAGGCCACTTGACTGGAGTAGGGCTTACAACCACAATCTTAGGCTTACTATGCGTTTTTTGTTTATATTCATTTTATTTAAAAAATTTCAAAGTCCCTTCTGTTTCTAGTATCATTGAGCACTAGCTTTTGTTGTGCCTCATTGCTAGTTATGGAACAATAGATTATGAGCACTATGCAACGTTTTTTTTTTTTTTTTTGGTGTAGGGATGCATTTGTTCAGTATTGGGTCATTGGAAATAAGTTGACAATGGATATGGCAACCCAAATGTATACCATCTTGAAGCAACCGGATATCAAATTCCTTACTCAGGTAATTTGTTTTGTTGTATATCTCTATTTATTCTCCTTATTTTTTTTTTCTTTTTTTTTTTTAAATTCAAAATGTGAGATACATTTGTAACATAGTATCTTGACAGTTGCATTCATTAACTACTTTATTATTTTTGGTATTAAATAATTGTCAGATTTTTTATTGATGTTTTGTGACTTATTACCATAATCCCTATTTCTCCATTGTTTAAGAATTTCCAACTTGACAACAGGATGACTTCAAACCCGTTCTTCGTGAACTTTTAGCAACTCATCCAGGGTTGGAGTTCTTACAGAGCACACCAGAGTTTCAGGAAAGATATGGTTTGTTCTCAACCTATTAGTCAGCTTTAGATGTTTCTTGAGTTCAATGCCGTCGTAGACATTTTTTTAGTTTTATCTAAAAAGGTATCATCCTCCCATTATAATATGTCGGCCATTGCAGTTTCTCCTCCATCTCAATAAAATTTTATTATATATATATGCGTGCATGTGTGTTGGCCTTCAGGTTCAGATAATTTTTTATTATTAGCTGGTCCAATTGAGTATAGATTGATGGCACTCAAATTATTTAAATCTTCAATTTGTATTCTATGTTTACATTTCATAGATGGTGTTAGACTGTTGGTTCAGCGTGTCTTCTCTCTGAGGTTTTATTTTTATTTTTTTAATGTTTTATAGTCTTCATATTAGAAGTAGTAACTTTTTCAAAAATATTAGATTGTTAAAAAATGAAGACTACTCTTTGCATCAACCCCTCGAACTCTCAAAAATTAAAATTAGACTTCTTTTGATGACCAATCTAGGAGGCAGACACTTTAAAAGACT
Source organism: Quercus gilva (assembly GCA_023621385.1). Classification (NCBI taxonomy): domain Eukaryota; kingdom Viridiplantae; phylum Streptophyta; class Magnoliopsida; order Fagales; family Fagaceae; genus Quercus; species Quercus gilva. Next base: position 50,218,331 of record CM042475.1, read on the forward strand.
AACCACATAAGTGTTTGATACATATTGAAAATGGCCAGTTATAACTTGGAGTCTTGGACATGGCAGCAATTTTTTTAATGATTTTCTTTAAATAAAAAAATGAAATGGATACTTTTGGGAGATGGTGCAACATATACATTTAATCAGAGCATCCACAGTGTCATCGAGTGGGATGAACAATACTGATGGAGGCACTAGCAGAGCCCACCTCATCAATATCTCTTTCATGCACATTTTGAAGGGGCCTGTAGGAAATTCCTTTGCTGCCCTCTAACAATGAAGGAAAGGTCATAGAATCTTGCAGATTGCTGTAATGCCATAAACCTCAGTATATTGAACTCCTGATCGGGGACTGATGAAATTTACTTACCACAGGGAGAGAGAATGAGAAATGAAGTCAATCTAGTTGTTGCTCTATGATCAGCAATCATTCTAGCCTTTTTTTTTTTTGCCTGTGTTATGGTGCAAGGAGTTTCTTGCGGCAAGGCCGATACTGCCATTTCTACCTAGAATGGTTGCTTTTGAGAAGATCAATTGTTGAATGTGAGAATCTGGTAAGATTTGATTAAGATATTCTGTAATTACAACAGATAATGGTGTTTCTGGTTGATTTCAAGACAACCGGGTCTCCTAAGAAAGTGTTTGGAATTTCTGGATGAATAAGAGAACCAATGTAGTGTTTGGAAAATTTTTTTTCAATGCCTTCTCTTACTGTTACAATCAGACTTATACCCTCAAGCTCAACTAAGACTAACTACGGTAACTAACTCTGTTGTAGCTAACTTTGATTCCCTTTGCCAGCTAGCATAGGTATAGGCAACTAACTACCAACAACTTCCAAGCCATGTGCTTAATACAATACCAGCACGTCCAATACAATTCCCATCTAACTACTAGGCCAATTATACAACTTGGTAGCTATTACAAAATGTTAACCAATATTCTAACAGTATTGCCTATAGCTTGTAAGAATTCCCAAGGAATCACAGCTTGCTATTTTATGGGGATATTAGTTTCATATTGGTTCATTTGGATGGGAATTTTTAAGGAGGAATTAGTTTTCAGTTTTTAGCGGAAGTGGCTTGAATAATGAAAAGTACTGATTATTTCTATATATGACATGCATGGATGGATTTAAGACTTATTAATATGTGGGTTTGAAATGATTAACTGATGATGTTAATTCAAATTCATAATGCAAGTGATTTTGCTGGGGTAAAACCCTTAAGCTCAAATCCATTATTTTCTTTTTCAAAATACTTATAAAGAAATTTATACTAGCAATTGTTTATTTAAATCACTTGATTTTAAATTCTTAAATCCCATTGTAACCTATATGTTGGCTTTCATATTTTATCCAAATTGCTTTAGCTTTTTATAAAATGTTACCTTAGAAAACCTTTTGTTTTTTGCTTGATTTATAGTTAAGCTGTTGGTTTATAAGTAGCTAATATTTGTTATTTCCATACAATCAATTCCTTTTGATGTGTTATGGGTTTTGTGTCCTAAATTTCTTTGACCTTTTTTTGTTTTTTTTTTTTTTGGGGGGGGGGGGGGGTGGGGGGGTTGGTTTATGAAACCCTATTAGAGTCACTCATGGCTGTAGTTTATTAGGATGGGATGAGATTGATTTGTGCAACACATTAAATCTGATATTGGCTATGGTTTTGGCATGATGGTGGGTGTGGAGATCTGGCTTTAAGGGTGGCTTTTCTTGTTTTGTATGCTAGCTCCACTGATAGAGATTCTTAAGTGGAATCCTCATTGGTGAGACGGGGAGGGGCGGGGGGGGGGACAAAGAAGTTGGGACATAAGATTCAACTGAGACTAACGACTAGGTGTTAGAGTTGGTGGATTCATTCCTTCATCTTTTAGATTCTCATACCCCTGTAAAAAGGGTGGTGACCAAGTGAAATGGAGGTTAAAGAGGAGTGAGAGTTTAGTGTTCGTTCATATTAAGGGGATCGAGTGCTGTCCTTTTTTCTTGGAAAGGCATTTGGGGTGTTAAGGCTCCACAGAGGGTATCCTTTTATGTTTGGACAATGGCATGGGGGAAGATTCTTACTTGTGAAAACCTTATCAAGAGGGTATATGATTGTGAGTTGGTGTTGTTTGTGTCGGTGTAGTGAGAAGGTGGTGGATCATCTATTGATACACTGCATGATTACTTTGGAGTTATGGAGTGTTGTTTTTAGGTCATTTGGGATTTAGTGGGTTTATCGGAAGAGGTTATAGATCTTATATTCAGTTGAAATAATTGGTTTGGAAAGCATTTGTTGGATATATGGAATATAGTTCCGTTATGTCTGATGTGGACTGTATGGAGGGAATGAAATTGGCGAGCTTTTGAAGATATGGAAAGTACAAGGACTCAATTGTTAGCATCTTTCACCACTTCTTTGTATGAGTGGTCTTGCACTTGGGGCTTCACAACTAGCCATTCTATTGTCTTTTATACGAGGAGTCATTATCATTGTATATGTAATTCTTTCGTGACGTAATTTTTCGGAGTTCTTGTTCATGAAGTAGTCTCTTTTTTATAAAGTTGTTCTTATAAAAGAAAGTATGATGCTCATAGATAAAAAACAGTTTACATGGGCTGAGATAGAATCTTTGCATGAGGCTGACCGTTAGACTAGTCCACTTGAAGTCCTGTGTCTAAATTTTTTTTGATAAGAAAATGTATTTATTCCACCTTAAGTTTAATGTCCCAATAGCAAGCTCATGCTGCTAAACTCGGTTCCTAAATTATTTTGATGTCTAAATTTGAGTTTTATTTGCTCTAGTGCTATTAAAGATGTGATTGTTTCTTACTTGATGCTACTTTTTAACTTAAAATATTATTGCAATGTGCCAGCTGAAACTGTAATATACAGAATATTTTACTACATAAATAGATCTGGGAATGGTCAACTTACACTCAGGGAGCTGAAACGTGGAAACTTAATTGATGCAATGCAACACGCAGATGAGGAAGAAGACATCAATAAAGTTTTGAGGTATACCAATTGAAGGCCTGTCTTAGTTTGTCATCAAATAACTTATGGATAAATAGGGATATTAATCATAGGACGAAACTTATGTACATTACCTTAGGTGTTGTTTCTTGAGTTCCCCTCTTATGGTTTTGCCATGTGACCACGTAACTAAAAAATACACTTTTATCTCATGAGAAAAAAGCTACATGGCAGAATCTTAAGAGGAGAATTTAAAGAATATTATCTAAGTACTGCATCTAAGTTTCGCCCTTAATTATAAATTACATTTCACAAAATCAGGAATATATTTTTGGAATCATGCTTAGTGCAAAATATTAGATAAATTTTTAAACATTTTTTGCCCTTTCTTTTTTCTTTCTTATCTCATCCTTTACAGGTACTTCTCGTATGAACATTTTTATGTTATATACTGCAAGTTTTGGGAGCTGGATACAGATCATGATTTTTTGATCGACAAAGAGAACCTTATCAGATATGGTAACCATGCGCTTACCTACCGGATTGTTGATAGAATATTTTCTCAGGTTTGTGTCAATTGGTGTTCTTGCTTTACATCCCTTTACCTGCTGTTTATGGGAAGAAAAGTTTTCTTCCATTGAATGCTTCTGGTTTCTCTCTTATTCTCTTTATTTATTTTTTTCAATTTTCTCATTTTGTTGAATCTCTGACTAGTCTCTTTTACTTATTTCTTTTAATACCTTCTCAGGTTTCAAGGAAGTTCACTAGTAAGGTTGAGGGGAAGATGGGGTATGAAGATTTTGTGTACTTCATACTGTCAGAGGAGGATAAATCATCTGAACCTAGTCTCGAGTATTGGTAGGTTTACACTTCTTATTTGCACCAGTCACTAGTTTGCGTGCTCAAATTTTATATCTAGGCAAGTGTAATCATGAGTAAGGATGCAAATATGAAATGGGACATCTAAGTGGAGCATATAATGCTGATTTGCATGATTGGCAGCGAAAGGAAAGTTTGGTTTAATTCTTGCAATGTTAAGAAAGTCCTTGAATCAAGTATATCAGTACAAAGTTTGATTTCCCAAGGGCTAAATTTAACTCATGTGTGAAAAAGGTTATAAAGAGCTATGACAAAAGTTCATACTATCAGTTTGAAGTTCAATTTTGTAAGCATTTGGCCTTTTCTTCTTAGAGAATGGAAAAAGACAAATTGAGTGCACAAGATCGGATGGAAACTTAATTACAATACTGTGAACATTACATTAGTCACTGCTTACCCAGACTATGCAAATGTTATCTAATGCAATTTTGTTTGAAGTTTTCTGTTAATATGTATGTTGTAGAGTTCTAGTGGAGATTTTTGTGTTATTTAGCCTAAAATCTTAGCATTTTTTTTTTATTATAAAAAAGAACCTTTATCAGACTTAAGTTTTAAAATGCAGAAATATGAGTTCTGTAAGCTATGATTATTACCCATCTTCCAAAGAATGGGAGAGGCAGCTATAGTGCATGAATGTTAGAGCAACCTGAGTGGCATCCCTTCTTCCTCTTTTATAGAGTTTCTAGACTTCTTGAATCTTTGTTTGTATTGGGACTAGCTCAGATGACACATTGTGTATTTGAACTCTCTCCTTTTTTGAATAAAATTATCTTACTTATCAATAAAAAATTTTAATTCCTCGTTCTCATGTTGTCCTGAATTTGCATTGTACTTGCCAAAAGCAGTTTGGAAATTATTGCTTTTTGGTGCCGTATTTATGTCAATTTTCTTTTTAAATTTGCTTCTAATAGAAGTTGCTTCAGAACTAATTTTTTATGCAATAGAACCTGTCTTTACATTGTCTTAAAGACATACATTTTCTTCATGTTTGCTCAGAATCACCTATACAATATGCATCTTTTTGGAGGGGATAGGTAGAGAAAGAGATCTTTTGATTTCTTTTTGAACCTTCAAAACATTTTCTTTCATGGTTGACCACTCTGAAATTTTTTGATATCTTTACAGAGTTTATTATGCTATCAGTTGCAATGTATTTGTGACATTAAATTGTCTTTTACAGGTTCAAGTGCATAGACCTGGATGGAAATGGGGTTCTGACACGGAATGAGCTGCAATTCTTCTATGAGGAGCAGTTGCATCGAATGGAATGCATGGCCCAAGAGCCTGTGCTCTTTGAGGATATATTGTGCCAAATAATTGACATGATTGGACCTGAGGTTCACTTTTTCCTCTTTTCTTCTTTTACTGATGGTTTTGTTTCCCTTTCTTGAATGTTAGGGTTTGTGGGGGAACATTTTCTAAGAGAAACAACTTTTAATAACCATTAATATTTTATTGCATACCAATGCCCTGATTTCTAACGTCCTTCTTATAGAGTACATGTGATGCTCCACAATGTCCCAGAACTCTCTCTCCTGTCCCTTTATTTGGGCCTGGGGCTTTTGGGAAATTAATGCAATTACAATTTTTGTAAAAATAGTGCAGATTTCTTTTGAAATCATGTCTTGAAGACTTGATTCTTGAGCTTGAAACCGTGTCTTGAAGACATGATTTTAAGGCTGATCTGACTAAGTCATGTTAAGAAAAAAATAAAATAAAATAAAATAAAAGCTCAAAACAGTTTTTGTCCTCCCAAACACAAACCTACATGTACCCCTTATCTTCCTCATCATGAGACCCATTCTATTTCTTTCCCAAACACAAATCTACCCCTGCCCACCACTGTTGGATTGCCCCCAGCTAAATGAATGAAGGGGCAAATGAGGTTGCCATTACCATGGGTTCTTCTCGAACTGCTTCACATCGCAGTAGAGAGCAAATTATAAATACAATACTGTACTTGTTGTACCGGCCAGTTATATGGTGCATTTAACCACTTGGAATGTACTGCTTTAAACACTGGTTTGTTCAGCCACTACTAGCTGTTTCTGTCGATTTCCACTGATATAAAATCATATCTTTCTCTTTTTCTCTTTTTGTTTGTTTTTTGTTTTTGGTATATGATAGCTTATAGTGAACTCAGTTTGCCATTAGTAGCCAATGTTCCTTGAATATATCTACAAAGGCATCATTAACTAGAGATTATTTTACTGTGCCCGACATGAAATTTTCATGACTGCAGAATGAGAGCTATATCAGACTGCATGACCTGAAAGGTTGTAGACTTTCGGGAAGCGTATTCAATATCCTTTTCAACCTTAATAAATTTATGGCCTTTGAAACTCGTGATCCATTTCTCATTCGTCAGGTACTTGAAATGTTTCTAGTTTTTAATCATTGCTTGATGATACATTAGGATAAAAGTGTGATTCTGTACTGCTTGCCATTTTTTATGATAGAATGATGTTGTGATGTGAACAGGAACGAGAAAATCCAACATTGACAGAGTGGGATCGCTTTGCACATAGAGAATACATCAGGCTTTCAATGGAGGAAGATGTTGAAGATGCCTCTAATGGAAGTGCAGAAGTTTGGGATGAATCACTAGAGGCTCCTTTCTGAGTTTAATTAGGTAGGCTATGTCAGTTTCTATGACAATTCCTTTATATATATTTAAAGAGGTGTGCACATGAGATAATTTTGACGTTAGTGTTAAGTTGGGTGAATTTTAAATTAAGATTTCTGGCGTGCAGATATACATGTAAACATGCATAAATGTGTGTGATTATTCAAGTTGGCTATTGTATATGTCATGGTTTCTTGCTGGTAGGGTTTAGAATCCTGGTGATGGCAATATGTAATCCGCTTTATATATATGAGTTCTGTAGTGTAGATTTGTTGGTGGAAGACAAATATTGCTGATTTAAGAACTGACGCTAAAAATATTGCTAATGGTGCTGATTTTTTTGGCCTATACAAATTGTATAGTGACTGTTATTCTAATGGTGGTGCTTTAACGTGACAACTTGCATAAGGTTTTTTCATTACTGAGATGCTAGTATGGCATGTGTGTAATATTGCTCACCTTAAGTAAATAGGTAATAATAAGGGTAATATAGTAATAATGTCCTCACCATGCGCTCTCCCATGTAGCTATTGCTTTCTTTGCACTTAAAGGTGGACTCAGAAAGTTAAAAGTGGAGTGCAAATTCTGGAGTAGTGTGGCCCTCATAACAAGTTATGCGTTAATTATTACTCTTATTTTTTCCTGTTTTTCCAATTACTTAATTAGAAGTTAACCCTAAATGTATTTGTTCTTGTTAACTACAGGTTCTAACAAGGAAGCTCCGAATTCTTCTTAAACTGGCCATCCATCAAAGAAACTTGTTTACTCAGGATTATTTCTTAAATGGACTATGCAGACACTCGACCTTATCAGATGGAAATTCTGGGCTTGGCTGTGTGGAATGAATTTTTGTTGTGCTGGAGTTGAAAATATTCAGATCTTTGTGTGCATTGAACTGACAAACATTGGGGAGAGTTACAAAGGAAAATTCCTTTACATCATACCAAGATGTCTCATGGAGGTGATTATATAATCCCAGGTTGACGTAGTTCGGAACATTAAGTGTATTTGATTATTTTCCTTATTTTAATTATGTTAAGTTGTAAGTTATCATTCATGTCTTTCCTCCCTCTTACCCAAGTTAGTGGATGGTTCCTTCATTACTTCCATCTGTATGGTAATGTGCTGGTCAGTGTCATAGCAATTTTGGCTTTCACTCTGGTTATTTTTAAATTTGATTCAGTCAATTTCTGTGTTTGCTGATCTATGATATGTGTATAAGAAAAAGGAATCACCTAGTAGTTTAATGATCATTTATTAATTAATTGCACAAAAAAAAGGAGAGAGAGACTGTCTTCTATGATGGCAATCTCCAAACGGGTTCAAGATCATTTGTACAAGGAGCAGCAGCTTAAGAGCGGCAGTTTGTGTAGATTTTGACTATCATTTGATTGAACAAAATCTCAGGATTTGATTGCCTTTTGATCGTGACTTGATTGATCGAAAGATGTCTGCCCTTCGACATTGACTTGATCAATTGAAGATGAGGTTGATGTGTTTTAATTTCCAGAAGTTGGTTGTGCTTAAAATTTTGTACCCTATTTGTGTAAGTATACCGTTTATATCGTTACACACAACTTCCAAGAGGCTGGAGAGGCTATTTATCGTGAACCTTGGAAAGAAAATCTAAGCCTAATAGTCTCGTACAAGGCAGTGAGTTCCAGAGTGAAAAATTAAGCGAAATTTTTTTAACGTGGTGTTTGTTGCCTTGAGCTTATCAAGCTTGAAATCATAGCACCTAGCGTGTTATTAAACCTCTCGAAGTCAGAGGTTTTGGTCATGGACTTGAATACATCATCTGTGAAGGTGTTCATGTATCAAAGAAAGGTCTTAGAGTTGTAGAGGGTTTTTGCAGTGAGTTTATCTACATGGTAGAGTCTAGGATTAAAGCTCTTAATTTAGATGGTAAAACTTCTCTTGATATAATGGATTGTTTCATTGGGGTTTGTTACCCTGGTAGTGGTTTTTTCTTTGAAAACGTTTTCAACTGTTTACATTGTCTCCGGATCACTGTTTCTTGATTATTGGTTTGCTGATCTGTTTTACAGTGTTGGTGCCTTGCTGGTTTTGTTCATTAAATTAATATAATTGGAATCACATAACTAAGTTAATTGATTAACTCGCTGCTGCTTAATCGTTTTGGGGTCAAAATTGTTTTTTTCACTTTATGTTATCTCAGATTCTCAATATAATTTTGTAGCCTAAAACTTCAAAGGTAAGTTGAAAGCAAGAATCTCAAACAATTTCACCTGCCAGAATGAACTCCCAATTGGAGAAGCTGAACCCTCGTCCTTTATATGCAACAACCAATCCTAGCAATCAACCATATGCTCTTTACCAAAATTTACTGAATCTATAGACTGAAAGAACATAGGACCTAACTTTACCACAAACATTTTCTTACCTATTAGTTGTCTAACCACATTAAGGGTGTGTTTGTTTGGAGAGATTTCATAGAGAATGGAAAATTTAGGAGAGAAAAGTGGAGAGAGAAGTTTTGATGGGTGTTTGGTTGGAAGGGAGAGTGGAAAAAAAATGTGATGGAACCCAGATGTTTTTTTCTCGAGCCACCAAAAAGTTTTCTCCCCAAAATAGGGAGAAAACTAGGGGGAGAAGCTCACTAACAGGAGCTGTCCAAAATGCCCCTACACATCCTTCTTTGCTAACATTTTTTGTTTCTTCTTTGTCACTAATCTATGCACATTCATGTTGTTTTGGATTTTTTGTTTTATCTCACCTTTTTTCTTTTTCTTTCTTTTGTTTTTATTACTTTCTTCCATAGTTCCTTTCTCCCTTTGTTTTTCTTTCTCTGTTACTAATCTGCACTCGTTCATGTTTTTTTGGGCTTTTTTTTTCATCTCATTTTTTCTTTTTTCTTTCTTTTGTTTTCATCACTTTCTTCTATAGATCCTTTCTTCTTGTTGTTGTGTTGTGTTGTGTGTGTGTGTGTGTTTTTTGTGTGGATCTAGCCTGTGCCTTTGAAATAATAATAAAAAAAAAAAGTGAAATGTCCATACATAATTTTTTAAATAAATAAATATGTATAAAAAATTGTATTACATTTTGTTTTATTTAATAGAGACATAATTGTAAATTTATACCAATTTCATTTTTCATAGTTTTCTATCTCTTCACTTTTCCATCCTCTCAACCAAACACATATGAGAGAAAATTAAATATTTTCTATCCTCCCACTTTTCTATCCTTTCCCCATTTTCTATCCTCCCACTTTTCTACCCCTCCAACCAAACGGACCGTAAATGTCAAAATCACCTTTTTGTGTCTGCATGTGTGTGTGTGTTGCATTGAACCAATTCAAATGAACTCCAAATGGGATTGAAGAACTTGGTTTGAAAGAACAACTTGCCAGGAGGGTAGCTCAACTAGTTGACAATTCTTGGTGTTCCCAACGAAGACATCCATGGTTCAAATCCTTCATTGTCCATTATAACTATCAATTTATCAAAAGAATTAGGTTCTAAAGTAATACACATCCAAAGAAGCAAATGTTCCGCAGAAGCACCACCACATCAATCTCAAAATGAGACCCAATTCTTGATTTTTTTTAATATCAAACACAAAATTAGATGTATTTGAATAGAAACCAATTCTAGGTCAACCTTGGTCCCTTAATTGTGCTTTCATATTACTTAAGATGTCTCAAGATGCTTCAACTAGTTCGAAGTGATTATCTAACTTTGCAAACTAGGTTTGTGATCTGGAGATACTTTCTTAATAGGACTTTGAGAAATATGCCAGTTAACAATGATAATGAGAAATCCTAAATAATTAAGTTATAAGCCTAACTTATTTAGCCTAAATTATCGAGCTTAAGTTATCAAGCCTAAGTTAATAGAAATAATTCAAAGTGCATCAACTTGAAATCAATCATCTCGAAGTAAACTATTCTAGAGGAAATCATCTCCAAATAAAGTAAATTGTAGGAAATGTAAATGGTTTAAATCAAAGTGATAATTCCAACAATATATTGATTCAGAATAAGCAGTAAAACAGAAAACAACTAATGATTGCATCAAACTACTTTAATACTTGATTGAATAATAAAATGAGTGCAAAGGAAATACACTTTAATATACACTAGTTGATTTGCCTACAAACTACTTGATCTCTAATTCAGTGATCTTAGACTTGCTCGGTGTCTTCTATCGTAGAATGTGCCTCCTTTTATAGGCGTGGATGATAGTTATTTTTAGCTCACAACTACTCCACAAAATAGAGGGGGGGTGGTGGTTATTTGTAGTAATTAATTACCAGATTTTTCATTTATTGACAAGTGTCTGCTAGTTGCTATATCCTTTGACAAGTGTTCCAATCTCCTCATATGATACACGAGTGTCTTTCCACATGGCATAACTCATAAGCAAGAGAAAGGGTGGTTACTTCTAAATGCTAATAACTTCCTGTAACTCTTTGTGGTTAGCGGAAATATCAATGGGTTTTTAACTCTGATCAAATCCCACAATATTTCTTTTGAGCTTCTTAGTTAATTTGGAACCACATGCAACAGATTTGGCTGGCAAATGAGAAGGAAAGAGGTTGATAAAGGATAGAGAAGAGTAGAGAGGGGAGCTAAGGAAAAATAAATAAAATTAAAGAGGATAAATTACATTTTTAACCCTATAGTTTTAAGGGTGTAACAGATTAAACCCTTTAATTTTAAAAGTAATAAATTAAACATTAATAGTTTTCAAAAATTAACAAAGTAATTCTTGAAGTTTCCAATGGTAAGAAATTTAACCTCATCCTTTTGAGTGGAATTATATTGTATTTAGAATTTAATATAAGGTTTAATTTGTTATACCCCTAAATTAAAGGGTTTAAGATGTAATTTTCCCAAATAAAAAAGAAGATAAGTGGCTATGTGTCCAAATGAATTAGCGCATTATATTAAAACTACCTTAGCATCGATAGTCATGTAAGACATAAATAACGGAAGTTATGCTAAGTTGCTAACAGATTAAGCTGCTACCTTTCAAAAATTTGAGGGATTGAAATCAAACATTTTAAATTTTGAGGGACTAATTTCAAACTAAATTCAAATTTGAGGCTCCCAAATTATAATTTACTTTAAAATCAAATTACACTCCATATACTACCATTCATGGGCATCAATTTGAAATCTGATACACCCATACACACACGTCACCATCATGTGTTCTCAAATCAACTAAAATATGCACTGGTTGCTGCAGCCGTGTGCACAAAGTTGGAACTTTGAATTTTTATTTAAATATAGAATTATTTTAAAATGGTGAATTATGATATTGATAGATAATAACTTAAAAATGAATTTATTTCTTAATGCTAGGGTCATATTTTATATTTATTGGCTCATCCTTTGATGAAACACACTTTACTTGTAATTGAGTAGATCTAAGTTGGGTTTAATGTATCAACAAGTGTGTGTAGTTTACTTTAGAAGTGGTATCATTAAAGACATGAAAATTGATTCAAGAAACAAGTGAAGAAAAATTGTTTCATTAAACCTAGACACTAGAGGTTTAGTGGGGGGGAGGGGGGCTTGGCACAAACTCAATTTATCGAGACTTACGAATTCAAATTCTCAAATCTGAATTTTGGCCTATGATGACTTGAATGATTAGGGTTTTTCTCTCTACAACTCTAGTCATATAAAAGACTCATTTTAAAAGTCATCAAGTACAGAAATTGAGACTTAGAACTCATATACTTTATGAGAAGTTACTGCGTTTATGCGCCTTAGTGTTTTGTAACCAAGTACTTCCTAATCTTCAACATCTTGAAGTGGAAAAATTTGCAACCAACAACAATCAATCAATCAAGTTGTTGGAGTTAGTCACATATTGGGATCCGTGCATGAGAAGACGTCTATTATAAATCAAGTCCGACTGAGTATTGGAGCAAAAGTTCAACTGTAAGTTGGTATTTTGGAATAAGCTAGGGTAGTGGTAAGATTTCTCATACTTGTAACTGCTTGATTGTTGATAATGGATTCTTGAGAGTGGTGACCTGAAATTCATTCAGTGGGGGTTTTTGCCTTGCGAGAGGTTTTTCACATTCGTCAACAAATTACCGTGTCAATTTAATTTCCACTGCACTTAGTTTATTTGGTGATTTGTTGGTGCCTCCACGATTTGCATGTAATTTGACCTATTTAATCAACTTGGGTAATTGAATTAATTAACCGGGGTCAATTTATAACCCAACAAATGGTATAAGAGTGAGCACATTGTGATTAGATTTTAATCTCTGTTGTGTGATCCATTGACCCTCGTTGTCATGGAAACTATTGATTTTTTTTATTTGCATGATCTTGTGTTGAATGATGACGATATTCAAGATGCCTATTGTAAGCTTTATAAATTTTGTTTGAAATTTCTTAAAAGTTCTACAAAATTAAAAGCTAAATTTAAAAAGGTCAAACTTGAAAAAGATGAATTGATTGCAAAATTGGATGAAGCCAATAATTTGAATGAGAATTTAAAAAATCAATTTTCATATCAGGTAGACAAAATTAAGAATTTGGAAAAGCAACTAGTTGAATTTAAAACTGAAGTTAAAAAATTAACTAGTGCGAAGCTTACTGTTGAGCCTAACTCTAAAGAAAAATATTTTTATATTCCTCCATTTAAAAGGAATGAAGAGTTGAAGGCTAATAATACTAGGATAGACAAAGGCAAAAAACCTAATGTTGACATTGAAGTTTCTAAACCTATCTAAAACTTCTCTTAGGTTGAATGAAAAATATGAATTGGTCTCCACTTGTCATTATTGTCATATTGTTGGTCATATTAGGCCAAATTGTCCTAAGTTAAGGTCTCTGTCAACCTCCAAGATTAGACCTCTTTCTAGGAAGCCTAATAGTTCTAAAACCACTCATGTTTGTCACCATTGTGGTGCTTCCGGTCATATTAGCCCTAACTGTTTTAAACTATTTCCTCATAAACGAGTCTCTAATAGGTCTCATCCAATGTCTAAAGGCTATATACCTATTCTTGGTGAATTATTAAAACTTTGAGCTTTTTAACTCAATTTCAAGGGAATTCTAATTCTTCTATGTCCTTTAGTGGTCAAACTAGGACACGTGTCTTTTTATCTTCATGATCAAAGACTCATGCTATATAGGTGATAAAGGCCCTGTTTGGTTTATTTTTTTGTTCACTCATCACTCTTCACTCAATTTTTATCACTCTTCACTCATCACTCATCACTCTTCACTCTTCACTCAAAAGTACCCCAATTTTTATAACTCAGTTGCGTAGGCTGTTTGGGTGAAATATTTCAGTGGTTTTTTCAATTCAATATCTCACCTTTATGTCTGTCACTGGGTCCCACAAAGAAAATAGAAAATGATGAAAAGTGGTGTAGTGAAGGGCTGGGCTGAAGGTAATTAGGAAAATAAAGAAAAGTGCTGTTGGTTTATTTCAGTGGGTCTGCTGTGTGATTTGACAAAACACTGCTGTGGGACCCAAAAGCAGCCCAACAATTACACAAAATGCCATTGAGTGAACAAAACTCAAAACTCAAAAAAAAAAAAAAACAGCCCGCCTGGAGTTTCCAAAACTCATATCCCATATTCCACAATTCTTAGATATGTTAACTGAGTTCACATATGGAAAAGAAGCCAAACAAACTTTGTGTATGTGGGGCCCACGGATTTTGAGATATGAGTTAACAAAACTCAGTTTTTGTGAGATATGAGATATGAGTTTCCTAAAATCCAAACAAGGCCAAAGTATCTTAAGACTTAATTGTCTTTTTGTTTGTCCTCTACTTTAATTCTTTCTATCTAAAGTATGACTTTTATGCTTGATTTCTTATCTGTTTTTGGAATCATGCTTTCATGTATTGCATTGTTTTTGTATTTATTTATTTTTGCACATGCATTGTTTATTTCTTTTATTGCTTTCAAGAAAAGAAGAATAAAAAAAAAATTGAAAAAATACAAAAACAGTGTGTGTTTGTGTATATTGGTACTTGTATACATTGAATGGCCAATGAAACTAGGTTTCTTAAACTTTGTATTTTTTGTAGTTTAGATGAGCATCTTCATGCACAACTAAGCAATGTGAGCTTTGTGGCTCATTGTGTGATTTGTATGATTTGGTTAATCTTTAATCATTCATATCTATATCACTCTTTTTGACGGGAATGACAAAAAAAATCCTACGAGAAAGACATAAATAACCATTTCACTACTAAAACTCGTTAATCATAAAACATATGTGTGCAATTCATAAAAGTTATGCTGAATAAGGTGTAGCGCTTGAACATCAAGAAAAAAATGTTTGGCTAACATAAATGGGTATTTCTTTTCTCTCTTTTATATGCTAAGGCATGATATGCCTTTTTATACTTAAAAGAAAAATGTGCAATGAACATGAAAAAATAAAAAGAATCAAAATACTTTTATATAAGTTTGAAAGCGTATTTTTAGGAGATGTGAGAGTTATATGATGTACCTTAAAGGTAATGGTTTCCATCAAACAATTATGATCGTGTGTTAATGATTCTTGATTCTCTTATATCATTATTTTTATATGATGAAAAACTTGTGCTTTTTTTACAAAAGTTTCACACACAACACGCAAATCTTTGCCACTCTTGATACTATTGTACAGGTACAATGTGATTTGGCTATCACAAGGAATACATGTGGTAGTATAAGCTTACTAAACTGTCTTAACTTGTTTTTGAAAATAAAATTAGTTAGACTTGTTTAGTGTTTTAGATCCTAGAATGCTTTGCATCAGTTTTGTTATGCTTGAATGCTTAACATGCTTCTATGATGGTTTGGTATGATATTTATCTTGTTTGCATTCATATCATGATGTCTTTTCTCCCTTGAAAATTCATGTTTCTGTGCTTCTCGATACTAGCTTGATAGCAGTCTCAACATCTCTTGATACCTCTAGACACAAGTCTCTTCTAGCAAGGTTTTCTGGGTTTTTCTCGATACCTCTCGACACATCGCCCGAGAAATCGAGCCAAATTTCTAAACTCATTGCCTGCTTAATATCTACTCGACACCTACCTCAATACATTGAAGTTTTTAGCCGTCGACACCTCTCGATTCGTCGAGCTTTTATTCTCGACACCTCCTCGATACCTTCTCGATCTATTGAGATGCCTGTTTCTATAAATACTCAAGGGTTAACCCGGTTTTGTTCAAACTCAAACATCCCAACACTTCTCTCTTCTTTCTCAATCCAAAACCTTATTTCTCTCTAAAATCCTTCTTTCCTTCAAGTTTTCGGCCTATTTCAAGCTTAAATCAGTTGGTGTACTATGACCCTTTGGTTCCCTATTTACCAAAATGGAGTAAGTCACTGAACTAATGCATTCCACAATCCAGCCAATCCAAGTAGGATGAAAACCCTTTTTTTCCATAGTTCATTGGAGAAAAATCCATTCCAATTTGTCATATAACTTGCTCATATCTAGCTTCAGCGCCATATGTTTTATCTTCCCAGTTTTCTTCATCTTCATATGATGGAGAGTCTCAAAGGCCACCAAAATGTTGTCTGAAATAGCTTTTGGATTCGAAAGCACTTTGAGATTCAGAAATAATCTGAGATAACACTCTTTTTAATTTGTTAGCTAAACCTTTAGAAACAAGTTTATAGAGAATATTACACAAAGCTATTGGGCAAAACTTAGTAACATATTCTAGACTTTTGACTTTAAGAATAAGAGTGATAAAAGTATGGTTCAAACCTGGCAAAATTGTTTTGGAATTTAGGCAAGAGAGAAATGCCTTAACAATATCATCTCCAATGTTATCCCAATAATGTTGGAAAAAAATAGGAGGCATGTCGTCTGGGACTAGGAGCCTTTAAGGGGGCCATTTGTTTCAAAGCTTGTTCCACATCAGCCTTGGTAAATTCCCCAATCAGATTTGAATTCATATCATCATCCACCTTGGTAAATTCTCCATTTGTTTTACATGTGGCATGTATCTTAATAGTAGTTTGTTATAATAGAAATTTAATTATTTACTTTTTAGAGTAATAGTTTACTTTAGTTGTTGTTGTTGTTAGTATTATTCTTATTGAGTAATGCTACAGACACAAACCATTTTACAACATTTTTACAAAATATTGATGTGGCCAACTTCTTATTGGTTTTCATCTAGACTCACCGTTAATATCACTTTTTCATTTACTAATAATCATTCATTATATCAAGAGTTTGTAAAATAGTCTGTATCTCTAACATTATTCTATTCTTATTATTATACATGAGCAATTCCAATATCATTAACTGTATTTGTATTATACTCCTGTTATTAAGTTATTAAATGAAAGTAACTATAAGATGGGAAGAAAACTTTTTTTTGAAAAAGAGATGATTCAATTAGGGGTGACAATATTTGATATGGCCCACAAACACATCATGGAATTAACAGGCTAGTGTTTAATGCTAACGAGTTTCGTGTCAAATTTATGTCAATCCAAAACTGATCCAATAAATAAACAGATCCAATTTGTGTTTACACACGAAACACACAATAACTCATCGTCTAACCCAAATTGCTAGTGACCAATTTTGCCAATATACCATTAATAAACAGATCCAATTTGTGTTTACACACGAAACACACAATAACTCATCGTCTAACCCAAATTGCTAGCGACCAATTTTGCCAATATACCATTTCTAACCCTACTTTATAATCATCTCTTTCTCCCACCCTTGCTAATCCTACTATATAATCTAATCATCTCATTCTCCCTCTCTTCTATCTGGCCTTTGGGGGAGGGATGATACAAGTCTTAGCAGACTATACTGATTATTTAGTGGACTGGGCCATCAATATTGTACAGAACAAAAACTTGGGACAAGCCGCAGTTGGGCCAAGTTAGAAAGGACCCAGCACAAACAATTTTTTCATAGTAATTTCACTTTCTGGTTTTTTTCTTTTCCCTACGGTCTGTGAACATAGAAAATGACTTGCATGTGTTCCTTAGGAAATTTTCTTCACACATATGGCAATGGCATGTATGTTTTGCATTGACACCCTACAACCCCACCAATGTGACCGCTAAATATCCTATCATTCATTAATCCTTGACTCAGAAGAGTGATGTTCTTATGAAAATCTAAAAAAAGTCACATCCTTTCAATGTCTTTAGGCTTCTAATGCTGTTAATTGCAGTTATATGTAATTTTCATAGCACCTGTGTCACTGAAAGAGATGACTATGTTTTCCTTGCCGACAATAACTACGTATATAAATAATAATAATAATAATATAGAATTGGTAAATGTACAACTTTGAGAGTCTATGACGTGAACTGAGGGATTTCAACTATTTAAAAATATAGAATTGGTAAATGTACAACTTTTTACGGCTTTATTTATTTAAATAAATAATAATAATAATAAACATGAGAGTAGATTTAACAAAAGGACATCAAATATTTACCATCATATATGATCCACATTAAAAGCTATTTTGAATTGTGTTTTCTTCAATTCTTTTCATAAAAATAATCACTGTGCCCTCGGTAAGAACCTAGATTTAAATCTTCACTAATTGTAAGAAAAAAGAATATGAAAAAAAAAAGATATCCCAATTGACTCAATAGGAAGTAGTTCTATATTGTTTCGAAGATTTGCAATTACCCATTGTTCCCCACCTACAAGAATTGTCATCACTTCATGTGGATCGCAATCTTATGATAAATGGTGACAGTTTCCATCGTACCTAGCTCCACAGATGTAATTGGTTAGAAATATTTGATAGTGACTTTGTACTGAAAATATATTACAAGAAAAATTTGAACCACCAGTACCACCAAAGATCTTTATGGAGGAGATACAGAGCACAATGCCATTTTATAAGTGTTAGGGTTTTCATTCTGAGAAGCAAAAACAAAAGGTTGTGACTTTTGTGAGCCATAGCCACATGGGGTGAGGGGACCATGAACAGATCAAGAGTTCAATGCGTGCGTTAGCCACGCAAAAAGGGTCAGCCCATATAGGTATAGTAAGCAAAAAGGGACAGAATATCAGCATATACTGATCACTTCCAATCAAATCATACGGGCCTCAATAAATGGTCCACTGCGTCCTTACAAAATCCAGTAAACAGTAAAGAATCAGAGAAGAATTTGTAAATTATGGCATTAACCATGTATGTACGTAGCCAGGGACCTACTTTACAATTACATCAATACCAAAAATAAATTGGTACAATCACATGCCTAGTGGGTTTCCTTTGTCCTCAAACAACCAAGGGAGAAATTTGCAGTTACTATTTTTTTTTTTTTTTTTTTAGAGAGAATAATTTATGGCATTCTCTCTGATAATATCTCTTTTTATTAGATCAAAACACTAATCGATTTTTAGTGTAGATGAAGATTGAATTCTAAATTTTTTATTCAATTATCAAAGACGGAATTACTATTTTAGTTGCAAATGAAATTGAAATAAGGTCTGAGAATTTATATTGGATGAGGACATATGCCATCTCTGTCCCTACAATTTAAAGTCACCCTAAAGATGTTTCACATATTAAGAGTCTGTTTGGATACCGTTTATTTTATTGAAACTGAAATCTTATTGCTGAAAGTACTGTAAATAAAGGTAAAAGTTAGTTGAAATAGTACAGCGGGACCCATGAATAGTACCAAAAAATACAGTGAAGCCCATAAATAGTAGCAAAAATAAGCTGAATAATAAAATAATTTTAATTTTTCATTAGTATCCAAACACAAACTAAGCTAACAATATGAAATTTAAAGAAAAAATTAAAGTAATCAAACTCAAAAAATTTTAAAAAATAAAATAATTAAGATATAAAGAGAGGTAAACCGCAAAAGGTAAACCAGTCTTCCCAACAAATTCCTAACCCATGGCATTTTATAATTAAAACCTCCACCACCGCACACCCTTGGTGAGATGGTCACTCCACAAGTATAAGTGCTTGTGGGGTGTGGAGGGGAAAGACTGAGATTCAAGTCTTCAGAAGGGAATTTCACACGCATATACCCTTAGATTAGGCTAAAGTAGAATTTCTATCTTGTATAAAAATAATAATAATAATAATTAAAACCTCCAATCTAAATCCATCCTATATAATGGCTTGTTTGGTAAGAGTTTTTAATAAAGTTTTAGTGTTGCAATCCATAAAATGGTGAGTCCCACATTTGAATTTATTGTTTGACTAATATTTTCTAAATACAATTTTCAAAAAACCATATCCTATTTTCCTGGTTTAGAACAAGATTTTGAAAACAGCGAAGGGGGTGTTTTTAGGATACAAAAAATATTTTTAATGACATAATTGTAAATAAATTAAAAACAGTAGACCCCACATATTTATCCAAACTCTTCTTTATCTCTTGAATTAAGGAATTTATCTTTATTACAAAAATAATTCTCACACTTCAAATTTGAAACTTATCATTAAAAAAAAAAAAAAATTTACAGATTCTACACATTACTTTTTATAATTTTTTTTTTAAAATCTCAAAAAAAGAAACGGTCTCCTAAACAATTATTTTTTGTTTTTAGTATTTTGTAAATTGTTCTTCAAAGTGAGAGCCAAACATGTATAATATAAAAATTATTTTCTGAAAACTATTTTTAAGTTCAATTTTTTGAAAATTGTTTTTATACTATTTTGAAAATAAAAACAAAAATCCTCCTACCAATCAAGCCCTAAAATTTCAAAAATAAATAAATAAATCCATCTTGTGAATGACACTTTTACAATCCTTGATGCTAAGTTGGTAGTACTTTCTCTTCCAGTAGGAAAATGAAGAAAAAAAAAAAAAAAAACCAGATTTCAAATATTCCTTCCTCACTTGTAAACAATAAATAAATAAATAAAATCCAAGTTTAGAACTTAATAATTAATAGATGATATTCAAGCAATTGTGTGATGAGGAAATTATTGATGGAGAAAAAAGAATGATATATATATATAGACATAATTTTTACTAACACATAATTATTTTTTTACAATTTTTGTTGTATGTTGACAAGGATTGTAATTGGAGAAATATTACTTGCATTAGATCTTGTACTAACACTAATTTTATCAAATACCAATCATATTAGATAATATTAGTGGTTGTGAAAAAAAAAGTTATAAAAAAAATAATGTTTCTCTAAATTTATTGATAAAGTATTGAAAAAAGAAATATCCTAAAAATAGATTGACATTTAAGCTTAATTAGCAAACATATTGTGTGATGAGAAAATTATAAATAGAGGAAAAAAGAATGAGATATATATGACGTTATACTAACACATAAATTTTTTTTACAATTTTTGTTGTATGTTGACATGGCTTGTAATTGGAGAAATATTACTTTCATTAGATCATGTACTAACACTACTTTTATCAAATACCAATCATATTAAACAATATCAGCGGTTGTGAAAAAAAAAAAGTTATAAAAAAAAAATTATGTATCTCTAAACTTATTGATAAGTTGTTTTTTTTAGAATAAAAAAAATCCAAATAGGTTGACATTTACGCTTAATTAGCAAACATAATGTTTGCAATGAATTAGAAATAGTCTTACCTACCCCAGTTGTTTTTTTTTTTTTTTAAGAAGAAGATGAAAAAAACCTATTACCTACCCCAGTTTTCAAACTTTTAAATGAATAATGCGTTGTCACCTTTCATTATCTCTCTCAGAGGGAAAAAAAAAAGTATGCCACTATTTACTCATTTTGGGAGATACAATTATTTGCTATGTATAATTCCAAACAATTACTATTTGAGAAAACCATTGCACAGGTGATCCCTTTCTTTTTCTGTGATATGCAAAGTTCTCATACAACATTACAAGTTACAACCCCTTATTGTGAACTCAAACTTTCAGCAAATCACATCACACAGCCGGAAAAATTGACTTTCTAGAGCAAACCTCCATGAACATAGGATGGCATCTTCTATAGCTAATTCTGGTCAACCAAATAGAAATTTCTACATGAGAAGAGAGACTAGCTAGCACAGATTTTGACTGTTGAAAAACAAAATAGACGAGCAGTGATCTCTCTTTGTCATTGACCCTCAAATTGCAATCAAAGAAATTGGAAAACCATGATTGTTGATTGCTTATTGTCATAAGTAGACTATACCACCAACTTCGCTTTTCCAATTTTTTTTTTTAAGTAATAAAAAGACATCATCCCTAACTACCCAACTGTAGAAAAAGTGCTGGGCATGTATTAGAAATTTAGAACCAGTCAACCAGACTGGGACACAGCATTATAACAAGAGTAAAACAAATACAATGATCCTTTCTTAGAATACAGATATCTAACAAACTACACTTTTAGCAGTAGCTTCAAGCAACAGGCTAATGCTTTCATGGGATAATTAAAAACCAACAAAATCATTGTATAAAGTGCAACCTACTTCATCGTTTAATAATAAACTTTTTTTTCTTTTTTTTGGGGAGAATGGGGTAGATTGAAAATTTGGCAAATTACTAAACAAGAAAGTACTGTATTACCATGTTTTGAACCCTGACTAGACTATATACGGCTTAGTTAATTTTAGGTTCATCTAACAATTAGGTCCAATTATTAATGTGATTAAATAATTAATTTAAGCATGAATAATAGCATGTAAAAACAACTCACACATAGTCAAAACAAAACCATAACAAATGGATGAGAAAACCCGAGAATTGAGCAAAAAACTTCTCTGCAGCCACACCATTGAAAACGATTCACTAGAATAAATATTTATAGTACACTTTATAACTTTTTTAAATTTTGTTTGAGCAAATGTCCTGTGAGTGTTCCGCAAACTTGTAGCCTTAACAACTTTTCAAAATGCTATCATGTACCATTTCAGCAAACAATAGCCAATTTAGCTTGACCAAAAGACGTTGTACAACTTTAATTTTAGCTCTTGAAAGTTGAAACCTCAACGTAATTAAAATTAGACTCATAAAATACAAATTACAAAATAATTGAATGTTTTAATTACAAGAAAGAGAAAAAAAAAAAAAAAATGTCAACACACTTAGATCCTAACATATATGTTTATCTTTTCCCCCAAAAAAAAAAAGCCCTTCTCATTTTGAAGTCGACAACTGAAGCTACACAGTTATAATAAACAAGGAATTGGTTCACCCCAATGAGTTAACTCCTCCCCCCCCCCCCCCCCCCCCCCCCCCCCTTTTTTTTGAGTTCCAATGACTAACACTTGCAGTGGTGGCTCCAAGATGTATTTTTAGGGAGGTTAGTAAGAAGACGTATTTTGGGTAAATAAAATAAATCTTGTGGTTTACATGATTTGCTTATTATAAATTTGTCCATAGTAGGTACTAGCAAGAGAATAAAAGATATGAAGTGTTGCGTTCACAAAATTTTCACAATCCTTTTCCAAAAAATCTTAAGTAATAAGTTGTTATTAGTTTTAATTTAAACCCACTATTGAAATTATTTTTTTCTATCAATAACAATTTGTCACTTAGGATTTGTTGTGAAAGTGTACGTTATGAATATAGCGTTTCTTATATAAGATAAACTATAATGTGGTGTTTGGTACAGTGTAATGTTTTAGGATTCCTAGGAATATTTAAAGATTTTCATGTTGGTTGCAAATCACTCTAAAGAATCAAATGCCAAGAGAATCTGGATTATCCCTTTAAACCCCTCTCATTAGGAATGTGGATTCCCTTTAAAACAGGTGGGTATCCAGATTCCCAAACTTAAAAGAAATTGTATTTTTTATAAATTGACAATTTTAACCATTTTTCCTTATCATTTAAGCAATTAAAATAAAATATAAAACAAATCATCAATATCTTTTCTCTTCTCTTATAGACCCAAACATTGTCATGTTGTTTTGTTATGGATTAAGCTCTTTTAAAAATTATTATTAAGAATAAAACATTTCAGAATTTAAATAGTTATTTTTGTATTGTATTTGTCATTTTAAAATGTTAGACTACAGTATTAATGAATTCGTCATAATTAATAGTTTATATATATATATATATTTTTTTTTATTTAAAAGAAGTTTTTTTTTAAAGGACTTGGTAGTTCACATTCAAATCTAATGATAGAATGGGAAAAATAAATAATTTATTTAAGATTCCTAAGAATAAATCAAATATTATCATCTCACATTACTAAGAATCTTAAAAGATTCCCAATGAAACCAAACATAGGAATAGTTACATTTCTAGGCATCTAGATTGCAAGGAATTACATTTCTAGGAATCTGGATGATAGGAGTAATGCAGATTCCCTCATACCAAACGTCACATAAGTTCATTGCATATTGTTTCTGAATAAAATGAACATACTAATTATTATTGCTAAGATTAAATATTTGAAAGCATCTATTGTTTTTAAGTACAATAAACCTTTTAATTATTGTTGTTAAATGAACTCCAAGCAAGATCTAAATGGGTTTTCTTTTTTTTTTTCTTTTTTCTTTTTCTTTTTTTTCTTTTTTAAGATTTAAGATGAACAAATTTATATTTTTGTTGTTAGGCTTACTACTTTTTTTCGCATATTTTAGATCAAATTTGTTTGTTATGAGGTTTTTTTTTTTTTTTTTTTTTTTTTTTGTTTAAAAAAACCAAGATATTGTCAAGATGATCATATTCAAGTTTATTCAGTTGGGCTTAAAAAATTAGGTTCAAGGGTTCAAAATTTTATTTTAAGAAGGTCAAATAAAAAAAATTATATAAAATTATTTTTTGGCCCAGCTCAAAGGGATCATTTAAACCTCCTAGACTGTACATAGAGCCACCCATGAACGCTTGCTAGTGAAAGTCATGACTTAATTCTATTCTACCCTTCCATCATTATATATACATTATACATACATACATATATGTTAATTATATACCAATATGTACAATGTGTGTGCCACATTAACTAAAATCGTGGGTGAAAACATGATTTCAGTTAAATTGTGAAATCGTGAGTTCAAGACACGATTTCACCATTTCAAATTTATAACTAAAATCATATTTAAATACATGATTTTCAAGTGTTGTTTGTGCCCTTTACGGTGCGCAACAACAATTTCATATATATATATATATATATATACACACACATATGAGCCAATGAGATTAGGCTTGAGATAAGGGAATATTTACATGCCCCAAGGTACAAGCTTACAAGCCAACCGGATTTCACGTGGGGCTTCGGTGGCTCCTACTAGATAGGTGTAATTGGGTGATGTAAACTACATATCAACTTAGCATAGCAAACGAAACTTGGTCCAAAAATACTGTATTAAATAAATAAAAAATATAGCAACTTAGTGAACTGTCGGTGGTGGCCTAGTGCCCCATTTTAGCAAAACATTTATGAGCAAACAAAACAAAACTGACCAAAAATAAATAATGATTTGCTATCGAAACACAAGAGGAAAAGATGGGTTAAAGCTTTAAAGAATGGATAAGGCCACTCGCGTAAACTTCTTCATCTTCTTCTTTATATACTAGTGCGTGCGGTGAAGTTCCTTTTTATTTTTTATTTTAAAATTAGTGTCATAATATTTAAAAGTGAAATAGAGATAATGTTTAAATTCTTAGAATCTTTCTTTAAATGAGGATTTTTTTTTGTTTTTTTTTTTATGTGCTTTCTAATTAGTTACTTGTACTTGAGTTAATGGCTGATATGAATGAAAGAAAGTATTTGAAGTGAAACTCCTGATTTTTTTTTCCAACTCTCATGTGGAATTCAAATAAGAGAAGTCATCTGTCTAAAAATATACAGTATATAAAATGAGTATTTTTTTTATTTATTTAAGAAAAAGGTAAGGTAAACTGGAATAATATTTAAAAGTGAGATAAAGAGAATATCTTAATTTTTAAGATCTTTCTCTACGTGAGAGTTGATAAAAGTTTGGAATTTTGAATTTAAACTAAAAAGTGGTAATTTAGATAGGAGAAGAGAAAAGAAAAAGACTAAAACTTAGAAACTTTTTTAAAAATTTTAAATTACTCTTTTAACCAGTTTATATTTATAAATTAAAAATTATTTAACTAAAAAATAATGATATTTTAGAAAATTTAAGAATTTATGTGAGAATATTTTAGTACGCAAAATGATAAAACCAAATAAGGAATTATGATATTAGTAATATAGATGTTTGGGCTTGAAAAAACACCATTCACCACCAGTTTTAAAGATTCCAACAAAAAATAATCATTTTGATTATAGAAGATTCAAATAAGGGGAAAAAAATAGAATATTCAAATTTACTGTACTATTCTCCAATCCCATAAAATTGAATCGATGTTATATCAGGGGCGGAGGGAGGGGGGGTCGAGGGGGGGCAGCTGCCCTGCCCCCCCTGACCTTCTCAGAAATTTTTTATGTATTTATTTGCCCCTCCTGGCAGAAACAACTTTTTGGTTTTTACTAGTATATATGTATAGCTACCTTGTCAACAAGAAAACAATTTTACATTCACAAAGCACTGAAGCAGCACTTTTATTAAACAATGGGTTCCACCTACTAGTACATTGGCTTTGCACATAGCTTTCGTTGAATAGGACTGGGAAAAAAAAATATAGTGATGCCAAACTGTAGCATCTCACTAGTCCACTTCTTATTTACAATTATTTTCTCTTGTAATCAACCATTTTTAGTTTCAACTTGAGTTTTTGCTAATCTAAAAAAAAAAAAAAAAAAAAACCAAAGTTTTTGCTATAAACTCAAATGTCTACATAACATTTTAAAAGCATTCATGGCATTAAGGAACATATACAACTTCATAGTAATATGTCTAAGTCAAATTCTAAACAAGCTTGTATTGAAATAGATTTTGCAATTGAGTAAATTTAATTAGAAAAGAAAAAAAAATGAATTAAAGTAAAATTTTATATTAGATTATGTATGACAATGACTTTGTCATATAGTCATTTATTTATTTTGTTATTAGTATCGGTTAATATTTCTTAGATTAATTTTACTTTCAATCTTGTCTTTTAATCTTGCCCCTCCTGACTTGAAATCCTGTCTCCGTCACTGTGTTATATCATAGAAAGGTTCTAGGACTTCAAACAATTCAACAAATTTTTTTTTTTTATTTAAAAAGAACAATTCCACAAATTTTGATGTGATAGACTATGAGTAGTAGCTTATCACTTACACATGGACTGCCACTTTTTTTCACTACTCACACACTACCACGTCACAGCGATGGCAAAAAAATTGTGTAATAATTTATGGTACTAGATTTTTTTTCTTTTGTATAAATAATGCCACAAAGTCCAAGAACTTTATTTTCTCAAAGCAAAAAAAGTCCAAGAACTTTAAAGATACTAACGATACCATCAATTGATCAGGTTCGTAAAAAAATTAAAGTTTTTTTTTTTTTTTTTTTTTTTCATTTTTAGGAGAAATTATACGTAGCCCCTAAACTATATTCCCTTTTACATTTACCCTCATAAACTATCAAAATACACACTTACACCCCTAAATTATACACCTTTTACACTTATCTCCAAAACTATGAGAATACACACTTTAACCCCTTAAACTATACACTTTTTACACTTACCCCTTAAACCCAACATAACATAATTTGGGCCAAGGTGGAAATTTTATGTGGAGTTTTTTTATATATAAATATTAATTAAATAAAATTATTTAATACTAATCAAATCAAAGTTAATTTGATACATTAAATACATCATTTAATTAGTAATTCTAACTAAAACTAAGGTTAAATTCATATCGAGAATTGAATATCATAGTTGAAGCATAAATTTTAACAAAAAGAAAAAAAAATATATAATTATTTTATCTTGGATATATGACAATACATAGTTAAGTAGATTTGTAATCTAAGTTCTAAGAGAAATAGATAGATATTATTTGGTGTGTGGTTTTGTAGGAGATTAGTTTACAAAAATTAAAGTCTCAAATTATTATGAGAGATTAATTAATTAATGATCTAACACATTAGCAACTTTTTTTGGAAACATATTAGGGTTTCAATTGGGCTAGTTTCCTATCTGTCTCATATTTTGAAAGCATTCTTAGAAAGAAAGAAAAAAAATCGCTAAAGATACCACAAAATGTTCACAATATAATGTGACAATAATTGTGATTAATGAACTTCAACAAAGTAAATAATGAAAAATTGATTTTTTTTTTTTTTTTTTTTTTTTTTTTTTGTGATTGGTGATATATCAGTTTGTAAGACTATAGTAAATTTGTGGCATTCTTAGCATCACTAATAAAAAAATGCGCAAACATTTGAAAAAAAAAAATCACATTTTTTTATAAAATTTTGGGCCTTTTACAATGGGGACAGAGCATTTTTCTAGGGGGTAAAATTTTTTTGTGGTGGGAGCCTTAGGCCTAAGCCTTGGGCCGACTCTGCCCCTAAACTATGACAATACATACATTAGCCCCTTACACTATACCACTTTTACATTTACCCCCTAAACTATGATAGCACATACTTACTTCCCTAAATTATTATTGGTATTATGGGATGCAAAGTGTTACAAACTTACATGGATAATAGTTTAGGGGGAATATATGTAAAAGGGTATAGTTCAGGGATGTAAAATGTAATTTTCCCAAACCGTAATATAAATAAGGATTGTAAATTTTTAAAATTTTTGTATAATGAATAAACAATTTTTTTTAAAAAAGGATGCTTGAAAAGTGATTGTAGGGGCCTAAATCAGCAACTCGATCCCAATTAGATGGGTAGGACCCAATACAATTAATTTGTAGAATAGGTTATCAAGGCCAACCTTTTAAGCCTTGTCAGTTTTGTTAAACGATTTAAAAAGAGATCAAATGTTTAGGTATTAGCTTTGTGAGAGAATAATGATAAGAAAGATGAAGAATTATGTATTAATTCTTCGTTGAGCCTGTCTGAGGATCATTAGTGCATATCATATTCCCTTTTCGGTTAAAAAGTTCTTGATTACACTTTATATTTCTCTCTCTCCCATTTTTTTATTCCTGCTTTTGGAGGAATCCATTTTCCTTATGTAGCTACCTGAATTGCATCTCAATCCTCTACTTGGACAACCACTAATCTTCACTTGAATGCTTATTAGGGCCTTGTTGGAGGTGGTAGAATATGGTGCAAGCTGTGAAAGCACTGTTCATCGGGTCATTTTGCCATTAATGCGGCTAGCTAAGTTGGTGTAGTGCATTGAATGCGGAAGTAATGAGTACTTTATTTGGAAACTTCCCCCTTTCTTCACTTGCACGTCTCTCCTTCCCTCCTCCGCTCCCGGCCTTGTGGACTTGATGGTCAATCTCTGGTCCTCCGAGGAGTACTTGTCCCTCGTGCTCCTCGGGCGTACGTACTACTCTCCTCGGTTTCTCAGACAACCTTATCCAAATTGATATGGGCCTATCCTGACATATAGTTGAGACGTATTGTCTCTTGGGCAGGTTTTATTCTATGATTCTCCCTCTTCGGTTCCTCACCCGCCACAGTGATAATTTCCATTTCTAATTCTTATTTTTTTTAACAGCTATTTCCATTTCTAATTCCTATGAAATGACCGTACACTCTAAGAATTCATACAAAGCAAGAGTGTTTCACCTACACTCTCCTTTCCTGACGCATATCAACTAAGTGTGTACTTGGTTTAATGAGGTTGTTTTTCCTGACAAACTTGCATTGAAGAACCAAGGTTGGTTTTCCAAAATTTTGTACATTGTTCAAATGGATTTGACAAATCACATAGTCCAGAGCATCAACAGAAGTACTTCCATCGCCAACAACAAAGTAGAAGACTATTAGATATAGCACTTAATCACAGATCTGTCACATGCACTGATGCACTATATGCTGTAAAAACAATCCACAAAAATCCAAATATGTTTAAATACCACAACTGTAACAAATTATAATTTTTTTTATATACCAAACATTAGAACCATGATAATTACAAGGAGAGAAACAGCACTAAGATAAGGGAAAATGACGCATGGGAATTAAAGTCCTTTTATTACCGAAATATTTAGTGATTGTAGATTTCTTTTTTGCCATGCCATGTAGCCATGTCAGTACAGTACATAAAAATGCATCTTTACTTGCCAATGATTATAATTTATACACCAGTTTTTTTTAAGTCTTTCCAAAAGTTGTTTGTTGACCACTTAGAATAGTTTTAAAAACCGGGGCAGAATGGACTGTCTGGTTCAACTGTGAACAAGCCACCAATCTAGTCCAATTAAAAACCCCAAAAACTGGTCAAAACCAAGAACCAGGAGCAAAAATGGTTCTTTGACCGTACCGGTTTATAAAACCATGCTACTTACAGTAATCAGCAAGTTCACAGTTTTAAAACCTCATCTTCCTTTCATACAACTTCCGAATCATAGAGGAGTCTATCTCCCTATCTAGACTAATCTCAACGATCAAATTCACAAACGCCATTCTAAGTCCAAAGCCAATAATTTTATCTTTAATTCTATCCAATGATTGACCAATGGTCCTAATTTTGTTTGCCATATTACAGTAGAATACAACAGGATTGGAGATTGAAAAGAAGTTGCATGCCTTTTCCTTCATTAGGCTTTAAACTTTACCTTTAGCCACAAGATATCATGGCAAAACTTGTCTCCACTAACCAGATCCCCACAAATTCATCACTTGAATCTTGCTATATGACTTGACTCTTGGTTACTGAGACAAGAAACTTAGTTCGCCGCGTGAAACCCCAATCAGAACCAATATGTTTAGTAGCTGGCTAGCTAGCACCCTCCATCACATAGTCAGTTATCTTAGGTTTCATGGGATCGATTATTGGGTTTGAGATAATTAGTTAAGCACCTATGAGATTCAGACGTCATTCACCCTAAAAAAGCAAGGGAAAAGTTTTGCTACATTATTGTATACAGTAATTACTGTATATAAGTATGTGATAGTAAAAAGAAAGAGACGAGTGTCTAAAGCCTACCTAATCATGTGCATTATGTGGCAGTAAAAAGAAAGAAACAAATGTCTAAAGTCCACCTGATCATGTGCATTGCACATGACCCTTGAACATATATTCATTTCTTTTTGTTGTCACATACCTCTGTATGCAGCAAAACCTTTCCCAAAAATAAATAAAAAGTAAAATATTTTACAATTTGTACAAACCACATGAATCAAGAACAATCTACACAAAGATTAAGCATCAATTCTATATATTACAAACTCAAGTTATATGCTTAATGATTTTCTAGGTTTTTTTTTTTTTTTCTAAAGAGGGGTAGAGATCTGAGAGAGAATTATAAAATGAGCAATAGAGAAAACGAAATGAACAGTATAAGAAAATATAGCAATTTGAAGCATTTCAAAATTTCATTCTCTCTCACTCTCTGTCTAAAACTATTCATTTTTCTCTTAAGAGAAATTGCTAATACTAGGGTTTTAAAAGAATGTAGAAATATTAGAGATGAATTTGAAATGAGTTGTAGAGAAAATTATGTGAACAATATAAGAATGATTTATTGAATTTCAATTTTTCATTAAACTCTCTTTCTCATTACAATTTACACAACTAACTAGAATGTTCCAATTTTTGTCAAATCTCATGAGTCATTACTCAAAACAAATAAAAATAAAAATAAATCTAAAACATATATATTTTTAATTTATTAATAGCATGACATATGTTTGAAAATTGTCCCAGCCCAAATTAGACAGGGTCTGTTATGGATACTCGATAGATTATATTAGGTTAACCATATGAATTCTCTCTCCATTCCTATCTAAAATCATGCTCTCTATTATCCTCCCTAATTAACATTTCTTTATTTATTTTTGACCTTCTTCTTCCTCTTTTTTGTTCCCTTAACTTAGATCAACTCACTTTTTCTTACTGTTTGAGTACTTGCTCTCCTTAGTCTCCTATAAACATGAACAAATTAATAAGATCTACCCAAATAAAGTTTTATTTTTTTAAAAAAACTTATCAACCTGCAAAATTCGTTAAGAATTTTTTTAATTTAATCACATTGTCAACCTATCAAGGAATGAAAGTATTCCTTTTTCCACACTCATTGTAAGCATTTGCATCAATTTATGCAAAAAAAAAAAAAAAAAAAGGTTTAAATGCAAAATTTTGACCAATCAACCTAAAAAAATGACATACATCAATTCATGTGAAGTTATGCGCTTTTAAGAATGAAGATGGAGAATGAATAGTAGCTGTGAAATAAAATAAATAATCTAAAATATGTATTTTTGAAAAGTAGTTATATAAAAAAAAATTTAATTTTTTATATTAAAATAGACATGTCTTTTTTCACAAATTGGTACAAATGTCAAAATCTTTAAATTTTGGTAAACAAGTAATTTCCAAAAAAGAAGAAAAAAGTAGTAGAAAGTAGAAAGTAAAACTAGTGGTAATGTTTACTCCTAGTCCTAGGCCTCTAAAAATTCTATCACTGCACCAGAGAAGTAATAAACAACCGACGACTCACTCAACTCATTGAGAAACATTCAACAATGAACAAACAAAACAAAACCAAAAGAAAAGAAAAAACCCGCAACAACTTCATTTTTATCTTTGTTTTTTCTTTTTCACCGAGACAGTAAAAAACATTTTCATTAACTGCAAGCCATGGCATTTTAGGTAATATCCTCCAAAAACGGAGGGTAAATACTATTTCTCTCTCTATAACAGAAGCAGAGAAAAAGCAAAAGTGACGAGACTCGACCTGAAAGAAAAATTACAGAGACAGAGAGAGAGAGAGATCTGAGTTGGCTGAGACCGAGTTAAAAGAGAGACTGAGTTGGAGAGACCGAGTTGAGAGAGAGAGCTCTGTGTTGTGGTGTCAGAAATTAATGGTTGCTGTTGTTGTTTCTGAAGAAAGTTCGTACAGTACAACACACACAAAAGGACACGAAGAGAAGAGATGAGAAGAGGAGAGTTACAGAGCGATAGAGAGAAGATCCTAACCGTTGGATTAGATCCCAATCTCTGATACTCAACACCAACCGTCCGATTTAGCCTCTCTCTCTCTCTCTCTCTCTATTTTTCTCTCTCTAGCTTAGCTCAAATTTTTTTGAGGTCAAGTGGAGAGAGAAAGAAAGCTTCACTGAAAACCGATCGCTCTCAAAATTCAAACTCTCTATCTCTCTAGCTCTCGCTCTGAGGTACTTTTTTGCATTCTTGTTCTACTTTTTCAATTTTAATTTTAGGGAAAATAAGGAAGTGAAATTTTCTGTTTGGTTGCTCGGAAAATTGAGGAAAAGAAAATAAAGTGATACTTTTTTTTTGGGATCCTTTCTTTTTCTTTGCTTTTATTATTAGAAAAAATGAAAAATCGGCTATTTTTGGGCTTAGTTGAGTGGTAAAGTTTCCGATTTTGTTTGAACAATCTTTTTAGGTTCTGAATTTCTATTTCTGTCGTTTTCCGCTACTTTCTTAGTAACCAAATAGGGAGAGATTTGGACTTTTTTTGTTGTTGGTGAAAGTAATTTTGTAATCTTTAGTTTAGCTTTTCAAGGTTGATTTGAGCTGATTTTTTTTTTTTTTTTTTTTGAATATATGTTTGTTTTTTTGTATAGGTTCGAGCTCCGTGACAGCTTTACTGTACTGTGATGGAGCTCAAGATCAAGCTGTGTAAATTGGTTTTTGAGTTTGAGTTACAAAATCGGTGGAGATTTTCGCTATGCTAAAGAAATTTTGGGTAAGATTTGAATTTTCTACTGTTTGTTTAGCCATTTGAGGAATCTCTGCAAATATGAGATAATCTGGAGCAAAAAAGGGGTTAAGATAGTAAAAGAACCCTAGAATTTTTGCTCTGTAGCTTGAGTTTTCAGCAGAAATGGAAAGAGCCATATAGTTGAAGAAGTATTAAGAGAGGGAGAGAAAGTGTGTCAGAGAGATAGGAAGAAAAAGAATCAATGGAAGACTTTTCGAAATATGCTCATAGTTCAGCTCATTTGGCTGTGGCACGCCGTGACTATGCTGCCTTAAGGAACATTGTTTCTACCCTTCCTCGTGTTGCCAAGGCTGGGGACGTTAATACTGAAGAGGAGTCTCTGGCTGCTGAGATCCAGGCTGATGCCATTTCGGCTGTTATTGATCGCCGTGATGTTCCGGGTCGCGAGACTCCTTTGCACCTTGCGGTGCGTCTCCGGGACCCTGTATCAGCAGAGATTTTGATGGCAGCTGGTGCGGATTGGAGTCTCCAGAATGAGAATGGTTGGAGTGCTCTTCAAGAGGCGGTGTGCAATAGAGAGGAGTCAATTGCGATGATTATAGCAAGGCATTACCAGCCTCTTGCTTGGGCAAAATGGTGTCGGAGATTGCCACGTATTGTTGCCTCAGCAGCTCGTATTCGTGATTTTTATATGGAGATAACTTTCCATTTTGAGAGCACGGTCATTCCATTTATTGGCCGTATTGCCCCTTCGGATACTTACCGCATTTGGAAGCGTGGTTCTAATCTCCGTGCTGATATGACTCTTGCTGGTTTTGATGGGTTTCGGATTCAAAGATCTGATCAAACATTTTTGTTTCTTGGAGAAGGTTACTCTTCAGAGGATGGTAATGTAAATTTGCAACCAGGTTCTTTGATTGTTCTTGCCCATAAGGAGAAGGAAATCACAAATGCTTTGGAAGGTGCTGGTGCTCAGCCAACAGAAGCTGAAGTTGCCAATGAAGTGGCATTGATGTCTCAGACAAATATGTATAGGCCAGGCATTGATGTTACTCAGGCTGAGCTTATTTCCCATTTGAATTGGAGGCGACAGGAAAGAACTGAGATGGTTGGGAATTGGAAGGCCAAAGTTTATGATATGCTTCATGTGATGGTGAGTGTTAAGTCAAGGCGGGTTCCAGGTGCCATGACTGATGAGGAACTTTTCTCTGTGGATGATGAAGAAAGGACGGCAAATGGTGAAAACAATGATGAGTATGATGATGTATTGACAGCTGAGGAAAGGATGCAACTGGATTCTGCACTTCGGATGGGGAACTCGGATGGTCTTTGTGAGGATGACGAACATGGGGTCGTTGAATACCAAGAAAATGGTGAAGCCAATGGTGTTAGTAAGGATAAGAAAAGTTGGTTTGGTTGGAACAAGAAAGGTTCAAAGAATGCTGGTGATGACCCTGAGGATTCAAAGATTTTAAAGAAGTTTTCAAAGTTGGCCCCGGAAGGTAGCAATCATAAAGCACTGGATCATCAAAAATCAACATCTGAATTTCCCAAGGAGGATACGGGGGATAGTAAGAGGGGAAAGGATAAAAGCAGTAAAAAGAAAAAGAAGAAAGGGACCACTAGTGAAACTAAGCATGAAAGCGAGTACAAAAAGGGTTTGAGACCTGTATTGTGGCTGACACCAGACTTCCCTTTGAAAACAGATGAGCTCCTGCCTCTACTTGACATCTTAGCGAACAAGGTCAAGGCTGTTAGGAGACTCAGGGAGCTTTTGACTACTAAGCTTCCTCATGGCACATTTCCTGTCAAGGTAATCCAACACATCTCCTTTACTCATGTTATTACTGATACACCATCTTTACCAAACATTTTTTTATCAGTAAGGTTGATTTTCCATTATAACCATTGTACATGCTTGAATCCCTTTTCTGCTTTTATTATGATTAATCTCCTTAATGCACTTTTTTGCCTGCCTCCATTGGTTTTCCTTTTTATTGGGATTGATTAGAAAAACTATTTTTTTAGTGGGAGGGGGTGGGGGGGATATCTCTTTTGCGGTTTTAAAAAAGGGTCATTGAGAAACAGTAAGTTGCAGTCCTTTTTGTTTCTAATGCAGTGTTTATGGCGAGAGAGGACTGTCCACACTTTTTGAGGATCATGAATCATTTGTTCTATATTTGAAGCTATTGTTTTAATGTTCACTTTTGGACTGGATGGCTGCTACTGGTTGCTTCAGTTTTATTCATTATTTGACTTATTATTAGATTTTCGAAATTTTACAGGTTAGGGTTTGTGTGTGCGTGTGCAAGTGTGTGTATTATGGTATTTCTCTCTTATACTTGTGTACTTAAGCCCCGTTGTTGACATGTTATAGTCAATTATTGCCTTATGGAAAAGAAAAAATGATGGAAAACATATTATGTCTCAAATGAACTTTGAAACTAGGAATTTCTGGCCTGAGTGTTTTCTTTCCATTAGCTGAACCACCAAATCATAATTTGCTGACAACATATTGGAATTTTAGTCCATTTCTCTAGAACTACAATCCTTACAGGCATCATTAATGATAAATCCTGTTGAATTTGATCGTGTTCTCATATGCCACTGGGGTGATCTTAAGTTTGTTAAGGCAGAAGTACTGGTCTCTAAACTTGAAGAGCTGTGTTCTGGTTTAGGTTCCATGTCATATGCTATTGTCTATTTAATTGTTTACCAGGAGGTTTATGTAGGATGTTTGAAGGACTATATAATTAATGGGTTTGGGTGCTTTTGCTAGCTACAATTTATTATAGTTTCGTGTGCAGTTTTGGGCTTACTATTAGGTTGCTTTATGGCATGGCTTGGGAATACGCTTAATTGGTGTAGCTTATCTTGGGGCTTCTCTTGCTTAGCCTTATGCTTAGAACTAGTTCTGAAATATCCAAGTAGGATTTGGACCTATAATATAACATAGATGATGTGTGTCCAGTCCTACCTCATGAACACCCTTCCCTCCACCCCTCCACGCTGTCCTTCCACACAGAAAAAGAAGAAAGCAGTCAGAAGGAATCCTCAGTTTTTGAATGAGGAACAAGTAACTAATAGGTACCTAGGCTGAACACAAACACCCTTTCATGAAATTTTAGGCACACATATATATACGTTGTGTGTGGAACCAGATTGTGGGATTTTTATGAATCTATCTTAATTTTACACCTCAAACATGTTCTCTAAAGTTTTTTTTTTAGGAACATGTTCTCTAAAGTTTACTTAACAATGTTTAGTTTGCTAAATAATGCTACTCTGGCTGTCAATCTTGGTAACATCTTCTGGTTGTATAGTTCCTATTGTATGTGTGAATATAACACTGATAATTTAGTTGTACTGATGATTTCAATGAAAGTTGGTTTTTTTTTTTTTCAGGATAAAAAAAATTGCAGTCTTCAATTACTGTAATTCAGAAACCTTCCTTATTATGATCCTAATTGCTGTTGCAAATGATACCTAGGAGCAAGTTTGGTAGCCCACTACTAAGCATAAAATTGATGTATAGTATACCCACCCACATAATAAGATAATGATGATGGCTTGGAAATGTATAGAAATTATAGTGTGGCTTAATATATAGTATACCCTCTCTAATGCCTACCTTTTTTGTTATTCTTTTTTATTTATTTATTTTTTTGTTGGGGTGGTTGGGGTGGGTGTAGGGGGTGGCTTGGAGGGTTGGGATGATATGAACAATATATTGTCAAGTCAATCAAGTGATCTAATAACCAATCAGATTTTGTCATCACACAATCAGTTTTAGTTCATCAATGTTCACCATCATTCCTCATCATTTGTTGTAATCCTTTCTTTTTTTCTAAATATTCACTTAGTTGATGCAATTGGGATGATTTGATCAATTTATTTTTGAGCTTAAAATTTAAAAATTACCTTGAAAGGGATAAAATAAGGAAAAGAAAATTTTGAGGGATCACAACTCGAGCAAACACATTCAGAAGAAGGGGGGGGGGGGGGGGGGGGGGGGTGGATAAAAAGACAAGAAAAGTGATCAAATTCAAAAGTTTTCCTTTTATGGAGTAGTGGGCCTGACAGTGGCATTAAAAATCAATGAAACCCATTTCCATAAAGACAAGTCATATGGTTTAAGGATTTTGTTTGTCTCTAAGCAATAAATGATTCTTATTGAAGTCTCTACCTCTATTCGTGTATGACTTTTACCTTCTCGTGGTGACTCAAGGTTGCCTATTCTATACTTTGGCTTTAACTTTACTGCATTTTACGCAAACTCATTTATTTTACTTTGCCTATTCTATACTTACGCTTTTTATTTGATATTATGTTGATCATTTATTGCTCTAAAACAGAAAATTATATGTAATAACTATGTCTAGGCTGTTTTGCATTCTAGCTTCTGCTTATGGATATAATTGTAATATCTTATTTCTCTTCTGCAGGTTGCAATACCAATTGTCCCCACTATTAGAGTCCTTGTTACTTTCACAAAATTTGAAGAGCTTCAGCCATCAGAGGAATTTTCAACCCCTCTCTCCAGCCCAGCTCATTTCCAGGATGCCAAGTCCAAGGACTCAGAAGGTTCCGTGTCATGGATTTCATGGATGAGAGGGAGTCGTGGTGGGCAATCTAGTGACAGTGACAGTCACCGGTATAAGGATGAGGTCGACCCTTTCCTCATACCATCAGACTACACTTGGGTTGATGCAAATGAGAAGAAGCGCCGCTTGAAAGCAAAGAAAGCCAAGAGCAAGAAACATAGGAAACAGGCAGCAGCAAGAAACGGGGAAGGGACAACACATCAGGCCAGTGAAGAAGTTGAAGAATAATTATTTTAAAATCTCTCTGGCACTTTCCCACTTTCAGGTCCATTGCGACGGAGAGGGAGGTTTATAACTCCTGTGCGCACCCAGACCTTCAATTTTCCCTCTGGATAATTTGGTTGGTGGATGATTGGTAGGCAATCAATTTGTTGTTCTTTAAGAAGAGCCTTGTCTTCTTGATCAGTTGTTGTATTGTTATGGGAAGTGAGATTATAGAGAAGCAGGGTCTTCTCGTTTCTCTGATAGTTTGTTTTCATTCTAATTTTTCGTAGACACCAATCTTGTATCTAAGTCATTAACAGTTTCACATTTTTTTTTTGTGATTGGTCTTTATCTCTCTCAATTCTAGCTCAAAGTAATAACTATTCGTTCCAGCTCACTTTATTTTGTAAGGAAAATTTAATGGAAATATTTTCACTCTTCAAGGAGTAATTGTATGATTTTGTTTCTAGTAAAATCAATTAGCAGTTAGATCACCCTTCACGATATGGAGTCTGTTATTGAGAGTATATTGTATCAGTTGAATGGCAATGGACAAAATCAAAAGGATGCAATCAGAATCTGGTTGTCCTTGCCAATGAATTATAAAGCGTGAATTCCTTCATACCCGGTAATAATATGTTCATCTAAAATAATATGAACGTGTTCTCCCTGTACATGTTGTATATTTAGGATTGTAGAGTGGGGATAGGGATGTCAAAAAGATGTGCATGTGCTCATCAAAAAGGGCGTCAAGCTTAACTCTGGGGCCTTTATTTATAGGCAACGAGATTCTCTATATTAAAAGTAGAGCTAATGCCATAATTAGGTGAAATGTCTTCGGTAAATCCATGTCAAATCAAAATTTGTTTGTCAGCCGAAGAACCGTAAAGCTCTGAATTACTCCCTTGCTTTCTGGTACTGGTAGGAACAATATGCTCATCTAAATTATTGGAATAGCATTTTTGGGATTTACTTTCTAAAATTTGGAGAGAGAGAGGCTTGGGGATGTAATTCTAATTCCATGACAAGAAATAAAAACCTCACATTTTTATCAGAAAAATAACGGCACATGGTTGAGGTGGACTATATAATATAATGGTGACCATTCAGTTTTGGTTGGAAAGCTCAAGAGGCTTCTTTGTACAATTTGTAATTTGACAATTCAATTGCAAAAAGTAGAGAGGAAGCCCACCCTGGTTAATTTGTTAGTGTGTATTAACTGCACAAAAAATAGTAACAATAATAAGTTAATAACAAAAGACTATAACAGTTGTATATAATATATACGTACTCATTTTATTTAGAAACTTCGTGTACATCAAGAGTATATACAAACACATCATCATGGCAAAACATGACTGCCCATATACAGACAACAAAAACTGTTCAACCATTGCCCAAATTTACATACCAATCTAACTGACAGGATTAGCTAAATCTCTACCAGAATCGATCTTTGTTCACACTTAAGTATCCAGCCATTACTTTTCCCCCAGTATTCCTCATTCCATCTATAAGGAAACACCAAGTGGAACCTAAAGCTCCAATGAAAAAGTCAGCTTCCGTTGCCATTAAGAAATTGACAAGGGGATAATTTGTGCTAGTCTCCCTACCAAGGCTTGATTCATAACTGGCCATTGTCATGTTTCCCACTTGCCGTGTCACATTTGTGTAGTAAAAGTTCCAATTAGAATAGCTTTTGGATTTGTCAATAACTTCCTGGATTGAAGTTAGAGCGTTAATATATGATTTAGAGCATAAACTCTCAGTGCTAGAGTTAAGATAAAGAAAAGTAGATGCAACAATTGTAAACCTGCATTTCAGTTGAAAGCCAAATGCCGTTGAGGTGTGGGAAGCGCTTCCTAATGCGGTCAGCAAGATGCATGTACTCTTCAAATTCAACTACCTTCATTTCGCATGCTTTGTCTCCCATTCTTACATGCATGCTTAGCAGTGGCCTAGGGATCCATGGTTTATGACTTGACCATACGTAATCTTCAATATCAGAATTTGGCTTGTTTGTAAATTCCTGCAACAAGTGTTCTCATAAGGCTTAAGTACTCAATTATTTGATTTAAACTTCTATATCTATATGATGGAACTCCGCCAGTAAAAAGGTTAAAAAGCTCATTCTACCTCCGAGAGAGAGAGAGAGCTTTCGAATTTCACTACAATTTGAAATTGGAGAATGATGCCTAAATTTCTTCCCTTCTTTCCTCTAAACAGATAAGTAATGCACAAGGGCTTTAGATCAACAAACCTTTGGCCATTCCTTGCCAAGACTTTTCAGAACTATTTTTGCAGCTTCCTTTCCAAATGCAGCATGGTGGGCAACATTTAATAAGCCGCACATGTACTCTGATTGAAATCTCATCAAGTAGCGCACTGCCTGCCAACAATGTTGACAGAATTATAGTCATTAGGTTTCACAATGTTAATTCCTTTTACAACTTTAATAAGTCCATGAGTATAGGAGATGCCATGGTTCATCTTGGCAAACCATAAAAACTGAAAATATCAATCCTTTCCAGAAGAAATTTAATATGTACCTGTGACCTCCACCACCTGCGATCCATCTTGCGATGATAAGCAATCAAGCTCCCATTTATTTCTGTTGTTGGTTGCAAATAAGCCCAAGGATCACCCCATAACCTAAACTAACAATTGACATTAATGAAATGAGACATGAAAGGCAAGAAATCTCTGAGAGCAGGTTCAGTTAAATGCTTAAATATGCAGTAGCTTGCCTTGGAGTCCGTCCAGTCCATATTTCCTTTGAACTGTAATTTTCTTTTGCAGTTATGATTCCTCTTTTCCATGCCTCATCACTCCCCAAAAGATCAAATGCACGGTCTCGGCATTCTTGAGATGTTTCTGGAAAGAAATAGCAAGACCAGCTGGCGTGGGAGGAACCTACAGAGAACACTTGGTATGTATTAGTATCAAGGGTTAAATGTTACTTCATCCACTTGTATTCTCACACTAACTAGACAAAGCTTTGTCCACCAAACTTTCACAAATTACAAAAGCATACTATGACTCTTATTTACAAGAACTTCACACCTCCCTACTTTTCTTCTTACTAAAGTGCAAATTACCTTTCTTATATAAGAACTATTTCACCTCCTTAATATTTCACTTATTAATGTAGATTCAAAAAACAATGAAAAAGCCTCTAAACCTACCACCTCATAGACAAGACCCTACAGTGCAAATATCATGTTGATGCATTACCTGAAACTGGCTAGAATATATAACATAATATAAATGCCAGGATATTGTCATGATTAGATGATTATTATCTCCTAAGTTGAACACTAATTTTAAAATTTTCCCAAATATTTTACTACTGTAAAATCTAATCATCCAAAGCTATAAACACTTAGTTCTTCTAAGAGGAAAATAATTATCATTAGATTTCAACATTTTATACATAGATCTTCTAAGATGAAAGTAATTACCATAAGATTTTCAACCATCCACCCAAAACATGAACAAAAAAACATAAAATCAACCAGGATATCATTCTTAATAAAGATGGTTGCCTAGAAAGGTATATGATTAATTATATGAATCGCTACTGTTTATACCTTTACATCCATCATGGTCAGCCCGATTATAGTAGTTGGTAACAAGGACCCTTTTCTCATTAATTGCAATAGCAAGAAGACCACACATTCCAGCAAACTGTGCTCCAATACCAAATCCGGGTAATCTCTCCCAGTCAGCTACAAGAAATTTTACATTTGGATCCCTGCAGTTCAATGGATGCTGATGCAGCCATATGTCCCGTTGCACCTTTCTAGTATAGGGATAGTTTTCTTCATCTGACCCTGTAATCTGCAAATTTAAGTCATAAATTAAAAGATCATCGTTGCCTTTTTGCTTATGGGCCATAAACTGACTGATCAGACATGTTTATTCCATGGTTATATGAGAAGTTTGGAACTAAGAGATGATCAATGGGCGATTAATTTTCATTTTGCAAAGCCCTTAATTAGTCAAAAATCGGCATTGAGAATATTTACCTAGGGGAAAAGATTTTGATGTGAACTCATTTCAGATTAATAAAATGATTTAACTAACAGTGTTTCCACAACATTCGGTAAATAATATTTATGTATACTTTAACAACATCATGTACTTTATGATTACAAGGATTTTATTGGAACTTGTGTATGTGATCAAGAACCCAATTAAAGTTTAATTGATTCTGTCTATTGCGAGGGAAACTAAAATGGAACCAAACGGATCACCTACATCTTCAACTACTAAGAAACGAAAGACAGATGATTTTGCATGTTTTATTAAATCAGAAAAAACAAAATGCACATTTTGTATATCCATATGATAAATGACTTAGAACTGTGTATTAGTTGTGAAAAAGGTGAATGGATTATGAACATTAATCCACAGGGTCAATTTCAGAGATATTACCTAATCACTATCCATTTTGGCATGGGACTTTTGTTGTCATCTCAATTATGCAGGCCATGCATATCTAATAATGAGCCTTGTAGAAAATGTATATTGAATATTATACCTCTTTATGTTTATATGTGAGATTCAATGTAGGTACAGATATTACTTCAATCAATATTATTACTTGTTTAGTCGATAAAAATGTGCTTGACTATGATATAAAGTTGAAGTCAAACAAGTATTTTGGTCCCTAAATATGCATTAGAGTTCAATTTCATTCTTCAACTATCAATTGCATCAATTTAATATCCCAACTCCCAAGTTATCAAAACGGCTTCACGTTACCCTTTCCTCCATTTTCCATCAATTGTTAAAATGGTACAAATGATGACTTCAAAGTCTTTTGTCTCATATTGGTGAGGATTAAAGTTAACTACAAGTCAAATTACTCTATTTATTAAGAAATTTTGTAGAAATTACTCTATTTCTAAGAGAATTGAGGACAAGGATAACATTGAACTATTTTCAGAACTTCAAAGACTATATCGACACAATTAACAATCCAGGGATGAAAATGAACTCTGATGCATAGTTTAGGAACTAAAATTGTAGTTTACCCTAGATTTTAGTTTTTTTTTTTTTTTTTTTTTTTTTAATAGCAACAAAAGGATTATCATTTAAATTTAGCATTTTTGCTCAGTAAAAACAGGGTCATTGTTAAAAACAAGAATTGATTGATTAAATTTCTGGTGCTTTTCTTGTCATGAATTGCTTGATTACAAAAATAAATCAAATACATATACAACATTTGAAAATTCATAAGTTCAAACATATTAGAAAAAAATCATATATTACAAATGCATGGTTAAATGTACGAATGTAGAAGATTTCTAAAGTAATATTCAAAGCTAAAACTTTGCTATGAAATCGTTTATCATAGTTCATAGAAACATACCCAAGGAGGGTAAGCACCTTCAGATATAACCTGATGCCTAAAGTACGTCATCTGCTCTTTAGTTGTAGCTGCTGGGTTCATGTCTAACACTCCCTTCCAACCAGTCCAAGGAGGGAAACTCTCATTCCCAGGACGCCTATCGAGACGCTCATTTACTTGTGTTCTCAACTTGCAGTTTTCCAAATGAGGGGCATTTGGCACATTGGATCTGCTTAGTCTCAACTGCTTCAAGTATTCACTTTCTTCATCTACTGATTTAGTCAGCTTGGCACTCCAAGCTGAATACAAAAGGGAGACTCTCTCATCATCTGTCCTTTCTTTAACACTTTGTGAATCTACCTCTAGTCTCTCTGTTTCCTTCGGTTTAAAATTGCAATCTGTACTCGCAACAATATCTTTAACCCCAAAAATGAAAAATGAAAAGTTGTAAGTATGACATTAGTGTAAATTATTAGTAATCAAGAATGAGCATTCTTCAAAGCAAATTAATGACCAAACTCATTAAATTAGTTCCATATAGTTTGCTTCTTCATTATTACTTATCTAGAAACCAAAAGAATGATTTAGATTAAATTATTAACTACTACATGAAAAAGTAGGTACCACTGGCTTCTATTGGAAGTATATAAAGGAAAGTTAGTGGGTGGACTTCAGTCAAAGTCAATTATGGAAGTGAAAACCAAATATATTTAACAAGCTAATTCTACCTTTAGCTTGCGTCTAATACACCCTTTAATCATTCTCATTCATGAACTTCCACCTGAATACCGACTTTCCTAATTGCCAACTTCTGACTTAACTTTTTGCAAACAGCAAGAATTGAAACTTAATTATCAAAATAAATTCAGCCAAATAATAATTTCCTAAATCTTTATTGCTCCTGAAAATTTGTTATTAAAAGAGCAGCCCAAAATTTAAAAAAAAAAAAAAAAAAAAAAAAAAAAAAAAATTCACTTACTAAAAATTTCTGAACCTGAATTCCTTGGTGAGGCACCCAGGGACATGGTTGATAATGAAAACCCACCAAACTCGAAGGAACCAAATGAAGTGAGAGCAGCCAGGAACAAAGAGGTGAGGCAGA
Organism: Quercus gilva; assembly: GCA_023621385.1. Classification (NCBI taxonomy): domain Eukaryota; kingdom Viridiplantae; phylum Streptophyta; class Magnoliopsida; order Fagales; family Fagaceae; genus Quercus; species Quercus gilva. The sequence continues at coordinate 50,262,654 of CM042475.1, forward strand.
CTCCGCAGAGAAAACCCACCACACAAATTTGGCATGGAAATGAACTCCCCATCTGCAAAGCCCTTTGTGAAAGAACTTTCTCAAGAGACTTCTGGCTTGATATCTCCATACTTTCCTCTAACCTTTTTCCCAAGTAATACTAAATTTGGGAACAGAGAACCCCAAACAGCTTTGGTGTTCTTCTAAACTTTTATGGAATGCCAACTAGCTCATAACTACACTCACATGAAACCATCCTCAACTTTTTCTGCTTATGCCTATCAGATCATTCATAACCAACAATTCTTGAAAATGGGCTTATCTCCAACTACTCTAAGAACCAACCAAAATCACAAAATTGTCAATCTCAACCATCAACTCATCTTAAACTCTGTGGTCCAACTCTATCTTCCTTACAACTGCAAAATAAATGATAATCCTAATTAGATATCACAATTCACAAGAATATGTTTACTTCAAAACTAAATAAATAAGAAGAAGAGAGAAACCAGCATTAAGGGGGAAAAAAGCAACAAAATTTAAATTTTCAGGAGACCAAAAAAAAAAAAAAAAAAAATTAAACAAGTCAATTAACTTTCAAGAAAAATTACTTACAGAAAACTCTGCAGAATGAGAAGAAAATAAAAAAGTCTACGTACATACACAGACCCATTACAATTTTAAAAACAATTATGCAAAAAAATTTGTTCTTGAATGAATTGAAATAAGCATAAGTACAACCATGTCAAACATAAAATTGGGTTTGCAATAACTTTTAAAGGGGAAAAGGACAAATAAGCTTCCACTTGCACCTTTTTTTTTTTTTTTTTTTTTTCTCTACTCTGAAAATCATGGAGAGAAAGTGGAGCCAACAACAGATGGACTATTATCAAACATTAAGGATTGCATGAAGAAACTTGCTAAAGAGGACAACCATGCAGTCTTAAGAGAAGATAAGAATCCACAAAAGCAATCACCCAAAAGCACCAAAAACAGTAAGTTTGGTTTTGCTTTAATATAATTTAATAGTAACAATGTAAAAAAAAAAAGAATTACAACCAAACAAAACCAATAAGAAACACAGTACAATCACTGTGAGAGAGAGAGAGAGAGAGAGAGAGAGAAAAAAGAGAGATGGGCATTGGGAAGGTAACCATACTCACTTTCTCAAGAAACAAGCAGACACATCAACCTCTAAAGATTTACAGTATGTAACATCGTTAAATTGTGGTTTGGGTTTTAGATATTTGTGCATGTGGTGCAGTCTCTACTTGTGTTGTGTCAAAGTAGTATGAGTGAGTTAAGATGATCATGCGATGCAAGTTGCTGTGCACAACTACACACTAAAATAGAGAAATGGAATTACTTGGGGCAGGTAGAATATAGTGCTTTGCCATTCGACCCCAGTGTTCTTTATTTTTAGTCACTGGACCCCACCTATCACTACTATTAGAAAGTAATAATTAACAGTTGTCCATTCCAAACTCTTATGTTGATTGATCTCATATTTCAGTTGTGGGTAGTCTCGCGACAACAGCAAAAAAATTAAAAAAACAAGAGATGGGCTGTTTTTACTATAATTTCATAATCTTTATGCAATAAATTTTAAATTGTAAGTTATTTTGGGTTTATATTTGAATTTAGTATTGAAATTTTTTTTTTTTTTTTGTTAATAATAACAAGTAACATCTTATCACTTAAAATTATTGTAGAAATATTAAAAAAATATTACGAAAATAACATTTTTCAAAAAAACTAAAAAATCACCTCATACTCTTGGTGAGATGGTCACTCCATAAATATAAGTGCTTGCAGAGTGTTGAGGGTAAAAGTCAAGTTTCAAATTTTCAAAAGAAAATTTTACACACATATACATTAAAGATTATATTAAAATAGAATTTCTATTTTGTATAAAAAAAATGACAAAATGTTTGATTTTGATAAATACAAATGATGATTTGAAATTAATTGATAAATTAGTAACAATAAGTAAAATTTGTTGTGAATTTTAAATTAATTGATAGATTAGTAATAGCAAGTAACATCTTATCCTTAAAATTTATTATAAAAATATTAAGAAAATAGTGGAAAAATAGCATTTTTCAAAAAGCTAAAAAGAAGGAACAAAATGTTTGATTTTGATCGGAACAAATGAGGATTTTAAATGATGAGTTGATAGATTAGTTGATAAGAAAAAAGTGGGGATTAGTTGGTGTATTAACTATTTATGTGTTAGTTTCTCAAAAAAAAAAAAAAAAAAACTATTTATGTGTTCTACATAACATTTTGCTTCTGGTGTGCGTTAATGGTCACTGGCTTTCACTGATGACACGTGTAAATGAGACTTCCACATGCAGCATTGTCCTGTTTTCAGTGATTGACACGTGTAAATTACGACATTCCACACACTCGTTAAGCTGGTTAAGTTCCTTTGGGATTGGAAGGGAGAATAAAATAAGGATAAAAAATATAAATTTGGAAAGGTGGAAAGGTGGAAGAACGTGGGAAGAATAAATAAATAGATAAGAAAAGATTTTATCATTTAATTTGTTTATCACCATTATTGTTTAAGTAAACCTAAGCTTCTGTTTGGATTATTGCTACGGACACTATAAATTTTTGGGCAAATAACACTCCCCTCCCTTGAGATTTAGAGAAATGACACTCACCCCCAAACTTGAAAGGAAAAAACACTCCCCCCCTAAGATTTAAAAAAAAATAACACTTCTCCCCTTCTGTTAATATTAGTAACAGAATATTCCAATTTTTTTAAAAGAGCATTTACATAAAATAAAATAAAATAAAAAATGAAAAGAACATATTATAAAACATGTTGCTTATGTTGATTTTTTAGTCTCTTATAGCACCTTTCCAATTGATTTTTTAAAGTTTGATAATCCTCTTAGATTTTTTAATCGCTCCTCTCTCTAACATTTTGGATCAAAATTTATGAAATAAAACAATTTGCTGAAACTTTCAAGCTTTTATTGTTTAAAAACGAGTTTGAAATTTTCAAAGTCACTTATCAATATAAAAAACTTTCAGAGTCAATTTGATTGATTGTTAAACAAACTCATAAAAACTTATTCTTTACCATCTAAAGTTAAATTAGAAAAGCAGCTAAAAATATGGACTTTTGATGGAATAAGTTGAAAATAAGTTGAGGGCAATTTTAGGAATACATTATTAACCAAAGGGTACATTAGTGTACAACATTTTTAACGTCAACTTAACAGAGTTTAGATAAATAAATGTCAAAGGGGGGAAAATGTTTTTTTCCTTTAAGTTTGGGGGCGAGTGTCATTTTTCCAAACCTCAAGGGAGGGGAGTGTTATTTGCCCTAAATTTTTTTAAGACTTATTGTTTTATTTAATATCAAACTTCGTACATTTTTTTAAGTGTTGCTATATAGATGCATTGATCAATCAAATTAAAAGTTGACTTTAATTGTATCTTAGATTTAATTAATAAATGAATATTGTAACACCTAACACATTTGAACCTCACTTTTGCACTTTATTTAATGGGAAAGAAAATTACATTTTACCATCTTAATTATACTTCATATTACATTTTATACCTTAAATTATATTTCATATTATACTTCGTACCTTAAACTATGATATTTGTTATACTTTGCACCATGGTATCAAGTTTGCTATTAATTTGGATGAAAATTTAAAATTTATGGTGCAAAGTATAATAAGAAATATAATTTAAGGCGATAAAGTGTAATTTTTCATTTGTTTTTAAGGGATTAGGAAGAGAGACAATTGGATCTTTTCATGTGATGTCATACTTTTCCATCTAAGTTAACAGCAATGTTGACATCAGTATGTAAAGTGTAATAAGAATTATAATTTAAAGTGTAAAACATGTATTCAAAAAGCTTAAGATGTAAAGTGTAATCATGAGTAAAGTTTAGAATGACAAAGTATAATTTCCCCTTATTTTATCTCATTGGATAAAGAAAAAAAGTGAGATGAAGAATTTAAAAAAAAAAAAAAAAAAAAAAAAAAACCCTTCTACCAATTTTATTATAAAAAATTTCAATATGATATAATAATAAAGGGATAATTACAATTTACCAACCTGTGGTTTGCCTCTAATTCTAAGTGCCTACCTGTGATTCAAATTTTGACACTTTACCCACCTGTGATTTCCTCCGTTACTAAGCCGTAACCCACCTATCCTTCAGCCGTTACTCTAACACATAATATGTCAAAAACAAAAGTCTAAACAGATCAAAACACTCCTCACATGAAGAACATACACAATATTAAGAACATTAACCCAGCAAACTAATACAAATCAAATCAAGCAATATCATCCAACTTGCTCACCAAATTAAGATCCTAGATCCAAGGCAATAAATCTATAAAAACAAATCAGATTGCAACAGCACCCAAAAACAAAAAGTAATTTCCAAACCCCATTTCAAAAATCATACATTACAGCACAGAGAAAGAGCAAGAGACACACAGAGAAAGAGCGAGCGCGAGAGTGAGAGAGAGTGATCTGCAAAACTAAACCCAAGCATGGACCGCCTCTCGGAGAGAGACAGAAGAAGCAAGCGCACCAGAGACGATCGCGACCGAGACCACAAGCACCGATCATCTCACCACCACCACTCTTCTTCTTCTTCTTCTTCTTCTTCTTCTTCTTCTCACTGCCACCGATCTGGTCGAGAGCGCTCTCACGAGGATTGAGAAGGAAGCACAGACCGCGATTTGAAGCGCGAGTACGAGAGGGAAGGGAGTAGAGAGAGGGACAGGACTAAGCATTGCGACGCGAAACGCGAGCTATCCGATGATGAGGAGCTCGAGAGACTGTACGATAGGGACGGGTTCGTGGAGAGGCAGCATTCTTCATCGCACAAGAGGAAAGAGAGAGGCACGAGCGAGGAGAGAGGCGATGGAGTTGACAAAAGAGAGAGGCGCTTCAGACCCATTTCCGTACAGGTCCAAGACTCTGATTGCTCTAAAGTCTCTGTAGGCGACATTGTTTGCGCCTCCTTTGCTTTCCGTGAAGACGATGTTCGCTTCTATGATGCTCTCGTTGATGGGGTCTTCTTCTCTCTCTGTCTCTCTCTCTCTCTCTCTAGCTGGGATTGTTGTGTTTTGTGATTTTTTGAAATGGGGTTTGGAAATTACTTATGTTTTTTTTTTTTAATGTTTTTGGGTTTTTTAAGGAAAGTAATGGGATGGAATTCTAGCTATCAGTTTTTAACGATGAATGCTTGAAAAGTTAACTAAGATTGCTGTAATCTATGATTTTTGAAATGGGGTTTGGAAATTACTTTTTGTTTTTGGGTGCTGTTGCAAGCTGCTTTGTTTTTGTAGATTTACTGCCTTGGATCTAGGATCTTAGTTTGGTGAACAAGTTGGATGATAATGCTTGATTTAATTTGTATTAGTTTTCTAGGTTAATGTTCTTCGTATTTGTGTATGTTCTTCATGTGAGGAGTGTTTTGATCCGTTTAGGCTTTTGTTTTTGACATATTATGTGTTAGAGTAACGGCTGAAGGAGAGGTGGGTTACGGCTCAGTAACGGAGGAAATCACAGGTGGGTAAAGTGTCAAAATTTGAACCACAGGTAGGCACTTAGAATTAGAGGCAAACCACAGGTGGGTAAATTGTAATTATCCCAATAATAAATGCTATAGATAAGACATTAATAATGTAATAACTAAAATTTTAACTTACTTTTTTATGTTGTATTTAAAAGTTTACACATTAGTTTTAAAGATTTATATAAGAAAATTTATATGAAATTTACTGTTTTTTAATAGTTTAAACTTTTGAGATAATTGTTAAATTATCATGGTATCATAATAGGAGATCTTGAGTTTGATTACCATCTCTACTATACATCCCATTTAAATTGTTAAAAATTTCATATGTTGAGCCTCACTTATTTAAGGAGAATTTAAGCTCATACGTGAGGAGAGTATTCAAATTATGGTTGAATGATTTAATTTATCATTTCCTAATATTTTTAATCTTATAAAACAATTAGTAATTTATCATAGTAGCTATATTATTATTCGATGATGAAATATCAACTTGAGTTTTAATTAAAATTCTACCCTCGAATAAAAAAAATATTTATTTATTTTGGTTTATTCATCATATATATCTCTAGTAAGTAAAAATTGATGAATGAGTTTTGCTAAAAATTTATAACAAAAACAATTGGGAAAGCTAAATTTTAAATCCTACTATAATTTAAGGAATGCAACACATGTAACCACATATAAGTATAGAGAATTTTTTATGTGAATTTGGTGAACTTTTTTTTTTTCCCTGAATAACCAAAAAAAAACACTCAACAACTAGAGAGAGACTATCTCCAATTGAAGAGGTCAAAACATAATGCCAGATGTTGGAGATGAGAATCTTTTGTCTTATATAGATTAGAAAAAACAGCCCAACTGGCTATCGCATGAGCAAGGAAATTACCTAATCTCCTAACGTATATGTGACCTTTCAGAAAGCAAAAAGAAAAAAAGAATGCAACAAAAATAAAATATCTACTATAGTAGTAACTGTAGATGTAGACCAATTGGGCGCCACAATTGAACAAGTAAAAGAGGTTCAAAAAAAAAAATTTTGGTTAATAAAGAGGTTCAAATTAATCTTGTTTTATGCAACCCCTATTAAAATAATAGCCAAAAAAAAAAAAAAACCCTTCTTTTACTTCAGACCTCAAAGAATCCGTTGAATATTCCAAAGATTTAGTCCAATCAAAATGCAACTCCAGCTTTTGATCATTAACATAAACAGAAGCTAAAGCTAAAGTAACCAAAGAGCTTATCCAGGGATAGAAGTAGGATTCAAATTTAGGGGCCAAAATTCTTTATTCAAAAATTTTAAAAAATTGGAATATCAATATTAGAAGTTGACAAAGTTGCATTATTAGCATTATTTATTAATTATTATTTGTATTTCCTCTTTTGAAAAATTTTAATAATAAGATTTGATAATCAAGAGTTTTGTAAGTCAATTAGCACGCCTTAATATTTTCAAGGTCTAGCTAATGTGTGGATGAAGCGATCAATATGTGGCATTGGAGTTGTCTCTATGGCTATGAGGGTGGAGTCATTTGAGAAGGCCATGTAGCTCTCAAGTGAGAGGGAGAAATTGGGTAAAGATTATTGGGTTTCTGTGATTTTTTTTGCTAGGATTTGTAATTGATTTGTTGTTATTGATTTTGCTTAAACCGAATTTATGATTTGTCCAAAGATTTTTCTTATTATCGAGGTTTGAGCATTTTTTTATTATAGATTTTTCTTGTTATCTATTTGTTGGATTTCTTGGGTCAATTTGTAAATTTTTTGGAGCGGGGGGCTAAATATATAAATTTAAGAGCCAGAATTAAAATTCTTTTTGTTAATATACATACAAGTATTTTTTTTTTCAAAGGTTTTGGGGGGGTGGGGGCATGGCCCCCCTCAGCCCTTGTGTAGTTTTGTCCCTGAGCTTGTCACAGGTACATCAAAAGTTATCTTAACTAAGCCAGAGAAGGAGGACACCACAGTAGTCATGATTGTCGAAATCTCGATTTGGATCCTACAATCCTACAATTTTACGATCGTACCTGCCCAAAATGATTCAAATCTTTTAAGGATCTTTGCGATCATTTTAGAATTGGTAAGATCATACAATTCTGACGATTTCAAATGATCCTGATTTCTTGTGATCTTCTTTAACTTCACAGAAGGCTCAGTTGGACTCAGATGAAAAATAACATCGTAATAGACTAAGTTTTGCTATCTAATGTAGAGAGATAGAATGTCAGTTGGACCCAAATGAAAAATAACGTCTCAATAGTGTCACATTTTAAGGGTTTTGGCCTCTTTAAATGATACTTACAAATGAATGTAGCGATGTATGGTAATTATATCAAATATATGCAAATTTTTGGTTTTTTATGAATGAATGTATAATTTATGTGATTATTTAAAATATCAATGTGTTTTTTTTCAAATAATGTATGATTTTACGATCCATGATCTGATCCTACAATCCATAATCCTACCTATTTCCCACAATCCTACGTAGGATCCCGATTTTGACAATCTTGACAGCAGTCCAACTTGTGAACATCAAAATTGGGTAACATGACAATCCAATTAGTGAACATCACATATTACATAGGAGTAATGTAGGGTCATATCATTTTATAATATAAGCATATAATAGTAATAAAAGTTTTTAGTATTCTACTATTACTCTAAAAGAAAAGAAAATTACAATTCGTCTAAATACTTTTCTTGCAATTTCTCACCACAATCGAGTAGCGAGTATTCAAGTTTAGCATGATGATAAATGTAAAACTTTCAAGTTTGACTTGAGCATGAACCAAACTTATTACTGAGTTTATAAACAAATATAGAGTTTATAGACTCAACTTATTTTGTATTGAGCCCTGATGTTCATAATCTTGTTCGTGAATTACTTTTTTATTTGGACTTGACTCATTTACTACTAAACAAACCAAAAATTAAAAATTGGAATTTATTAATTTATTTATAAAAAAAAAAAAAAACTTATAATAAGATCAAGTTTTAACTATTTATAAATAACTTGATTCAATTTACTGCACTCGTTTACTTGCAAAAAAAAAAAAAATTACTGCACTCGTTTGGATGATAGAAGACCCTAGAGAAAAAAGAAAATTGATGTAAATGTTGACAGGTATTAATTAATAACGTGTGGGAATACCCTGGTTTTGTTATAAAGCGAGTAGCTGTCGATATATATATATATATATATATATTTTTTTTTCCCATGGATAGATGTCGATATTGATAGTGATGGTGATTGCAATGACAATGCACTACTTGGTCACAAGAAATGAATAATGGGATGTACTTTCTTGTAAGTTTGCGCAGAAGTCTTTCTTATCTTTTTAATGCTTTAACTGGCAAGGAGGGAAGCATCATGGGACAATTTCTTCTCTCTTTTTATTTTGGCTAATAAAATAATAAAGGAAAGGAAATTAACTTTCTTAAAAGTTGTGATGAAGGCGTTTTGCCAAAAAAAAAAAAAAAAAAAAGGGGGGGAAAATTCTTGTGCCACATAAGGCACACAATATTGGCCACAGCTTACTTACATGGTAAATTGTGGTTGGTGAAAGGGGGTAAAATATTGTATTATTTTACGTGGCATAAGAATTATTTTAAAAAAAAAGTTGTGATGAAAACTTTTTGTATATATAAATCGAGAAATGTTATATCCAAAATATTTTTATAATATTTTTATAATAAATTATAGGTGGTTAGTTTTATTGGTTCAAATTTGAACTTAACACTAAGATTATTTTTTTGTCCCAACAACAATAACCAGTAATAATCTACCATTTAAAATTTATTATAAAAATATTGTGAAAATATTATGGACATACTATTTCTCAAATTAGGACTTATAATAAGGGAGTTCACCAATGACAATCGAATCTATAAGCATAAAATTCGAGGCATAGATAGGGTCGTCGACTCATACGCCTGCATTTCTCCTATAATCTAGGCTTTCTACGAGGTGGAGTCGGCCGTCAGTTCGGATATGGGAAGCGAAAAATATGATAAATATACAATATATGAGTGCAGATACATCGATATACACCGATTATTTCTTCACTACATTTATTCCTGTTAGGTTTTAAGGTCTTAGGATTTTATGTATTTAGAACCTAATTTGTAATGTTGGCAAACCATGATCAAAACAATGTAATTAGTCTTGTTTAGGCTTGCTCAAAGTTGGTTTAATTTTGTAAAGTTGGAATCGAGAGACTGCAGAAGCATTGGAGCTTCTCGGCCTGGCTCGATCGATCGAATGTAATTCTCGATCGATCGAAAATCGGCCTAGATGCGTTTTTCTGCAGAATTCCAACTCAGCCCTAACTCTTTAAAACGTTTAGGGTTTTATGTTTTTGCCCTAGGTATATAAGGCAAACCCTAGCTACGTTTTTCAGAGTTGCACAAGTTGTGTTGTTGCTCATACATTGCGGTTTTGTGTAAATCTCTTGTGAGATCTAGAGGAGTTTTCCTTTACACATAACTTAGGGTTTTCAAGATTGAGATTCTTCTACATCTTGATGATCAACTTGGTTGGTGCCTTTGAAGCTTAAAGATTAACAAGCGAGGAGCTTGTACCTGATTAAAGGAAGACAAAGAAAGAAGTAGTCCGTGGATTCGGAGCCTGCGCGTGGTCATGTCAGGAAGTTACTACTGGTGGGTAGCATTAGGAAGTCAAGCGGGGTAGCTTGTAAGTCCTTTTGTAACAACTTCAATTCTTTCTTAGTGGATTCCGTTTTGCCTTGAGGATCGGTGGGTAAAATCCTCCCCAGGTTTTTTACCGGTTTGGTTTTCCTGGGTGATCATATCACTGTGTTATTTATTTTCCGCTGCTTTATTTGTTTTACATGCATGATATGATTTTGTGATTGTTTTAACCTAGAATTGCTTAATTTGACTAAGTAAAAACTTGGCTAATTAATCTAGGCTACGCAATCTGATTATAGTTTAAGGGGTCTAAACCCTGTCAAGTGGTATCAGAGCCGGTTGCTCTTTTGTTTGAGATTTTCATCTCTGAGCTGATCCTTGACCCCTTTGTTATGGAGTCTTGGAAAATCTTTTTGCTTATTAGTCAACTTATCTACTTACTATCTTTACCATTTGTTGTTTTTGTTAAATCTTTCATTAAGTATTTTGGCATAATCACATGTGATAAGAATTATGTTTGTTATACTGCTTTAACCGCCTTAAAGGCACATGATTCTTGTCATTGGTATTTGGATAGTGGTTGTTCCAGGCACATGACAGGAAATAAAGATTTGTTCAAAACACTTTTTGAAGGAAAGATTGGGACAGTCACCTTTAGAGATGGAAGTAAATCTGTGATCAGAGGCATTGGTACTGTGGATATTCCAGGTTTGCCAATGTTTGAAGATGTTTGGTATGTTGATGGATTGAAGGCCAATTTACTCAGCATTAGTCAGATTTGCGATAAGGGTTTAAATGTCCTCTTCACCAAGTATGAATGTGAGATACTTGATGGAGGAGGTGATTGTATGAGTGTTGGTGTGAGGACAGCTGACAACTGCTATGGAATAACACCAAGTGTAAACAACAAGTGCTTTAATGCAAAGATAGATCAAGTTGATCTGTGGCATCAACGGTTGGGGCATGCCAGTCATAAGCAGTTAGAAAAGATTTCCAAGTGTGAGGCAGTTATAGGTTTACTTAAATTTGAGAAAATAGAGAAGTGCATTTGTGGACCATGTCAGATAGGTAAACAAGTAAAATCCAAGCATCCATCTGTGACTAGTGTTCAAACGTCAAGACCTTTAGAGTTACTACACATTGATCTCATGGGTCCTGCAAGAGTTCAAAGTCTGGGTGGAAAGAAGTATATTCTAGTCGTTGTGGATGACTTTACTAGATATACTTGGGTTATACTTTTGAAAGATAAAGCTGAAGCTCCTGAGAAGATGATCCATCTGTGCAAGAAATTGCAGGTTGAGAAAGATACTGTGATAGCCAGAATCAGAAGTGATCATGGAAAAGAGTTTGAAAATACCAAGCTGGCTACTTTCTGCAATGAGCAAGGCACTCATCAAGAGTTCTCATCTCTTAAGACTCCTCAACAGAATGGAATTGTGGAAAGGAAAAATAGGGTTGTTCAGGAAATGGCACGAGTCATGCTGCACAACAAAAATTTACCAAAGTCTTTCTGGGGAGAAGCAGTCAACACTGCTTGCCATACACTCAACCGGGTGTATTTTAGACCTGATTCTAAGAAGACTCCCTATGAACTCTGGAGAGGGAAGAAACCTGTTGTCAAATATTTCAGAATATTTGGCAGTGACTGTTACATTCTGTGTGATAGAGAGAACCTAGAAAAATTTGATGCCAAGAGCGACAAAGGATACTTTCTAGGATATTCTACCACCAGTAGAGCTTATAGAGTGTACAATCTGAGAACCAAAACAGTCATGGAATCTTCAAATGTTGTGATAAATGATGAAGTGTGTTCAGAAAGCACTGTTCCTGCTCAAGATACGTCTTTAGAAGTGGATGACACTCTTTTTACTGAGGATGGCACTGTGATCAGAAACAAATCAAGACTTGTTGCACAAGGGTACACACAAGTGGAAGGAATTGACTTTGATGAGACATTTGCACCAGTAGCAAGGTTAGAATCCATCCGGATATTGTTGGCTATAGCAAGTCACCTGAACTTCAAGCTATATCAGATGGATGTCAAGAGTGCTTTCTTGAATGGAATGATACAAGAAGAAGTGTATGTTGAACAACCTAAAGGCTTTGTAGACCCTCATAGACGGGATGACGTCTACAAACTGAAGAGAGCTCTCTATGGGTTGAAGCAAGCTCCTCGGGCTTGGTATGACAGATTGACTGCATATCTCACTGAGCATGGATTTAAAAGGGGATCTGCAGATACAACATTCTTCATAAGAAAGGATAAGACTGGCTTTGTTGTAGCTCAAATTTATGTTGATGACATTGTTTTTGGTGCTACTAATGATTCTCTTGCTCATTCTTTTGCAGATGAAATGAAGGCGATGTTTGAAATGAGCATGGTTAGAGAACTAACTTACTTTTTGGGATTGCAGGTCAAGCAAACTGAGACAGGAATTTACATCAATCAAGCTAAATATGCAAGGAATTTGGTTAAAAGATTTGGACTGGACAAGGCTGCTCATGCTAGAACGCCAATGGCAGCTAATGCAAAGTTGACAATTGATTCATCAGGTGAGTCTGTTGATGTTACTCTGTATAGAAGCATGATAGGCTGTCTTTTGTATTTAACTGCTAGTCGTCCTGATATATCTTTTAGTGTTGGTGTTTGCTCTAGATTCCAGTCTAATCCTAAGGTTTCTCATTTAAATGCTGTTAAAAGGATTATAAAATATGTAAGTGGAACCTGTGATTATGGTTTATTTTATAGCAAGGAGTCAAACTTGTCTCTTGCTGGCTTTTCTGATTCTGATTGGGCTGGGAATGCTGATGACAGAAAAAGCACCACTGGAGGGTGTTTTTATGTAGGAGCCAATCTTGTGGCTTGGATGAGTAAGAAGCAGAATTCTGTTTCTCTATCCACTGCTGAGGCAGAATATATTGCTGCCGGGAGTTGTTGTTCACAGCTTCTATGGATGAAGAAACTTTTGGGTGATTATGGGATTCCTCAAGATACCATGCTGGTCTATTGCGATAACTCTAGTGCTATAGATATATCTAAGAATCCTGTTCAACACTCTAAGACCAAGCATATTGAGCTTAGGTATCATTTCATTAGGGATTTGGTTGAAAAGAAAATAGTTGCTCTTGAATATATCCCTACTGATCGTCAAAATGCTGACATCTTTACCAAACCACTTGATGGAAGTAAGTTTGAGACACTTCGTCAAGTGATTGGTGTACTTCGTTGTCCCTAGCTGTTGTCTTTCTTGGTCCTTGTGCTTCATTGCTTTATTTTGTTGTGACCATTGTTATTTAGTTTTTGTGTTTTTCTTTTGTTCTAGGACTTGCATTGCATTACATACATGCATTTCATTCTAGGATTTATTTGTTTTCTCTTTTAATAAAATTAAAAAAAAAAAAAAAAAAAAGGGAAAGCAAAATCTTTGTTGAACACTATTTTTCTTGATTTTTTTTACAAGGTTGGTCATTCTTTTTACACATGTCATGTCTAGTGTACCTTGTTTAACTTTGATGAGCTTATTTACTGCACTTGACTAGTTGAAACTTTGTAGTGCATGTTGTGTGGGAAAGATGTGTGTGGTTTTTAATCCCTTTGTCTTGATCTTGAAGTCATATGTTATTTGACTGTCGGACTTGATCCTTTTGAGAAAGGCATAAATAACCATCTCACCACTGTTCACTAGCCAATCATGAACACCTTAGTGCATATCATAAGATTTTGTACTCAAAAGTGTAGCACATGCACAAAAAGAACATAAGGTGTAGCCTCAAATTAACTTAAAACTGGTGTGTACTATTAAGCTTAATGCCAATTCACTTAATTCAAACCGGTGTGTACTATTAGGCTGAATGCCAATTCATATATAAATAAGAGGCAAAAATGAAAGAAACTTACATGATTGCAAGCTTTTGTTCTAGGAGATGTGGGAGTTATAGGATGTAACTCTTTAGGTGATAGTCTCTTTTAAATTCTATGTGATGAATTGTGTAGACTGTGTGTTTGATTGCTATTCACATATCACCTCACATGTATCTCAAGTTTTTGCTAGTTTCACACACTACACAAATTACTCTTTGTTAAACACTGTACATGTCAGTGTGTGTGTCCTTGGTCTGACCAACCAAGTTTAAAAATATCTTGAGATTTGTGCACAACATAATTTGGCTTGAGAAAATTAAATGGGAGGTTAATTGAATTTTTTTTATGAAACAAGGCTTGAAAATTAGGGTTTTTGAAAAAGCATTTCATTTCATACTCATGCATTTTGTATTCATTGTTCAAGTGCTTTGAGGAGTTGTTTCAAAATTGGACTTGCATTTTTCAAAACTGTGTTTTTTCCCAAATTTTTAAGAGTTTCTGCCCATTTCGATCGATCGAATGTATTATTCGATCAATCGAAAAAGTGCTTCAAAATGTGCAAAATTGACTGTCACATTCGATCGATCGAATGTAATTTTCGATCGATCGAATATCGTGGAAAGGCTTTTTAAAAAGAGGAATTCTGTCTTTTTCAAGAACTATTCAAAAACTTTTTTCAAATCCTTTTCTCTCTCCGACAAGGCAAAGGCCAAAAGAGTCAATTTTTGTCGTTTTCCTCCGGATTTTTTGCACAATCTCTCTCTTTTCAAGCCGGTATGTCCTTTTTACCCTTCCTTTTCAAATTATTTTCATGATTTCATGCATTTTTCATGCATTTTTTAGGGAGATTTTCGAAACTTTTCTTTTAGGGATTTTTGTTGATTTGGACCAAATTGTTTGCAATTGATCAATGGGTTTTGTTGGGGACACCCTATAGACATGTTCTTGAATGATTAATTTGATCAATTTTGTGTTTTGTGGAAAACTTAAATTTCTAGGGTTTATAATTGATCCGAATTGGGGCTTTTTGTGAAATTGGGTTTAATTGATGAAATTGGCTTGTGGAATTGATGCAATTGGTTATTATAAATTGTTTTCAATAGTTTGTAATGATTGGTTCATCAATTTGGTACAAAAATTTTCAAGTGGTTCTCAAATTTTTAGGGTTTTTGTTAAGAAACTCTATGTTCAAGCCAATTTTGTGAATTTGAACTTAATCTGATCTTAGTTACTGCATTAGTTCATGCATCATAACATTGTTAATGTTCATGCATCATATAGAATTTTATTCTATATTTGTTTTTGTCTAACTTGCAGTCTGCCCTTGGTATTTGTGTTTGTTCTTTTTGGTTTTCTCTCTGTGTCTCTGTCTTTTTCCTTAGCACCATGCCTAGGAAGACTAGAGCACGTAGGACTCTTCCCACTCCTACTCCTTCCCCTCCCTCCTTTGATAGTGAGCGGTTCCCGAGTGAGAAAAACCAAGAGCTGTATGAGACTTTAAACCTTAAGAGGAAAATTTGGGCTGAGCGGTCTGTCTCTTTGGATGAGCTTGATCCTGCCATTAGGGCAAATTTTGAGCGTAGGGGTTGGCTTCCCTTGTTTGCTGTGTCTGACCCTCCTCCTCCGGCCACCTTGATTCGAGAGTTCTACTCGAACATCTCGATCCGCGTCTATGATTCCAACACTCTTGTTAGGAGTTGGATACGAGGCGTAGAGTACTCCATTACTCCTCAGGTAGTGGCTGATGCTCTTGAGGTACCTTTGGTTAGGGATCCTGTCTATCCCTATGATGAGTCACCCGAGTTGAGTGATTCATATCCTACATCACTGGGTCATCTATCCAGTGGGGTTCTGATCCTCGGATCACCTCTGCTGAGCTTCCTGAGACTACCTATCTTTTCTCTAGGATAGCATGTCACTCACTCTGGCCCATTTCTCATCTGCACACCATTCCTCTTGAGAGGTGTGTTTTTCTGTACGCTCTTGTTACAGATGCTCCTATCAGTTTTCCTCATCTTTTTCTTCGTTCTTTGAACGAAGTTTATAGGAGTTCATCTACTGCTCATGCTCTCGTCCATCCTATTTTCATTCATAGGATTTTATTGTATCTAGGTTTAGAGGATTTCCCTGCTTCTGAGCCTGTTCATGTCATCGGTCCTATAGGTGCGTCTTTTCTTAGACAGAGGGCCGCTCATCTTCGAGCTGGTTCTAAACACCCTAGGTCTGATCCCTCTTCTAGCGCTCCTCCTCCTCCTTCATCTTCTACAGGTCTTGCTGGTGAGGATATTCCTGATCCAGTTGGTGATGATGCGGATGCTGCTGCTGCTGCTGTTCCTCCACCTCCTGTGGCTGACTTCGATGTTCGTCGTACTTTGGAGACTGTCATGACCGTTCAGGCGGCTTATGGTCAGATTTTGGTGGACCTGCTGGACGAGCTGCGTGCTCTGCGAGCTGATCTTGCACATCTTCATTCACCTTCACCACCACCTTTTGATGGCGACTTTTGATTGCCCTTTGGCATTCCGTCACAAAAAGGGGGAGTGGATATTTTTGACTTGTAGAGGAGTTTTGACCTTTTGAGGAGATATTTTGTAGTTAGGGGGAGATATCTTTAGCATGGGATATTTTTTTGTGGAGTTTATTAGATTGTATCTACGTGCTTCACTTTGTATATTATTTTTGGGGATATTCATGTTAGGGGGAGTAACATTGATTGATATATTGATATACATGATTTTGTTTGATTCTTGTTGTCTTATGATTCATTGCTTATTGATTTATATTTATGAGTTGCTTCATTGATATATATCTTTATTTTGTGTTATGTGAATCTTACAAGAATATTATACCTGTTTATATACTATTTTTCTGCCACACATGCGTTTATGTGTTTGTTGAGTATTTCAGGAATATACAGGTTGATTCAACAAAGCTGCTGTCTACACTTGCAACCGATGGATAGTAGTTAGGTTGAACTTTTGTTTATGAGCATTATTTTGTAAAGGGCTTTTATACTTGTAAACTTTGAACTTTTGATTTGTGTTTTGTCACGGATTGCCAAAAGGGGAGTTTGTTAGGTTTTAAGGTCTTAGGATTTTATGTATTTAGAACCTAATTTGTAATGTTGGCAAACCATGATCAAAACAATGTAATTAGTCTTGTTTAGGCTTGCTCAAAGTTGGTTTAATTTTGTAAAGTTGGAATCGAGAGACTGCAGAAGCATTGGAGCTTCTCGGCCTGGCTCGATCGATCGAATGTAATTCTCGATCGATCGAAAATCGGCCCAGATGCGTTTTTCTGCAGAATTCCAACTCAGCCCTAACTCTTTAAAACGTTTAGGGTTTTATGTTTTTGCCCTAGGTATATAAGGCAAACCCTAACTACGTTTTTCAGAGTTGCACAAGTTGTGTTGTTGCTCATACATTGCGGTTTTGTGTAAATCTCTTGTGAGATCTAGAGGAGCTTTCCTTTACACATAACTTAGGGTTTTCAAGATTGAGATTCTTCTACATCTTGATGATCAACTTGGTTGCTGCCTTTGAAGCTTAAAGATTAACAAGCGAGGAGCTTGTACCTGATTAAAGGAAGACAAAGAAAGAAGTAGTCCGTGGATTCGGAGCCTGCGCGTGGTCGTGTCAGGAAGTTACTACTGGTGGGTAGCATTAGGAAGTCAAGCGGGGTAGCTTATAAGTCCTTTTGTAACAACTTCAATTCTTTCTTAGTGGATTCCGTTTTGCCTTGAGGATCGGTGGGTAAAATCCTCCTCAGGTTTTTTACCGGTTTGGTTTTCCTGGGTGATCATATCACTGTGTTATTTATTTTCCGCTGCTTTATTTGTTTTACATGCATGATATGATTTTGTGATTGTTTTAACCTAGAATTGCTTAATTTGACTAAGTAAAAACTTGGCTAATTAATCTAGGCTACGCAATCTGATTATAGTTTAAGGGGTCTAAACCCTGTCAATTCCTAAGTTTTTTTTTTTTTTTTTGACAAAATATCCCTAAGTTATTCTGCTAAAAAATAGAGATAAGTTATGTTAAATTCCCAATGCCCTTTCCCTTGGGTGTCTTTAGTTTTGCCATGGGTCTAAATTTGGTTGGTCTTCCTCATTGACTTGGATTTAGTTTGAGGAACCGAATTCATTGCTCTCGTCCTGCAGGAATAGTGAGGAAGGGTAGCAATGCACCTTAGTATGACATAGCACCCCCCCCCCCTCCTTCTTTTTTTTAAAGAGAGAGAGAGAATTTCAACATATGACATTCGCTTCTGATGATAGCTCTTTTGTCATTAGATTAAGATATTAATCAGTTTTTAGTATAAGCGGAAATTGAATTTCAGATTTCTTATTCAACCATCAGAGACTTCACCAGTTAAGCTAACTAGAACTCACTAGTATGACATAGCACTTGGTAAGCCTATAAGAGAATCGAAAACATTAGAGCTAGCTCACAAAACTTAGATAAATCATGATATTAGTCTTAGAATATGTTGGGTATATATATGTGAGTAAAGTCCCACATTGAATAAAAATAACAAGAATAAGTGATTAATATAACATAGTCAAGCCTAAATTTATAAGCGAGCATTAGTGATTTGAGCTCATTTAACAGTAATTAAGCCAATTTTATATAAAGTAATATACATTAAGAATTTTAATTTTAATTACAGTTAAATGTGTGTTTGGGTCTTGATTATAGGCTAGCTTATTGCTTTTTCTTTTTTCCTACTATTTGTGGATCTCATGTGAGTTCCTTACATATTTTATTCAATTATTACATTTTATTTATAGTACTTTCAACAAAAAAGTTAATAAATTATTTATAAACGGACACTAAATGTCATGAAATGATCCAACACCAAGAACCAAACATTAGGTTGAGTTGATAAAACCATGTAAATATTTATATTCTTTCACTTTAATTCTCTATTTTCTTTTTCTTTTTTATTACCTAGACGTCGCTGGAACACCCATTCGTCACCCTAAATACCGATAGAACTACCGTAGGAAATCCAAGTATAGTTGGGGGGAGGGGGGGAAGGGGGGAGAGGTGTGATATAAGACACTTATGGTCTGTTTGGATTGAAGGTGAGTGAGGAAGAGTAGAATAGAGTAGAGTAGATTTAGCATAAAATTAGCTTATATTTAGCCTAACTCTACTCTACTCCCCCTTCATCCAAACAGTCCATTAAGGACGTTGGATATAGGATACTCAATACACATTGGCACTTCCACTAATAACATTGTGGAAATATGGGTGGTAAGACATGGTTTTCATTTGGCTTGGGAATTAGACTTAAATATCTCTCTCTCTCTCTCTCTTTAAATATTAATCGTGAACTTGTTATTAATTGAATAACAACATGCATTGTGATGGAATTGGAAATTGCAATTTTGATATGTTATTGCAGGACCTTGTTCGCTGGAGAATGGATCATCTTTCCACATCAAGAATACCATGAAGTGACTGGAGTGACAAATAGGTTTGAAAAAAGGGGAAGAGACTAAAGGTGTGTTTGTTTGGAGGTGAAATAGGGTGGATGAAAAACTTTGGAGAAAAAATAGGAAGAGAAACTTTTTTTAAAGTGTGTTTGATTGAATGGAAGGAATGAAGAAAAATAAATGGTGGGCCCATGTGTCTTCTTCCTGTGCCCACTAAAAAGTTTTCTCCCCAAAATTGAGAGAAAAGTAAGAGGGAGAAGCTCATGAAATGAGATTCCAAAAATACCCTTAGAATTCACCTCCAAGTCTCTAATGTGTTGGCTTTTTCTTTTTTGTTGTTGTTGTTGTTGTTGTTGTTGTTGTTGTTGTTGTTTTTTTTTTTTTTTTTTTTTTTTTTTTTTTTTTTTTTTTCTCTCTCTCTCTCTCTCTCTCTCTCTCTCTCTCTCTGTTATTAACGTGTTGGCTTCCTCTTTATTTTTTTCTTTGTTTTTGTCCGAAAGTGTTGGCTTCTTTTCTTTTTCTTTTTCTTTTTTTCCTAGGCGTGTGGCTTTCTTCTTTTTACTTCTCATTAATTTTGGTTTTTTTTTTAAGAAAATATTTTTGGGTTAATTTCTTATGCTATTTAAAAAAAAAAAAAAAAAAACTTTTTAATGAAGTGTACATCTAGACACAAATTTTTTTTTTTTTTTAGTATAATGTGTTACTTTTTGTTTTATTTAACAGAGACATGATGTTAAATTTATACATACTTTATTTTCAACAAAACAAAAAAGTTTTCAATTTCTCCACTTTTCCACCCTCTCAACCCAACACAAAGGAGGGAAACTAAAATATTTTATATCTTCTCACTTTTCTGTCCTCTTTTCATTTTCTATCCTCCTACTTTTTCATTCTCCCAACCAAATGAACCCTAAGTAACAATGCAACATTAAAGAATATGACCAATGTCCTCCTTTTGTGTACAGTAACCACGTATAAGACATTTTGATATAAAAAGTTCACCAAAGTGCCATATGGACTAAGTTGATGTACTAGTGCTTTTTAATATTGATAAATAAATTTCCTTTTTTCTACTAAAAAAAAAAAAAAAAAACCACCAAACTACCAAGCAAGTTTTGAAGAAAGCTTTTTTCATTAGTGTTGTAGTAATAAAAATAGCTAAACATACCAGAAAAGATGATAATGTAATCTAGACTATAGAAAGGATAAGAATAACCAAAACAACTTCTCATAACACCCAAAAAAGAAGAAGGAAAAAGTGTGGGCTCTCTCTCTCTTTCTCTCTCTCTCTCTCTCAAGATGTGGAGTTTCTCTTGATCTTGATAGAAATATAAATAGTTAATTTGTTTCCAAAATCAAAATTTTTTTTAGGTCTAACCATTTCTGTAAAGTTGTGATTTCAACTATTTTGTGTTGACTTTAATTCCGTGCTAAATTTGATTGTAATTATGTT
This sequence comes from Quercus gilva, assembly GCA_023621385.1. NCBI lineage: Eukaryota > Viridiplantae > Streptophyta > Magnoliopsida > Fagales > Fagaceae > Quercus > Quercus gilva. The sequence goes on from CM042475.1 coordinate 50,283,616, forward strand.
CAATCTTATGTACCCTATATTATATGTGGGATTTCATTGTAAGGGTTGTGTGTGAGAGAGAGTGTGAAAACTCAAAACTCATTGAAGATCAAAGAAGTTTTTGCGGGTAGCTTACGAGTAACCTTCCCGTGAAGTGAAGCATGTGCTCAACACATGACTAGAATGCGAAGAGTCATGACAGATGGTGACAATTGGTTTTCGCGAGTGTCTTGCGGGTAAGGCCTTCCTGCAAGATACCCGTAAAACATTTTGTTTTGTTATTTTGTCATATCTGATACACCTTATCTCTACCTACACTATATATACCCACATTACCCACATATTGAAAGGAGTGTTTTTCAGAGAGAAAACCCTAACCATTACCCTTGAGAGTAAGAGATTGTCATACCCACAATCCTTTACATAATCCATTGTGGTTTTCTTTAACTCCTACCTCTCCATATCCAAATCCTTGAGGGTTTGGTAGCCCAAACACTTACCACACCCATCCTGAATGTAACATGAGATTTTGGTGCTGTTGGAAAGTATTGGAAGAAGCCATTTGTTTGGTGGATGTAATCAGACTGAATTGCGTGATCTAAAGAGCTAGAGAAGATAAGGTTTCGTTAAATTAGTTGGTAGCAGGAGCTTGGAGGGCTCGAGTACATGTGGTAGACTAGGCTTGGAGCGTCTTTTGTTATTTGTGTACTCCAACTTATTCTCTAGAGGATCGATTTACCACTTGGAGGGCAGCAGAAAGGTTTTTCACCGAGTTCTTCGGTTTCATCTTCGATAACACATCGACATGTTATCTTGTATATGGATTCTTCTTCCCTACTCTTTTAGCTTTCATTTTATTGCTACGATTTGATGAATATGACTTAGAGTAATTATATTGCTTATTCGCTCACATTTACTCTATTCCGCACTTAGTTTAAGTTAGTGTAAAATCAACCAAGCCGTAATTTTAATTTGGGGGTCTAAACAACTCTTGTGTTTTCACACAATTTCGAGCTTTCAATTAGTATCAAAATGGGTACACTTGTTGTGATTTCATTACCTAAGTGTGATTCTAGACCTCTTGGCTTGCTATGGATAGTGCTATGGCAAAGGCTAACATGAAGCATAGTTCATGTGTTTGTGATAATGACTCTATGAGCATCTTTGGAGATTGTCCTAGCAATGAGCTTTTAGAGTTGTTTAAATCAAAGAAACATGCTAGAATTTTTGTACACATGCTGAAATCCTTAGAACATAGGAATCATGATATTCATAATAGCCTGTGTGAGTTGAATTCCTTAATTGCTAAATATAAGAAAAGGAATAGACAATTGTGTGATAAACTTGATTGTTTGAAAAGAAAGCTTCACTCATCTACGAATGAAGTAAAGGAAGATGAGTCTTGTTTTAATGGTCAAGAATGCCTATCTCATGCTTATCTTTTTGTTCATACCGTATTGAAAGTGTTTAATTCGTGTCTGTGGTATCTTGACAACGGATGTTCAAGGCATATAAGAGGAGATAAATCACTATTCAAAACTCTTAAGGAGAAGGAAGATGGCTATGTGACATTTGGAGATGGTAGTCACTCACAAGTTCTTGGAAAGGGAACCGTTGATATTCCAGGATTTCCCTTATTGACTGATGTCCTGTACATCAAAGGATTAAAAGTGAACCTGCTGAGTATCACCCAAATATGCGATGAAGACTTCCTCGTTCAATTTTCAAAGAAAGGTTGTCTAATCCTCAATGAAGAAGGTGTTCAAGTATTGAAGGGACTTAGGACTACCAACAATTGCTATGGTGTTATTCCCAAACCAAGCATATCATGTTGGAGTGCTCAAGTGAATCTCTTGGAGTTGTGGCATCAACGGTTTGTGCATGCAAATTACAAACAAGTGGCCAAAGTCTCAAAACTTGAAGCAGTGGTTGGTTTGCCAAAGTTTGAAAAAATTGAGAAGAATATTTGTGGTCCATGTCAATTGGGAAAACAAACAAAGTCAACCCATCCTAAAGTAAATGTAGTTGCTACTTCTTGTCCTTTAGAGTTATTTCATATGGATCTAATGGGTCCAACGAGAACGGAAAGCATGGGTGGAAAAAGTTACATCATGGTGGTAGTTGGCGATTTCTCAAGTTACTCTTGGGTGAAATTTCTTAGAGAGAAGTCGAAGACATGCGACAAGATGGAAATGTTATGCAAGAGACTCCAAAATGAAAAAAGGAGTTCCCATAGTCAAAATTAGAAGTGATCATGGGAAGGAGTTTGAAATTGCAAAATTTGAAGCATTTTGAAATAAGCACGGTATCAAAAAAGAATTCTTAGTCCCAAAGACTCCATAACAGAATGGGGTGGTTGAAAGAAAGAACTGGGTGATCCAAGAGATGGCAAGAGTAATGCTTCTCAACAAAAATCTTCCATAGAAATTTTGGGCTGAAGCGGTGAATACTTCGTGTCACATTGGGAATAGAATTTTCTTTCGAGCAGGAACAAAGAAGACATCATATGAAATTTGGAGAAAAAAGAAGCCGAAGGTGAAGTACTTCCAAGTATTTGGAAGCAAATGCTACATTCTAAATGATAGGGAGAATCTTGGAAAATTTGATGATAAAAGTGATGAAGGAATCTTCCTAGGATACCCCACAAATAGCCAAGCATATATAGTGTACAATAAGTGCACTAAGACGGTGATGGAATCGATAAATGTAGTCATAGATGACACCATCTCAGAAAAGGATATTGATGAGGATGGCGAAGGACCAAATCTTAAGAAGAATGAGGGTGATGACAACATGTCTCAAGGTGATGATGGTGAGAGAGAATCACTGGAAAATGAGTTTACACCTCTTACATCAAGAAGGGAGACTATATCAACACAAGGATCTTCAAGCCCTCTCACCCCTCTGGAAGTTCAACCTTCAATCTCTCGTGATGAGGAACCCTCAACTTCCAAGAAACCGTCATCAAAAGTAACTCTCAATCATCCCACAAGTAACATTATTGATGATTTAGATAAGGGACTTCGTTTGAGAAAAGGATCGGGCTACAGTGTGAATCATGTGACATATAATTGTTATCTTGCTCAATTTGAACCCAAGAAAGTGGAAGAAGCTTTGAAAGATGAGAATTTGGTAGAGTTCATGCACCAAGAGTTGAATCAATTTGTTAGAAATGATGTATGGGAGTTGGTACCAAGGCTCAAGGATACACATGTAATCGGCACCAAGTGGATCTTCAAGAACAAGACCAATGAAGATGGTGAAGTTATCCGAAACAAGTCTGGATTAGTGGCTGAAGGATATACTCAAGTTGAAAGCATTAACTTTGATGAGTCATTTGCTCCGATAGCAAGACTAGAGTCAATCCGAATTCTTCTCTCCATAGTGTGTACCATGAAGTTCAAGTTATACCAAATAGATGTAAAGAGTGTCTTCTTGAATGGATTTTTGAACGAAGAAGTGTTTGTTGAGCAATCAAAGGGGTTTCAAGATCCTCACTATCCAAATCATGTGCTAAGATTGAAGAAGGCATTATATGGGTTGAAGCAAGCCCCAAGAGCTTGGTATGATTGCCTCACCACATACCTTTTGGATAATGGTTTCAACAGAGGTCAAGTCGATCAAACCCTCTTTGTTAAAAAGATGAGAAGTCTCTCCTTGTTACTCAAGTATACGTGGATGACATTATTTTTGGATCCACAATCGATCACCTTGCTTAAGAATTTTAAGAAGAGATGAAAAAGGAGTTTGAGATGAGCACGGTGGGGGAGCTAAACTACTTCTTAGGGCTTTAAGTGAAACAACAAAAAGATGAGATATTTATATCTCAAGAAAAATATGTCAAAAATCTTGTCAAGAGATTTGGCCTAGACTCCAAAAAATATACTTCCACTCCTATGAGTTCCCCAATAAAACTAAGTCTTGATACAACCGGTGTGGATCCAACACTTTATCGAAGCATGATCAGCAATCTTCTCTACCTTACTGCGAGTAGATCGGACATTGCCTTTAGTGTAGGAGTATATGCTCGATTTCAAGCAGCACCCAAAGAGTCCCACTTGATAGCAGTCAAACGAATTATCCATTATATCAATGGCACATCTGATTATGGAATTTGGTATTCAAGAGACTCGAATGAGTGCTTAGCTGGATAGTCGAATGCTGACTGGGCCGGGTGTGTTGATGATAGGAAGAGCACCTCGGGTGGTTATTTTTACCTTGGAAATAACTTAGTGTCATGGATGAGCAAAAAGCAAAATTCAGTCTTTCTATCAACTGCTGAAACTGAATACAATGCAGTGGGGAGTTGTTGTGCACAACTATTGTGGATGAAGAAGCTTCTTCATGATTATGGAATCACTCAAAACACTATGTGTGTTTTCTGTGATAATACAAGTGCCATAAACCTGTCAAAAAATCCAGTTCAACACTCGAAATCGAAGCATACCAAGATTTGGTACCACTTCATTCGAAATTTCGTGGAGGAGAAGATTGTGTGTCTAGAGTTTATAAACACCGACAACCAGAAGGTAGACATATTTATCAAACCTCTTGATGGTCCATGGTTTGAGTCTCTACGTAAGACTATTAGTGTTGGTATCATCCATTGACTTCTATCTCTTATGTGACCTTACTCTGTTCATTGTTGCATACTTGCTATATAGATCTCAGTTGTTTAGTTAGATCATGTTATTTTTCAAGTTTGTTTTGTACTTATTGTTTTTGTTGATCTTACTTTACATGTCCATTTTTGAGTGAGTTGAAAAATTCAAAAACCCATAAAAATTGAAAAATCTCTAAAAAATTTGATCGCTTGTGTTGTGTATATCACATGTGAGTTTGGCCTAGTACCTTCGTATTAATGGCGTATGCACATTTATCTTTGTGGGAAAAATCTTGAAATCTATGTGTGACTGTTGTAAATCAATCTTCAAACTTGTCATGAATGATTAGTCAATAGTCTTGATGGTTTTGATATATGCATAGACTTGTGCTTATATATTGTAACACCCCAACCCAATTTTATAATTAACCTGTGTTCAAGTGATTAATTATTTTCTTGAGTCACTTACTTTCTAAAATTAATACAAGAGTATTTAATAAACATATTATTTTATAATACCTTTGAATAAGAATTGTAAAGATTATAAATAATTGAAATGGCTAATTGTATTATAAATATATTCTTAGTATGATGTATAGTTGGTGTTTTAATTAGGCATATGATGCATGAGATGTTATAGTGGAAATTCCACCCACATGCAACCAATGAGAATTCGACACAAGTAATGCCAAAGCATCATTCATGTGGACAAACCCAAAGACCAAGACTTGGCCATGCAATGAGTAAGTTCCACTTAGTTTCTTCTTTGACTTTCTCAAGCAACTAGAACATCAAAGAAGCCTCTCTATATTCCCACGGGTAAACACAAATCAGAATTTCCTCACCTCACTTTACTCTCTTTTCTCTTAAGGAAAGAGCTAGGAAGCCCTTTTCAGTCTTCTCTCAAGTCCACGGGTTCACACATCAAAAGGAAGACAAAAGCTCCACCTCATTCTTCTTTCTACTTTCTCAAAGAAAATTAGAAGACTCAAAAACTCTCTTAAGCTCTCTACCTCTCATATTTTCGGGTCCAGCCACTAGAAAATGGAGATTCTTTCATGAGTGATTCTATTTCTATTTCCCCTCAAGAACTATAAACTTGGTAAATGTTCTAGCTACTCTTACCTTAGAATCCATTATTTCTTTAAAGAATTTTAGTAATGGTATTTGTGGTTTGTAAAATTAGGAAATCATGAATTTGTAAGTCTCTCTCTATATATATATGTTGTTTTAAGAAGCTTTGAAATTGTGTTGGTGATTTGTTGAAGGTAGATTAGGGTTTTTACTAATTAATGATTGTATATGATTAAAGAAGTAAGATAAAGTCAGGATGAGTACTTTTGATGTTAATGCTACGATTTTTGTTGTATTTAATTTGGCTATAAATGATTAGACTATATGTAAGTGTTTCCTAACATGTCTAATGAGTGTATAAAAATCTCCATATGAAAATATCATCGTTTGATAATTGTTTGTGAATTTACAATAAAATGTTTCGAAGCTGCCTCTGTGACAGATTCTGTGTTTACACATGATAAATTATGTATTAAATTGTATGCGGTAAATTAGGATGCTAAGAGTAGTTCTTATGAATTATAAGACACATATGGTTCTAATAGAAGTGGTCTCACAGCCATTGGATCAATATAAAAATAATTGTTTAATTTCTAATTTGCATTAAATTCTATCAGGATAGATTTGAGCACGTTGTCTTATATGATTTTTAGTAAATTACGGTTTTATGCATTGACTCCAAAATTGATATATTATTTACTAGACATCCAGAGAAATTGCTCTGTAAAATTGCATGAAGCTTGGATGTGAATTGATTGTTCATTTGTATTTTATAAATGAAGTATTTGCTGCTGGAATAAAACAGTGAACAGTAAGGGACATGCCTAACTTTGAGGATTTAATTCTAAAGTTAGGGCGAATGATTTGAGCTATAATTTATTATGCTCATCATTTGGTATATCTGGATCATAGTTAAATTTTGTATACCTTGGTTCAAGGTTTAGTACTCAAAGGAGGGGTTCTAAACCATTCAAGTGTTGTTTTTATGAAGCTGTTTTGTTCAATGCGTTGTATGTTGCCATATGAATGTATATGATTATATGACCATGTTTAAAGGATTTTATGTTTATGCATGCATTATTGCCTCAATCTTAAAGCATATTTTGAAATGAAGTTGGCTCTTATAGAGATAAGAGATTAATGTGAGAATGTTGATTTTTCTATGATTTAGTACATCATGTTGTATGATGAATGTATTTGTGTTTGGGGAACCTCGTTGAGGTGAGATTAGGATTTCCTTGATTCTAAGATATAGATTTTGAGATGAATGTGTAAGTTATGATAAGAAGTAATTGATAGTAACAAGCTTTAATTTTGGTTTAGGTGTTATGAGTACCCAAGTCTAAGCTCCTTCGACTTTAGGCTCTCGGTTCCTCTACTTTCAGGTAAGGGATAAGTTATATGAGTATTTGGTAAGTCTTGAGGTTATTTTAAAGTATATTATGCATTAAAAGGTTTTTGATTAGAGATATGACATATAAGCATGTATCAGACAAAAATATGTTCGTGAGCTTTTGAAAACCTTATGTATATGATTTAAGCATATTGATGCTATTTCTAATTCCACGAACATGATGTTTAAAGTAAACAATGGAAATGCTATTATTATGAAAGATAATGCAAACTATGAATTTCAGCATGATGCATAAGTATGAAATGTTTTCGGGTTATGTTCTCTGGTGATCTAAACTCTACCAGTAGGGGTTAATTATTGGCTTTCCATAAAAAATGTTATATGATTGGCTATTAAGTGGGACTGGCTCTGCTGTACCTGCCCTTGTTGGTTACGGCCAACTTGTGGAGGAAGCCAATCTACCCCTCTAGTTAGAAGATATGTATTATGATGTGATCTCGGGAATACCTGGTATTGTGGGGAATGCTGGATGCCTAGCACTGTGGTGCTAGAAGCCTTCCAAATAAGTATAGACTTATTAGCTATAGACTAACCAAAGTTATTTATGAACGGCTATATTATGTTATTAATCATAAGAGAATGATTTTTATTTAAATGCATTATGAAAAGTGAAAAACTCTCATGAAAAGAATAAGTTTTTGATGAAAAGAAAGCTGTTCATTAAAAATAAAAGTTTTTGAAATTTTGTTGTGCTATAAAGATAAAGTTTCTGATGAAAGTACAAGTTTATGTTAAGAAATTATCAGATGTCTGTTTTTCTTTATGAAACATTAAGTTTTATGATTCTGAAAGTTATAATATTTTACGATAAGAAGTTTATGAAGGAAAATTTTATTATTCTTTAAGATGTTTCTAGTTTAAGAAAAAGTTACCGATTATCTGATTTAAGTTAAAATGATTATTTTGCAATGAGAATATATATATATATATATATGGTAACTTTATAAGAAATGAAAGAAATTTAATCCGAAAGGTTTTGATAATATTGTTCTAATAAGAAAAATGAGAACAATTATTTTCTTATAAAGAGCGTATAAGTTATTATTATGAATAGTATAAAATACCATGCATAAAAAGATGTTCTCCTATTTGCATATTTATAGAATGAAATGAGTTGATTTAAATACGTCATTATTAAATTCTCATATATCTTACTTTTACTGGGCTTCGCAACTCACTTTATTATATTTCAGTTAACAGGTTTTAATTTGGAGTAAAGGGAGCCTTAGTCGAGTTTTGGAAGGAGCTGGTTTTAATTTTAAAAGTATAGATCCCAAATTAGTAATTTGATGTTTAACTTTGTAGTGTTATGTATTTTAGGATCTAAAAAAAGTGGTGTACCTCAAAGTATTCAGAGATGTATTATGTGAAATTTAGAATTTGAGTAACTAGTGGATTATATTATTTTTTAGTACAGTGTAAATGCTCTAAATGTCAAGCAAAAAGTTATATCAAGAAGTAAAGAAATAAGAATGAATGAAAGAGGGAAGTTTTGCTAAAAGTTTTGTAAGAGTTAAGTTAGTTCTTGTTAATATCAGATTTAGGCTTAATATTAGCATATCGGTCATGGTCACAAATCCGGGTATCAGGTTTGAGGCGTGACATATATCTTCCCACAATTTTTATGTTTTTGCTTTATAGCTTAACAAATGTCATATATTGAAAAAAGATAATGAGTTGCAAAAACCGTCGCATATACTATTATTTGACTAAGAAAAAGGGAAATCGACTTATATTGAAATGTATGCCGCCCAAAAAGCCAAAGGATCACTCTCAAAATTAAAATATAAAAAATTTCAGGCATTGATCTCAAAAGGAGATGTACAGATAAAAAATGATCAAATGTAATGAATTGTAAAAAAACCAAATGAAAAGCTTCAAAGATATGTAATCTTTTTCTTGTGGGAGGTCATGTATGTTCATTTCTACAATTGAGATAGATCACTTGACTTAGTACTAGTTGTGTAGGACTTGATTAAATTGATCATTTAAGCTTCACTTTGGACTAAGGACTATTCCACATTTGATACTCATACACAACACACAAGACTGTTATTTATTGAATGCTTATTTCATTTATGTGATTGTACATGATCAAATGTGATGTGTATACTTAATTATTTGTTGGTCAAACTCAAAAAGATTTTTGAGTATTTTATATGTTTTTGAAAGTGTTTTTATGCTTTCATGTTTTGAATTTTTGTTCAAATTGCATTTTTCATGATTTTCATTAAAAATTTCTTCAGAGGCATTTTCGCGAGAAGCTCGCGACTAAACTCTTCCTGCAAAAGTGGGTTAAGGCAAAATATGAAAACACAAAATTTCAGATAGAGACTTTTGCGATTGTCTCATGACTATTTCTCGAGTAAGTTTACCCGTGAAAAATTTTGTACTTTAGAGGCATTTTTCGCGAATAACTTCGCGAGAAGCTAACCCACGAAAAATGCGTGAAGATAACCCGCGAAAAATGCGTATTTTCAGTTTTAAAGAGCTGATATAGACAGTTTTTCAAACCCATTTGTTTTCCCTCACTTCGTCTCCCTCAAGCGCTTAAACAACCCAAAACTTAATTTCTCTAAAAAACCCAACAAATTTCAAGTGCAAATCATTTCAAAATCATTTCTAAGGTATGTTTATACAATATTTTCTCTTTATTTCCTTAGATTATTAAAAAAAATTAGGTTTTACCTGAGTTGGGTTCAAATTTGAAAAAGGGTTAGGAGCTTTAAATTTTGTGAAATTTTTTTCAATTTCTTGATTGGGCTTTGTCCCTTTTGGTTTGTTTATGTTGGCCAATTGTGGCATTTTAACATGTATTTAGACAAGATTCATTCATGTTCATGCATTGCCCACATGTTAGTTTTATAGGTACATATCAAGTGTTTGATAAAATGCTCAAATGGCATTTTGGTATTGTTTTGGACTCCAATGAGTTCCAAACTTTGGGATTACCATGATTAAACTTGTTTATCATGTTTTGATCATTGGTTGTATGTTTTACACACTTTGACTCAAATGTGCTTAGTCATGCCTTGCACATGCATCACATATGCACACCACATACACACTTTATGCACACCACATACACACTTTATGCACACACTTGCACACTTGTCATGCTCTTGCCTTTCAATCATGCTAGATCTATGATATTACATGTTTAGCTCTTATAACATAATTGTGTGACATTGTTCACGTTCTTTTTAGGACTTTGTGCTTATTTTATGGACTAACTTAGTTCTAATCAAGTTTGTGTTCTTGTTTTGTGTTTTTGCACTTGTTTCTTTTCTTTGTATCTTTTTTTGTATATGTCTCCCACTAAGCACTCTGCTTCCAAGAAATCCTCAAAGCATCCACGCACGGACTCAGAGAATTTCAAAACCATTGAAATAGACATGGCCTACAACGACTATTATAAAAGGGCAACAATCATCATGGAAAGGGTTGTTCGAATGGAGACCCTTGAAAACACTTCCATACCTGAAGTGTTCAGGGAGAGAACTTGGACAAAGTTGCTAAATCCAAGTGAAAATGTCTATGCTGAACTCATAAGGGAGTTCTTCGCTAATGCCACTGTGGAAGGAGATCACGTCAAGTGTTGGGTGCAACAAAAAGAATTCATTATCATAAGGGGTTCCATTCAAGAGTTCTTAGAAATTCATTCACCATGTCAATAAATCTCCATACAATATGATGACAGATTGGACTCTCTTGAGCCAATGGCGGAGCTCCTTGGTGGCTCTCTTAAGAAGAAGTCAATGAACACCTTCCCTTTCAACGTGGAGATGAGGACATTGGCTTTTGTCATGATTCACAACCTCTACCCGGTGACGAACTTGACAACATTGTCCGGACCAAGAACCATTTTCATATATGATCTCTTCACACATAAAGAGATCAACATATGCGGTCATATATACTACCTCCTGACCAAGAGCATCACCAAAAGGAACTCAAGGACAATATTGCCATTCCCGAGTCTCATTATGGGTCTTATAGGAAAGACAAAATTGAAAATTCCAAGCGGTCTTACCATTGTGCAAAGAGATTATCCTATTGGAGCTTATACCATGACCCGAAGCAAAGCCCACATCACTAGATCAAAAACCGGCATTTCTCAAATCCCAAAGGATGATGTTGAAGAAGAAGGTGGGGACACAAAGGAAGAAATTGACAGGTTCACCTCAGCCTCGGAGGACTTTGCATAGCCATCTTCCCAAGCACAAGCACGGGGGCCGATCGTCTTAATCGTCTCGTTGCTAGGTTTGAGTAGATGTATGGTATGCTAGAATTCTACGTGCAACACACCACGGATCAGTTTACCTATGTCGAAGGCCAGATTACTGCCTTATCGTCTCAGATTGAAGACATGTTGATGGAGTAGAGGTAGCAACAAGAGGGATTTGACTCATAATTTGAGCAGTTCTAGCTCATTTGGCCATTCTGGTCAAAAATGGGGAGAAAGTTTTGAGGGGGAGCATAGCGTAGCATATCATAGATATTATTTCATTTTGGTGGCTTAGTGGTTTAAATTTGTGTTTTCCTCGGTTTAATTTTGTGCTTACCTTTATAGTTTTAATAACTCTTGGATATTTATATTGCTTTCTTTTAAAGCTTTAAGTACTTTGGTTTAAAACTTTTAGTTTAATTTTAGTACTTTGTTTTTATATCCTTGCTTTGTAGCATTTTTTTTTAAGTACTTCTAGATTTTGTTGCATTATATTGAGTACTACACACTTGTGCCCTTATTGGATCTTGTATTCTTGATGAAAATACTTCTAGTATTTTGCATTGGTTGTGTGTAGGACATGCAATTGATTCTTGCATTGTGCTTAATTGCATTATGTGTTCCGATGATCATTTACTAGCTAAATGTTCATTGTAGTCATTCCTTTATGACTGTTCTTGTTTGATCAAGATATGCTTAATTGTTTATACATTGCTTATTTTCGTGATCTCACTTTACTTGCTCATATACATACCATGTATTCAACTTGTCATAAGTTTAATAAAAGTTTTGTTTGTGTGCGAGTGTTTTAGGTTATAGATGTATACGTGCAAGTGCATCATAGTTTCTAGATTAGGTGTGAATGAGTTTTTCCACTGTTCCCAAACTCACGTTTAAGTCTAGAGTCTGTTTTAGGGGTTTTGTCATGGAATAGCCAAATAGGGAGATTGTAAAGTTGTGATTTACAACTATTTTGTGTTGGCTTTAATTCCGTACCAAATTTGATTGTAATTATGTTCAATCTTATGTACTCTGTATTATATGTGAGATTTCATTGTAAGGGTTGTGTGTGAGAGAGAGTGTGAAGACTCAAGACTCATTGAAGATCAAAGAAGTTTTCGCGGGTACCTCACGAGTAGCCTTCCCACGAAGTGAAGCATATGCTCAGCACATGATTGGAATGCGAAGAGTCATGACAGATGGTGACGGCTGGTTTTCGCAAGTGTCTCGCGGGTAAGGCCTTCCTGCGAGATACCTGCAAAACATTCTGTTTTGCTATTTTGTCATATCTGATACACCTTATTTCTACCCACACTATATATACCCATATTACCCATGTAAGGACTCAAATTGGATTGGACCCAAAAGTGAGATGGGATTCGAGCCCAACAAGCCCAAACAATAAAATTTCTAGAGAGTGGGTGTAAGAGCTAGTTCCAGTAAATGGAAAAAGACATAATTCTTGTGTAGCAAAAGGAACTTCAAATTAAATAAAAAAACTCTCGCTCCCTTCTCCTCGACTAGGTTTTAGTGTATATCTATCTGGATTCTTTCTCTCCCTCTTTTTCTTCCAAAATTCTTTTCTAGTGTCCTCCGATTTCACGTTATATACTACCTTCTTTGTCTTGCTTTCACCATACACGTGTAGGTTCCATTTTGGGAACTTCTTTCTGTCCCATCCAGCACTTCCTGGAACCTCCGCTCAGTGGCCATAAGGCTGCTTGGTTACTGTTCAGGTATCACCTCCACATTAATGCGGCCAGAGAGTTAGCTGGGAAGCATTTAATGTGGAGGTAGCAGCTTTTAAGAGATATTTGTTACCTTTCCCGGTTCCTTCTTTGTTCAATATTCATTCGTTAGTTCGTATGCAATTTTGTGAAGTTCCTTGACTACTAAAAGAGTTACATCCACCTCGAACGTTGGTTTGAGCAATAAATCTTATCCTCGGACGTGGTTTGGGCCACTATGTACGACTTATGTATCTTTGTCTTGTATTATTCTCAAAATGGCTCTCTTTAACCATCCTCGGACATGTGAGTGTCCTTGGACTGGGCCGTTGGGCCACAGGCCCACTTCCTGTGAATTCTCTGTTATCTTTTTGGGCAACTGGCCCCACAATAGCCCCTCAAAATCTCACTTTTGGTCACCTCGGAAAAGGGAGATTTTGATATCACACCCTTACCTCTTTCGTTGGATTTTTCTAAATTTCAGAACACCTTTCCATCTGCCCAAGACACGCCCCTGACGTTTCGGCGTCAGGAGCACGCCATTATTAAATGATGGCAGCTTCTCTGTCCTCCACGTTTCAGCAGAATGTGAATTAAATGGTGGAGGGCCTTTGATATTTATGAGCGGGATTTTTCCCGCTTACGATTTCTACGCCCCTATAAAGAGCTTTTCAAATCAAATTTCTTTTCAGTTACAAAAAATCTCACAATCTTAGCGAGTATTCATTGAACCTGTCCCTCTTTCTTTCTTCTCCATGCTCTCATAAATACCTGAAGTCTATCCGAGGAGCTCATTTTTCACACCTGTAAGTTTCTTTAACCTTCCTTAGTCTTCAATCCTCTTCACTAATTTTTCTTCACGATTCCTAAGAAATTGGTAGGTTTAAGTATCTAGTTGATTCCGAGGAGCAAATAGAGGAATTTAGAGCTAAGTATAGGATTCCCTCCACGATGGGCATGAGATATGCTTCCACAGAAACATGGTTTGATGATAGAAAAACAGGGGAAGTAGTCATCCTTATGATCGCTTTCATAGAGGGAGGGATGACTATTCCGATGGGTAATCTCACTAGGAGTTATTTTAGGTTCTTTAGATTGTCCCTCACACAGTGCGCCTCCAATATGTTCAGGGTGTTAGGGAGTATAGAAGTCCTTAATACGAGGATGAATTTAGGCCTTACCCACCACGATGTGAACTGGGTATACAACCTTAATCATTTGAAGGGCCATGGATACTATCTTAAGTCTAGGTACCCTGAGGTAAGGTTAATCCAATGTCTCCCTACATCGAACAAGGGCTTGAAAGATGACTTTCTCATTTTTTTCTGGGGCATGACATGATGGTTTACCCTGTCCGACCGAAGTGGGAAAACCAGGTGGGGTTTTTTGGCTGGACGCCTTTACACCTTAGTTTATACTCCTTAATTTAAGTTAACTTTATTTCTGACGAAAATTTTTTTTGCTGTCTTACTGATTTTGGAGACAAGCGTGCTACCAAGTCTCAATTCAGACTAGTTAACAGGGAGAGCTTGGATAAAATTCTACGATTCGAGGTATACGTGAACCCATCCGATGGTCAATTGAGAGCAGCGCACATCATCCTCCAATACAAGCCAATTTCCACAGCCTTTCAAGCACCCAAGTGCGTGATAAAGGCTAGAGATCCTTGGCTGCATTGAATCAGTGTAGTCTTTGAAGGATTTATCATTCCTGAGGGTGTTCCAATTCCTGAAGACACCCCTTTTACTCAGCTGTTACCTGTGGCCTCTGTCTCCGTAGCGACTTTATCGTCACGTTCTGTTCTTCAGGAAGTGAAGGAGGAAGCGGAAGAAGAAGAAGAAGAAGAAGAAGAAGAAGAAAAAGAAGAAAAAGTTGTAGAATTATCGGATTCTGCCGATGAATTTGAGGTTTTTAACCAACCCTCATCTCCCGAGGTGATTTCTGACAACATGGGTATTCAGAGAAAAAGCCAAAGGAGCTTGCTGGATGTGATCGAAGGCAAATCGAGAAAGGGGGCGCCAGGGAAGTCTGCTCAGACCAGTCTCCCCCCTCCTCCTCCTTCTCAACCATCCCAATCACAGGGGGTTGAACCTACTGATTCCAAGAGGAGGAGGGAACAAAAAGACAAAGACGTGGTGGAGATTGGGAGGTCTCGCCTAACTCCCGAAGATGAGGTCCAACGAGCTCCAAAGCAACAAAAAACAACTTATGGGCCTCAACACGTTGTGGCCAAGCAAAAAATTCAATCTTCGGAGCTCGAGGCCTGGTTCCCTGCTCCCATGCTTGGTGGAGAGTCCCTGAGGGAAGATGCCTCAATCAGGGACTTCAACAGTGGAATTGGATGCCACGTTGCCTCGGCCCTAGAAGAGACCCTCCTTCTCCCTAAGGACATGGCTGAGCTTAGAGGCATGAAGAAGAATGAGATCTTCATGAACATGAAAAGACATTTGGGCATGGTATGGTATCCTTACTGTTTTACTCGTTCCTTTTAGTTTATTGTATCTCTGACTCTTTTTTTTTTTAGGCTATTCAAGCCACTTTCAGGCTAAAGGAGATGACTAATGCCTTTTACCAGCAGCTAGATGAGGAGAGGAAGAGACGAAATACGGCTGTTCAGACACTTTTTACCATTGAAAAGAACGTTGAAGAGCTGAAGAAAAAGCTGGCCGAGGAAGAACATACTCGAAAGAGTGCTAACTCAGCTTTGGCCGGCTTTCAAAGGTAAGCTGAAGACCAAAGGAAAAGTCTTCGTGATGCCAATGACCAGCTGGCAGCTTCCAAGGAACAAATATCAACTCTGATGAAACAATTGGAAGAAGCCCAAAGGCTCAGGGGTCAGGCTGAAAAAGCGAGGGATGAGGCCGAAAAGGCAAGAGTTGAGGCCATGAAAGAAAAAGATGAAGCTAAACAGCATGGGTATGAAGTCGGCGTTGCTGAGACTGAGGATAGCTTCCAAGCTGAGGTCCCAGTAGTATGTCGGACATACTGTACTCAAACTTGGGAGGAAGCTCTCAACCGAGCTGGGGTCGCGCCATTCTCAGAACTGAGGAAGCCTGAAAACATTTACTTCCCCCCAGCCATATGAGCTTCAAGTACTTCTTCCCAACAAAAAGAGACCTCTTCTACTGCTATTGAATCGGCTGAAGAAGCTCAAAAGCAGAATCCCCCTTCTACCAATCAGCAGACACAACCTGAAGTACTTGAAGTGGCCAAAGGTACCTCCTCGGACAAAGCAGCAGAGGGAAATAAGGATGGGGTAGCTTCTCAGAGTTTTGAGAAGGACTTAGCTGCTACTATTCTACCTACTGGAGAAGCTTTGAATGAGAAGGAGAAAGTTGTTCCTCTTCAGAAGACTGGCAAAGTTTCCCCACCCAAGGTCCAATAGATGATGTAATTTTTAATTTTAATTTAGTTTTTTTCTTCTTTGATGATATCCTCAATTATGATGTGTATTTCTCTTTTCAGATTTGTATAAGACACTGTAGCTTTATTTATCACTTGTGTAATTTTCCTGCATGACTGTTTTTTACTTTTACATTATCTCATGCTATAGAGGAATAAAATCTGACAATATAAGAGAAAACTTAACTTTATGTAGACTAATTGAGAACCAAAGTAAACTATAACTGTGAACTCCCCAGCTCTAAAAAGACTTGCTTCATGTACACTAAGAAATGCCTATACTGGAGATAGCCTTCCAGACAATTAGTCCTAGGAAGTATTGAACACCCTAAAACGCTTTAAGTGATGCTCATGGAGTTTGCCTTGATATACAAAGATAGTCACACAGATCCCATTTAAGAAGCACTAATTTTTACTAAGTTAGTAGTATAAACAATCTATTATACTTTAACTTAAGTGTAATACTCCGATTAAGATCACACTGTGCATTAATTTTCAACAAGCTGTGGGCCAAGAACCTTACATGATTTAGTTTCTGTTTAATACTTCAATAAAGATGACAGTGTATTAATTTTCACCAAATTGTGGTTCGAGGACCTTACATGACTTAGTTTCTGTTTAATACTTCAATAAAGATGACAGTGTATTAATTTCCACCAAGTTGTGGTCCGAGGACCTTACATGACTTAGTTTCTGTTTAATACTTCAATAATTTGAGAAACACAAGTAATAGAACTAAGGATAAGCTATAAAAGGGAAATAGAACAGAACTGTTCATATTAATAGTAATACCTCTTTAAGTTATTTACATTCCAAGGATGAAGTACAGTTTTTCATTTAAATCTTCTAAGTAATAAGCCCCTATTCTTGCTACAGATGTGATACGATACGGTCCTTCCCAGTTAGGCCCTAACTTTCCCCAAACTGGATTTTTGGTAGTTCCTAAGAATTTTCTCAATACCAAGTCCCCTGGAGTTAACGGCCTCAGCCTTACGTTTGCATCATAGCCCTGTTTCAGCTTATGTTGATAATAGGCCAACTAAACCATTGCATTCTCTCGTCGTTCGTTTATCAGGTTTAGATTCTTACTCAAAAGCTCGTCATTGCCATCCGAGGTGAAAGTGCTAGTCCTTAGTGTGGGAAAACCCGTTTCAAGTGGAATCACGGCCTCAGCCCCATACGTCATTGAAAATGGGGTTTCTCCTGTTGACCGTCTGGGTGTCGTTCGATACGTCCAAAGGACATGTGGCAGCTCCTCCACCCATTTTCCTTTTGCATCATCTAGCCTCTTCTTAAGCCCGCTCACTATGACCTTGTTGACAGCCTCGGCTTGCCCATTTCCCTGTGGATAAGCCGGAGTGGAATATCGATTCTTTATCCCCAGGTCGGAACAATACTTCCTGAATGCCTTGCTATCAAATTGAAGACCATTATCCGAGATGAGAGATTGGGGAACCCCAAATTGCATGATGATATTTCTCCAGACAAACTTCTTGACATCTACATCCCTAATATTAGCCAGGGGCTCGGTTTCGACCCATTTCGTGAAATAGTCCGTGCCAACTAGCAGATACTTTCTATTTCCTATAGCCCTAGGGAAAGGACCAATGATATCTAAACCCCACTGAGCAAAAGGCCAAGGACTAGACAAAGGGTTAAGAACTCCCCCTGACTGATGGATGTTTGGGGCAAACCTTTGACATTGATCACACTTTCTAACATAATCCTAGGCTTCCTTTTGCATGCCCGGCCACCAATACCCTTGAGTGATTGCTCGGTGAGATAAAAATCTTCCTCCAGTGTGACTTCCACAAATCCCTTCATAGAGCTCTTCTAAGAGTGCCTCCGAGGCCTCAGGGTGCACACAAAGCAAGTATGGCCCAGAGAAAAAGCGCTTGTATAACCTTTTGTTCTCGGACAGCCAAAACCGAAGAGCTTTTCGTCGTATCTTTTCAGCTTCCGATCTGTCTTCGGGCAGTATGTCCTTTTCAAGGAATAACATTAAAGGATCCATCCAACTACATGCCGAGCTGATTTGATTGATTTGAAGTGAGCTCTCTGATACTGGGGTAGGCGCATTTAAATCTTCGACCATAATCACCCGAGGTAAGTTCAGCGCCGAGGACGTTGCAAGGGTGGCCAAAGAGTCTGCATGGACATTCCCACATCTAGGGATATGGGACAACTCAAAGAATTCAAAATACCCTTCCATACGCCTAACCTGGCTGAAGTAACCCTGCATTCTCGTGTCGCGAGCTTCCAATTCCCCTTTAACCTGGCCCACGATCAGTGCCGAATCCGAGAACATTTCCACCGTTTTTCCTCCCAGTTTCTTAACCATCCCCATTCCCATTAGTAGAGCTTCATACTCAGCCTCGTTGTTGGTGGCTGAGAATCCTAACCTTAAAGACTTTTCAATGATGGCCTGTTCAGGAGATATTAGAACCAGCCCCATTCCTGACCCCCTCTGGTTTGCTGCTCCATCCACATACACCTTCCAAGGTGAGGAACGTTGTGTGGAGATAAGGCCAACTGATTTTTCATCCATGCCATGCGGGCTTGCTCCTATTTCTTCAGGGCCTTCAGCAAATTCGGCCACCAGGTCAGCGATAACCTGACCCTTCACAGAAGTACGAGGCATGTACTTAATATCAAAAACCCCTAGAATTGTGCCCCACTTGGCAACCCTGCCAGTGTAGTCTGCATTTCGAAGAACTACTTTGAGCGGATACTGAGTCAGAATGACCACAGTGTGGGCCTGAAAGTAATGGAGAAGTTTCCTTGTAGTATGCACTACTACCAAAATGGCTTTCTCCAACGGCAAATAACACACCTCAGCCTCATGAAGCGATTTGCTCACGTAATACACTGGTCGTTGTACACCATTGTCCACTCGTATCATAACGAAACTGATCGCATAAGTAGCTATCGCCAAGTAAGCGAAAAGGACCTCGTCCACCTCCGGACTGGACATAATGGGTGGTCGAGACAGATATTCCTTGAGTTGCTGAAATGCAAGGGCGCACTCCTTAGTCCACTCGAACCCCTTCCACTTGTGGAGTAAAAGGAAGAAAGGTCTGCACCTGTCCGCCGACCTGGATATAAATCTGTTCAGCGCAGCGGTCATCCCAGTCAACCTCTGGACCTCCTTGGGATTCCGAGGTGGTTGCAAGCTATTTATGGCCCTAATTTGGTCGGGGTTTACTTCAATTCCTTGGTGGGTCACCATGTAGCCTAAAAACTTCCCAAAGCATACCCCAAAGGAGCACTTGGATGCGTTCAGTTGTAACTTATGCTTCCTCAGAGTCTCAAACGTGTTGGTGAGGTCCGTCACATGCTTGGCCACTACCTTACTCTTTACAACCATATCATCAATATAGACCTCTATGTTGTTGCCCAGCTGTGGCTCAAACATCTTCGTCATCATTCGCTGGTAAGTAGACCCCGCGTTCTTCAAGCCAAAGGGCATTACCTTATAGTGATAATTCCAGTGGGGGTGAGAAAAGCGGTCTTCTCCTGATCACCCAACGCTAGTGGGATCTGGTGATAGCCCTGAAAGGCATCTAGAAAACTCATCCGAGGATGACCTACTGTTGCATCCACTAGCTGATCTATGCGGGGCATAGGGAAAGGATCCTTTGAACAGGCTCTGTTAAGATCTGTGTAATCAACGCATACATGCCACTTTCCATTTTTCTTCTTCACTACAACTGTATTTGCCAACCACTGAGTGTAAAACACTTCTTTGATAGCCCCCGCCTGCTTGAGCTTTGTCACCTTGTCTTTGATAGCCTCGGCATGTACTTTGGAAGGATGCCGAGGTGGCTGTTTCTTCGGAATTATAGAGAGATTGACATTCAAATGATGACAGATGAAATTCGGATCAACCCCTAGGGCTTCATAAGCATTCCATGCAAACACACCAACGTTTCTCCTTAGGACCTCAACCAACTGCTCTTTTTCCAACGAAGGTAGCAGTGCTCCAACCTGAAAATACCTATCTGGATCATCACCAACACTCATCCTCTCCAAATTTTCACACTCCGCTTCCTCGGCGGGTGTGTTGAAGAAGGTTTCCAGACTCTTTGACTGCTATAAGTCATTCTCGGCTGTGGTCGATGTACCTACCTCTGGCCGATGTTGAATAGCCGCTATCATGCACTGCCTTGCCATGGCCTGATTTCCCAATATTTCAAACACTTGGCCTCTTGATGGATATTTCACCTTCTGATGCAGAGTGGAAGAAATAGCCCCTAGGGTATGCAACCAGGGCCTACCCAAAGTCGCCGTATATGGAGAGAAAATGTCTACCACGATAAAATCCACCTCCACCACATTTGAACCTGCCTGCACTGGTAATCTAATCATACCCATCGAAATGACCGGCCTACCTTTGAAACTCACCAACGGGGAGTTATAAGCTGTTAGGTCTTGGGGTGTCAAATTCAACCTCCTGTATAGGTCAGGATACATCACCTCGACAGCACTCCCTTCATCTACCATCACCCTTCTCACGTCATATCCCCCAATCCTAAGCGTAACCACCAAAGTATCGTTATGCGGTTGTATGATTCCTTTCTTATCCTCATCCGAAAAACCCAACACCAGTGAGGCGCTCAGCTTTGCTTTCTTCGGCATTGAACTGGAGCCCCCATCCAAACAATGAGACACAGACATCACCTGGAGGGATAAGACCCTGTTCTCTCTAGGGCAGCAAATATAACATTTATTGTGCCTAGTGGGGCTCCTGAAAAGGCATCTCCTCGAAACGTTGACCTTGTCTGACTTCCTCGGCCACTGGAGTGGTGCAGAAGGTGGGTCAACTTGCCTTTTCGGACCAACTACTCCAAGTGGTCCCACAGGTTTCTGCAATCTTCAGTAATGTGTCCACGGTCTTGATGGTATTGACAGTAAAGGTTTTGATTATGTTTCATAGGATCCCCTATCATTCTATTGAGCAGTCTGAAGTAGGGCTCGTCTTTTATCTTCTCCAGAACCCGCTGTACTGGCTCTCGGAACACAATATTAACCGCCTGGGAGTTAGCAGATCTTGATTGCCCCCCAAAGTCCCTCTGAGGTCGATTGTTATTATATTTGTTCGACCTAAAATCCCTCCTCTCCTGAGGGATTACCTTGGACTTTCCTCTACCTCGTATCTGATCCTCTTCTACTCTTCTATACTTGTCAATTCGGTCCATAAGTTGTCGCATGTTGGTAACAGGTTTACCAGTCAGCGAACTCCTCAGATCATGCTCGGTCGGGAGGCCCTCCTTGAAGGTATTAATGGCCATGTTGTCATTGGCTCCATCTACCTCGTTAAACATTTCCCAATATCTGTCAGAGTAGGCTTTCAGGATTTCCCCCTCTCGTATAGACATGGATAATAACGACCCCAAGGGCTGAACAACCCTCCTGCAAGTAATAAAGTGAGCACCAAAAGCTTGGATGAGCCTCTCAAAGGAGTCAATAGTATTCGCTCTTAAATCGTTGAACCACCTTATTGCCACTGGACCTAGGCTTGAGGAAAAAACCTTACACATCAGGGCCTCATCCTTAGAATGAATGGCCATTCTCTGACTGAAATGGCTAACATGTTCCACTGGATCTGTTTGACCATTGTAAATGGTGAACGTAGGTTGATGGAATCGCCGAGGAAGACTTGCGTCCTCTATGCGTCGCGTGAACGGCGATTTGGAAACTTGACTCAGCGCTTTGTTCAAAGCGTCATTCCCTAAGCCCTGGCGAGGTGGACTCTTATGTGTTTGCCCACGGTGATGCTCCTCATCATGTGAAAAAAGTTCACTGTGCGGAGTTCTAGACCTCCATCTGTAACTGGGGTCATCTGACTCCTTAGAGGACTGCCTGGAGTTATGAGTCGTACGCTTCTGTCGCTCGTAACGTAATTCCCTTTTCCACCTATTAATCTCACGTTGCATGTCCCCATCGTTCTTCGCATGGGAGACATGGCTTTTCCCTCGAGACTGATTTCTATCCGTGTGGGTTGTTCGCGCACTTCCCTCGCGATCCCCCCTCTGTTCATGAATCACCAACGGGTCACCATGCTGAGGGCCCCTGGACTCTGCCTGGTGTGGATTAGCATCCATCTGCTGTGGTGCTCCCTCTGCCATCAGCCGTTGCACTTGTCTTTTCCTACAATCGAATCAAGCTCTTCCCACAGACGGCGCCAATTATAAGGACTCAAATTGGATTGGACCCAAAAGAGGGATGGGATTCGAGCCCAACAAGCTCAAACAATAAAATTTCCAGAGAATGGGTGTAAGAGCTAGTTCCGGTAAATGGAAAAAGACATGATTCTCGTGCAGTAAAAGGAACTTCAAATTAAATAAAAAAACTCTCGCTCCCTTCTCCTCGGCTAGGTTTTAGTGTATATCTATCTGGATTCTTTCTCTCCTCTTTTTCTTCCAAAAGTATTTTTTAGTGTCCTCCGATTTCACGTTATATACTACCTTCTTTGTCCTGCTTTCACCATACACGTGTAGGTTCTATTCTAGGAACTTCTTTCTGTCTTATCCAGCACTTCCTAGAACCTCCGCTCAGTGGCCATAAGGCTGCTTGGTTACTGTTCAGGTATCACCTCCACATTAATGCGGCCAGAGAGTTAGCTGAGAAGCATTTAATGTGGAGGTAGCAGCTTTTAAGAGATATTTGTTACCTTTCCCGGTTCCTTCTTTGTTCAATATTCATTCGTTAGTTCGTATGCAATTTTGTGAAGTTTCTTGACTACTAAAAGAGTTACATCCACCTTCAACATTGGTTTAAGCAATAAATCTTATCCTCGGACGTGGTTTGGGCCACTATGTATGACTTACGTCTCTTTGTCTTGTGTTATTCTCAAAATGGCTCTCTTTAACTATCCTCGGACATGTGAGTGTCCTCGGACTGGGCCATTGGGCCACAGGCTCACTTCCTATGAATTCTCTGTTATCTTTTTGGGCAACTGGCCCCACAACCCACATATTGAAATGAGTGCTTTTCAGAGAGAAAACCTTAGCCATTACCCTTGAGAGTGAGAGATTATCATACCCACAATCCTCTCAAAAAAATTATTTATTTATTTGGTCTTCTCAACAAGCTGACCAACCTCGCAACACTATTCTCATATAAAAAAAATAAATAAATAAAAAACCTCTCAACACAATATTGTATAATTGTATTGTTATAGTACCTGGATAATTTCTGTTCAATGTTTTCACTCCGGAAAGCTTTTGGTTCGTTTGGTAATTATGTTCTAGTAATATTGTTTGTATTTTTTTAAAAATATATATGAGTGAAAAAATATATAAAAATATGTATAATATTATTTTAAAATTAAAAACTGTTGTTTAAATTATGGTAACTATCCTAACTTTATCTTTTTCATTTTATACTTACTAAAAAGAAATAATAAAAAAATATTAATTTAAACAAAATAGAGATAGAAAATTGTGGCCCATGCCAATAGGGAGCTATACTTGCTTAGCACTTAGTAGGCCCGAGAAGGTCTATTTCATATCACTACTTGTATTATCACATCATTATCATTACAACTGTCTTTTCCAATATCGTTTTTTTTTTTTAAATATTTTTTTATGCTTCAATTAACTTTCTTGGTCTCTAGAGTTGGGAAAGAGAAAAAAGTGCAGTGACTAAAAAGCTTCTTTTGGTAGACTACTAGAATATGTTTAAATAACAATTGCGGTATAATTGGAAAGCACGATTAGTTGGAATAATTGGTGCGACTCTCTGATGTGGGGTAAAATTGTATAATGATATGCTTTTTTATTATAACAAAATTTTTTTAATAGCAAAAATGCAAAATTTATTCTCTAAAAGTTTTACCAGAATTAATTTTATAACATTTTATAAAATAAAATTATTATTTTATTATTTATTTTAAAATTAAAAAAAAAAAAAACAACTAATTCCATATCTTTACAAATAGATTTGGTTTCTGTGTGAGGGACAATCCCATATGGGTTTGTCTCAAGGATTTGTTCAATAAATTTGGTGTCACATACGAAATGGTGACAAACAAACCTCAAGGATGCACCCTCGTCGTCTTCTCCAGCAGTGGCCTTGATGGTGTATGGGCCCTCATGCTCGCCATCCTCCTCATTCACATCTTTAATCCCATGTTGATTTTCAGACTTCTCTACATCTCCAATCCCATGTTGTGTGCTGTTGTGGGGAGACTTCTCCAAATATAAAGCTGCAAACGCTCCATTCAAAGTTCCAATCGTGTAGACATTGTTCCCGCACAACTTAGAACCTCCTAATTGCATTATGACATGAGACCATTTTTGCACTAATAGCATTTGCCACCCCTCGAATCGATATGCAACAACTCCTGAACTTATAGGTGTGATAGGTCATAAGAATCTCCTACTACTAAATCACATCCTCATCTAGTCACTTTATTTTTTTATTTTGTTTAATACATAAAAATGAAAAAAGTATTACATATAGATGTTAGTTTGGAAAAAGGATCACTCCAATTCAATCCTCTAATTTCCTTCGATTTTTAACTGGATGTAAAACATGTACCATTCTTTATGTATGTCACATGTCTTTCTTCTAAATAAAAATGGAAGAGAATTGAAAAATTCAATGGAAAAGAATCTTATCCTAATTAGCCTTCTAAAAGGGAAATACTTATTACACAAACAGTTTTACATAGTTTTAAACACGCACGACAAACAATTAATACGGACTATGTATAAAATTGTGTAATATAATTTGTGTGTAATAAACACAACTCTTTTAAAAAAATAGAAATAAAAGATGTCTCAAGTTATGAAAATGGTTGTATTCCTAGCCTTGTCAAACTTGAAAAGTCACTTCTAATTGGGATAAATCATAGGATGCATTTTCTAATTTTTTAAAAATATTTTTATTATTCTTTCCCTCCAAACATTAAAATGTTTCAGCCTACTTTCAGGTTTGCTTTTGAAGTTTGATAATCAATGCTGGGAAGTATGTTTGAGGCATTAAGGTGAGTAATAACCAGGTAATAGTAAGAAATAAATAATTGTATTTGATTTTTTATTTTATTATTATTGTTATTTTTTTTTTGGAGGATGTACTTGACTTAATTCTACACGTACAGCCTTAACTGGATAATGACAAATAGGAGAGCCATTAAAGTGGTAGAATTGCCTTTAAGTTGAGAGGAAGAAACACAATCTTTGGATCGGGGCCATTGAATAATTGATTAAATGGCTTTTGGTCAAATTATGAGGGCTTGAATCTAGCAGCAGGGTGGAGATCACTATTCACTAGGGGATGGGATAAGCCTATTCCAGCGTTTACCCTGAATTCGAGGGCCGGGCTTTTACTCCAAGCAACAATTGAGATTGGTGGGAAAAAAAAAATCCAAAATAATTTAATTTAAAGTTTGGTAATAGCTAATAGGGTTTTACCTAGAATTATTCTTATAATTAATAAGCCACTTAATAGTTTTACAATAGGCAAAACTTAGATACAATACCTTACGTTATTTTTCTTAAATTCCTTTCTTAAAATTTAACCATGTGGATTTTTTATCATGGGATAAAAGTATATTTTTTTAATTAAATAGCTACATGGCTGAATTTTAAGAGAGGAACTTAAGGAACAACACCTAAGTACTGTACCTAAGTATTGCTCTTTGGCAATATAGTTTAATCAAATGTAAAATATCTTACTAATTAATAAGTTTTAAAAACAATTAACAAAAGTACTATAACCACTTGTCACAAAAAGAAGATAGTGACTTAGCACAATTATGTTCATTAAAACTCAATTTTTATTATATAGTATATGATACGGTGATAATGAACTTTAAAAAAAAAATATATTTGGATAGATTTTTTTTTTCATTTAATGTGTGAGATTAAGGGAATTATTTATATGTTTCTATTATATAAAATTTTATGTATATAGATAAATATTTGAAAATGTATACATAAAATTACAGCATCAAACATAAATTGATAAGTTAACGTATACATGTAATTGTCCTACATTACTTAAGAGGGTGTGTTGCATGTATTATAATTTGTCATACCCTTCCTTAAAAGTTACTGTGATTTTTTAGTAAAGTTTATTATGTGCCTTTGTGTTATAACCACATTTACTCTCCCATAGACAGGTTTGATTTAACATTTTTCTAAAGACATTACTTTTTTAAACAATTAAGAATTTTTTAAACCAATATTCTTTCATACTTGTATAGACTTTTGACTGATTTTTTTAGCTCAAAATTATTTCATACTTTGATTTTTTGTTGTTGAAAACTTTATACTTCGATTTAAAATTCTACACAATTCGATTATGAGATTTTATCAATAGTACATCAAGGTTCTAAATGAGTATTGTAGTAACAATATTTCTGTGAAGTGTATCAAAGTGCATGTACCACTGATAAAATTCTAACACGATGGCACCCGCCCCTCCTTTGTCTTCTATGTCATGGGTTCGATCAAATTGTCCCTCTTAATAATTTTTTGAAACGTGATTATCTTGAATTTAGAATGAAAGAGAAAAGAGGTGTACTAATTAGGCCATTTTCTCCCCTACCTTGGTAAGGCCCAATTTGCATTTTTTGTCCAACCAATTGGGCCGAAGCTAAGTAGCATTCATTTTCTTAAACTCTGAAGCAGACCGGTCAAAGTAAGAACCCACTCACTGACCCAACGACAAATCTTGTTGCTTAATAAATGAAGCCCAAAAAACGGTACTTTTTAGTTTTTAAATGAACCAAGTCTTAACGGTCATATTCTCATCCCTCAGAATCTTCAAATTTTCAAGACCGTTTTTGTCCTTCCCCTTCTTTTCTCTCAGTACCCTATCTCTCTCTCACTTTCCAAACAAAGTCACTTTATGCAAGTCAATAGTATCAGTGGCTAATTATGGTGTGCTTTCTAGCTTGTTTTGGTACTTGTAAGCGTCAAAAGCATCGAAATTTGGCCAGCCTAACTCCCTCTACAGACCAGGTAAGCCCACATCCATTCTTGATCTTTCATGGGAATTTTCAGTTTTTATCAATTTTACTGTTCTGATACATTTTTTTTGGTGGTCGCTACTGAACCACCAAAACAAGACGACATTGAAGAACCCATTAGCTTAATCAGTGAATCAAAGTATGTTTCCCATTTGATAGAATCTAGAATCATGAAATTCTGTTTTGGCTGATTTTCTTAGTTCATTTGTAATTCTGGGTTCGTGTTATTTGTTTAACTTAGTTCCATAATTGTTAGTTTATTTATGCATATGTATCTATATTTAATTCATCTATAAATTCAATCAGAGTCCGACTTGAAGAGCCAACAAATTGCGGTGATAGAAAGAACGTTACCTTTAATCTGAATGTCAAAACCTGTGAGAAGTTATGTACCAAGGAAGTTATCAATACTTTGGTTAAAAGCAATGAGAAGAAAGAGGGAGAAAAGAAAGAAGAAAAGCTGCAGAATCAAAAAGCAAATCATTTTCTGATTTGATTGCTACAGACATATTGTCTTATCCAACAAACCATAGATACCAAAATTGCCCAGATTGTGAAGATGAAGACTTAGTAGAAAGTGACTTTGCTGATGATGAGGAGGATGAGGGTGGTGATAATCAAACATCTGTGCAAGAAGAGTCCTCTGAGTCATTGTTTTCTTTATCCATTGATTCTAGAAAACATGTCAGTGCAAATGAAACAGGCGAAAAGGAGGTTAATAGTCCGATGCCGGTTCATGCTTCATCAGACAAGGAGCTCAAGGCAATTGGGTTGAGCCCAATTGCTCGAGATAGGAGTCAATATGTTCATCCTGTGTTGAACCCAATTGAAAATCTTACTCAATGGAAGGCGGTCCAAGCAAAAGCACTCACTCCTATAAAGTATCAAGAGAAGGAGAACATCAATTTAGAGCCATATTTCAATATAGCAACTAGTCCACAGAAGGAGAACATCAATTTAGAGCCACATTTCAATAGAGAAACTAGTCCAGAGCCTAGTTTCAAGCAGTCGAAGCACAATTTGAAACCAAAGTTCAATGACCTGAAGTCTGCAGAACATGAAGTTGCAGTTGACACCAGCCTTTCCAGCTGGTTGGTTGAATCCGAAACCACACCCAAGTCAAGCAATAGCACTAATTCTGTTAGGAATGCACCATCTGAGAAACTGAATTCACCAAGAAGTCATGAAGATAGGCCAATTCTAGGAGCATATTAACCAAGAAAATACCGACCTTCCTCATTGCCAACTTCTGACTAAACTTTTTGCAAACAGTAAGAATTGAAATTTAATTTGCAAAATAAATTCAGCCAAATAATAAATTCCTAAATCTTTATTCCTCTGACCTTTTTCCCAAGTAATACTAAATTTGGGAACAGAGAACCCCAAACAGCTTTGGTGTTCTTCTAAACTTTTATAGAATGCCAACTAACTCATAACTACACTCACATGAAACCATCCTCAACTTTTTCTGCTTATGCCTATGAGATCATTCATAACCAACAATTCTTGAAAATGGGCTTATCTCCAACTACTCCAAGAACCAACCAAAATGACAGAATTGCCAATCTCAACCATCAACTCATCTTAAACTCTGTGGTCCAACTCTATCTTCCTTAAAACTGCAAAATAAATGATAATCCTAATTAGATATCACAATTCACAAGAATATGTTTACTTCAAAACTAAATAAATAAGAAGAAGAGAGAAACCAGCATTAAGGGGGAAAAAAGCAACAAAATTTAAATTTTCACGAGACAAAAAAAAAAAAAAAAACACACACACACACGTCAATTAACTTTCAAGAAAATTAATTTACAGAAAACTCTGCAGAATAAGAAGAAAATAAAAAAGTCTACATACATACACAGACCCATTACAATTTTATAAACAATTATGCAAAAAAATTTGTTCTTGAATGAATTTAAATAAACATAAGTACAACCATCACCATGTCAAACATAAAATTGGGTTTGCAATAACTTTTAAAGGGGAAAAGGACAAATAAGCTTACACATGCACTCTTTTTTTTCTCTACTCTGTAAATTATAGAGAGAAAGTGGAGCCAACAACAGATGGACTATTATCAAACATTAACACTGTATTTGGTTTGGTGGAATTTAGGAAGGATGGAAAATGGAGTAGAAAACTGAGTTTTCCTCTGTTTGGGAATGGGAAGAAAACAGGGGGAATGGAAAATTCGGGAGAAAATTTTCTCTCCCAGGCCTACAATTTTTTTCCTCCCAAATTGGGAGGAAAAGCAATGAGAGAAAACTGCCTTAGTGCAGTTTTACCATAATGCCCACCCAAAATTTTTTTTTTCAACGTGACCTGAATGTTTTTTTTTTTTTTTTTTTTCAACGTGACTTGATCCAATTTTTACATTATAATAATAAAAATAATAATAATAATTTATATATATGATGTGATAAATTTTATATTATGTAATGAGTACAAATAAATCTATTTTTTTACATATTATGTAACAAGTGTATAATAGTCAATTTATATAAATTACATTTTTCATCCTTCCCTTTTTCTCTCCAACCAAACAAAAGAGTTTTCCACCCTCCCACTTTTCCACCCTTCCAACCAAACACACAAGAAGGAAAATTAAATACTTTCCATCCTCCCACTTTTCCATTCTCCCACAATTTTCCATCGTCCCACTTTTCCACTCCTCCATCCAAACGGACCCTAAGGATTGCATGAAGAAACTTGCTAAAGAGGACAACCATGCAGTCTTAAGAGAAGATAAGGGGGTGTTTGGATGCTTTTTTTTTTCATCACTCAATTTTTATCACTCATCACTCTAAAATATCACATCCGTTTGGCACCATCACTCAAATGCCATTACTCAATATTTTTCACACTATTTGTGGGCCCTAGGCTCCAACTTTGTCACTTGGTGCAGTTTTTTTTTTGTTTTTTTTTTTTCACTGGGTTTGGTGAGCCCAATGAAAAAAAAAAAAAAAAAAAACACTAGAATTGAAGACCGAACTAGGAGAAGAAAGGAAAAAAAAAAGGAAGATTGGTCAAAAGTTGCAGCTAAGTGGGTCCCCATGTGTGTTTAATTACAAAAATGTCATTGAGTTATGAGTTATCGAAACTGAAAATAGCCAAAATGTGTTTTCAGTTTCCATAACTCATAACTCAAAAATCAGAGAATTGAGTGATAGAAATAGAGATATAGCGGTGCCAAATAGACTTCTAGCTATAGATCCCACCATTTTTAAGTTATGAGTTATAAAAACGGAAAATTGAGTTACGAAAACAAGCTATCCAAACACCCTCCTAAGAATCCACAAAAGCAATCACACAAAAGCACCAAAAACAGTAAGGTTGGTTTTGCTTTAATATAATTTAATAGTAACAATGTAAAAAAAAGAAAAAAAAAAATCACAACCAAACAAAACCAATAAGAAACACAGTACAATCACTGTAATAGAGAGAGAGAGAGAGAGAGAGAGAGAGAGAGAGAGATGGGCATTGGGAAGGTGACCATACTCACTTTCTCAAGATACAAGCAGACACATCAACCTCTGAAGATTTACAGTATGTAACATCATTAAATTGGGGTTTGGGTTTTAGATATTTGTGCATGTTGTGCAGTCTTTACTTGTGTTGTGTCAAAGTAGTATTAGTTAAGATGATCACACAATACAAGTTGCTGTGCACAACTACACACTAAAATAGAGAAATGGAATCACCTAGTGCAGGTAGAATATAGGGCTTTACCATTGGACCCCAGTGTTCTTTATTTTTAGTTACTGGACCCCACCTATCACTACTATTAGAAGTAATAATTAACAGCTGTCCATTACAGACTCCTACGTTGATTAATCTCATATTTGAGTTGTGGTTAGTCTTGTGACAACAGCAAAAAAAATTAAAAAACAAGAGATGGGTTGCTTAAAAAATATTTTCACTATGTTTACACAACAAATTCTCAATGGTAAATTATTTTAGGTTTACATTTGAATTTAGTGCTGAAATTATTTTTTCCCCTATTAGTAATAGCAAGTGACAACTTGTTGATGGTCATTTTGGAAGTCAAAAAGAAAGAAAAAGCCCAGCAACACAGGCAGAAAGAAGTTGGTAAATGGATAAAAAAACCATTAAGACCAAACGGTAGGAATAATGGATTACAGACCCATGAAATAAACAAATAGGCCTTGAAGAAGCAAACGGGCTTAAAGAGACCCGGAAAGAGAGAAGTAGCGAACCCATGGGCAGTATATGATGCATAAAAGTGATAATAGGCCACAGCAAATCTGAAGTAATGTAAGAAAAGAAAGTAATGGGTTAATGGCAAACACATGAGCCCAAGGATGAGGATAAGGTAATTAGGCCGAGGAAGCCCAATGAAGTTAGTAAAAGCCCATGAGAATGCAAAGTTAGGAAAAGGGTCAAGGAAGGCCAAGGAAAGCAAATGGGCCAAGGATGCCCAAGAGAAAAAAAATGGGACACAGGAGCTCGCAAATAATGTAATAGAAAACCAATGGCCATACTGAGCCACTGGGGGAAGAATAAACGGCAGGCCCAAAGGGACCCAATAGGATTGGGTCAAATAAATGTCGCAGCAGGAATGACAGAGTGGTACAGCAGGAAATGATAGCAGTCAAAGAGTAAGTTGAAAGAAGGCAAGGCTCAACATCAAATAAAGCCCAGCCTCTAAGGGGAGCGGGAAATCAGAAAATAGCTCATATAAGAAGTTAAGGATGGACGGTAGACTATGCAAGCAAGCCTCCAGACTACGGCGAATGCATGAGCAGTAGACAGATTTTGGACATACATGGAAGGGAGGCACGCGCAAGGCTCAGACATCACCAGCCTGTACCCAGCCAATATAAGACACGGTGAGGTCATATGTCAGAAGTAAGAGGGCATGGTTTGACGGTGAGGAGAGGGGAAAAACTTATTCTGAGGTTCCTGCTCAGGTTCTTTTGGGGGAAGTGTCCTGTCGGAATGACATACCACCCAAAAGAAGCAAGGCTGAGTTAGAACCATTAGGTGCATGCCATGAGGGATAGGGAGAAAGAGCACCCATACTGTAGCAGGAAAGGGTGCCACGGCAGACAAAAAAAAAAAAATAGTCTTCTTTGTCTGGTAATAGGGAGTGGCACATAGATGGATCAGTGGAGGTCGGCAAGTGCACCCAGACCAGATAAAGATGGTTAAGGGCTAAAATAGTAAAACCCGGTCATGGCAGGCACTATAAAAGGAGGCCCTTACCATGTACAGGGGAAAAAACGAACAACAATAACAACAACGATCACAGTAATAGGAACCTCTAAGGAAAACCAGGAAATAGAAAACAAGTATTGAGGAAAGAAAGAAAAATTAAAGATAAGAGGAAAATTAAAAGGAAGAAAAGAAAAATAGAGAGTTAGATCGACAGGCATGCACCAATAGGTTGATTCCTTCTCTCCCTCTAAAAGTCCTGCTCTCTGCCAAAAGCAAAAAGATCCTTTTGGGCACCAACCATTCAGGTCCGTTTTCCTCAAAGTGATTAATTTTCACGGCAGGATTTCCCCGGGAGGTTATTCACATTGAGAAGAAATGTTCTTCTCTCTCTAGTTTTGGTCATGCGGATCTAATTTGATTTGATTTCTTTCTCTTTTAATTAACCCATATACTACCCACTTATTCCCCTTGATTTCTTTATAAAAGTGATTGTTATTATTGTGATTATCTTTCTTAATTAGGGATTATTTAGTTACTTTTGATTAAGAAGCTGAAGTACTTCTTTTGTTTCATTATTTTCTTTTATTATTATTACTCATAATATTTGGGCCCAGTACCACAGGAGGCAGCCCAGCCCCAATATAACAAAAAGGCCAACGACACATCTTATCACTTAAAATTATTGTAAAAATATTAAGAAAATATTGCAAAAATAACATTTTTCAAAAAAACTAAAAAACCACCGCACACTCTTGGTGAGATGGTCGCTCCACAAGTATAAGTGCTTGTAGGGTGTAAGAGGCAAGGGCCAAAATTCAAGTTTCTAAGAGGGAACTTCACACACATATACACTTTAGATTAGACTAGAGTAGAATTTCTATCTTATAAAAAAAAAACTAAAAAAACTAAAAAAAAAGGAACAAAATGTTTGGTTTTGAAAGACAGAAATGATGATTTGAAATTAATTGATAAATTAGTAACAACAAGTAAGATCTTGTTGGTTAAAATTTGTTGTGAATTTTAAATTAATTGATAGATTAGTAATAGCAAGTAGCATCTTATCCTTAAAATTTATTATAAAAATATTAAGAAAATAGTGGGAAAATAGCATTTTTCAAGAAGCTAAAAAGAAGGAACAAAATGTTTGATTTTGATCGGAACAAATGAGGATTTTAAATGATGAGTTGATAAGAATAAAAGTGGGGATTAGTTGGGGTATTAACTATTTATGTGTTCTACGTAACATTGAGAAATTATACAGTCTTCTGGTGGATCACGTCACTTATTCACCATTCTACTAAAAGACTTCTTTTTGTTTAAAATTGCTGAGTCAATAATCAATTTATGTTTAAAAAAAATTTCTAACTTACTAATTTTAAATGTGTGAGTCTTTTAGTGGAATGGTGGGCCATGTCATTTGTCCACCACGTGTACCTTATAATTTCTCCATAACATTTTTGCTTTTGGTGTGCATTAATGGTCACTTGCTTTCACTGATGACACGTGTAAATGAGTCATTCCACATGTAGCAGTGTCTTGCTTTCAGTGATGACACCTGTAAATTACGACATTCCACACTCGTTAGCATTCTCATTAAGCCTCCTAAATGCTATAAATGCTATTTTTTAGCATTTGAACCCTCAAAAACCAACTCCATCAAAACTCTTATATGCTATAAAATTTACAATCTTGCTCCAGTGCATTCTCATTTTTTAGTTCTCCCTCACAACCTAGCATCATCTCCCTTCCCTTTTCATCACGTTGCCTCCGTTCTGATGAGCATCTGATCTTCGTTAAGCTTCTATGGTTTGTGGTCGGCGATTGTGGTCATGATTTGGTGGGTTTCGTGGGTTTGATTTGGTGGGTATCAGTGGTGCTCGGTGACAATTTTGATGGGGTTGAGAACAAGGTGGGTGGGTGGTGGTGGGTTTTGGTTGGGGTTGAGATCGGGGTATGTGGGTGGTGGGTTTTGTGGTGGTGGCGATGGAGGTTTTGTGGTGGGTTTTCTGCTGTGGTTTATGGTTTTGGTTTTGGTTCGGTGTGGGGTGTGGGTCATGGGTCACCGATCCTGAGTTTGTGTGTGTGATGGGTTTTGGTTGTTGCAATGGAGGTGCTGTGACTTGTGGTGGTGGTGGCTGTGGTGGGTTGTAGTTGCTACAATGGTGGTTATGGCAAGTAGAGCGGTGGTAGGGGTGGTGGAGGAGGGGATTGGTTGGTTGCTATAGTTTTGTGTAGTTGTTTTATTATTATTTTAATGAGTAGTTTATATTATTTAAATGAGACGGTAAAAAATATAGAATCTTTGATATTGGGTGTATTGTAAAATAAGTTGTTAAAAGCTAAAATTTTGAGTTTTGAGGTGTTATATGTTAAAAATTTTATTCACCTTGATGGGAATGCTCTTAAGGTAGTAAAGTCCTTTTCGGATTGGAAGGGAGAATAAAATAAGGATAAAAAATATAAATTAGGAAAGGTGGAAAGGTGGAAAAACGTGGGAAGGATAAATAAATTAATAAGAAAAGATTTTATCATTTATTTTTTATCACCATTATTGTTTAAGTAAACCTTAGCTTCTGTTTGGATTATTGCTAAGACACAATAAATTTTATATTATACTATACTTTTCATAACAATTGAGTCTACAAGCTTTTACTACTTCTCATTTAGACTTACTATTGACATCATTTTTCTATCAATCAATACACCAACTTGTCATTTGGACAGCTATGAAATTTTTAGTATACCTACACTTATTGTTTCCTTTTTTTTTTTTTTTTTTAAGACTTACTGATTTATTTAGTATCAAACTTCGTACATTTTTTTTAAGTGTTGCTATATAGATGCATTTTTTTAAGTGTTGCTATCAAAAGGGCAATAAGTATTACACAAACTGTTTTACATAGTTTTATATATGCACGAAAAACAACTTAAACGAACTGTACAAAATTGTGTAATATAATTTGTGTGTAATAAACACAACTCTTTCAAAAAATAGAAATACAAGATGTCTTAAGTTATGAAAATGGTTGTATTCTTAGTCTAGGGGTGTGCGTGGTTCGGTCGGCTCAATTTTTTTTCAAATTTATTATCCAACTGATAGAGATTGGTTTTTTCATAATTGAAACCAATGCACACCGACCACGGTCGGTTTTTCGATCTATAGCGGTGTGGTTTTTGCAATCGGTTTAATCGGTTTGAATATAAATTTTTTTTTTAATTAAAAAAATTGGGCTTCAAGCCCAATATCAATACACAACATCTTCAAGACTTCACACAAAATGTTCAATTGACAAAATTTTCACACATCAATCTGTTCACAATTCACACAAAATAAAAACCCTGTCCATCTATACAAACTTCTTTTTTAAAAATCCTGTTCACAGTTCACATATTAAACTGTTTTTTTTTTTAATTAAAAAAATTGGGCTTCAAGCCCAATATCTATACATAACATGTTCAAGACTCCACGCAAAATGTTCAATTGACAAAATTTTCACACATCAACCTATTCACAGTAAAACTCTCCTCTCTTTCTTTCCCACTTCAACTGGGTTTCTCTTTCTCTCTCCCCTAACGCTCCACTCTCTCAACATCCACGCTTGCTTTGTGAGTCTCCCTCAACCTCGTCGGTCACCGCTGCTAGCATACCCAACTCAGACCCATTAGCAATAAAAAAAAAAAAAAAAGAGCAACTCACCATCTGAAACCAAACCCCCCAAACACTCACGCCTACGAGCCCTTTTTAGACCCCAGATCAAGAGAGAGCAAGGTTGATACTTTTGGGTTTGATCTAGGGAGTGAAGTGAGATTGAGAGACAGAGAAAGAGATTTTGGTCAGAAGAAGCCACCGTCGGGTTTGGTAGTGAGTGGTGGTTGTGATGAGCCATGGTGAGGCTGAGACCACCGACAGGTAGTTTTCCCTTTTATCTCTCATTTTTTTTTTCATTAATTTTTTTAATAAACTCTGTTTGGTTGCTGAGTAAATAACGGTGTCACAATTTTGTTGATTGATTTATTGCTGCTGAATTTAATTCTATTTTCTTTTATTTTTAATGTTTTTGGTTTCTAGCTTAGGAATTGAAATCAAGTCTTATACTGCGTGCATTTTTTTCAATTGTTTAGAAATGCCTAAATCCTTGTAATTTGTATTCAATGGGCTTATTATTAGGCTCCTAATGATGAAAGCTTGAACCTTGAGCTATTTGACCAAAGCTGACCAAAGCATGAATGTTCATACACTGAAAGGTTTTCACAGAAATTTTTTTGGCAGCATCTATTCCCATTTGGAGGTAATTACACAATATTGAATTTAAAGTCTTCTTGTAGACGTGTTGTTAAAATGGCATGCTTATTATTCTGTTGAATGATCCATATTGAGTGTCACTCCTTAGATATAGAAGAAATTAAATGAGTAGCACAAGTGATCAAATTTCGTGATTATACAAAATTTACTTTTTCAGATTTTCAATTGTCATGGCATCCCTAGAAACTGCAACAGATGCATATCAATAGCCATGAAGTTTGTTATTTATAATTTCTATAATGAAATTGGTTCTTTAAATTAGTCTTTTGGGTTTAATTTGTAGTCACTTTGGTTACATTTTTTTTTAATAACTTGTAGTACTTCCACAACTCAACTGAAAACTATCACAGCTCAATACTGTGCTTTGGGTATGGTTGAATATGTTGTGATTAAATTTTTGTTTGATGGTGAGCTTGTGTGGTTATAGCTTTTATTTGGATTTGAAACCAATGAATGGTGGTTGGATGGGCGTTTATAGATTTAGGTTGATTTCAAAATGGGTTTCTATTTATGTGCTTTATTGTGTGAAAACATGTTATGGTGCACAAGTTGTTGAGTATGAGTGAAATTTGTGTTTCATGAGTGTGGTTATATTAGTGTAAAAAAAAATGCAGTAGGTGAGTACAAATCTAAAAATCTATAAAGGGTGAAGTAATGTGTATTAATCTTCTCGTTGTTTTTTCCCCCTTGCTTTGATTTTTGTTATTGCCTTGCTTCTTTGTTGTTGTTGTCGCCTTTGAGTCTTTTGTTACCGCCTTACTAGTGCCTCTTTAGCAATTTTAGGAATTTTTTTTTCTTCGACATTAACTAGAAATTTTGTTGCTTGGTCATGAGGTATTCTAAAAATCCTTATGACATTTTTCTCTTTTGTACTAAGTTTTCTTAAGTACGTGTTATTTCCTAAATTTGGATTTACCATACACTATGCAGCAATGTATTATTCTGGTAGGACAATATGTTTGGCCTGTTGTAGTTCATTTTATACATACAAACTATGGCTCTTGACAGATGAACTTGTGAGGAATTTTTTTGCTGTCTTGAATTGTTACTAATCATACTTTATAAGTTCAGCCCAAATTTTAGGTAATAAATTACATATTTTTATATGTTTGTTAGTGCATGCCCAAAATATTCTGGGTTCTTGGTTCAAAATCATCTTCCAAAATTTGGTGATTTTATTTTTCTTTTAATAAAACTTTAAGTTGCAGAACTGAAAGAGTAAATTAAATTAAACTGAAAGAGAAAAATGGTTTGGTGTTGTTTATGTGGTGCCAAATTGCAATGAGTTGTAGAACTTGTTTTCTTTTTACTATGGTAATAAATCATTGACAACTTATGTTCTTTTTTCTATGGTAATGAATTTATCAATGATTCATATAATTAAAAAAATAATGTTCTTTACTATTGTGGACCTGTGGTAGATATGTGACTAGTAAGTTCAAATTATTGACTTTAATGATTGTAGCCAAAATAAAAAATAAAAATTCTATGGTTAGCGTACTAATTTTAATTTGTTTTTTAACACTGCAGGATGACATAGAAGCCAAGCCTACTCAACCTACCGTAAAGCTGGATTTGATCATCAATTTATTTATTTATTTTTTTTGAGAAATTGTTCATGTAATTTTAAATATAAAGAACATGACTCATATGTATTTCATATGTATTTTGGTTGGGATCAGAGTAGTTATTGATGCCTAGGAGTTAGGACATTCTTTCTATCTCAAGCAAACGCGAGCCCAGTCCAATAAAAACCACAACTTTACTTTGCGTCTCACTGTCTTTGCCGCTCTTGTTCCAAAGTTTTCCTTTTGAGTCTCTTTAATTCAATTTACATGCAATTCTGTTTCTCGGTTTTCTTTATTTTCAATTGGTTAAATCCATTTTAAGCCCTGATTCTCTTGTATTTTCAATGAAAGCTCAAAGCTTGGTTTCTAGGTTTTGCTCAAACCCAACAACCCCATCAATTCCAAACACCAAAAAATCATTCTTTCAGGCACCAACTCCTCCTTCTTCAGTATATTTTTCACAATCCCGCAAATGGGTATCCTTTAAAATCCAACATTGGGCTCCACAAAGGGTGTGGTATAATAAGCAGAATGGTGTAGAAGAAGTAAAGGATGGTACTTCTCATGGGAACTATTTGGAAAATGGGGTTAGAAGGAAAAAGCTTGCAGTTTTCGTCTCAGGTGGAGGGTCGAACTTCAGGTCCATTCATGAAGCTTCTCTTGGAGGATCAGTTCATGGAGATATCGTTGTTTTGGTCACAAATAAACGAGGTTTTCTCTCTACCTTTATGTACCTTTTTTTATTTATTTAATTGTTGTGTCTGCAATTTACTTGGTAAATCATATTTTGTTTTAGAAGTTAATAGTAACTTGTTCATGATTAGTTGACCACTTATCTTTATCTTTGTGATTTATGCATTT
This sequence comes from Quercus gilva, assembly GCA_023621385.1. NCBI lineage: Eukaryota > Viridiplantae > Streptophyta > Magnoliopsida > Fagales > Fagaceae > Quercus > Quercus gilva. Next base: position 50,322,940 of record CM042475.1, read on the forward strand.
AATTGAAATCCTAAATTATCAGAATGAAATCTCATAGTATCATATATATTTTTATGCTATTCATGCATTATGCATATATCTAAGTTTAAAATGTCCTTAAGTTGAGATTCTTTAGTTTTCTCACTCTTTCTTGGACATGGTCTGTTTGTTAGTTTTGTTTTAGCCCCTTTTTGATTATGGTAGACATGGGGTAGGCTTTTGGTTAGCAGATGATTTCTTGTGCTACCTTGTTATAATTTTCAATGTGGTATCATTGTCAGATAGTATCAAATGTCACAGGTGCAACTGAGCCTTGTGGATTAGATTGTCCTACATGCTTGTAAACCAAATGAGAAAGTTTTGAATCATTTAACATGGATCTATTGGCTACTCAAGAGTGAATTCTGTTTTGTTTTTTTTTTTGGGAAAGCAAGCAGCTATGTCATTATAATCTGAGACTTTCTACCCATGGTTGTTGTATAATTCCCTCAATAGGTATTTGGGCAAGTTCTTTTAAATATGCTTCCATCAACTTGATTGGCGCTGGTTATGGATTTTATACCATTAAAACTTATGCTTTTAGAGGGAAGATGTGCATTGCCTAGTAATTTATGGTGCTTGTTATGTTTGATGAGAGCAGAAAGTAGTTTAGGCATTGGGGAACTATAATGCAACAGTTGCTTGTAGCTTTTTCAGAAAGTTTTCTGTCTTGTACATGATTTTGTTGGCTCCTCAAGGAGAAAATTCTGTTTGATTTTATTTTTCTTTTTGAAAGCAAGCATCTCTGACACTGAAATCTGAGATTTGCTATGAATGGTTGATGTTTAATTGCCTCTATAATTACTTGGGCAAGTTCTTTTAGATGTACTTCCATCAAATTGATTGCCACTGGCTAGGGATTTTGGACCATTATAACTTATGCTTGTAAAGGGAAGATGTGCATTGCCTGCTAATTTATCGTGCTTATTATGTTTGATTAGAACAGAAAATAGCTTAGGCACTGGAAAACTATCATGCATAAACATTTGCTTGTGTCTTTTTCAGGCCAAAATTGGGAATTAAGCCCATTTTCCCAACTATATAGTTAGTAGGCACGGTCTCAAAAGTATATATTTTACTAACATCTCGAGTCTCAAAGACTCGATTTTGGCCTATAAATCGAGTCTCAAAGATTCGGTTTTCTTGGTTTGATCACGTATCATGTGGCGTTTTATCCATGTGGCATCTACCTAGAAATCGAGTCTCTAAGACTTGATTTATTAACCAAAAAAATTTTAAGTCTCAAGTCTCTCATGTACAAGCCATTCCCAGAAATACCCAAAAAAAAATTTAAGAAATCCCACAAACACAACAATCCCAGCACCATGAAACACATTTGCTATTTATTCAACAATGAAATAATTTTTCTGGGTTTTTCTATTTTGACTAAAAACTGAACTTGAAAGCCCAAATCAGATCAGAGAGAGAGAATCCGAGGAGACCTAGATTAGATTGAAGAGAAAGACCCAGATCAGATAGGGGAGAGAGCTCACCTCACCTTGCCGGGTTGATGCTTGGGTTGCGTGGCTTGGGTCGCGCTGCCTGGGTCGCATGGCATGGGTCTGGCGCGATGGTGCGGTGGTGGCATGGTCTGGCTGGATCAGGTGGCTGTGGGTTCTTTGGTTTCTGGTTTGACGAGAAGGTGGGGTGGGGTGGGGTGGGGTGAATGGTTTGTAGTGTAAGGAGGTTGAATATGCTGGGCTAAAGGGTGAGCTTATAAATCGAGTCTTAGAGACTCGATTTTCAGGTGGTCAACACGTGGAAAAAATGCCACATCAGACGTGATCAGACCATGGAAATCGAGTCTTTGAGACTCGATTTGCAGGCCCTAAATCGAGTATTTTAAACTTGAGATGTTAGTAAAAAATATAGTTTGAAAACAGTGTCTACTAATTATGTTGTTTGGCAAACGGTGTTAATTTCCAATTTTGGCCGTCTTTTTCATATCCATTGATATGTGTTCTTTTCCTGAGTGGCAGGCAGTGGAGGTTCAGTGTATGCAAGAGACAATGGCATCCCAGTTGTTTTGTTCCCCAAAACAAAAGATGAACCTGATGGATTAGCTCCAAATGACCTTGTAGCTGAGCTTAGGTTAGGCTTTTCTTCCCAAAAAAAAAGAGGCACATTTATCTGCAATTCTCTCTTTTTATTATTATTATTTTTTTTCTTGGAATTTTTGAATGTTGAACCATTTTTTAGTAGATCCACTAATAAGAATGTTTTTCAATTTTGCTTAGCAAGGAGTTTCTGATGCATATATCCAACTTGGTTTAAGTGTTGTCATAACACCTCTGGCATTATTTGGAAATCACAAAATATTAGTATTAGTGGAAAAACTATTCAATAGAGGAAAATACCATCTCAATTGATTTTCATTGTGTGAAGGAAGTGTATTGGACCAATCACTAATGGTGTTATCCCTTGTTGCCAATCATTGAAAATTGAGATGCACCCTAAGTATGTTGAGCTCTCAATTCTTAGTTGTTCATCTGGGCATCATTTTCTGTGTTGTTGCCACGTACCTTGATCTTCTCTATCTAAATTGCGTACTCCAGGCGCAGTTGTTTGTGCATGCTTACATACTACTGGTTTTCTCATTTTCTGCCAGTTATGTTTTTTGTTTGTTACAGTTGACTTTTCCATTAGATGTCTGAGTTACTTTTTTTTATTATCTTTGGTTTGTTTGATGTCTGTTGTCTCAAGCTCATTAATAACTCACACTAACAGTCTAAATGAAATTATGCTTTCTTGGGGCGTGCAGATCTCATGTAGACTCATCCCAGAAGATTTGTAAATTCTGCCTGGTATTAGAATAATGTAATTACTCCAAAGTACTTAATCTGATCCACTCACATTATATGCAGATTCTAGTTGATATTTAGTGTTGCCCAAATAATTTAGAATGCATCTGTTTGATTCTTGATTGGTGTTTTGGAAGTACAAAAATAATGAAAAGAAAAAAGTATAAGAAATCTTGTCATGTAAAAACAATCTGTACAAGTTGGCTGTGAATTACCTTCTTCTTCAGTACCTGCATCTAGATGATGCTTGCTTTTGTTAAGTCATTTGTTTGCATTTCAGAGGCCATGGAAATATATCAATGGAGCAGTAATGTAGAGTTTTAGTGTTCTTAACCTGGGAAGAACTTTTGAATGATATGCAATATCTCTGAAAAGCTCTTTCTGCAGTTACTTTATTAATTCATAATTTTTTGAAAGGTGACACTATCTTTTCCAAAAAAAAAAAAAAAAAAAAAAATGGAAACAAAAGAAAACATTGATGATTTCAAATAGTACAAATATTTATTAACATTTCATATTTTATCCCAATCAGGAAATTTGAGGTTGACTTTGTACTTCTAGCGGGATATCTAAAGCTTATACCGGTAGAGTTGATCCGAGCTTATCCAAGATCCATACTAAACATCCATCCATCACTCCTTCCAGCTTTTGGAGGCAAAGGCTATTATGGTATGAAGGTCCATAAGGCAGTCATTGCTTCTGGAGCAAGGTATCTTGCAGCATTTGATGTCTATGTATTGGAACCAATATTGTTTCCTGATTAACCACAGTATATTCAACCCATTTTAAGCCCAAATTTCTTTTCTCTTTTTTATTTTTATTTTTTGTTTTTTATTTTTTAAACCATAGTATGTGAAGAGAATCCTAATTTTATGTTTTGTTGCTTTGTGCTTGATTAGATACTCAGGTCCTACCATTCATTTTGTGGATGAGCACTATGACACAGGGCGAATCCTTGCTCAAAGTGTTGTCCCTGTGCTTGCTAAGGACACTGCAGAGGAGCTGGCAGCAAGAGTTCTTCAGGAGGTAATGATATTTTATATCACTCTTTTCCCTCTTCACTGGTTTTTTCTTTTTGGGGGACGGGGGTCTGTTTCATTCTTTTGAATGGTTGAACCACTAGATAGGTATTCTTTGCAATAAGGTTGAGAAGGGAACTGTGGGAGTCGTGTTAACAACTTATTATTATTATTTTTATTAAATTCAAATCAAGTACACAGGCGGTATACCTGAAAAGGGAGCTAAAGAAAAGAAAACAAGCCAAGAAAAACAAAAATAATTATCTAGTACATAGGGAATCCATAAACTCGAGGAATCACTTGATCAAGAAAGACAAGGAATAAGTCGTCCATTTATGGAATAAGTTGTCCATTTATATAGGGTCTTTAGTACAAAAACTTCAGCTTCACCATGCTGAGTTATTGGCCTTCAAAAAATCTTGCATTTCGTTCTTGCCAAATGCACCACATAAGACACAAAGGAGCCACTAACCCTCCTCCCATATTTCTCCGACCAGCTCAAAAATAACTCTTACATTTAATCATATGTTCCCCACTACATTTACACATGAATCACCATGCCATACATTTAGTGATATGTTAACAACGTTAATGTAGGGCAACAGGACCACAAAGGTCCAGTAGCAATATACTTACTGAATAACCTCTAAATTTGTCTATTTTGGTACCATATGATACAATAACCTCTAAACCCACAGAACCTTAACTGCTAGGCCTCTATCTTTGAAAGGTGGAGAAGTACAGCTGTTGAATGATTAAACTATAGAATTCTTGTTCTAGCAGTTATCAAAAATGAAAGAGGAAAACAAAAATCCTTGTGACATCCTTTTGCTGAAAATATTTTCTTTTAGGAGCATCGGCTTTATGTTGAGGTGACAACAGCACTGTGTGAAGAGCGGATAATTTGGAGGGAAGATGGTGTTCCTCTCATCCAGAGCAAGGAAAACCCCAGTGAGTACAGGTAGCAGAACCAACATCAGCAATTTCTGTTTTTGGTATGGCTCAGGTCTCCAAAATATCACTTTTGAGTTTTGCCCAAGTCTTCTACCCGCCCAAAACTAGGCAGCACTCCTACCCAGCTAATTATGGGGGGAAATGAAGGAAAAAGAAAAGAGAGAACAAGAGTGTAGAAGCCATTTTTAACTAGCATAGTTTCTGTTCCATTGTGTAAGGCTGAATCGCATTGCACTCGATTTTTGTCATGCAGTTAGGCTATTTTTGTATGAGTGTAACAGGCGGCTTTTATTACAGGCATCTGAGTTTAAATTCGAAACTTAATCATTAAAGATTTCCTGTTTCTCCTCTTTGAAGATGATTATGAAATTATTAGGGTGTTCACAACCTTATGTCCTTGGACTCCTTGCATAAATTTGCCCCAAAAATTGTCATGAACAGAATGGTTTCCCCCGTAAATTTGGTTTTAAATTGGATGTATAATGGAAGCCAAGAGCCTCATGGCTTAGAGAACCTGGGAAAAAAAAAGAAAAGAAAAAGAAAGAAAGATAGAGAACCTGTGAAAAAAAGAAAGGAAAGATATATTTGTATTATTGTCATTCATATCCCAACTCTCCATTTAATTGGTTCCAGAGGCAATTTTTTTTTATTTTAATTTTTTTTAATAGTAAAAATCATACCTATGATAGTGTCTTACACAAAAATCTGTATTTGTTTTTAGCAATTAGCTCTAACTTCTTGAGTTGGTTTGTGTGGGTTGATGGGTTGGGTTGAATTGGATTTATATTTTAGTTGGTGTTGGGTTGGGGTCTTGTGGGCAGTTTTTTCAACTCATCTAACCCAACCCAATTCATTATATATAAGTTTAATTTATCAGCCTTACTCAAATTATTAGTTGGATTTATTTTGGAATTTTATAAATTTAGGAATTTACAATAATTGGAATTGTAATACGTTGGTTTTTATTTTTATTTTATTTTTTTATTTAAGCAATCAAATAATTAATAAAAGTCCAATTTTTTAATAAGACATGATACATGAAAGCAAAACCCACCAACCTAACTCAACTCACGTGGGATTTTAAAGATGTGATGAGTTGGGATAAGTTGAAAATATATTAACGAGTTTGGGTTGGATTGAAAAAAAAATTGTCAACTTGACCAATGCACAATTGCCAATGAATTTGAGGAAAAAGATGATGATGATGATTATTATTATTATTATGGAGGAATGGAGAATTATAATCATTTGTTAATGGTTAATTGATCCTATTACATGATGATCCATCGCACTTGCCAATGAATTTTGGGCTAATTGAGACATCCAACCTCAATGCAGGATATAAGTTGGGGTTCAATGGCCTAGGAAGAGTAATATGTTATGAACATAAGATCTTATTTAGAATGTGCCAATTAAGGTACAAAACTCTTGACTACAATTTATTTTCATAATTATTGGAGCGGTAAATGTTGTAATTAGTGTACAATTAAAATGATTCAAGTGTCAAAAACCTTGGAATTTAGTAGCATTGACCAACCAATCTTCCTTACGAGAATAACCAATATTTAAATCCCCTCCCTTACTTGTTGTAAGGGTTAAAGATAAAAAGTTGGTGCCACTAATGAGCAAGGAAGAGGATACCGTACTGTACTGGCTGGTATGTATTGTATCGGTAAGTGCACCAGTATCAAAACATCAATATTTTGTACCGGTTTAAATATACTGGTTGTACCAGCCGAAACGTTGATGAAAAAGTTTACCAGTACGGCTAGTATTTAAACGTTGATGAAAAAGTTTAAATACTGGCCAAAATATCAACGTTTCGTACCGGTTTAAACAAAGAGATATAACAAAAGTTGATGAAAAAGTTTTAATTGAATAAACTTGAAAGTTAGAACTTAGAAGACTGAAATGAATAAAAACAAAGTGAAAGGACTAAAATGAATTTTAGTGAAACAAAGATGGTAAATTTTGCATTTTAACCTTAAAAAAATGTCATCTTAATAGTACCATAGTAGATGAAGATGAACGGCTGAGATCATTCGTGCCCATTTATAAAACCAGTAACTAGGGGTTCTATGTGTCGACATCAATGCATCATTTCTCCTCTCTCGGTAATAACAGCCGCTCTCTTATTTTTCATCAGCTCTTTTGTTCTAACTTATCTAACTCTGGACTCCATTCAATCTTTTATTTTTTTTCATGTGTGATATTTGATTTATTGGATGTGGCTACATGTACCAAGAGAAGGGTAAGAAACTTCGATCAATACCCTTGTTCTTGAATTTGCCAAAGTGGCTGTAGCTAAATCAAACTTCTTATAGAAGTTAACTGGCCGGTTGTTGTGAAATCTCTTTGATTTCTCTCTATCAACTAATCTGCTTACCGAACTTCTCACATTCTTTTTATTCTTAAAACCCCAACCACACCCCCCCCCCCCCCCCTCAAAAAAAAAATTGTGGGGTTCAAAGAGAAGGGAGAGAAGAATTAAATGACATAGGAATTTTGAGAGACCCTTCTCAAAGTTCAACCATTAGAGAGTCACCTTAAAAACAAGAAAAAAAAATGTAGGTAGGTAGTAGAAGCAATGTTATTGTCTTTGGGATTTAGGGATGGGAAATGTGACTACACTAAGGGTCCGTTTGGTTGGAGGGATGGAAAAGTGGGATAATAGAAAATAGTGGGAGGATAGAAAAGATTTTATTTTCTCTTCTTTTTGTTTGGATGGGAGTGGAAAAGTGGAGGAATGGAAAAAATGAGTTTGAATAAATTTACTCATATACTCTTGTTAAAGAATAATGTCAAATTAAAAAAAAAAAAGACAAATAACCACACAAAAAAGAGCAATCACCCAAAATTTTTTATAAAAATAAAAATAAACTATCATGCCCAAGCCCTAAAAAATCAAAAGAAAAAAAAGAAAAAAAAAAAAAAAGAGGCAATGTTAATGCCCAAGAAAAAAAGAAAAGAAAGGAAATGACAACTGGCAACGTGATTGGCCAAAAAAAAAAAAGCAAAAAAAAAAAAAAAAGCAAAAAAAGGGGCAATGTTGGTGCCCAGTGAAGAGAGAAGAAAGAAAAAAAAAATACAACTTAAATTGAGGGTATTTATGTAAACTGTAAAGTGCATATTTTAGTACTTTTTCCTCCTCATTTTTCTTCCAAATTGGGAGGAAAAAAAAAGATGGGCCTGGAGGGAAAATTTCCCCCTCTATTTTTTGTCTCTCTTGTTTTTTCTCCTCAACCAAACAATGAAAAATGCCATTTTTCACCATATTTTCTTCTCCCTATTTTCTATTCTCTTTGTTTTCACTCCAACCAAACATACTTTAAGGGTTCATTTGGATGAAGGAGTGGAAAAATAGAAAGATAAAAAATGAGAAGAGAATAGAAAAGTGGAAGGATAGAAGAGATTCTAGTTTTCTTTCATTTGTGTTTGGTTGAGAGGATGGAAAAGTGGAGAGATTGAAAACTTATTTGTTTGGTTGAGAAGAAAAATGAGAGGATGGAAAATGAAGTTGGTATAAATTTACAATTATGTCCCTCATTAAACAAAACAAAAAAATAACACATTTTTTATTAAAAAAATTGTGTATGGACATTTAATTTTTTTTTTTAAAAAGAATAGCACAAGCCAAAGGTAGATGAGCAAAAAAAAAAAAAAAAAAAAAAAAAAAAAAACACTACTAGAAGCATGGTTTTAAAAACCGAACTGGAGGCAAAATTAGATTTACCTCTGGTTCTTAGTTTTTCCCGATTTTTGATCAGTTTTTGGCATTTTTATTGGATCGGATTGGTACCTGGTTCCCAGTTGGACAGGCCGGTTCAGTTTTTAAGACCACCACTAAAAGTACAAGAAAAGAAAGGAAAAAGTAGAATAAAAGAAGAAGAAGAAGAAGAAAAAACAAAGCAAATGGCAAGAACACGCCCAGCCTAGAAGAAGAAGAAGAAAAAGAAAAAAAAGAAAAGAAAGGCAAGAATGTTAATGCAGCACCAAAAATAAAATAAAAATGGTAAGAACAAGTGAATAATGCCCATGTGCACCATGCATGTGGGCATTTTATTCAGCTCAAATTGAGCTTTTCTCCCTTTTAGTTTTCTCCCTATTTTGGGAAGAAAACTTTTTGGTGGGCTTGGGGAGAAAACACCGGGCCCCACCACTTATTTTCCTTTCCCTCCTCTCAACCAAACGACCATTTAAAATGCTATCTTTCCACTTTTCTCTCATAAATTCTCCATCCTTCTTAGAATCTCTCAAAACAAACACGCCCTAAGGAAAATAAAGAATATATAAACTAGAGTTGAGTTTGGCATTAGTTTTTAGCTTTCAACTTTTATGTATAACTTTTTAAAACCTCATTTTTTTTTTCTCGCATTTTCTTACTTTTTAAAAAATTTTCAAGGTACAAGTATACTTTAGTACACTTCAATCAAAAATTTTTTAGCAAAAAACCAAATAAGTTGTCCTAAATGGACACTAGGAAGAGTTTCATTAGATATAGATTTCTTTTAAATAGTACTTTTGAAAGCATGCCCAAGGAGCAAGCATCCATCCAATCTTCGCTTATAGACATCAAATGGCCTTATTTCCAATTGTTAACTACTTATATTGAACAAGTTAGTAGCCTACCTCGGCTGAATGTTGGGAAAAAAAAAAAAAAAACTATGCTTATCCTTATAATAAAGAAAAAAACTCCATATTAAACCGATTCACCCACTAATGCTACTATAAGTATAGAAGAAGATCTATTAACATGCATGGCTGCCTATACAACAAGCTGCCTTTGACCTTTGTGCCATGTCCACAAAATAAAAACCAATAAAAACTTTTCAACTTAACTGTTATGAAAATGTTGTGAAATTTTTTTGCATATACAATATCGCTCTCTACAAAATAGCTGCAATTTGGTATAAGCACTTGGAAATTAAACAAAATATCCACTTGGTGCAGGCACTAGTCCAACTTGTTTGATGTTGTGTATGATTTTTCAAACAAAACAAATCAATACTTATAATTTTATAATGTAATTGTGGGTGAGTGAGCCCAACGCCACATGTTAGGCCTGTGGCCCAATTTAAATATAACTTCATGTCCGAAGAAATTCCGCTGGTCAGACCTCCAAAGAACTTGATAAAGTAGAAGATTCCTCAGAGGGAGGTGCTGGGCATCCATAAGCACAGAGATATCTTGAAATATCTTACAAATAAAGCTGCCATCACCGCATTTAATGCACTGCAACAACTTTTCTGGCTGCATTTATGTGGAGAAGACACTTGAACAGTGAAACCTCAGCCACTACCGCTCATTGCAGGTTAAAGCAAACTCCTGATGTGACTAATACTCGAGTGAACGCTTAGATGAAGGACAAGTGTGCGGTGAGGATGAGGGAAAAAGATGTATATATAAAGAAACACGTCTAACATAGAAGGGGATCAATTTTTGAGGAGGTGAAAAGAAAGGCAAAAATCTCTTCGGATCAGAGAGAGAGACTCATTAAATTATCGCCTGAGTCCTTTTTTCTCTTGTCTCGCTTGCATGTACCGTTGCTAAATCCATATCCAGCCTAGTTGTTCGACCCATTCTCTACAAATTCATTGTTGGGGATTTGTTGGGCTTATAACACCGGAAGTTATTGCCTAGCCCATCAAATTTCGACCCTACAGTAATCAATTGACTTTTTATATAGAGTCCTTTTAATTTCAAAACATAGTTATCTAGGGTGGCATATAGCATTTGAATTAATGACATGGAATATCCTTTCCATTTAATTAAAATTGATCCATTTCTTGGTTCATATTAGATATAACAAGTTTAATGGTGCATTCAATGTCACATTAGATATAAGAAATAAAATTGATTGGATTCTATTCCAAATAACATATATATTTTATAGTAGGTTGAGTTTGAAGTTTTACTCAATATATATATATATATATTTCTTGCACCAACGTAATGTAAAAGGTTTGTCCAAATGTTTGAAAAATGAATTTCAATTTGAATTATTATTTTAGGTTAAATCATCGACTCTCCAATTGAGCAAGTGAGAAATATAAATTTCTGTTAACTCTCTAATAGACTCTCCATGGGTTTTGAGATACAAGCATAAAGTGTCCACAACTCTTATACTTCACATACATTTCAAATAAACAATGAAGTAGAAGCATCGTAACTAAGCTAATGGTGGCCAACATTCCTACAAAAATAGTAAAAATTCTTGGTACAAAGTTTGAGTTATCAATGAATCTTGGACCTATCAATTTTAGAATTTTCATATTCGATTTGACCTATAGACGAATTTGTAAGCATGTTTCATGTCAACTATTAAAGCAAGGAGATGGAGGCATATGCAAGAAATAGATACTATGCCCTTTGACATTTGACATTTTGAATTGATTTGATCAAGTCAAAGTTAACATATTATAGTACCAGGTTTGTTTTTCAAAACATTTTTATAAAAAAAAAAATGCTAAATTACTTTTATTTCTACTCATCCATATATATAAACCAAGTTAATAATTTTTTATTATTATTTTTTTTTATAAACAAAGAAACCACTACATTTATAATATAACTATATACATAACATAAACATAAATAAAATAATAAATAAATACAAACTAACCATTGGCACTACATATTCTCCATGCCATGGATTTGCTGTCTCTCTTATATAATACATACACTTTAGTTCAATTTAATTGATAATTGTAAATGCTTGGGAAAGAAGGACGTGGTGAAAGATAAAGATGCATGCCAAGCTGTGGACATTAAGCTTTTCTCGTTTTTCCTTTTTCTAGTTTCCACATTGAAGTTTAGTAATGTGTGATGTGCCAGACTTAGTCTTGTCAAACTTGAAACAGTCACTTCTAATTGCGATAAATCATAGGTTGCATTTTATAGTTTAAAAAAAAAAAAAATTTATTATTCTTTCCTCCAAAAATGAAATGTTTCAGCCCACTTTCGGGTTTGCCTTTGAAGTTTGATAATCGATGCTGGGTAGTACTGTAGTAGTGTTTGAGGTATGAAGGTGAGTAATAACCAGGTAATAATAAGAAATAAATAATTGTACTTGACTTTTTTTTTTTTTTTTTTTGATTTGAGGAAGTACTTGATAATTCTACACGTACAGCCTTAACTGGATAATGACACATGGGAGAGTCATTAAAGTGGTAGGATTACCTTTAAGTTGAGAGGAAGAAACGCAATCTTTGGATCGGGGCCATTGAATAGTTGATTAAATGGCTTTTGGGCAAATTATGACAGCTTGAATCTAGCAGAAGGGAGGAGATCACTACTCACTAGGGGATGGGATAAGCCTACTCCAGCGTTTACCCTGAATTCGAGGGCCTGGGCTTTTACCCCAAGCAACAATTGAGATTGGTGGAAAAAAAAATTAATCCAAAATAATTTAATTTTAAAGTTAGGTAATAGCTAATAGGGTTTTACTTAAGGAAGCAATACCGTATCGGATGCTGTACCGGTTTGACCAGCGGTATGATATATTTCGAGTACCGCTCAATACTGGTGTACCGTTTCGAATTTACCGCTATTTTTTACTATTTTATACAATATTCAAAGTTATAATGATATTTTTTGATAAACATTTAGTTATAATGATTATTTTATTGGTATGTTTAATGTTTTATGTAATACTTTAGAATAAATAAAGAGAGGTTTTTTTTTTTTTTTTGAGAAAAAAAAAGTAAATAAAGAATACTCTTCAAGAAATTATATAGAAAACTATCTACTTTTTACTCTAAAATTTGAATCAACAAAAATAAAAATATAAAATTCTCAACTCATTAAAATCAAATGTCTACTCACTATCGCATCAGCTAGTTCAAGTCTCAGCATTGGCTTTTTTAAATTAAAGGTAATTTAAATAAATAATGAAAGAAGCCAACTCATTTCCCACTAAAATTTACGGTTTCCAAGCAAAATCTGATACAGTTTTCTAAGCAATCTAATAAACTCATTTCCAGTCCTTTATTACTTTGTCTTCCCAACCCACTTCTCAATTTTCGTCTCTTCCTCTCCCCATTTCTCTGTCTGTGTCTTCCCCAGATCCTCAAAAAATCTGTAACAACAAAGGCTCCCTTGTACAGTTTCGGTCTTTTAGTTTCAAAAAAAAAAAAAAAAAGGTTCGGTCTTTCATTCACTCTTACCTCTCTCTCTCTCCCAAAAGTAGAATTTCCGGTTTTGTAAGTTTAAAAAACCGAAGTGTTCACCGGTTACCTTTTGCATTTTTCTCCTTCTCTCTGCTGGGTGTTCTTGGCTTACTCAAATTTGCATTTCATGTTTCAGTCCGGTAGCCATTTATCAGCCGAAACAGTTGGATTTCGTTGGTACGGCCGGTACGACCGGTATTTTTTTCGATACGAAACAGGAGGTGTACCTGTACCGATGCACTGGCCAGTATGGTATATACACTTCCTTGGTTTTACTTAGAATTATTCTTATAACTAATAAGTCACTTAATAGTTTGGCAATATATTTTAATTAAATGTAAAATATCTTACTAATTAATAAGTTTTAAATACAATTAACAATAGTACTATAATCACTTGTCACAAAAAGAAGATAGTGGCTTTTTTTTTTGAGAAAAAAAAGGGGACTCGTGTGTGGCAGTCATTGTCTCACGCCCCATAGCACATTTGGATAAGCTCATGGGTACTACTAGCTCGAATTGAAACTTGGAGGCCTCGAACTCACACACACCCCAGGCTCTATTGGTTTTTGGGACTTACCAGAAATTGCAATTACAGTCTTTGTGAGAACTCGAACCTAGGATGTGGTGAAGCCTCAGCAGTCACCTAAATCCAAGTAGTTAATTAACTGTAGTTAATGAATTTTTTTTTAATATATATTTGGATAGATTATTTGTTTTCTTTCATTTAATGTGTGAGATTAAGAGAATTATTTATATGTTTCTATTATTTAAACTTTTATGTATATAGATAAATATTTGAAAATGTATACATAAAATTATAGCATCAAACATAAATTGATAAGTTAATGTATACATGTAATTGTCCTACATTACTTAAGAGATTATGTTGTTCGTATTATAATTTGCCATACCCTTTTTTAAAAGTTACCATGATTTTTTAGTAAAATGATTTTTTAGTAAAGTTTATTATGTGCCTTTGTGTTATAACCACATTTACTCTCCCTTGGACAAAATTGATTTAGTATTGTTTTAAAGACATTATTTTTTTTAAACAATTAAGAATTTTTTCAACCAATATTCTTTCATACTTGTAAAGACTTTTGACTGATTTTTTTAGCCCAATATTATTTCATACTTTGATTTTTTGTTGTTGAAAACTTCATACTTTGATTTAAAATTCTACACAATTTGATTATGAGATTTTATCGATAGTACATCAAGGTTCTAACGACTATAATAGTAATAACATTTCTGTGAAGTGTAGCAAAGTGCACGTACCATCGATAAAATTCTAACACGATGGCACCCACCCTTCCTTTGTCTTCTATGTCATGGGTTCGATCAAATTGTCCCTCTAAATAATTTTTTGAATGTGAGATTATCTCGAATTTAGTAAAAACTTATATAACACTCTCCCTCACCTCGAAAAGAAAGAAAGAGAAAAGAGGTGTACTAATTAGGCCATTTTCTCCCCTACCTTGGTTAGGCCCAATTTCCATTTTTGTCAAACCAATTGGGCCGAAGCAAAGACACTCATTTTCTTGAACTCAGCAGCAGACCGGTCAAAGTAAAAACCCACACACTGACCCAACGACAAATCTTGTTGCTTAATAAATGAAGCCAAAAAAACGGTACTTTTTAGTTTTTAAATGAACCGAGTCTCAACGGTCATATTCTCATCCCTCAGAATCTTCAAATTTTCATGACCGTTTTTGTCCTTCCCTTTCTTTTCTCTCAATACCCTCTCTCTCTCTCTCACACGTTCCAAACAAAGTCACTTTATGCAAGTCAATAGTATCAGTGGCTAATTATGGTGTGCTTTCTAGCTTGTTTTGGTACTTGTAAGCGTCAAAAGCATCGAAATTTGGCCAGCCTAACTCCCTCTACAGACCAGGTTAAGCCCACATCCATGCTAGATCTTTCATGGGAATTTTCAGTTTTTATCAATTTTACTGTTTCTGATACATTTTTTTTTTTTTTTGCTTTTACTTCTATGAAAATTTCTTAAGAGTACTCATGGGGTCGCTACTGAACCACCAAAACAAGACGACATTGAAGAACCCATTAGCCTAATCAGTGAATCAAAGTATGTTTCCCATTTGATAGAATCCAGAATCATGAAATTTTGTTTTAGTGGATTTTCTTAATTCATTTGTAATTCTGGGTTCGTGTTATTTGTTTAACCGAGTTCCTTAATTGTTAATTTATTTATGCATATTTATCTATATTTAATTCATCTATAAATTCAATCAGAGTCCGACTTGAAGACCCAACAAATTGCTGTGATAGAAAGAAAGTTACCTTTGATCTGAATGTCAAAACCTGTGAGAAGTTTTTTACCAAGGAAGTTATCAATACTTTGATTGAAAGCAATGAGAAGAAAGAGAGAGAAAAGAAAGAAGAAAAAGCTGTAGAAAGCAAATCATTTTCGCATTTGATTGCTTCAGACAAATTATCCTATCCAACAAACCATAGATACCAAAATTGCCCAGATTGTGAAGATGAATATGAAGATATAGACTTAGTAGAAAGTGACTTTGCTGGTGATGAGAAGGATGAGGGTGGTGATAATCAAACATCTGTGCAAGAAGAGTCCTCTGAGTCATTGTTTTCTTTATCCATTGATTCTAGAAAACATGTCAGTACAAATGAAACAGGCGAAAAGGAGGTTAATAGTCCGATGCCGGCTCATGCTTCATCAGACAAGGAGCTCAAGACAATTGGGTTGAGCCCAATTGCTCGAGATAGGAGTCAATATGTTCATTCTGTGTTGAACCCAATTGAAAATCTTACTCAATGGAAGGCGGTCCAAGCAAAAGCGCTCACTCCTATAAAGTATCAAGAGAAGGAGAACATCAATTTAGAGCCATATTTCAATATAGCAACTAGTCCAGAGAAGGAGAACATCAATTTAGCGCCACATTTCAATAGAGAAACTAGTCCAGAGCCTAGTTTCAAGCAGTCAAAATGCAATTTGAAACCAGAGTTCAATGACCTGAAGTCTGCAGAACATGAAGTTGCAGTTGACACCAGCCTTTCCAGCTGGTTGGTTGAATCCGAAACCACACCCAAGTCAAGCAATAGCACTAATTCCGTTAGCAATGCACCATCTGAGAAACTGAATTCACCAAGAAGTCATGAAGATAGGCCAATTCTAGGAGCATTAACCATTGAAGAGCTCAGACAGTATTCTGCATCCGTGTCTCCAAGATGCTCAAGAAGCCGAAGTCCTGATGATACACCAATCATAGGTACTGTTGGTAGTTACTGGGGTCATACTGGGCAGACCATGGATTCAGGCTCAGGCTCTTCTGGCAGAGGATTTACAAACACAGGAAGCAAGAAAAGAGAGGTACTTGTGTAGTGAGGCACATAGGTAATGTGTACACTAATCAATTTTAATACTGATGGAATATTTTTTGGTTATGCAGGATGAGAGAATGAAGTGGAATTCTATTCCATTTGAAGAAAGATTGGAGAGAGTTTTGGAGAGAGGTACTGCTGAAGTGTAGCATGTCTTTTAAAAGATGGTTTGGGAAAAAGGTGCTTCTCTTTGGGCAGTTGGTTGATATTCTCTTGAATATGTATTGTTTATATGTATGTGGTCCTACTTATTTATATTGTCTTGCAAATGTGTACTTATGTGATGATTAATGGAAGATGCAAAAATCTTTTTATTATTATCATTAATCCTTTTATTTTCTCCATTTTGGACCAGTTCAAAAGTCATACATATGTGGGGAAACAATTAAGTGGAGAGTGCCAGGGACTTGGAGACTAGCGATTTAACAAATTAACACTTGAGACAGATGCATTTTTTTTTCACTTACTAATGACACCTTGATGACACACTCCACTCTGAGTCTCTGATTGACTGAAAACTCACACCAAAGCTACACACGCATAAGAAATATGCTCACAGAAACCTCACCACCACACACTTGTTCCCATCACCACATAAAAAAGTGTCTTTTACACGCAACTTGGTTACATGGGGACACTTGCTTTATGAAAGGGCCAAGGCTTCCTCACATAATATGCTTGTGTCAGTTGTTTTACTGGCTTGGCTGCAATCCTATTAATGCTTTATCCTCTCTTCAATATTTGTGTTTGTCATTTCCTGGAGGCAAGAGATCATGATTCTCATAAGCCATAATAGATCCCTGATTCTATGCTATGCCATGAGCTTTTCGAGTTTGCTTCCAAGTTTCCCGTTTCCACATTCGAGTGTCAAATAAGATACTTCATACTGTTGCAAAGGAAAACAAATAGTGCATTATCAATAACGTTCCCCTATTCAATCGCATGGTATACCTAGGTCTTATTGGTTTGAGGTATGATGTAAACCCGAAGGTCTCATATTCAATTGACCACATTATTGATATTGGGTTTTTTGGGATGTCTCATGGGCAGGGGAGTAAAATATTTTAGCCAAAGGATGGGACACCCTTTTCTTATATCAAAAGGAGAAAAAAAAAAAAGTCCTTAGAAAAGATAAAGATTACAACTGTTTATGATTTATTGGTCAACTCAAACCATACGTTTTAATTTAATTGGGACGCTTAAGGAACTGTACTAACAAGGAAAACCATATGTTGGCATCAATTACAAGACTAATTTATTGCGAATTTCTTCCAAACCCTTACATTTTTGGGTTTGGAGACGGATACTCATACAAGTACAGAACCATTTATAGGGTAGTAACAAAGGAATTTGGACTTGGAGGAATTGGAACATGTATAATTCCTTCTAGCATATGCAGAACATTCTTCATGGAAGGACGGAGAGATGGCTCATAAAGAGTGCACCAGAGTCCCACTTTAACCATTCTTTCCAGTTGTTTTTTGTTAACCTCTTCATCAGTCACTAGTTGATCTAAGTCACCAGCTTCAAAGCAATGGTTTGCCCAATCTTCAAGAATAGCTTTCTCTTCAGGAAGATCCAAGTCCACACATTTTCTACCACAAATCAGCTCGAGCAACACAATCCCAAAGCTGTAGACATCTACTTTGACGGTCACGGGCTGCTTCCGATGCCACTCGGGTGCAACATACCCCTTAGTCCCTCGAATGCCAGTAAAGGTTTTGGTTTGGTCTGGCTTTAGAAGCTTTGCCAATCCAAAGTCAGAGATTTTTGCACGCTTATATTCATCCATGAGAATGTTGTGAGGCTTTATATCACAATGAATGATCTGTGGCTCACACTCTTCATGGAGATAAAGAATTCCTCTTGCTACGTCGCGAGCAATTTCCATTCTATCATCCCAACAAGGTTGTTTTTCAGGTGTGAAAAGTATATTTGCAAGTGACCCATTGCTCATGTACTCATATACCAAAAGTCTTTTTTCTCCATCATAGCAATACCCGAGTAGATGGAGAAGGTTTTTGTGGTGTGTTCTCCCTATAACTTTCATCTCAGTTTCAAATTCTCTTTCCCCTTCAGCCAACACTTTCTCTAGTCTTTTGACAGCTACAACCTTCTGACCATTCTGTGTTGTTCCTTTGAAAACAGTCCCGAATGCTCCTCTACCCAACTCTTCCTTGAAACCATCGGTCATTGACTCAAGATCTGAATAGGTAAATGATTGTGGAGCAACATCCTCACTAAAGCCAATATTTGCATTATTGGAAGTCCTTGTGTATGCCCTGCCACGATTTTTGTAAATATGGTTTCCGTATATTGCAGTTCCAGAAATCACAAACATAAAGATTCCAAAAACAACAAATGAGATGCTGATAATAAGGATGTCCTTTCGAAGCTTTTTTTCACTTCCCATTTGTGCAATTCTAATTTGGGTGGATGTATTGGTTGTAATTATACCCACCTTGACAAATGCTATGTTTGTATCCGTTAGCGACCTTCTTCCATATCTCAATGGCAATTTTTGCTTTCTGCACTCCCCAGCATTGAACATGGCAACTTCGCAGTTACAATCCTCCAAACATGCTGCTTTACAGTCCTCTTTGCTTATTGACAACAGATGGGAAAAATAATTTTCTTCCCATTCCGTATTAAGAACTTCTTCCATGGTGTATTTTAAACTTCCATCTTTGCTTTTGCAACTTTCTACAGGAAAATTCCCTTCGCAGCCTGAGCTCTGATTCCCCTGGTTGATAGCTGCAAATCCCGGAAGACATTTGCAATCAGCTTGTTGATCATTTATAACACAAAATGCGTTGAGGCCACATAGCCCCTTAGGAAGACACATATCATTTGTAGATGACCATAAGACTGACAAATTACCATTCTGATGTAAATTGTATGAGTATAGTCTCAGGATCCCATCGGCATCAAGTCTCATAAGGTAGACTATATCTTTGGTTGGAGATTCTCCTTGGGTCAGATTGGTAAGGTATGTGCCAGTGGAATTTAGTAGGTAGAGTTGGCCATTGACATCAAGACATAGTGTCACGTTATCTCCATCTCTATATGTCTGAGAACTCCAATAAGCATATTGTTGCACGTCTGTGGTTCCTACTGGATACTGCACAAGGTTTCCATCTTCTTGCATTGCAAGGCGGAATAATCCGGTTGACTTGTCATATTCTGAAATGCTAGAAAATAATTCTTTTCCTGTTGGGAGATGCTGACCCTGTAAGATTGTATCAGTTGGATAATCAAAGGTTTGCCATACTATCTCTTTAGAATTAAAGAGAACAAAGTTTCCAGAATCGAGCATCGATGCTGATGTTGCACCTCCAGGACTAGCAATGCTTGTCTCTTTGCCTTGTGCTGATTGCAGGACAAGCCTACCATCATTAGTGAAATTCAATGTGACATCACCGGGTGCTGGAGGATCGTCTCGATTGGCTGTCCACAATACTGTCTTTTGAGGAATCCCAGCAAGGAAAACTCCTACAGCATAGCCATTGGCTTGCTGGTAGAATCCAAAGGCATATAAACCTGAATGTGACAACCAAGAAGAGTTGTTGGTGGGTGATAAAGAAGAGCCCAAATTTATAGTAGATTGCCTTTGTTGAGCTTCAGCATTGCAAATTGTTAAGAGAAGAAGAAAGAATAAGATTGCAGCCATAAAAAGATGAATTTTTGTCTTTTTTTTTTGGGGTCAGTTTGTGTTTAAAATTACTTAGGGTGTCAAGGAAGCACTCTGAACTATATTTAAAGCCTATGAACCAAACAATGACTCGAATATGGGAATAGCCTGCCAATTTTTTTATTCAATCTCTCATAGGCTAACCCCTGCAACACGCTCCAATTTGAGTGCGCCCAATAAACATTTCAAATTCGAACTTCACTTTTTTTTTTTTTTTTGGAGAATGAATTCTAACTTCACTTGATTTTTGAAAAAGTTCATCCCACTTCAAAAGAAAATTATTTTAGGTACGACTCTATTATTTGTGATATAAAAGAAATATCACAGTATTCAAATCAATATTATAAACTTAGATGTGTTTCACTTTATATTCCACAAATCATAACTTGTCATTTTTTTTTTCCATGTAAAGTAGCCAAAGTTTAGAAGGGTAGAAAAAAAAAAAAAAAAATCAAACACATGACATACTACAATTGATGGAGTATAAAGTGGAGTACAAAAAATAGAACAAATAAGATTTATTAAAGTCTAATCATTTTAAACTTATAGAAGCATGTAAGGTATAAGTAAGGTATAAGAAAAAAAAATGTAATTTAACCCCAGTGGATTTTCAAAATTGTATCCATTAAAAAAAAAGGCATATAACATTATTTAGAGTTATATTAGGTGGAACTCAAACCCAATAATACACACACACATCACTTGAAATATATTTTGGATTATGACTTAATTTGTTTAGATATTATACCCATAGAGGAATATTTTGTTAGTAAAGTATTGGTGTGAGAGGAGATAGACTTATTTATTCATTTACTCGTGTAATACATAAAACTAAAATGCAAAATTTTCAAAAATTGGCCTTGTCAAAACATAGCTCCGCCAGTGCATGGCAATCACACTTAACTAACAAGCCTAAACTTGCCCTAATCACTTTAAATGGAGAAAGAAAAGTTCATATTTTAGAGTGAAGATTATTTGCTCTCATTCTAAATGATAATTTGTCAATTCTCCCAAAAGGTTAAGCTAGGGCTATCTAAGGGTAAATTGAGGTTAGTTTTGGGGTTAATTTGCCATTTGACTTGATTATGTCGAGTTTGGGGTCGTGCAACCTATTGTTGACCGCAAGGCATATAGGTCATCAACTGCTAGCGACTAACTTATCTGGTGATCAAATCAGTTGAAACTGCCTAAAGGTTTTTTGCGTCAGTGTTTGTTGGCAAAGTTTAGATATTCGGTGAAGAGTCTCGGATTTGAACGCGGTCTCCCCATATTTGACCTCAATCTCTTTAGATTTGGTAAAGATCTCACTGGATTTGTGAAAAAGCAAATTTGGAGGAGAAGAATGATAACATGAAGTGGAGAACAATGACTTTGAAGGGTGTTTCGATTGAAGTGATTAAAGTTGAGTTGTAGAAGAGTATAATTGCCACTCAAAAACCATTGTTGATTGAATTAGTGATTGGATCAGTCGATTCTTGGTTCTATTCACTCCAGGTCAGATAGTTTTTTTGGGTCTAGGTTTGGATGGATAGCACTAGGTTATGCTATTAGGAAATTGTAAATTTAATAATGTAATTAATGTTGTGACACTCCAACTCAAGTATTGATCCAAAATTTCTTTTAATAGATGGAACCCAACGGTGAGATTTATAATTATAAGCTCAAGACCTAATGCTCTGATACCATGATCAAACTATTGTTTATTTTAAAAGTTTAAATCATTTAATTAATACTCTAATGAATCATTATTGAACTATGCAGTCACAGCTAATTTTCTTTTCCAACTAAACACTCTCACATTAAATTTTTTTTTTTCAACATGTCAATTATGGATGCAAAATGCACTCAAGCTGGTCATTGACTTGCTGTCGATAGTTTTAATATTATGACTAGTCGTCCACTTCAAATGTCTCCCAGCCTTTCAAGTCCTTTTTCTTTTAACTAACCCCCGCACTACGCTGCAATAATATTTGAGAGTGCCTGATAAACATTTTAAATTCGAACATTTGACTTGATTTTGAAAAATTTTTCTCGCACTATGAAACCATTAAGCTTGTTTTAGGTACAACTCCATAATCTCCACAACTGGTGATACAAGAGATATCATTGCATCCAAATACATATTAACTTGTAACAAATAAACGTTTAGTCTCGTGGCCTCTCATTTTCCTTATAATATTTTGATGTCCTATTTCTTTCTCCTATCATATCCCTGTAACAATAGAAAAATAAGACTGAAAGAGAGACATCTATCACACACTTGATGGAGATAACATGCTGTAAAACGAGGATTACTGTATTGGGTTGTCTAGCTATAATCTCATCTTGCATGAAAGAAAAAAAGAAGCTATAATCTTGTTTGATGATAAATTTTAGAGTACAAAATTTAGTTACAAACTTAGTTGGAGCCTTAGGCTTCAACCCACAATAAGAAGATGACATGTGTTCCTACATGACTTATTTAACTACATTTAAGTGATTGTATACAATTATTTTAAGTGAGTTATGTGTAACACATGACAGGGGGACATCTTCCTATTGTGGATTGAAACTTTATTCAATTCTAGATGATGATCAAGTTATTTCATGCTCAGTGGGCCATTTTGAATTACTTGACTATGTAGGATATAGTGTAACAAAGATACTTCTGCCCCTTTATCTGCGTGTCTTAGAAAAAAAAGACTAAAATATTGGGATTCTTGAAGTTATTCAGAACATAAGTAAGGCTTTCTTAAGCCATCGTAAACGGGGAAGAGAGAGGAGATATTGTTGCGTTGTTGTATGCCAAGGGTTTAGTACCAAATAAGAACTCAAACACATTTGAAGATCCATTATAGTGTTTCTGTGGAACTTGCTACATTGACTCAATTGTCAAGTTGCTATTATGGTGTAAGTCACAAATAGGATATTCATGTGTTGAGGATATCCATGATAGGAGAGTTCAACATACCGGGTTGAAGTTGAATGTGGTCACTTTACTAAGTTCAACTACCGGTAGCAATACTAAGATCATATATTTTATATTGTAAACTTCTATCTTATTAATATTGGAGGATTCTATAATTGCAGGGTCAGTGATAAACCACCCAAAGAGTTTATCTCGTCATGGTTTCCTTTTACTACCATATTGCAAGTCTACTTTATTTTGTGCGCTACTTATTTACATTCAATATTGGTTATTTTTTATTGTTGAAAATCAAACATCAATCGAATGCATAATTGACTTGTATATTCAACTTGGATTAATTTGATTAAAAGCAACGAACATAGGTCTAAAACTTCTCACAATTTCATTTGTTAAAATTATGCTATCTATGAATTTGGATTGAGATCTAGTACAATACCTAGAGTATTGGATTTTGCATCAAGTGCAATACCATCCAAGGGCAGAGACTTAAAGTTAAAAAAAGTTAAATTTGAAACTTAGCCATTGGATTTTAGAAAAGTTTCCCCATTGGAGGCCAGAGGGAAATAGATTTATGTTATGTTATTTTATTATAATTTTTTTTCTTTCTTTTGCATGCATCAGTGATCATCATAAGGGAAAAAATGACTTAAATTTAAGTTTCTTAGTTACCCCTTGAAAAATATTCTTGGAGCCGTCTCTTAGGAACCCTTGTAAGCATAGAGAAAACAATTGTTGCAATGTTTCATTTACTAAGTTGGTTGGTTATTTACAATTCCAAGCATGTTCATCACATGTAAAATAAGTTGGAATTATTAATTCACATGAGAATAATAAAACTAATAGGATAAGGTTATGTAGGCCAATAAAATAGTTTATGGTTCTATAAATATATAATTGTAATCACATTCGTTTCATTCAATAATATTACAAATTTTTTCCTTAGTGTATTTTCTCTCTGTTTCTTAATCTTTCTCTTTCTTAATCTTTCTAATGGAGGGTGACTACCTCAAATCTAGACATAATCTTATACAATTCCCACTCATTTCAATATATACACTCCTCATCCATTCCCTTTGAAACTAGTTAGTTGGTTCCTAATACTGCCATTGCACGAGATGAAATTTTCCCAAATACAAAACATATAAATGCTCATAAAGGAAAAACAATACTTAAGCACACTCTATCATATAAGTGCATAGTTTAAATTCTACACTGTATTCTGAATCACATTACTACATATTGTCTCATCAACTATTCAAATAATTAATAACAATTTCCTCATGAGGATATACAGCCTCTCTAATCAAGCTCAAACTTGGTGGAATGATATGGATCTCCCTCGACATCATTTGTAGCCCATGACACGAAACATTTTCCCCCTTGAAATCAAAAGCATAATCAAATATAAATACATGCTAAAATAGATCACAAGAAAGCTTTCTATATAACTTTATCATCTAAGTAAAACTTTAGCCGTTGTATTTTCCAAAAATACCATAGCCAAGAAGGATTGTCATTGCCAAAGGTTCCCTATCAGCAACAAAATAACAAAATTTTCATCTCTATCTTGCCGCCACTTTCCGCAAGTGCATGCATGAATTTCCCCCCATCTTATGTGACTATCAACAACGACATGCGATATATATAGTTGCTACAAGGCACCTTATTTTGGCTACAAGTATCCATGACACACAAGGTCGTCACTAAGAGGTCCCTATCTTGATGACAATGGTTGTCGCTAATGGAAATCTTGTTTTAGCGACGAATATTATGTATTGTCACTAATATCTTCCTGCTACTTCTCACAGGTGAAAAAAAGTCACTCCCTCGTATTAACAACTTATTATCGACGACATTATCAATAAAAATATTTTTTTGGGGCCTTTAAGAATAATAAATTTTTGTCATTTATGCGTACTTGGTCACAAGCGACTCAAATATTTTGGTCACAAACGACCAAAATTTTTGTAGTGACTGTAGTTCTACGCAAAATGCAGTTACTGTAGTTTATAAAGGAAATGTGCCAAAATACTAGATGGCGATTGATTTAAGGTCAAATTGATACTGTTTCAAAAAAAAAAAAAAAAAAAAAAAAAAGGGTCAAATTGATACTAAATTGTCTTTTCAAAAAAATTGATACTAATTTGAACCGTGCATTAAAATATATTACTTTTTGCACGTCTTTTTAGTCACCACACTGAAGAAAATTGAGTCAGCTTCTTTTATGCTAAACCAATTGCTCCACAAACATTACAAAGCAACATTTACAACCAAAGAAAGACTTAACCGTGTGTTTGGATGAGGAAATTGTTTTTTTTTTTTTTTAAAGCTAAAATTTTTACTTTAATTTAATCTAAGTGTATATGTGTGTAAATTTCATTCCTGAAAACTTGAACCCTATCTTTTGCCTCCTACACTCCACAAGTACTTATATTTGTGGAGTGATCACCGCATTAAAGGTGCGCAGTTGTGGATGAAGAAATTGTTGAATACATAGAATATATATATATATATATATATGATGAGATTTACGTTCTCAATATTTAATGTCTCTTAAATCACAAACTTTCATTGCTAGGACATAACATTTTTTTTTTTACCAAACACTCTAGTATTGTAAACTGAAAGCTCAAATGTGTGTGAAAACACAAGAACTGTTTAGACCCTCAAATTAAAATTTCGGCTTGATTGATTTTACTCTAACATAAATTAAGTGTAGAATAGAATAAATACGAGCAAGCAAACAATATAACTACTCTAAGCTATATTCATCAAATATCAAAAATAAAATGAACGCTAAGAGAGTAGAAAAGAAAGATACAAATACAAAATAACACCGTGATGTGTTATCGAAGAGAAAATCGAAGAACTTGGCGAAAAACCTCTTCACTGTACTCCAAGCGGTAAATCAATTCACTAGAGAATAAGTTGGAGTACACGAATAACAAAATACCCTCCAAGCTTAGTCTACCCCATGTACTTGAGCCTTTAAGCTCCTGCTACTAACTAACTTGACGAAGCCTTGTCTTTTCTAGCTCTCCAAATAACACAATTCAACCTGATTGCATCCAACAAACAAATGACTTTTTCCAATGCTTTCTAGCAGCACCAAAGCCTCACTTAATACTCAAAATGGATGTGGTAAGTGTTTGAGCTATCAACCTTTCATGGATTTAAATATGGAGAGGTAGGAATTGAGGAAAACCACACAAGATTGTGTAGAGAATTGTGGGTATGACAATCTCTAACTCTCAAGGATTATGGCTAGGGTTTTCTCTCTGAAAGCACTCATTCTAATATGTGGGTAATGTGGATTTATATAGTATGGGTGAAGACATAGTGTAGCAGATATGCCAAAATAGCAAAACAGAATGTTTCACGGGTATCTCGCGGGAAGGCCTTATCTGCAAAATATTCGCGAAAACTAATTGTCATGACACTTCGCATTCCAGTCACGTGCTCTGCACGTGGCTCACTTCGCGGGAAGGCTTCTTGCGAAATACCTGCGAAATCCACACTTTCTTCAATAAGCGCTTGAGTCTTCACACTCTCTCTCACACACAAACTATACAATAAAGTCCCACGTAAAATACAGGGTACATATGATTGATAAAAAATACAATCAAATTTGGCACGGAATTAAAGCCAACACAAAATAGTTGTAAATAACAACTTTACATAAGCTTTCTCTGCTCTAATTTTTTTTTAATATTTATTTTTTTCCATATTACTCTCAATAAACAAAAGTTGCTCCTAGTCGGTGAGTGCACATTCAGGCAACGGTAAACTAGTGTTAGCAAACCACTGATTGTCGTGGCACTTGTTGTTGAGGACTCACTTTTGGGCTAACCACGGGCGCAAATGCGCACGGGAGGCCAACTTCTTCCCTCCAAAACTCTAGTTTAAGGAATAATGATGCGTGACACCTAGATAAACTTGCCCTCGCTCGAATGGCTTCGGGCTTCCCAAAGAAAAATCTCAAGCCATAGCAAAATCTTCAAAGCTTGTCGCATCAAGTCAAAGGACTTTTGAGGGTGGAACCAAACATTGAACTTAGATCTCATTCTCGTGTGTGTCATCTAAAATTGTGACATCAAAGCTAGACTTGGTTTGATGTGGGCACATTTTAATTGGATCATACAGAGAAATTATAGGTTTAGTTGTCATTTAACAGCCACATCACTGAAGGGAATTAACGAAATTGTGACATTAAAAACTATGTCAAACGATGAGGACTAAAATATGAAAACTGATTGACATGTCTTTTGGACCTGGATTTTAGTTAATTGGGAGAGTCACTTCCCATTCAACATTAGAGATGATGATGGCCATCTACAAATCCCAAACTCTACTATTGTAAGGAAGTTATACATGATTTGTCTAAGCAATAGAAAGGTTTTGTGGAAATTCAACGATCCATTCCAAGGCTGTCCCTTTCTTTAGTAATTGAGAAAGTACTTCTTTTCCACTTTCTAGGCCAGGGATGAATCTTTGTATGTATGAGATCCTGCCCAATGCATTTCATTTTAATTTTTTTCCTTTTGTTGAACTAAACTACTAATTAATGGCTCAAGTGGATTAAATAGCTACAAAACTAGTCTACGTACAAAAGAGAAAAAAATGGAAATTTACTTCAACCATACGAAAGAATTCAACATACGGTGAATCTCATTTGTTAAAAAAGAAAATTGCTACATCCACAATATTTTCAGAATAAAATTATAAGTGGTAAATTGTTACTCGTTATTGGTAACAAATGAACTGTTACATCCACAATATTTTCAGAACAGAATTATAGGTGGTAAATTGTTTCGTTGTTATTGGTAATAGATGAACTGCTACATCCACAACACTTTCAGAATAAAATTATAGGGGGTAAACTGTTACTCATTGTTATTGGTGAAGAAAAAATAAGTAATTTCAGTAATGAGTTTGAATTAGATATCCTCATTTTAATATGCGAGTCAGGATTTTACTCATGACTTCTTACTCTAATACCATGTTAAATTACCGGTTGTTCTAAAAAGTTAAGCCATTAAGAAATAGTAAATTTAATAATTTAACCATATAATTCTAACATTAATTCACCATTGGAAGAGGGAAATAGGTTTATGTTTTTTTTCTTCTTATGTATTCATCAACAATGATCATAAGGGAAAAAAAATGACATAATGATTCTGATCTAGGATTTTAGAACAACATGGGTAAGTATGAGAGACAAGGCAGACTTGTTGTAGCATATCTTCATCTTCGATAGAGATCATTGCTAGAGGCAATTATCTTACTTTTGATTATCACATTCATCAATGGTTAGGCAGGGCACTTCAGGTATGGTGCATTCGCTATTTCCCTCGGCGTTCTTGCAACTGGCGACGACTGATTTTTCAGGGTCAGATGATGTTATGTTGATGTGCTTCATTGTAATGTTAGTGCACATTATTTCATCACAGTTGAAAGTAATCGCATCCAAACCAACACAAGTTCCTTCAATACCTATATATGTCACATTGCTCACTTGTACTGACGATGTCTACCTTATCATTGCAAAAAAAAAAAAAAAAAAAAAAATTGAATAACTGGTAAAATTGTTTGATTGAATAAAATTTTGAGACATAAGTTGTATCTTCTAATAGGACTTTAAGAAAAAAAATTCAATTACCTCATTTTGGCAATCGTGTTTACCGTTGCAGTAAAACTGATCAATAATGATTGGGTTTTTGACATCCACGAGTGTGATTTGCTCAAAGAAAATATTTCTTGCATAACCCGAACCCCCCTAAGAAAATATGGGGAAAAAAGAAAAAGAAAGCCATTGAAATATTGAATAGGTTAATTTAAAATTTTTTTTGAGAAGGAGGTTAATTTTAATTGAAAGCCTTTTATTCTTCATAATGTCTAAGCACTTTACCTGCCATGTCTTGATCCTTGCTCCATTCAAAGTTCCATTAAAGCTACAATTGTTAACATATACCTCTTCTACTGTGGCATATGCTCCATTTGCTCCCAAGCTTCCCACGCTATATGAGCCATGAGGTTTACATTATATTAGTATTAATTAGTACGTAGTATATCTTCAATGGTAAAAAAATGTTTGAGTTGATCTCCAAAGTGTTTTCCTTTTCTTCTGTGGCATGGATGGTTAATGTTTTTCATTGGATATTTTCATAAGATGAATTTTCATTTTTTTAATTGTAGATTTTCATTTTATTTTCTTTTTGTTATTGTAAATTTTCTAGTATTTTTTGGTATTGCACCATAATGTGCCCAAGTAAATGAATTGTACTACAAAATGTGGATTTCAACAAACCTTATACCATGGCCAGGTCCACAAACAATTCGAGTGATGTTGATACCAGTCGTTTTATCATTGACAGCAATACAATCATCTCCTATTAGCATTGCAAAGCAAATGCATGAGAGGCATGAAAAACAATAAGCAGGAGTATATGAATTTTTTATTTTACTCGAGGTTTTAGAAAATGTAGTAAGAATTCAATACAAAAACCAAAAAGAAATTCATTCATATTCGAATAAGAATTTCATAACTAAAATCATGGTTATACATATTTAAAAAAAAAAAAAAATCATGGTTCTACATATATTTTTTTTAAAATTCATGGTTATACATGCTAGATTATATGTTTTACTCAATTTCGATTTAATAACAAATAAACTTATGTAATCTTACTATAATTTCGTATGATATTTTCAAATATAAAATAATATTAATTCAGTACTTTTCTATGCAATTTCATGTAAAGCAACAAATTGAAAACTTATATATATATATATATATATATATTTTTTATGTTTAATATGATCAACAAAACTTGGAATTAAAAACTATTTTTTGTATGAATAATAATGAAATTATTTTTACGTGCATTATATTAATTCTTAAATATAAAAAACATTTATTTTGTAAATGATTTGATTTATGAATGGTAACAATTAAGATAGGTAAATATGGTAGATACCAAAAAAAAAAGTATATATGTAAGGTAGAATTCTCCCAATATAATAATGATTATGAAGATAATGTGAAAAGGTATATTAATGACAAAAAAAAAAAAAATTACCAGTTCCAATATAAGTATCGTGGATGGTAACATTGGTTGAAGAAGAAATATCAACTCCATCAGTGTTAGGACTAGATTCGGGAGCAGATATGTTTAGATAAGAGAGAGTTGCATTATCACAAAAAATTATACTAATATGGTTTCTTGGACTATCAAGATGAGTAAGTCCACTGTGCTGAAGATTACTGCAATTATAAAAACGTAGTGCCTGCAATTTTATAACTCAATTAGTTAGATAATTAAAGAAATTAAAAGTTGAACAGCATCAGTAACATTTTTTTTTTCTTAATTTTCAAATGTTATATATATATATATATATATGCTTTTCTCAGCCAAAAAAACAATTCCTTCAATTTTACCATAATCATTAATTAAGAGACACACACTTCCTCTCATTCAAGTATTGAGAAATTATGTAGCTTTAAAGCCTCTTAGAGTCCTAGTACGTACATTATTTCCTACCATAATCAACATTTTGTGCACATTAGTTTCCCAAATATTTTGTTTATGAAAATAATCGCAATTTCTTCGAGTTAAGAAGTTTTCAATGTCGGAGTCTTACCGTGGGTTTATAGCATCTTGCATTCCCCTGTCAAAAAAGAGTTTAATTTCTAATTTATTTTTTGAGCTTTCAAGAAAATCCTTTAAAAAAAAAGAAGTAAATAATATGTCTGCACAAATTGATACTTCTCAGTATACATAATAGGTCAAAAGAGGTTCTTTAACATTCCATTATTTTTCATACCAAGAAAAGTATAAAAAGATAAAAAAACGAAATAAATATATCCCAATCTCAAAGAACTAAGAATTCCCTTTTCCATCCACTTTAATCCCTTCATTGGCTAGTAAATGGAAATTATTGTGGATCTAGGAGGAAAAACGTTTAATTCTCATACATATATGTGTTAAACAATAATAATTTTTTTTGTTGAGAAACAATAAAAATTATACGAAGATCTTATAGATTAGTTGCATTAATTTTTCCAATAAAGAGAACTAAGGTCAATTCATAGTCCCATCCTATCCCCCCTTATTGTGAGGAAAAAACATTATCAGAAAATTTTGGACCATTGTTTGATGAATGATCTTCAAGGCGTCAATTGAAAATGATATTGAGACGAAAGGTAATCAATATCCTGAATTAATTAATTATATATATATATATATATATATATGTATATATAGTTATTAAACCTAGACCGATCCGGACGGTTAGACCGAAAACCCGGTGACTCGGCATCTAGACTAGTTTGGTTGTTTAAATAGATTGTTTCTGCATATGACCTAGTCAAACTTAGCTGGTTTGTGGCGACTCGAGCAGAATAGGTTTATATAAACTGGTTGGGTTTGTGAAATTTGTAAAATTACATCTATAGATCAACTTTGTTGACTTCCTTACTGTTTAATGTGCTATAATTTGGTAATTTAAAGAAGAAAAAACCTAAATAATTTTTTTTTAAAATGCACTTTTTTGTCTGTCTACCTACCTCCAAGACTCTCATTATATCAAAGGACTACTATTTTATTATGAAACCTTGATTTTAAAATATAATTTTCAGTTTAATTTAGGCATATGTCTATTTTTTTTTAATTTACATATTTATGTTATTATTTTTCAAAATTATTTTTATATTTTTTATTTTTAAAAATTTTTTATTTGACCTTGCAGTTTCACATGTAATCCACTAGTTGAACAAGTGTGCCTATTTCATAGGCCGGGTTAATATTGGGGCCAGGTTTAATAACTATATATATATATATATATATATATGTTAACATAGAAAGAATTCCATACTTGAACACTGAAATTTTTCCACCAAATTGAACCACTGCCGTTGATCTCTCCTGAACCATTGACAATGAGATTACTAACATTCCAGAAGCCTAACCAGGTATTTGCATAACAGTTTGTCCATCCTTCTGTGGTATTGGGTGCTAAAATTGTCCCCAAAACCTGTCCTCCACAAAAAGTAATTAATTAGTAGTGTATTAATCACGTAGACAATGAAATCAAAGCAAAATTCTCTGTCTCACAACTGTACCTGAACTTGGACACTGTCGGACTTGCATGGACCTTCGAAAGTCACTGGCTTTAATAGGAATATCTTCTCCATTGGTACTATAAGCATTGGAATGTCAGAAGCTGCTTCAACTTCACATAAAGCTTTCCAAGCTTTTAAAAAGGCCTTCAGATCCACATAATTATTAGTCCATAACAAACAAATATGATACCCTCATCCTATTAATTTTATTTTTTAAGGCGCAAGAAAAGAATATACAAACAAAAACAAATAAATGAAACGTTGAGATATTAATTTATATACTTCGGAGTCATCAGTTTCTGCATCTCCTATAGCACCATAACAAGTCACATCTCCAACTGCACCTTCACAAGTCTCGTTAAAACCCTCTGATACTTCATTCACAAGGCCATGACCTAGTCCAGTTGAAAAAATATAAAGTACCAAAACAATGGTAATTAGTTCCTGCATATACGTACATATAACAAAACAACTTTTAGAACACAGACTAATCCATTAGCAACCTCACAGAAAGTGCAAGAATCGAGTTACATTGTCGTCTAAAATAGAGTGTAGTAGTTAAGTGTAGCAATTTGTAAGGCATAAAATCATGCATAAAATACCATTTTGAACACGCTGCAGTACTATAGGAAAGATATAGAGGAAACCATTTTTATCATTCAAATCCTATTTTCCATTTTCTTTATATAATAGATATTCTGAAAAATGCATCTTCCTCAATCACTTTCTTGCCACATATATCATCAAACCCAATCTCTGTTATGTATGTGTCAAATATGGAGTCTTAAATAATTTGTTCCTCTTGTTGACTTTATAGAGTGAGAGTGTAATGAATGCCAAACACAATAAATATTTTACATTGATTGATTGGGATTTGAACTTGAAAGTTCAAATTGGGTATGAAACACCCTTGAACGTTTTGACCAAAAATTACAAATTATCAATTCAAGCTTATTATTAAATAATTAATGTGCGGAATATGAACATAAACCAATCACAGAATTGATAACTAATCTAAGCCATATATAAACACATCCACAACAGACAATAAATGACAAAGATAAAGGGAAGGAAGATGCAAACACACGGATAACACACGATGTGTTATCGAAGAGGAAACCGAAGCCCTCGGCATAAAACCTCTCCGCCGCCCTTCAAGCAGTCAATAATCCACTAGAAAATATAGTTGGGATACATGAACAGCAATAGACCCTCCAAGCCTAATCTACCCAAGTACCTAAGCCCTCCAAGCTTCTTGCTCCAACGAGGTTGCGCTAAACCTATTTCTTCTCTAACTTACCGGATTCCACTATAGCCCATAGCATCAACCAATAACCATTGGTCCCTTCCAAACTGCTTCCCTTAGCACCAAAAGACATTCTCACAGACGTGGGTGTGGTGAGAAAAGGATTTGGTCAATAACCTCTCAAGGATGTATCAATAGAGAGGAAGAGAGTAGAGGAATTTGAGGAGTCTCTTAGTGAAGATTGGAGATGAGGCAATCTTATTTTTCTCTAGGGTTTCTCTCTCAATTTTTCTCTCTAGAAGCTCCCTCAATATGATGGGTATAAAGGTGTATATATAGTAGGGTGAGAAGGGAATGCAAAATGTCAGTTTTGCCAAGTAGGGCAAACTGGCGACTTGGTCTCGCGGCTTGTCCAAGTCGCGAGTTCAAGTCGCGACGTAACGGCCTGGCCAGTCTGGGACTTTTGTCCTGTAGCGTGACAGTTAGCGCGACCCTTCAGCTTCCCAGTGCGCCTCTCACGTGCCAGCTTTTGGCGGCTTGCCAGTTGCGATCCACCTGCGAGCCCTAGCCGCGAACCTCTGTTTTTCTTGCACACTCTTGAGCTTTTCTTCACATCTTCTCACACACTACCCTTACAATTTTCCCACCTAAATACAAGGTTAGTAAGTGCTAAATTACAAGCAAATTGGTCACGGAATAAAGCCAATTAGATGGTTGATTAAATTCAACCTTACAGAACTTTAGATATATTTGTTGAAAATACCAAAATGTACTAATTGAGTAGACACAAGCCTCTTAACTAAGGAAATACAGATACTTCATTTGGGGTGTGTCATACCCGTGTCGGACACTTGACACTCCTCGAACAGTACTTTTGCATGCATGTCCTAGCTGTGTCATTTTTTAAACATTAAAAAAAAAATGTTAGACACAGCCAGGACATAAAAATCCTAGCCTTTGTCCCCCTATACTCTACAATCACTTATACTTGTGAAGTGACCATCGCACCAAGGGTGTATGGTGGTAATAAATATCTTTGTTCTTGATTTGTATTCTAATTTATGAACATCCTTTAATAGTAATAAATTTGCTTTATTATCCATTATTACTCTTAATTTGTATATTCATTATTTCTTTTAAATTGATATAGGATAAATAAATGCTTAACCATATATAGGATAAATAAATGCTTAATATAAAAAAAATATAAATAAAAATATATTTTAATAATTAATTAATATACATATACCTGCCGCACCCATGTCCTACTTTTTCAAAATTACTGTGTCGCCATATCGTGTCCATATTTGTAGCCGTGTCCATATCCATGAAGGTGCTTCCTAGTTCTTAACTGATCGGATATGATTTTATTGGCACTTGTGGATGAATTTTGGATCAACAATAACTAAACCAGATCAATTATGGAATTCATGCATCCATTTGTAGGAGCGGTTTTTTGTTGCCAATAAAATATTTGGGAAACCAAGACCAAGACTCAACATTGGGTTTAGAATATGGCCCAAAGGCTATTGATGAAATGTGAAAGACACATTTTTAGTTCAAGGTCCGGATTGCACCCAACAAGAATTATAATAAGGCCCCAAGAATATCTTTTGCAAAGATAAGCTAACATAAAAGATGACCCGCTACAACAAATGCTCAA
This sequence comes from Quercus gilva, assembly GCA_023621385.1. Taxonomy (NCBI): domain Eukaryota; kingdom Viridiplantae; phylum Streptophyta; class Magnoliopsida; order Fagales; family Fagaceae; genus Quercus; species Quercus gilva. The sequence continues at coordinate 50,357,894 of CM042475.1, forward strand.
ACAATAGTCTAGTAGTGAAACAAGAGACACGTCCGACGGTTAGTTATCTGATAGAGTAATAAATGTGTTTACATAAAAAAAATCATGTATTTCATTCATTATTATTAAGTCAGCATGAGGTAAGAACTCCATATATAGTAACAAATGCATTATAGCATTCAATGAAAAAGTAATAAATAATGATTAAAGGCTCCATAAATAGTAAAATAATAAAATTTTGGATGGAATCAAGGGAGAAAAAGAGTATCCAACTAGTGTAGTAAATGCTTAAACAAGATCTCTATGTTCCATATTATGCCCGTAATGATGAATATATGTTTTTTTTTTTTTTTTTTTTTTTTTAAGGAGAATGAATATATGCATATATTAAATGGAGGAGGTGATTTTGTGGAAAGGTATGAGTGAGTATATGGAAGTATAGAAGAGAGGTGGAGTATATTTAGCTACTTTTAGTTATAGTGTAAAAGGAGCTATTTATGGTGTTGGGATTTTATGAGGAAATGAAAGGGAGCATTTGTGGGTAGGTGTACATGGACATTTATGAACTAAAAGCTAATTTATGAACTAAAAAGCTGACTTATGAGTTGAAAATGGCGTGATAGGTGAGGAATTTTATGAGAAGATGATATCTTGAAGAGTTGGTGGAGGGTTCCTTTTATAATGAACTGTAAGGGAGTAATTAGCAAATCAAAGAGGATTAGTTTTGATTAGCAAGAAAATCTCATAATATCTATCTTAGAATTTGAACAAAAATGGTGTGATTTGCTTTTGAAGTTTTTTGCTTCTTTGGGTAATGATATCTAGCCCTATCTTAGCACTAAATACTGGGGCTTAAGAGATTATTCTTAGCAAATGGGATAAGGACATGGGGTAAGGCTAGAGATCTTGTTAGCTATAACTAGGATTAGAGCTCCAAGGTCTAGTTATGTAACCCCAAGCCAGATGTCAACCATTGAGACCATTATAAGAAACTCTATTGGACAGCTCCTTAAGCTCTCCAAACCACTTTTCCCTAAATTTGCCATTTTTAGATTCATGGGCGTCATTCATGAATTAATTATTATACATTTTTAGTAGGAAATAAGTAGACTAGTTAAAGCTCAAGTGGTATAGTGTGAGGACCAGGTGTACTAAGGATAGTATGAGTTCTAGGCAGTACATCCCTGTTTGAAGCCATGCCATCCTCACCCTCGTGTTTCCTAGAGGCCTCCGTCGAATGATTTGTTTAAAATCAACATTTATGGAGCCATCTTTAGATAGGTGAATAAATTTGGGATTGGGTTGGTTATTAGAAATAACCAAGGTTTGGTGATTGGATCTCTCTTGAAACTACTCCCACAAGCTTACTATCTTGAGAAAATTGAAGCCTTAGCTGTAGCTAAGGCACTCCAATTTGCTTCCAAAATAGGAATCAATCAAGTTGTCTAGTAGGGAGACTCTCATGTGATAATGAGAGCTTTAATAATATTATTATTATTTTTGTTGTTGTTATTGTTATTGTTATTGACATTATTTCAAATGGTTTCAGTTTTATTTATTTGAAATCTCATATATATATATATATATATATAACAATAAGATCTAATTATTCAAATTATAGAAATATTCAAATATTGCAAGATTATAATTGTTGGGTTAAGATAGCTTGACCCCGGTTAATTAATTCAATTACCCAAGTTAATTAATTAAGTTTAATTGCATGCAAATCGTGGAGGAACTAATAAATTACCAAATAAACTAATATGCAGTGGAAAATAAATGAACAAGGTGATTTGTTGACAAATGGGGAAAATCTCGCAAAGTAAAAACCTCACCGGGTGATTTTAAGGTCATCACTCATAAGAATCTACTAATCAACAATCAAGTGGTTATAAGTATAAGGAATCTTAACAACTACCCTTGGCCTATCTCGAAATACCAACCTACAGTGGAACTTTTGCTCCAATACCCAATTGGATTTGATCTTGTAATATCCTTCTTTCCCTTGATGCATAAACCTCTAATTTGTGACTAACCGTTTTGCACGGATCCCAAGTACATGACTAACTCCAGCAACTTGAACAGATATTATTGGCTGCAAAGTTCTTCACTTCATCAACAATGAAGATCTGGAAGCACTCAGTAATAAAACCTTATGGTGTACAAACGCTGTAACTTCACACAGAGAAAATAAGTCTCTTGGTCTTTGTATCATTGTGTAACGACTTTCAAAATAAGCCTTATATATGTCTAGGGTTGTGAGAAAAGAAACTCTAATTAAACAAATATGCAAGTTTAGGCCGAATTTTAGATTTAGAAATTCTGATATCGTAATTCTCGATAGATCGAGCTGCTGTCAAACTATCTATCTGTCAAGACTTAATAAACAACTTTTCTTCACTTGTTTCTTGGATCAATTTTCATGTCTTTAATACTTGACTTGAACAACATGTTTCTTGAAGTACTAAACCCATCTTAGATCTACCTAATTACAAGTAAAGTGCATTTTGTCAAAGGATTAGCCAATTATAACAAAATATGATCCTAAGAATCTCCCCCTTTGGCAATCCGTGACAAAACCACAGAAAAACAATTATGAGAGAAGTCTTAACACAACTATCTCATAATATACAAAAGTACATAAGTCTAACTCTAACACGAACTCTTGAAAAACTTTGCAAGAAGAGAGATCATGGCATGGTAGACTTGCAACCTATCTTAATTGAAACACTTAAACAAGATTCATCAAGACATCAAGTGTGAAACATAGACAAGTTGTATACAAGAAGAAACATGTGTATAAAGATAGAAAAGAAACAACACATGTGAGACAAAGGCGAAAAAAACATACATCATCTCATATATATATATATATATCAAAGAATGCAATGTATGTAAAAAATGGTCTAACTATCTCATATATAAAACTATCTTATAATATACAAAAGTACATAAGTCTAACTCTAGCACGAACTCTTGAAAAACTTTGCAAGAAGAGAGATTATGGCATGGTAGGCTTGCAACCTATGTTAACTGAAACACTTAAACAAGATTCATCAAGACATCAAGTGTGAAACATAGACAAGTTGTATAAACGAAGAAACATGTGTATAAAGATAAAAAAAAAAACAATACATGTGAGACAAAGGTGAAGAAAACATACATCATCTCATATATATATATATATATATATATCAAAGAATACAATGTATGTAAAAAATGGTCACAAGACCATGGTACACATAATGAGAAAAGAATACATCAAAACCTCACTACATCCCTCAAAAACACTCAGAGCTACTCTCTCCCTATCTAGTATGTCCTATGCTAGCTCTCCCCCTGACACTTAGACTACTATCATCTACAAAACTACTTCCCCTTTTTGTCATGAGTGACAAATGGAGTATCACTGAGAGGACATCATCTCATTATCATATTCTGAGCCAAAAGCATCATCATTATCATCATCTCCACCACCTGAAGAAGAGGACTCCTCAGCAAGCTCCAATGAAGGCGAAGGTGCAAAGCCACCAAGTCGAGAATAGCAGCAAGCGATGCGACTGATTCTAGTGTTCATTTGACACATCTCATTGGATAGATGGTCCAAACAACTACCAAAATCAGCACGCATGTGCTGAAGTTGCTCCATGATGTCTGCAAAGGAGACAGCGGCCCAAGACGAGGAAGAAGGGGCAGAGGATGAAGAAGGTCGAGAGGAAGGAGCTGTAAGATCAGCTGGGGTGCATTGGAAGGCTCCACCAATGGACGCTTTGCAGCAAGCTGCGCTGCGCTGCACTCCGCCAAATAGACTTCGTGCTAATGGCATCCATGACATAGAAGTGAGGAGAGGGAGGGATAGTGATATGCAGGTGTGTGAGGATACGTGTGATAGCTAAAAGAAAGATGAGGTTATCACGTGTAGCTGTGTCATGATAGTAATCGATGATAGACTCTATCATGTGTGAAGGAAAGTCAATAGAGAGACCTTTCATGAGAGAAAGAAGAAAACGAGCACGAGACTTGGTGACAGTGTTATAGTGTGACCATGGAGTAAGTACAAAGGTTATTACCATATTAAGGAACCATGGTCCCTTAGTGAACTCGTTTGTGAAGAAATTAAAGGTACCTCCCTACAACATGGCCATCTCATAGAAAAGCGAGGCCAACTCATCTCTAGAGATGGAAGTGAGACGAGGATGACTAGGGTAATCGGGACGATCCACTTTAGGGACATGTAGTACCTCGGAAATGAAGTCCGAGGTGACTACGATACGTGTACCATAGAATACCATAGTAAATCGATGCACAAAGGTATTGATGGCTTGCATATTGGAGTAAAACTCCTTTATGAACACGTCGGGACACCTAGAGGGTTTCTCACAAAGAGAAGTCCATCCCCAAGAGCTAATAGCACTAGGTAGAGGAGTGTCTGGAAAATCAGATATAATGACTTGGCATTCCTAATGAATCACTCGGACAGAGAAGTCACTCATGCCTTTTCATCACGGAACTGAACAGAATTAGGGGGAAGAGAAGAAGATGAAGAACTACAATGAATCGGGTTTTTAGAAGGGACGGGCTTTTTGGGTGCCATGATGAGGAGACTAAATGAGAAAGAGAGATAAAAGAGAAACAAAGTCACAACAGAAAACAAGGCACAAGAAAGAAAGGAAAAAGAATAACGTGCAATGTATGAAGATGCATGAACATGTGACGTGCAAAAATAAATTACATCATGGGCAAAAACCCAATCCAACCTAACAGCACTAACAAGATATAATGAAGCACACAATTCTCAAATGCATGAAACAGAGTTATAATAAAATTTGAATGCAATGCATGATCATATGAGTTCATTTTAACAATACTGAACCCAAAAATTTTGACAAAAACACAAAACCCTAAATTTTACCAAAAAATAAAACCTAGGTCACAAAATGCATGAAAATGTATGAGGAAGAAGAAAAAGAGGGACAAAGAACATTTACCAAGGGATTGAGACTAGGAAGGTTTTTGGTGAAAAGAAAGTTTTTAGGTCAAAAGAGAAGAGAGAGAGATTGAAATATTTGAGAAAACACAAAACTAGGTCGAACCTCAACATATATGTATAGAAAACGCAACTCGATAGATCAAAGAGATATCGAGCTTCTATTGAGAACAAAGGCTCGATAGATTGAGAGGTATTAAGGAGGTATCGACGGTAAAAATTCTTGGAAGATTGAGGAAGGTATCGAGAAACTATCTAGCAGACGAAGGACCAAAAAAAAAAAAAGGTTTGATGGATCGAGCTATCTATCGAGAAGGATCGAGAAAAACCCAAAAAGCTCGATAGAAAGGCTTCTATTGAGGAGGTGTCGAGCAGATATCGAGACTTTTATTGAGAGCCTTGAAGAAGAGATTTTGAGGAGAAGAAACAACACAAGATGAATGCAAACAAGATAACCATCAAAGCAAGCATTCAAAAAGCATGTTTAAGCATAGAAACACATCCTCAATTCTAGATGCAAAGCATTCCTAGATAAAAAAATCCTAAACATGTCTAACCAAATTTTATTTCAAAACAAGTTTGGACAATTTAGAGAGCATATACTACCACAATTTCTTGTGATGGCCAAATCACATTGTACCTGAACAATAGTATCAAAAGTAGCAAGGATTATGCATGTTATGTGTGAAACTTTTGCAAGAGAGCAAAAACATCATTATAGACAAGTAATGATATAGGAGGATCAATTACAATCACACACATAAACATAATTGCTTGATGGGGAGTATCACATTTAAGGTACATCATATAACTCCTACATCTCCTAGAAACATGCTTGCAACCATATTAAAAGCATTTTAATTCTTTTTGCTTTTCATGTTCTTTGCATATTTTTTTAAGCATATCATGCATGGGTATATAAGAGAGAGAAAAGAAAAATACCCAATTATGTAAGCTTGAACATCCTTATTTTGCTGTGCAAGTGTTACACCTTATCGAGTACGGCTTTTATGAATTGCACACAGATGTTTTATGATTGACGAGTTTTAGTGGTGAGATGATTATTTATACCTTTCTCTTAAGATTTTCTAGTCATTCCCGTCAAAAAGAGTGATTTAAGATATGAAATATAAAAGATCAACAAAATCATACAAATCACATAAAATGAGCTACAAAGCTCACATTGCTTAGTTGTGCATGAAGTGCTCATCTAAGCTACAAGAGATATAAAGTTGGGAAACTTTGTTTCAAATGCCATCAAAGATACACAAGTACCAGTATACACATACAACCATTGTTTTTGTATTTTTCTAATTTTTTTTTAATAAAAACTCAAAGCAAAGGAAAAACAAGCAAACAAGCAAATACGTAAATCATTAAAAACTAGACCGATTCAAACCACAACACCAACCATGCAAGAGATCAGAAGAGAGGAGAAATCACTTAGGATCTTTTTCCTTCTAGACTGGAGACCTGGATGGAGATCCTTTCTTTTGAAGGAACTTCTGACTAGAAGGATAAGGAAGAGAGTTGAACCCGTTGAGGTTTGAAAGAAGCATGACTGCCTTAAGAAGTTTACCAAGAGGGGCTAAAGAGAGTTGGAGTTGATTTTGGTTCCCCAGAGATGACACACTATTGTTTTGTTGAGTGGATAGCCACTTAAAGTAATTTGGATCAGTGTGTCCAGATGCTCCACAGTAGTGACATAAATGAGGCTTCTTTGGAGGCGACTTCTTGTTGGTGGAGTGATGATTTTTTTTTTCTTAGTTTCTTTCTTTCCAACCTTAGGGGGTGCTCCTAAAATGGATTTTCCCTTATCACTACTATCCTCACTAACATTCTCAGTTTTACTATTAGTTTTCTCATTGTTTTTTCAGAGTTATCATTATTAGTAGTAGGAATAAAAATAACTTTATTCAAAGCATTAGAAGATGTACTACAAGAGGAGAGAGAGTGATCATATATACCTGAGACCTGTTCTGTCAGATGTTGACTTCTTAACATTCAACATTTTCCAGTTTGGCGCTTGAAGTCCTTTCCAGTTGTGCTTTAACTTGAAATAGTTCAGCATCCAGCTTCTTGGCCATTTTAACAAGAAGATTGTTTTCAAATCTCAGTGTTTCAATGGTCTGATTAGCTTCATCAAACTTGGTAGAGAGTTCCTCACGTTCCAACTCCACTTTATTGAGCTTCCTTGTGGACAACCTGTAAAGCTTCTCATGCTTCTTAGAGATTTTGTAGAGCTTGGTGTAAGTAGTGTGAATGTCATTCTGATCATCCATCTTTTTAAACTTGATTTCATCAGCTCTTCTTCTCCATCAACTACCTCTACTTCTCCCTCAGTAGATTCAACAGTAGCTATAAAAGCACTTACAATCCTTTCTTGGTCACTCTCATCGAAATCTGCTTCTAGTTCTAAATCATTTAAGGTGGCAGCTAGGGTTTTGCTCTTGCCAATGGATTTGAGGTATGTAGGACACTCTTGTTTCATATGTCCAATCCATGACACCCATAGCACTTTAGTCCTATAGGAAAACCGTTGCCTTGACCAGCATCCTTAGATTCTCTCTTGTCCTTAACTTGGGACTTATATTGAGAGAAAGCAGTTTATTTGCGATCCTTATCACCAGATTTGACATTCGTATTTTTAATGAACTTCTTAAATTTTCTGGTGATATATGACTTTAGCTTGGTATCCTCATCATCAAATGACTCATCATTGTCATCATTGTTGGTTTTTAAGGCCATGTTCTTGCCTTTGCCACCTTTGCCAACCCTTACTAACCGTAGTTCATAGGTTTGCAAGTTTCCAATCAATTTAATCAAAGGAATAGAGTCAAGATCCTTTGATTCTTCAATGGCAGTGATCTCGGCATGAAATCTCTCTGGAAGAGATTGAGGATCTTCCTAACAATCTTGGGCTCCAAGATCTGTTCTCCAAGATTGAATGCTAAATTCACTATGTTCTTAAACTTGGCATAGAATTCATCAAACGATTCATCCTCATCCATCCTAATTTTCTCAAAGCTAATAGTGAGTCTTTGAAGCTTAGAATTCTTAACAGCTTTAGTGCCCTCATAAGTGTTCTGAAGAATTGTCCAAGCTTCGTTGGCATTGTCAATGGAAGAAATCTTCTTGAATTATTCATTTGTTACAGCACTAAACAGAGCATTCAATATTCGACTATTAAAGTTGGCAGCCTTGATCTTGTTATCATCCCATGATGCGGGTGGCTCTTCAGGTTTTTTCCAACTTACTTCAACTACCAGCCAAACTTTCTCATATAAAGACTGCAAAAAAGCTCTCATGCGTACTTTTTAGTATGCATAGTTAGTACCATCAAATAAAGGAGAAATAATTAAATATTGTCCACGATCCATAACAATAGGGGTCAGTGGATCACATAGCAAAAATTAAAACCTAATCAGACTGTGTTTGCTCTGATACCACTTGTTGGTTTAAGATAGCTTGACCCCATTTAATTATTCAATTACCCAAGTTGATTAATTACCAACAAATCACCAAAAATACTAAATGTCGGGGAAAATAAATCAACACCATGATTTGTTGATAAATGGGGAAAACATTGTAAGGCAATAACCCCATCGGGTGATTTTAAAGTCACCACTCCTAAAAATTCACTAATCAACAATCAAGCAGTTACAAGTATAAGGAATCTTATCAACTACCCTTGGCCTATCCCGAAATACCAAGCTACAATTGAACCTTTGCTCTAATATCCAATTGGACTTGATCTTGTAGTAGTCTTCTTTCCCTTGATGCACAAATCTCCAATTTGTGACTAACTCCTTTGCACGGATCCTAGTACGTGACTAACTCTTTTGTACGAATCCCATCACGTGACTAACTCCAGCAACTTAAACAGATGTTGTTGGCTGCAAAGTTCTTCACTTCATCAAAATTAAAGATCTAGAAGCACTCGGTAACAAAATCCTATGGCGTACAAATGCAGTAGTTTCATACAGAGAAAATAAGTCTCTTGGTTTCTGTATCCTTGTGTGACGGCATTCAAAATAAGCCTTATATATGTCTAGGGTTGTGAGAAAAGAAACCCCAAAAAAATATGCAGGATAGGCCAAATTTCAGATCTGGAAATTCTGAAATCGTAATTCTTGATAGATCGAGCTGCTGTTGAGCTATATATCGAGCTTCACACTAAGTCTCGATAGTAGGCATATGTCGAGCTATCTGTCAAGACTTAATGAATAACTTTTCTTCACTTGTTTCTTGGACCAATTTTCATGTCTTTAGTACTTGACTTAAAGAACATGTTTCTTGAAGTACTAAACTCATCTTAGATTTACCCAATTACAAGTAAAGTGCATTTTGTCAAAGGATTAACCAATTACAACAAAATATGACCCTAACAATAATAAACATAGAAATAGTAAAACATAAATCTAAAAATATTGGTTTTGATGTTTTCATAAAAGTATTAAATTTCTATCAAGTTTAATAATATTTTTACAATTATAATACAGAAAAATTTTAACATGTGTTTAATGAGTTTAAATAGAAAATTGTATTTTCAAAATATTTTTGTTTAGTACACTAAACAGGAAATTTTCAAACATAAGGAAAATATATACATACGTGCAAATATATGGTATTATACACATATTTTACAAAAATATGACTTTTAATTATGAAGAAAATATTATTTTTAAGTATATGTTTTTATACAATACCATCTATCTCAAGGATAAAGTTTGCCTCCAAAATGGTTTAGAGAAAACTTCATTTTACTTGTATACTCAAAGGAAAATTCATGTGTGTTTTTAGTCATATGATTTGCTTAATAAATCATGTAATTTGTTTAAATAATATACATTGATGGTTTTAAGAATTTCCATATAATAAATTGAAGGAGTTTTCTCCAAACCAAAATAGTTATTTGAATTTTCATCAAAATTTGTTGGTTTATGCTTTAACGCCATAAGTTGAAATCTCAATTTTGGATAATGTTACTAATCTTCCAAACCCTTGAAATATGAAACCAAATCATTATTCTTACAATTTTTCTTCTTTACCACTTAAGTGGCTAAGGCAAACATTGAACTTGATCCATTGGCATGACTCCATTACTATTTCAAGAGTAAAATAAACCTATTTCTTAGGGCTCAATCCACGCTTGGAAAAGATTTCAGACCCTATTGCTTAGGGTTCAAATATGGGTTTGGGTTAAGTAAAATGATTGTGTAGTTATTTTAATAAAAATAAGATATCACGTTAGTACTTAATAGAATTAAGGCTAACTCATTAGTTTTTTAGCTACATGTACAAGAAAATTAACAATGGAACTAAATAGAATGAAAAGAGGTTATTTTTTAAATCTTAGGAACTAAAATTAAAAATTGATGATTTGAAACATTAGAGACTACAAGAACTCAAAGTATGAACTTTAGAAACCAACAATATACTTTGATCTTGGCTTTTAATTTATAAGCATGAATTTTTCATCTAATCATTATGTCAGTAGATAATTCAATTGTTAAAAATGGGGCAGTCAAACCTTGATTTTCCTTGTAAAGTAGATAAAGTAATGTCACTAAATTATAAGGGATCATACTTCGGCTCTTGTGCGCCGGAAGCGGAATAGAATTATTTGTATGAAGGACAGAATGGGCAATTGGCTGAATGGGGAGGTAGAGATTGCAGAGTTTATCAGGCAAGGTTCCTTGAATCTTTTCACCTTGGGTTAGGTCAACTCCTTTCTGGCTGTATGGGACCCCCCTGTTTAGAATGAAAAGAGGTTATTTTTTAAATCTTAGGAACTAAAATTAAAAATTGATGATTTGAAACATTAGAGACTACAAGAACTCAAAGTATGAACTTTAGAAACCAACAATATACTTTGATCTTGGCTTTTAATTTATAAGCATGAATTTTTCATCTAATCATTATGTCAGTAGATAATTCAATTGTTAAAAATGGGGCAGTCAAACCTTGATTTTCCTTGTAAAGTAGATAAAGTAATGTCACTAAATTATAAGGGATCATACTTCGGCTCTTGTGCGCCGGAAGCGGAATAGAATTATTTGTATGAAGGACAGAATGGGCAATTGGCTGAATGGGGAGGTAGAGATTGCAGAGTTTATCAGGCAAGGTTCCTTGAATCTTTTCACCTTGGGTTAGGTCAACTCCTTTCTGGCTGTATGGGACCCCCCTGTTTGGAATACACGCCTTAATATAGAAGCTAATCTCATTTTGAATGCTCCAATCACAGACAAGGAGATCTCTGAGGGCCTTTGGGTGCTAAAACCCTTTAAAGCTCATGGCCTGGACGGTCTCCATGCGAGGTTTTTCCAGCGATTCTAGCTGATTGTTAGCAACTCTGTAAGAGAGGAGGTTAAAAGGGTTTTCTCTTTAAGGGTATTTCCAGACTATATGAGCCAAACCCTCATTCCTAAATGTAGGAGCCTTGAGTCTTTGTCCAACTATCGGCCTATTAGCTTGTATAATACGATCTACAAGATAGTGTCCAAGATTATTGTTAACCGGATCCGCCCTTACTTGTCTGAGTTAATTTCTCCGCTCTAAGCAACGTTTGTTCCAGGAAGGAAGGGCTTGGATAATGCCATTATAGTCCAAGAGTTAATCCACACGATGTCAAAGAAAAAGGGCAGAACAAGTGTTATGGCAATAAAACTCGACTTGGAGAAGGCTTATGATCGCCTTGAATGGAGTTTCATTAGAGATACCTTGAAACTTTTCAACTTCCCTGATCAGTTGAGTTCTCTAATCATGAGCTGCGTCACCCCCTCCTCTATCTCTATTCTTTTTAATTGGAGGGGGGAGGGGGGGGGGGGGGGGCATTGGATGCTTTTCAACCTTCAAGAGGGCTTCATCAAGGTGACCCTCTATTGCCTTACCTATTCATCTTATGTATGGAAGTCCTCAGGGCCTTGATTGAGGGTAAATGTGGAGAATCTTTGGAATCCAGTTAAAGCGTCACAAGGGGGTCCAACTTTCTCACACATTTTTTTCCGATGATATCATATTGTTCGCCAAAGCTGATCGGAAAAATTGTGTTGCCATTAAGGAAGTTTTGGACTCCTTTTGTGAGATTTCGAGGCAAAAAATTAGTGGCGAGAAGTCTCGTGTCTTCTTCTCTCCTAATGTAGATCAGAATACAAGGATAGAGCTAGGTGATGTGCTGGGATTCAGGTCTACCCCCTCCCTTGGAAAATATCTGGGATTTCCCATTAAACATAAGGGTTCTTAGAAAGATTTTGGCTTTATATTGGACTGTATTCAGAGCAAGTTGGCAGGATGGAAAGCCAACCTTTTATCTCCTGCAGGCAAAGTCGTTCTAACTCAATCGGTCAGCTTCACTATTCCTAACTATGTGATGCAATGCACAGCTCTGCCTCCTAAAATTCTTCAGGGAATAGATAAGCTGAACATAAATTTTATCTGGGATTCATCTGAGAAACAAGAAAATGGTCCATCTCATTGGTTGGACCAAAATCACAAAAACAAAAGAGGAAGGTGGCTTAAGTATTCAAGCAGCCAAGCCGAAAAATACTGCCCTTCTAGCGAAGCTTAATGGAGGTTTCACTCAGAAAAATCCTCCTTATGGGTAAGAGTTTTGTCAAACAAATACCGAGCTCAACGTGGAAATTTTAGAAGCACAACAACCCTTACATCGTGCTCATCTATTTGGGCTGGTCTTAGAAAAGGCGAGGAAATTTTTTCTAAAGGTTCCAAGTGGATAACAGGGAAGAATAACTCCTTATCTCTCTGGTTTGATAAGTGGCTGAACAAAGGACCTTTGAGAAGTCTGATTTTTGGACCACTGAACAGAGGTGAAGAGAATCTTAAGGTGATGGACATTGCTAGCTTCCTTGGATGGAAATGGGAGGGATTATCTTTTGATCTTCTTGCCTCAATTCTGTTGGAAATAAAAGCAACCCGTCCCTTTCTCAAACCATTGTGAGGATCGGCTCACTTGGTTCTCTTCTCCCAATGGCGAGTTCAAGCTAAAGGAGGCATATCGCCTTGCAAATTTGGATGGCAACGATACGGCGAATTAGATATTCAGAGGAGATTGGGTGTGGAAAGTGCAATCGCTTCCAAAGATAAAGCACTTTCTCTGGTAATGCTATCATCACAGCATACCAGTTCGAGCCATTCTTGCAAAGAGAGGTCTGGATGTTCCTTTTCTGTGTCCTATATGCAACAATGCTCCTGAAACTATTATTCATACCTTAAGAGACTGCCCCATGGCGCAAAGGTATTGGAACTCTTTTTCTTCAACTATCCAAAGAAGCTTATTTTATGATACTAACGTGGTGGAGTGGCTGAAACTTAATTGTCAAAGCTCCAAGTCTAGCAGCTCTTCGGGTATGGAGTGGGGTATCCTCTTCCCTTTCACTCTTTGGTCTATCTGGCTTCACCGCAACAACACTGTCTTTGGAAGACCTCACCTCCAAAAGGATCCCAAAACTAAAGCCGTAGCCAAAGCAGCTGAGTTCCTGCACCTTGGAATCAATGGGAAGCAGATTAGTGCTAAAACAAAAATTTAGATTCGTTGGCACCATCCTCCTCTTACCTGGTTCAAGTTGAATACAGATGGATCTTCACTGGGGAACCCCGGTCTGGCTGGCAGAGGTGGATTAATTTGGAATGATAAGGGAGAAGAGGTCAAGGGATTTGCACAAGCAATCGGGTCTACAACAAGTGTTGCTGCAGAACTTTGGGCTCTTCGTGATGGCATTCGCTTGTGTACTACTCTTAAACTTCCAGCTATTGAAATTGAGCTTGACTCAAAATTGGTTGTGGATCTTATGAAGAAGGAACTACATCATCCTAATGGTATTGATGTATTGGTGGCTGATTGTAGGAAGTTTTTGAAAGACATTCCCCTAGTTAGGATTAGACATTGTTATAGAGAGGCGAATAAATGTACTGATGCCCTTGCTAGACGAGGTGCATTCCTTAGTCAGGATTTTATCATTTTTCTTGACCCCCCTTCTGATGTAACACTCCTTCTCAGCCTTGATGCGGCTGGAATGATGTATGATCGCATTTTAACCTCTGTTTTAGGGGCCGGTTAGTTTTGTTAATGAAGTTTCCTTTTAACCAAAAAAAAAAAAAAACTCTTATTTCAATAATAACTTTTGTATTATTGAATTAACGTATGTGAGCCTTGGTTATTTTTGTATTTGAATTAACGTACTTGATTACTCCTTCCGTTCCATTTTTTTTGTCCTCTATTCCATTTTGAGATGTCCCAAAATATTGTCCTGTTTCTAAAAATAAAAGTCATTAATTTACTAATGTTCCTATTATACCCCTATTAATTTACTAATTCAATTTTTTGATAAATTTTTTTAAGGATAGTTTTGGAAACTTGTACATTTTTAAAAGGTAGACAAGACAATAAATGATGTTCCCTTAAAAAGTTTGACTTTTCAAACAGGACAAAAAATATGGGACGGAGGGAGTATTATTTATTATTATTTGTTTTTTGATAATTTACAAGCCTCTTGGTACATGATTGATATTAAAGATGAGTTAAAAACCAGCCTTTTATTTGTCCATATTGGCACAATTTATCAATTTTAATAAATTTATCTTTTGAAGTATACATAATGAGTGTACTTAATTTATTTATTAAATTATTTTATATTACTGTATTCTATTCCTATATAAAGTATAAATATAGTATATACACACCAAAACAGAACTTAACCATCATATTTTTATTTTGTCCTCTCCAAAAACAAACTCTTAAGTCCACCAAGGCTCACATATGTGTACGTATAGGTGATCATAGAGGGAGCAAAAAAGGGTTAAAAGATCATGATCCTAGATTTAAAACTAATTAACATGGATGATATTGTATGAGCTAGGCACAAGGCACAATAGATTTAGGGCAGCTTCATCTTCAATGGAGATAATTGGTAGGAACAAATATCTTCCTTTTTTGATTACCACATTCATCATTGATGTTGTTACTGCCTAGGCAAGGCACTTCAGGTGTGGTGTGGCTACACTGTCCCTTGACATTTTTGCAAGTGACCGAAACATTACCTCCATTGGACGATCTTATATATGTTGATGTGGTCCATTATAATGTTCGTGCACACTTCTTGGTCACAATTGAAAATAATCCCTTGCTGACTACCACTTGTTCCTTTAATATCCATGTATGTCACATCGCTCACTTGTACTGCTGATGACTGCCTCATTATACAAAAATAAAAACAAAATGACTACTAAAATTTGTTTTGCTTGAATATACTCCAATTATTATAGATTATAAATTGTATGGACTTTGAAAGTAAAAGTAGAGTGGGATAATAGGTTTGGGAAGCGCTCGGGAAAAACCTCACACACCCGACTCAATCCCTACTAATACCCTTGTAAGGCTGGGATAACAGTTATGGTTTATTGGTTCTTCTGCTTTTGTAGGCTCAGAACCGACAAGTAAGATGCTCTACTATAGTAACGTCAAAGTAGGAAAACCAATTTGTCGCTCTCTCCTAACTTTTTATTCATATTTTTTATATATAAAAAAAAGGCAGAATATAATTGCATTACCTTTCCTTTGCAGCCTTGGCCACCATCGCAGTAAAACTGGTCAATAATGATGGGGTTGGAGGCTTGCTGAAGTTGGATATGCTGAAAGTAGATATACCTTGCATAACCCGAAACCCCCTAAGAAACACATGAAGATCATTTAAAAGAAATCAAAAAGATATTGAATGAGATATAGTAATTGTAAAAGCTTTTTATCCATTATATATATCTAGGCTCTTCCTTTACCTGCCATGTCTTAATCCTTGCTCCATTCTGAGTTTGAGTAAAGGTACAATGCTGGACATATATTCTACCGTTTCGTGAGCTCCATTTCTTCCCAAGCTTCCCACGCTGAATGAGATTTTCATTTTAGTTTAGTTATATACTTATATTGTCTTATAGTTTCAAAATGATTGCATTAGCTAGGTATTTTCTTTTATTGTTCTTTTTCCTTTAATATCCATGTCTTATCTTTTTGTTTTTTGCCATTGTGTAAAAATTAGCCAAATTGTACTAAAAAATAAGGCTTTCAACAAACCTTATACCATGACCTGGACCACAATTAATTCCGGTGATATTGATATGAGCGGAATTTCCATTGATTGCAATACAATCAACTCCTATAAAATTAGTATTGCAAGCAAATACAAGAAAGAAAACAAGTCATTTCCAGAAAATGTTAGAAATATAAAGAACAAGAAAGATATGATGTGAAATGTATACCTGTTTAAATGGATTCAAGATTTTGAAAAGTGTATTAAATTTAAGTTCATGTGTACTGTGGGTGTAAAAGCCCAACGTCATGTGGTGGGCCCTAGAATATCGCTATGTGTCCGAAGAGAGAAAAGGGGTTAGGAAGGAGTCCTGGTGGAAGAAATGTAACTGGAAATAAACTATTGGAGTTGTCCGAAGAGAACCCTATCGGTCCGATGAAGTCGTTCTCCTCGGATTTCAAAGGGACTCGATCAAACAAATATCCTGAAGGTCCGAATGGTCTTCCCAACTACTTTCACGACAAGGACAAGCTTTGGGCAAGACTAGAGATGACATGAGCAAAGAAATATCTAAAAGGAAAAGTTGCTACCATCGCATTTACTACACTGCAGCAGCTTTCCTGGCCGCATTTATGTAGAGAAGACCCCTGAACAGTGTAATCTCAGCTACCACCACTCACGTACACCTAAAGCAGATATCTGATATGACATGTACTCAAGTGAAGGTTTAGATGAAGAATAGGTGGACGGTGATGATGAAGCAGAGGGAGAATATATAAATGTAAGAGGCTTCTGAAAAGAGAGGGGGGGGGGAATTTGTAAAAGAATTCTAATAATTAGATCCATCTTTGAATCAAGAACAATCCTCTTCGGACTTGAGTTGTTTTTAACTTTTAAGTGTGTTCTTATGTCAATTAACTGTTGCTAGATTTACAATTAGCCTAGATTTTTCATCCACTCTCTACAAATTCATTGTTTTGGGTTCGTTGGGCTTATAATCTTAACCTTTTGGGCCTGGGCTACAAATTTGGACCTTACATGTACATTTCGATTTTTTTTTTTTTTTAGAATTAAATACATTAAGAATTTGATTACAAAATTCTGAACATTTTTTTTTGAGAAGCTTTTTTTTTTTTTTTTTTTTTTTTGAGAAGCAACAAAATTCTGAACTAACGGCTATATATGTAAGATATTTCTTTTACTATATTTCAATTTCTAGTAACATGTATATTTATTTTATCTTAGTGTAATTCTGTAAGATATATTTTCAGAATATTAATTAATTACTTAGGTAATTTAACATATACAGTTGATATTTCTTTCAATTTAATTGAGATTTAAAGTAAAGTAAAAAATAAAATAAATATTAGTTAATTTTATGTTACTTTAATTTAAAATAGTTTTAAATTTTAATTTTATTTAAAAATATACACTGAAATGGAGATGTCTAACATATATCAGTTTTTTTTTTTTTTTTGGTAGAAACCTATGTGTGTGTATATATATATATATATATATATGGAAAAATATTAATATATCAAAGAATATTGTGAAAAAAATTTTAAAAATTTTTTTGATGTAAATTATTTATTTTTACGATATTTCTGTCCATTATAAAAAATAATATTCTCAAAGTTTTTTTTTTTTTTTTTGAGGAGAACAATGTTCTCAAAGTTAACCATTATAATTATTGTAATTGTTTCACTAACTTTTTTTTTTATACAATTGTTTCACTAAATATTTAAAACACAATTAAGTGCAATATTATTATTAACGATGGAAGAAAATATGAAAGGTTATAAGAATGAATGCTCAGAATTACCAGTTGCAATGTTACTGTCATGGATATTAATATTGGTTGAGGAAGAAATATCAATTCCATCAGTGTTTGGACTTGATGCAGGAGCAGATATGTGCAGAGAAGAGAGAGATGCACCATTGCAAGCAGTTAGACCAATATGGTTTCTTGGACTATTAAGATGAGTCAATCCACTTAGCTGAAGGTTATTGCAATAATTAAACTGTAATGCCTGTCATTTTATAACACAAATTATTAGATAATTAAAATCTGATTTTACTTTTAATATTAAAATATTTTAAATTTTTTTTCAAATTATGTCATAATTATTATAGTACATTTTTCTTTTTATAAATAGTTTTTCTAATGTTTGCAATAAAATTAAGGAGTCCAAAAAATTTCTCCAACTTCTAAAATGCTTTTTGAAGGAAGAAATAAACTACTTTTTTTCTTTTTCATAAAATAATTATATTATTATCCTTTAAAAGTAAACTTTCAGCCCACCATATCAAGGAAAGAATTTTATATATCCTACCTTTTTTTTTTTTTTTTTTTTTCAAATTTAAAAAGTTCAAACTGAAGGCAAATTTGTAATCCTGAAAAAAAATTAAATGAATTACAAACATTTAAGAGCAGGATTTCCCACAAAATATATTTTTGTAAACTTCATATGTATCTTGTTTCTTAGGTTCAAGATCAAGTTCTACTTAAAAAAAAAAAAAAAAAAGGGTTCAAGATCAAGTTATATCTAAGGTAAGGATTGTTCGTTTCGTGCACCACACCTACGTTTGATTCCCGCTGCCTGCAGGCTTTCGTTGGTGGGCATCCTTGGTGGGGTTGACCCCCCACACAGCTCTGGATAGAATGGTTGGAGCCTGATCCCAGTCTGGCGCCCTACCCGGGAGTATAATATAACCATAAAGGCCCCATTTTTTATTCTAAAAAAAAAAAGAGTTATATCTAAGGTAACTCTTGCTTAATATTACATCAATTAATAATTTTTAATTAATTAGATTAATATATATTTTTTAAAAATCTCACCATCAAATTTCATGTTTCCTCCATCTTAACATGCACATTAAATGTCTTTTCAATAAGATATTTAATATTTAATTCATAAACTTATTTTCTTATGCAGTTTTAAAGTTCATAAAACTTAAAATTTTATCCTAAAAACACCTTAAAATTTTAAAATATTTTTTAGATGAGACAATTAATATTTTATTATCTTAATATTTTGCAAGTACGTAGGATATAAAGAAACAATGTAATTCATGGGTAAAATTGTTAAAAAAAATGTGTCTAATAAAAATTTATAGAGTGATATAATATTAATAAAAATTACACAAAAAATAACTTGAATATTCCAGCTTTATAATAATCACCAATCATTAAATTGAAAAGTTTCAATATACAGTTGTCTTACCGTGGGTTTGTTGCAGCTTGACATATCCTGTAAATTTTTTTTTTAAAAGGTTTAATTTCTAATTTAAATTTTTTGAGCTTTTATACACAACCCAAAAAATGTATAATGCCTGTGTACTAAGTCAGAAACGAACACGTACATTTCTTTGTAAATTCGTGTGTTTATGAATATAAATACATAATCGACAACATCCCCTCCATGTTAACACTCATTTTATGCAAAAAGCAGGTTCAACATAATCTTACAAGAGAAAAAAGGGAAAATCAAAATAATCATGGATGAAAAAAAAATTATGTCCCTTTATTTGTTTAACAAATAACCTGAATTTTTCATGATGAATTATTTAACTAATAATCAAACTCAACATTGATTCTTCAATTATTTAGCACATAATGACCCAAAGATGTGATTCAATCGAAGGCATAACAACATGACACGCTTCTCATGTTTGAACAAGGTTTCATGATGAATTAAGATGCACCACATCATAGAAAGCTTATACAAATTTGCTTTTATATAATTCAATAATTTCTCTATTGAAAATATTAAAAAGATGTCAATTAAGTTACAAAATTTGTAACAATACACGATACATTAATGTTAATGTTCATGTAATAATATATATGCAAGTTAAAAATCTCATACTTGATCATTGTAGACTTGGTTCCACCAAGTTGAACCCCTGCTGTCAATCATTCCTGAACCACCGACAATGAGATTGCTCACACCTGAGAAGCGTAACCAGCAGTTTGTAGAACAATTTGTCCATCCATCCATAGAATTGGGTGCTAACATCGTCCCTAAAATCTGTCCTCCATAAAGAATAATTAGAATTGTTTATTTTACCTCATATATATAGTTCAACTTTCTTTCATTCTTTCTTTCAATCAATTTTTTCTTTTTTAATTTTAATCTTTCTCTTTTATACAGTAGTCAATAATGTATATATAAATATCTTTTGTCTTACTTTTAAGTGTTCCACATTATTATAATATCTAGAATTGTATGATTTCTATGATCGTTAAGATTATCGTAGATATTTAGAGCTATGAATTTGGATCTAGAGTTTTCTGTGAGAAAGATGGTGAACAAAAACAAATTTGTGGGGTTTTACTCTTTTATTTTTTTTATTTTTTTTATTTTATATATATATATTTAAATGTGGGCTCTTTTTCAAGGCTTGAAAAATTTGGAATATTTTTATCAAGAGTTGTGATTTGGAGGGTTGAACATGAATACATTTTGGTGACAAAACTTACCCACTTTTTTTTTTTTTTAATTTATTTCAAATGTGTTTTAACTTAAGGAAATTAATAACCTTTGAGATAAAATTTAGCAATATAACCAAGCAACTTTGTAGCTGCTTGGTTATGTTACTAAATTTTATCCCTAATCACAATAGATGCATGGTAGATTGTAATTAGCGGAGTATATACACAAGCAATCATTTCAAGATTGAGGATAATAAAATGAACCAAAATCCTTTGTCTCACAACTAACTATACCTGAACTTGGACACTGTTGGATTGGCATGGTCCTTGGAACATCACTGGCATCAATAGGAATTTCTTTCCCGATGGTATTATAAGCTGTGGGGTGCCTTTAGTTTGACATAAAGCTGGGACAAAATGGGCTTTTGCCCTTTTCAACCAAATTAATTAGCCTTATGTCCTCATTTTCAAACTAATTAGGGAAATACCCCTCTTTTAAAACTCGATTTTTGATAAATCGAGTTAGGTCCTATAGCGGCGTTTTTAAGGACCTATAGTGACGTTTTTAAGACCTATAGTGACGTTTTGTAACTCGATTTATATGAAATCGAGTTATAGGTAAAAAAAAATTAAAAAAATTGCCTATAACTCAATTTAATGAAAGTCGAGTTAAAAAACGTCACTATAGGTCTTGAAAACGTCACTATAGGTCCTTAAAAACGCCGCTATAGGGCTCCATATTTTTTTTATTTTTATAACTCGATTTTGAGAAAATCGAGTTTTAAAAGAGGGGCATTTCCCTATTTAGTTTGGGAAGGAGGGCATTAGGCTAATTAATTTGGTTGAAAAGGGCAAAAGCCCATTTTGTCCCATAAAGCTGTCCATGCTTTTGAAAAAGCCTTCACATTCATATAATTATTATTAGTTCATAATAAACTAACCAATATACCCTCCTCTCCTTTTAATTCTTTAAAGGCGTAGATAAGAAAATAAAACACAAACACAAAGAAATAAATGAAATGTTGAGAGACTAATTCATATACTTGGGAATCATCAGTTTGACCATCTCCAATTGCCCCATAGTCAAGCACGTTGAATCCACCTGATGTGTCTTCCACAAGGCCACGGCATAGACATGTTGAGGAAATAGAAAGTATCAAAACAAAGGTAAGTAGTTCCTGCATATATTCAGAAAAAGAAAACAACTTTAATTTAGAATATAAGCTAATGCACACTTGCACATATGTACATTCAAAGTAAAAAAAAAATCATGGTTTTTATTTTTTAATTTCTTCTTCTTTCTCTCACCCCTCCGCCCTCTTTTGGAAAAAGCATCTTCTCCATTTGAATAGATTCATTTCATGGTTTGAGTTAGATATTACAAATTTAATCATGTATTTAGTATCATATCATTTAAAATATTAAATAATTTAACAGTTTGTACACTATTTTTAAATCCAAAAAATATGATATAAAACTGTGAAATGAACTTTTTTGTCATTTATAGTGAAATGTTGTGGGAGGTTTTATGGTAGACTTAATTTGGATGAAAATAGTAGGGGAATTGATCTACATTTTGGTCTCACGCAACCTCATAAAGATTGCAGTAGAAACTAGAAAGAACAGGAAAATGGTAGCTATTCGAGGTAAGGTAAAATCATGTCTCACCATTTTGAACATGCAGACCAAAGAATGACAAAGATACATAAAATAATTTTATGAGTAAGACCCTATTTGCCATCTTCTTTATATAGATATTCTGAAGTTGACATTCTAACCATATTAACATTCTTACCAAATATATCATCACAACCTATATCTATCATGTTTATGTATTAATTGAAACTACAAATATGGATATAGCTAGGCCTACATATTTTATAATTATTTAGGGGTGATTTTATGGAAAGGAATGAGTGAATATATGGAAGTATGGAAGAGATGTGATGCATATTTAACTACTTTTAGTTATAGTTTAAAAGGAGCTATTTATGATGTTGGGATTTTATAAGGAAATGAAAGGGAGCATTTGTGGGTAGGTGTACATGGACATTTATGAACTAAAAAGCTAATTTATGAACTAAAAGGCTGACTTATGAGCTAAAAATGGCATGATAAGTGAGGAATTTTATGAGAAGATGGTGTCTTGAAGAGTTGGTGGAGGGTTCCTATTATAATAAACTTTAAGGGAGTAATTACGTTGAGAAGAGGCGTTCTTCTCTCTCTGGTTTTGGTCTTGAGGACAAGATTTACTCTGATTTCTTTCCTCTTTTGATTGACCCGCTAAACACTTATTCACTTGCTTTCTTTAATTAGAAAAATAAAAAGGACACAAGAGCCCATAAGTAGGAAAACCAGTGGCCATGCTAAGCCACTGGGGGAAAGAATAAACGGTAGGCCTAAAGAGGTCCAACAGGATTGAGTCATTACAGCAGGAATGACAGAGTGATATGGCAGGAAATGATGGCAATTAAGGAATAGGCTGACAGACATAAGAAACCCAGTATCAAATAAAGCCCAGGCCCTAAGGGGAGCGGGAAATTAGAAAGTAGCTCACATAAAAGGTCAAAAAAGGATGGTAAACTGTGCAGTCAAGCCTCCAGATCACGGCGGGCACATGAGCAGCAGGCAGATTTTGGACACATATGGAAGGAAGGCATGCGCAAGGCCCAAATATCACCAGCATGTACCTAGCCAATATGGGACATAGTGAGGTTATGGGTCAGAGGTAAGATGGCATGGTTTGGTGGTGGGGAGAGGGGAAAACCTATTCTAGGGTTCCTGCTCAAGCTCTTTTGAGGGGTATGTCCTGCTGGGATGACATACCACCCAAAAGAAGCAAGGCTGAGTTGGAACCACTAGGTGCATGCCATGAGGGATAAGGAGAGAGAGCACCCATACCGTGGCAGGAAAGGGTGCCACAGCAGACAAACAAACAAAAAAGTCCTCTTTGTCTGGTGATGAGGAGTGGCACACAGACGGTCCAGTGGTGGTCGGCAAGTATACTCAGACCAGACAAAGGTGGTTAAGGGTTAGAACAGTAAAATCTAGCCACGGCAGGCACTATAAAAGGAGGCCCTTGTTATGCACAAAAGAGGAGACACCAGAATCACGGTAACAACTATCTGGGAAGAATCACGAAATAGAAAAACAAGGGTGAAGAAAAGAAAGAAAAGATAAGAGGAAAACTAAAACAGAAAACAGAAGAGAGAAAGAAAAAGAAGAGAGTTAGATCGGCAGGCATGCACCAATAGGTTGTTGCCCTTTCTCCCTCTCAAAATCCTGTTCTTTGCTAAAAGCAAAAGGGTTCCTCCAGGCACCAACCATTCAGGTCTATTTCCCTTAAAATGATTAATTTCCATGGCAGGATTTTCCCTGGGAGATTAATTACGTTGAGAAGAGGCGTTCTTCCCTCTTTGGTTTTGGTCTTGAGGACAAGATTTACTCTGATTTCTTTCCTCTTTTGATTGACCCGCTAAACACTTATTCACTTGCTTTCTTTAATTATTGTTATTGTGAATATCTTTCTTAATTAAGGATTAACTGTTCACTTTAATTAAGAAGCCGAAGTATTCTTCTTTTTGTTTTATTATAATGCCTGCCTGCTATGACTCATCTAGAATAGCTCTGCCTGCCGTAAGCATGCTCTTGGCAAACGAGGCATAGTTTGCGCACAAGACGGACCAAGTTAAGTTTCAGTTGGATTGGTCTCAACTCCCTTACTTAGAACACTTGGGCCTAGTACCGCAGGAGGCAGCCCAGCATAACACAAAAAGCCCACCACATTAAATTGGCAACTCCACTGGGGAGTTGAAAAGCAGATAGGGACAAAAGCCCTTGCGAACAAATGCTTCCAAAGTCCAGAACAACGCAAAACATGAGTGCCGTGCCCTCACAAGCAGAGTCCAGGCCAACAATGCCCTACCAATAGCAGCCTAACCAAGCGAAAGGTGCCAACGAAATGGGGGCTGAACCCTAACCACATCCAAGAATCCCTACTGATAATGCCAACATTTTCATTGAGGTCTTGCAATCCCTGCAACACTCACAGCAGTAAATGATAGAAGAAATTCGTCAGCTAAAAGCGGACAAAACAAAAGAGAAGGGAAGCCAGCATGACCCGGAGCATGTGGCAGACAAAGAAGAGACACCAGCAGGTGGTGTCCCACAGAATGCGGAATAACGTTTCATCACTATGGCCAAAGTAGTGGCCTTTCTAGAGCAAGAGAAGGCTAGGGCACCTAAGGAGAGATTCTATGCACGAAGGCCTTTTTACCCACTAAGGGTACTCAACAAACCATACCCTGAGAGGTATGAGCCACGAGCCTTTGCACAGTACGATGGCAGGAAGGGAAGTGTCATTGAACACGTGAGCAAGTTCATTGATGCTCTTGGCTCTCACGCTGTAGACGAAGACTTATGTCTCTGAGAGTTTTCTAAATCACTATGTGACCGGGTGTACACCTGGTATATCAGCCTAAAGCCAAGATTGATTCTAACATGGGATGACATAGTGGATGTATTTTGCACTAAATACTTTCACGGAGAAGAAACAGTTACACTTGCAACTTTGCAAGTAACGAAGCAGAGAAGTGGTGAAGACCTGATGAAATACATCAAGAGGTTCAGGGACATAGCACTAGATTGCTATGACCATTGTGAAGAAAGAACATGGGTGAAAATGTGTATGACAAACATGATCAGAGAGTACAGAGCGGTCCTAGAAAACTTGGAAATTTCTCAATTTGCACAGTTGTAGCAAAAGGCTAGAAAGACTGCCCAGTTTGTGAAACCAAGCTCGGACAAAAGAAACACTCCGCAGGCTATGGTAGTATCTATTGGTGAGCAGAGAAGGAAGACCGAAGGGAAGGAATATGATACTCCCCCACCAATACCATGCACTCCAAAAGAGTTAGATGTGCTGCTAGACAAGTGAATAGCAGGCGAAGTTTTTAAACCTAATCAAGTTTCTAGAAAGCCCACAGAGGATGAGCGGAAGGACCTATGCTTTTGTCGTTTACACAACTACGTGCAACATCCTACCGCAGAATATTGGGCGCTCCGCAGGCTGGTGCACCGCAGGATCAAAGAATGGACTCTAGAATTATCCTAGCAAGAAGTCCAAAGAAACCCACTCCTAAACCACAAAGGGAAGGGTGTAGCGGCGGTAGTAATTTGCGCGGACCCAAGGAAGGACGAAGAAGAAAATCCAGCCCTGCGTGCCTCAGCCATTACCACTTTACAGCAGAGCTCCAAATTTAAAAATTTGTTTGACTAGCTGAGGCTCACAATAAAGGAAAGAAAGGTAGCCACGGAGGCCTTGGTGAGCATCGCCTCTAGGGCAGGAGTAGAATTTTATTGGCAGAAATCCCAGATGACAGGTTCTCTTACAGGAGTCAACTAAAATCATTTTTAGTGATGATGATATAGAAGTGGGATACCCGGATCAAAGGAGGCCCCTTTACCTGGTAGCATCCATAAATCAAATCCCTATCAAGAGAGCCTTGGTGGATATAGGTGCTTTCGTAAATCTCATTCCATAGAGCACTTTACAAGTGGTAGGAATTTCAGAAAGAAAGATCCAAGGATGCCCAATGGAAGTAACAGGATTTGGCGGAAGGGGCAAATACACCGCAGGCCATATCCAACTGTGGTTAAAGGTGGGACCCATAGCTTCTTTGGCCCGGTTCCACGTGGTGAAGACAAAGGTTTCATACCATGTGCTTTTGGGGAGACCATGGCGCACAAACACCGGCTAGTCCCATCCACATACCACTAGTGTGTGAAAAGAAGGTGTAGGGGCCTTTTTTGTGTTTTGGATTTGGGTTGGGCTGCCTCCTGCGGTGATAGGCCCGAGTGTTTCTGAGTAGAAGAGTTGAGATCGGCCCAACTGTAACTCACTTTGGGCCGGCTTGTGCACAAACTGAGCCTTGTCTGCCAGGAACATTCTCATGGCAAGCAGAACTGTTACAAGAGTTTACGTCAGGAAAATATAATAATAACAAAGAAAAACAGAGTATAGTGGCCTTTTCTTAATGAAAAAATGACCAAATGATCTTTACTTTTACGGCCATTATAGTAATGACAATGGTATTGATAATAACTGCTTTTAAAAAAGGAATGATTGATTAAGTGATAATGGAAGTTAATTAAAATAAATGTCAAGTCAAACTTGGGTCCTTAATGGCAAAGAATCAAAGAGGAAGAACGCTTCCTCTCAATGAAACTAATCCCCTAGGGAAATATCCTGCCGTACGGATTAATGACTTTGAGGGAATCGGACTTAAATGACAAGTGCCTAAAGGAATTTCTATTACTTGATTGTCTCCTAGAGGTGAGATTTTGAGGGGGAGAGAAGGGAACCGATCTACTGGTGTATGCCCATTACACTCCTTCTCCCTATTTCCTATTTACTCTCTTATCTTTTCTTCTTTCTTTTCTTTTTTTCTTTTTTTTCCTTTTGCTTTTTCGTTCCCCTGTTTTTCGGTCCTTTTTACAGGGCACGGCAAGGGTCCTTTTATAGGGCCTGCCGTGACCGAATTTTACCACCTTACCCTTTAACGGCCTTTGTCTAGACTGGGCGTACTTGCCGACCACCCAGGAGCTCGTCTGTGTACCACTTACCCTCGCTAGATAAAGGCAAGTCCGTGTTGTTTCCTAGTCCGCCATGGCACTTTCTCCTGCCATGGCGTAAATGCTTTCTCTCTCTCTCCATGGCATGCACCCAACGTTTCCCATCCAACCTTGCCTCTTTTGGGTGGTCTGTCATCCCAACAGGACGTACCTCCCAAAAGGGCTTGGACGGGAAGCGTAAAAATAGATCTTTTCCCCTCTCCCCACCACCAAACCACACCCCCCCTTACCTCTTACCTCTGACCCATGGCCCCACCACGTCCCATATTGGCTGGGCACAGGTTGGTGGTGCCTGGTCCTTGCGCGTGCTTTCCTGTTATGTACGTTCAAAATCTGCCTGCGGCTCATGTGTTTGTCGCGGTCTAGAGCTTTGTTTACATCGTCTGCCATGCTTCTTTGCTCTTTTACATGGGCCGTTCTGTATATTTTACTGTTTCCTTTGAGGCTAGGCTTCTTTTAATACTGAGTTTTACTTTTCTCTTGGCCCATTTCTCGTTTGCCTTCATGTCCTACCTCATTTACTTGGCATTTCCTGCCGTGGCGATTTATTCTTGCTAGGTATTTCTTCAAGCCTATCGTTTCATTTCTTCCTCTAGTGACTTAACATGGCCACTGGTGTTCTTACTTATGGGCTCCAGTGTCCCTTTCTCTTAGGCCTACGGCCCATTTACTTCCGTTGGGGTTCCTCGACCCATTTACTAACTTTGTATTCCCATGGGCTTTTACTAACTTGATTGGGCTTCCCCGGCCCAATCTCCTCATTCTCATCCTTGGGGTTCATGGGCTTGCCACCAACCCCTACTTTCTTTGTTTACATTGCCTTGGGCCTACCGCGGCCCATTCTCACTTTTCTATACCATTTACTGCCCATGGGTGCCATTTCTCTCTTTCCGGGTTCTTTGAGCCCATTTGCTTTCTCAAGACCCATTTGTTCCTGTTATAGGTCTGTGATTTATTACTCTTGCCGCTTGGGCTTAATAGTTTTATCTTATACTTGCCGCTCCTATTTACTGTTTGCTTTGCTGGGTTAGGCCTTTTTTTTTTTTACAAAAATGACCCTCAACATTTAGCCCCCTGAACATATGGAGCGTTCTTGCGGTGCATATGTGAATGAAGGACTTTTTTGTCTTTTTCACTTTCCTTTTTTTTTTTTTTTCCCCATTGCAGGCTTTTTTAAAACCATGGACTCCTTCCTACATATATATTTCTTTTCTTGCCGTGAACAGTGGTGACTCTTTGAATTTCCCAAAATTGCAGTTGCTTTAAAACATAACCACCGCTTCATTAATTTCATCCTTTTCTCAATGGCTGACCAGTCGCCTCCCTTCACACCAGCATTAATAACTCAGGTACTTAAGAAAAGAGTCCCTTCCTAACGCAGACACAAACTCCTTCTATTCCAAAATATCTTTCTTCCCTCATCATTATCTTCTTCATGAACACCCATCCCTCTCTTACTTCGATCAAATACTCGCCCCATGGCACCGGTGAAAACTCAAGCTTCTTCCCATCGTAAAGGGAAAAGCGTTGCTTTCAATCCTCCGGTGGAACAAGAAGTAGAAGAAGAAGACGTGCAATCCGATTCGGACCATTCTGATGAGGAGGAGGCATGGTGTGACCCAGATAGCGAGTGCGCCCCTCTGATTGACCCTTGGTACAATCTTAGTTCCCACTTTCCCAAGGCTCCTGGAGATTATGCGTCGCCTCTGCCGGGCTGTGTGTGGCTTGCTCTTTGCTGGCAAAACCCTGATGTTTCTTGGGCTCAGGTGTCTTCCTCCATCTCTGATTTGGTCATTTGTCAAGGTGTCGCCCTTCCTGTACCCATTCACTTTGAGTTTGGGTCGGGCACTGCCTTGGGTTGGAAGGAGTGGGTTGACAGTGAGTTATCAGACACCGGCTTCATGGGTTTGCTTTAGAGGACCAGTGTTCTAAAGGCCGTTGTTCTTTCTCGAAGTCTATCCAATTTCTGAGACCTCTACAATCTTCATCATTTAGTTCGCCAGTGGTGTGCCACCACTCACATATTCTTCTTTTCTTGCGGCGAACTTACTGTTACTCTTGAGGATGTGGCCAATCAGTTATTTTTGCTGATTCTTGGTGATGTTGATCCTGCCACCATAGAGCTTTCCTCGGAAGAAGAAGCCATTGAAGCGGAGTTGAAGAAAAGGATGGCCAGAAATGCTAAGTTATCTTACTGGGTTAGTTCTTCCTCCAAGTTTTCTGCCTGTTGCCCGTCGTGCTGCTTTTATTGCTTTTTGGCTTTATAAGTTTGTCTTTGGGTTCCCTCCTCATTATGCCATAAAGCCTTTGTATTTTCGTTTGGCCATTAAAATATCTGCCGGAGTGAGTCTGCCGCTGGCCCCCATGTTTTTGGGGAATTTATATGTTTAACTGGATATCCTGCAAAATGACGAGAGTCAAGCTGGCTCCTGCCACATAGTTGCTTCCTCCGTACACAGCACTATTCTGCAGCAGTTGTTGTTTGAGCGCTGTGCGCAATATTTGGCGAAGTGTAGGCCTGTCAGATTTGCTAAAGAGAAGTATTAATCCTGTCCGCGGGCCATTACTGGTTTTTGTGGTAGATTTGAGTTTGATTTTCCTCTGGCTTTTCGTTGGTTCGGTTTGAAGCCCATTGATTATTCTGTTGTTGAGTTCTTTGATGAAGGTATTGGTTTTTCCTAGAGAGCTTATAGACATTTGTGTTTTGGTTATACTTGTGCTGATTCTGCAATAGGTTAGTTTGTTGATACTATTGGTACTACCACCCCGCTGGCTGGTTTTGATGAGACGGGTATCACCTACTTGGTTGCCACTAATGTCGGATGGTTGCCCTATTTAGCAGATGAAGGTGTCAAGTTCGTCCATTATCCTGTCAATCGAGTGAGGAGACAGTTTGGCCTGGATCAGGATATTCTTGATGACCTCTCCTTCCTTGCAGAGTCTCCTACTTCAGCTAGGCCCTTTTTGCGTATTGAGGGTCATTTTTGTAAAGCAGGCCCAACCCAACAAAGCAGGTAATAAGAGTGGCAGGCATAGAAATAAGACTATTAAGCCTAGGCGGCAGGAGTAATAGAGCACGGGCCTATAACATGGATAAATGGGTCTTGAGGAAGCAAACGGGCCCAAAGGGCCTGGAAAGAGAGAAATGGCACCTATGGGCAGTATGTGGTATGGAAAAATGAGAATGGGCCGCGGCAGGCCCAAAGCAATGTAAACAAAGAAAGTAGGGGTTGATGGCAAGCCCATAAACCCCAAGAATGAGAATGAGGAGATTGGGCTGGGGAAGCCTAATCAAGTTAGCAAAAGCCTATGGGAATGCAAAGTTAGTGAATGGGCCGAGGAAGCCCAAAGGAAGTAAGTGGACCGCAGGCCCAAGGGAAAAAGAAAGGGACAATGAAGCCCTTGAGTGAGAACACCAGTGGCTCTGTTGAGTCACTTGGGGGAAGGAATGAAACGACAGGCTTGAAAAGAGGCCTAGTAGGAACATATCGTCATGGCAGAAAATGCCAAGTAATGAAACAGGACATGAGTATAACCAAGAAATGGGCCAAAAGAAATGTGAAAGCCAATATTAAGAGAAGCCCAATCCCAAAGGGAAGCAGTGAAATGTACAGAATGGCCCACATGAAAGGATAAAGAAGCATGGCAGACGATGCAAACAAAGCTTCAGATCACAACAAACACATGAGCCATAGGCAGTTTTTGAACGTACATAACAGGAAAGCACGCGCAAGGACCAGGCGCCACCAGCCTGTACCCAGCCAATATGGGACGTGGTGGGGCCATGGGTCAGTGGTAAGAGGTAAGGGGGGTGTGGTTTGGTGGTAGGGAGAGAGGAAAAGATCTATTTTACGTTCCCTGTCTAAGCCCTTTTGGGAGGTACGTCCTACTGGGATGACAAACCGCCCAAAAGAGGTAAGGTTGGGGGGGGACGTTGGGTGCATGCCATAGGGAGAGAGAGAGAGCATTTACGCCGCGGCAGGAGAAAGTGCCACGGCGGACTAAGAAACAACACAAACATGTCTTTGTCTGGCAAGGGTAAGTAGTACACAGACGGTGGTCGGCAAGTACGCCCAGACTAGACAAATGCCGTTGGAGGGTAAAGTAGTAAAAATCAATCACGGCAAGCCCTATAAAAAGATCTTTGCCATGCCCTGTATGGAGGACCGAAAAACAGAGGAAGGAAAAAATAGAAGAAAAACTAAAAGAAAAAGAAAGGAAAGAAGAAAAAGATAAGAAAACAAAGAGTAAGGATAATGGGCATGCACCAATAGATCATTTCTCTTCTCTCCCCCTCAAAATCCCACTCTCTAAGAAACAATTAAGCAAAAGGAGTTCCTTTAAGCATTTATCACTTAGGTTCAATTCCCTCAAGGTTATTAATCCCTGCAGCAGGATATTCTCCTAGGAGATTAGTTTCATTGAGAGGAAGCGTTCTTCCTCCTTGATTCTTTGCCATTGCAGATTTAAACTTGATTGGACGTTTATTTTTCGATTAACTTCCATCATCGTTCATTCAGTTATTCTTTTCTATAAAAGCCGTTATTATTATTACCATTGTTATTACCGTGATTGCCATAGGAATACTTAGCCTTGTTATTAAGAAAAAGCCGCTGTACTCTTTTTTTTTTTCTTTATTATTATTATATCTGCCTGCCGTAACCTTTTTGTAATAGCTCTGCTTGCTGTAAGAACGTTCCTGGCAGACAAGGCTCAGTTTGTGCACAAGCCGGCCTAAAGTGAGTTACAGTTGGGCCGGTCTCAACTCTCCTACTTAGAAAGATACTTAGGCCCATCATCGCAGGAGGCAGCCCAGCCCAACCCAAAACACAAAAAAAGGCCCCTACACTACGGCATACTGCTTTTAATTTTTGGAGACAGGGCTTTAGTGCGGTCACAGTTTCTGGTTCTTTGAGGGAAGGTCTTTACACCCCTGCTATGCACAGCTATTGGCAGGCTGTAATGACCTCATTTGATACAGAGTTGGCTGGCAGTCGTGGTTTCTCTCTCATACCTCCCGAGGGACTTAGCATGGTTATCTCTCCCAATCCTCTGTTGCTTCTTCCTTCGAGGTCCGTGTTGGCCTATGCCAGGAAACAAAACCGATCCGCCATCTTTGAGTGGGACGAGGAGAAGAGAGGATGGTATTGACATACAGGTGATTACCCTTTAGGTTGGGAAAAGAAAGTTAAAGTAGTAAACATTCCTGCGCCTGCCAAGAAAGTTCTCGCCAAGCTTAAATCTGCCAGCAAGTCTAAGTCTGCCACTCCTCAGCCTCCTATAGGTGCTACTCCTGCCAGCAGAACACGAGGCAGTAAAAGGAAGACAACTCCCCATCCTGCGTCTGCTGTTCAGCGAAGAGTAAGTCTCTAAAAAAACTTGTCCTTGCTTTGTCTTCCAAGTACACATATATATACTTCTTCCCCTTTTTCTTTGACTTTTCATGAATCCTGACACGCTTGCTGACTCTTTTTCTTGACTCCTCTTTTCCTTTTACAGTCTAAGCACAAGGAGAATACGTCAGCTGCTCGTCCTATTATGCTTAAGGAACCTGAATTGGAGGTATATTTTTTCCTGCTCCTTTTTTTTTTTTTTTTTTTTTTTTTTTTTTTGTACGTGTTCAGTCTGCTACATGTTTTGGTTTCTTCATTCGTCCAAAGAGTTACTTTGATCTTCATACCCCCTTCTTTGTCTTTTAGAATGAGCCTGAGCCTCTTTCCATATATCGCCCACTGCCGAGGAGCTTTCTGCCCCCATGGGCACATTTATGGAGGGCTCTTTTGGTGGGGCTAAGCTTGCAATGTCTGCCCCTCCTGTGACTACTACCTCTCCCACTGGATCGGTACCCATGGATGAGGGTACTCATACTGGGGAGGTTAGTGAGGTTACCCCTACTCCTACTGTGACACCTTCTGTTCAAAGGAGAGCCACCCCTCCTGCTGTTACTCAAATCGAGGCTGTTCCTGCTACACCTCTCATCATTTCCACTGGTGACCCCTTTGCTGCTTTTTCTCATGCCGTGCAGGGCGTTTCTTTTCTAGTAATTACTCCCTCTTCCATTCCTGTTTCTGCCACACGTGGGCCTCGTGCTGACTTGTCCTCAGAGGAGTCTGAGGAGATCTTTGAGGATCCTAAGGATGAGCCTGGCCTGGGGAAGAGGATTTCTGAATCTGAAGAAGAGGGGGATGTTCCACCCGAGACAATGGGCATGTGTTTTCTTCCTTCCTTTTTCTTCTTTCGCCGTTAAGTTCATTCTTCTCCTTTTTTTTTTTTTTTTTGATAAGTTCCCTCTTCTTCTTTATTTGCATGTCTATCTCTTTGTCTGCAGAGACCTTTGAGGAGTTGGGAATTTCAATAGACGTAGGGGTGTCTGCGGCAGCTTCTCCTGCCATGCCCACAACACCTATTCCTGCCACATCTTTTGTACCAGTTTCTGCCGTGTTTACAGCATCTGTTTCCACCGTTCCTTTTGTTCTTGCCTCTGTTTTCCCCACAGCCCCCATTACTGCTGGTTCTGGTAAAGAGAAAATTTTTATTTTATCTCTTATCTTTTTTCTTTTTACCAAGGTTTCTTATTTCAACCTTCGTGCTCTTTTGACAGGTCCACTTCCTACAGTGCCTTCTCAGTTTGAGGTAGGCAGTAGCTCCACCACCATTCCAGATCCTACGAGCGAGGCTGCAGCCTTCTTCGCATGTTTTGACTAGCCCGAAGTCAATGACCTTAATCCTGCTTCTTTCTGGGGCTCCGGACCTCCTTACATAGACTTTCATGGCTTCAGGATCCCCGAGGACTGTGCTTCCCACTTGGTGATGATTCATAATAGTCATGGGGACTTCATGCAGGGATTTCGACTTGGCCGATCAGTTAGGGAGCACTTTCTGAAGATGTTGGGGAGTGTGCTGAATGACATTGACCACAACTTTGTTGACACTGTCTCTACTGAGAGGATCCTGCAGTGGGGGGCCGCAGTACAGGAGCTTATTAGTGTTGGCTTTGCCGTGGAGTTTGTCTTGGACCACCTTCGAGAGATTGCTCGAGCAGTTTTTATGAAGAGAGTCAAACCTACTATTGATGCTATTGACTCATGTCTTACGGTTCTAAGAAAGGAGGTGGCAGATTTGGAGGGCCGTCGCCAGCATCTTCTTTCCAGCGTTGGCGGACTTGGCCATTTTGGGGATCAATCACTCATTTCTGGACTTTATTGATGATGATGCAGTTTCTCCCTTGTTTTGTTGTTTTCTTTTGCTTTATTACTCTGTTCAGTACATTATGCTTCCTATAGTACCTATTTGAGCTTGTTTGCCATAGTTTGGGTTTTGTAACTTAACTTTATGATGCTATACTTATGATGCAACACTTTGCTACTGTTTTTTTTTTTTTTTGCTTTTGCTATGATATATGATAATAAATACTTCATGCTTTTCATTGCATCCTCATTTAAGCAAGTTACAAAATTTTGACTTAATACATAGTCATTTGAAAGGTGAAAAATAGAGCAAAAGGAAACACGACAATTTTTTCAACAACACAAAAAAAAGGAAGGGATAATCACATTGTTTTTCTTCTCAGGCATAGTAGCGTTTCAACCATTTCCCATTGATGGGATCCATTAAGTCCCTGCCATCCATCTGAGTCAAGCGGTAATATCCACTTGGATGTGCCTCTTTTATCACAAAGGGTCCTTCCCACTTCGGTGTAAACTTCGATGGTCCTGCCAGGCCTCTCCTAACATAATTTGCCACTTTTAGGACCAGTTGTCCTTTCGCAAATACTCTTTCTTTAGTCATCTTGCCGTAGGCCTCAGTCATCTTTTGCCTGTATCTGCGGCTGTGTTTTTGGGCTTTTTCTCTTCTTTCATCAAGTCCTTCCAAGTTTTCGCACATTTTTGCCGAAAAGACTTCTTCATCATTCTCCTTTTCCTGCATCTGCATGACTCTCAGGGATGGGGCCATTTTTTCTGCTGGGCTCACTACTTCAGTTCTGTAGACCAAGGAAAAAGGTGAAAAACCTGTGGTTGACTTAGGTGAACTCCTGTAAGCCCAAAGAGCGTCTGGCAGATGCGTTGCCCATTCTCCCCTATATTCTTGGCTCATTTTATTGATAATTTTTATGAGAGTTTTGTTTGTTGCCTCTGCTTGCCCGTTTCCTTGAGGGTAATACGGCGATGACCGATGATGCTTGACTTGGTAGAACTCTAACATTTTCCTTACCTCACTATTGACAAAAGGTGTGCCGTTGTCACTGATGATCCTGTGGGGAACCCCAAACCTTACAATTATGTTTTCCTTGATAAAATTTGTCATTGCTCCTCCTGTGGCTTTACGAAGTGGTACTGCCTCTGCCCACTTAGTAAAATATTCCGTAGCCACTAGTATCCATATGTACCCTCACGACGGCGGATTCACCGGTCCAACCAAGTTAAGCCCCCAAGTATGGAAGGGCCATGGTGTGACCGTGCTATGCAAATTCTGCAGATGAGTGTGAATCAAATTGGCTTGTACTTGGCAACTGTGGCACCTTTTCACGAATTCTACCGTATCCTTTTTCATGGTAGGCCAGTAGTAGCCCATTTGCAGCAGGCATCTGTAAAGCCTTTTCTTTTCCTGATGTTCCCCACACTCTCCTAGGTGTATTTCTTTTATCATTTCTCTCACCTCTTCAGGGCCCAAACAACTTAAGGGGTTTCCATCATACCCCTTTTTGAAAAGGATCATATTATGCAAAAAATAACGTGTTGCTAACCTCCTGAGCTTATATTTTTCACTGTGCTTCTGCGGCAGGATGCCTTCTGTCAGGTACTGTATAAATGGGCTCCTCCAGTCTTCGCTGACGAATGCAGCGTAACTTTCTTCTCTGTCTGCCACAAGTTAACAGTTCCCACACTGGGTTTGGACTTGGTCTGCATCTTTACTCATGGTTGGCCAATAACAGCCTGCCTTTTGAAGTCTGCGGTAAAGGCTGACCTCTCCGCAAGATCCGTATGTCTTCTCATGTACTTCTTTCAACTTTCTCTGGGCCTCCTGTTGCCCACACATTTGGACAAGACTTCGCCTGGCATCCTGTGGTATAGTTCTCCCTTCACTAAGGCGTAGTCTTTGAGTATTTTTAGTTCCATGGCTTCTTCTTTTCCTGTCAAAGCTTCCTTCATGGGTATTCGCCAATCCTCTTTGTAGTGTTCTTCCTGGAACCTTTCTTTCAATATTTCAATTATAGATTCTTCTCTCTCTCTGACCTTCACCCTGGTGCTCTCCCCTTCAAACATTATCTGCGAACCTAGTGCGGCTAGCGCATCGGCAAACCGATTCTCATTCCTTGGAGCATGTTCTATTTTAAAAGTTAAGAACTTTTCTTCCTTCTTCTGAGCCATTGCTCTGTACGGGGCTAGGCTGGGTTCTTTTAGGGAAAAACTCCCTTTGGTCTGGCAGACTACCAAGTTGGAATCACCCAGTACTCTCAAATGCTTAACCCCCATTTCAAGGGCTGTGGCTAGCCCAGTTAAGTAGGCTTCATACTCTGCCATATTGTTTGAATAGGGGAACTCCAGCTTAAATGATAGTGCTACTGCTTTATCTTCTTCATGATACAAAACTATTCCAACTCCTCCAGACTGGGCGGTAGAAGACCGGTCAAATTTCATTGCCCACTGTTCTCTGAGTTCCTTCACCATGGCTACTTTCCTTGGAACTTCGTCGTCTAGCGAAAATTCTTCTTCCCTTGGAAACTGTGCCAATAAATTCGCTATAGCCTGGCTCTTCACTGCTCTGGGCGCCCCCATCCTCAAGTCATACTGCGACAGTTGTAATAACCACTGTGATATCTTGCCAGAGAGGATTGGCTACTGTAGTAAAGCCTTGATGGCATGGGACTTAGTCATCAGCCATACTTCATAGGCTAAGAAATAATGGCGTAATCTCTGTGAGGCATACACAATAGCCAAACATGCCCTTTCCGCCCTCGGATAACGAGTTTCTGCATCCTTCAGGGTGCGGCTGATGTAGTATACTGGTTGCTTGATGCCACATCCATCTTCTTAGGTGATTAAGGCACCAATGGCATATGAATTGGTGGCCATATAAAGTAGCAATGGCTTCTTGTGGATTGAGGCTTGTACAGTAGGGAGGTTCATCATAATTTGCTGCAGCCTTTTGAAGGCTGTCTGCTGCGCTTCTCCCCATATAAAACTTTGCCCTTTCCTCAATAGCTTGGTAAAAGCCGAGGTGATTGATGCCAATCCAGGGATGAATCTTCCGATATACGAGACTTTTCCTAAGAAGCTTTTTAGTTCTTTTACCGTGGTTGGAGGTCTCATAGTTGCAATGGCCGTGGCTTTTGCTGGGTCTACATCTATTCCCCAACTGTGAACCAAGAAACCCAAGAATTTCCTTGAGGATACACCAAACGCACATTTGAGGGGATTCATTCTCAACTTAAAGGCTCTACATCTTTTGAATACTCTCTTCAGCACACAGAAATGTTCTTCTCTCCTTTTTGACTTAACTACTATGTCGTCCACATAGTCTTCTAACTCCTGATGCATCATATCGTGAAATATAGCCGTCATTGCTCGCTGATAAGTCGCGCCTGCATTTTTCAACCCAAAGGGCATCACGGTGTAATGGAAGTTCCCCATGGGTGTTTTGAAAGTAGTTTTCTCCGCGTCTTTTGATGCCATCCTGATCTGGTTATATCCATTGAAACCATTCATGAATGAGAACATAGTGCTTCCTGCCGTAGAATCTATCAATAAATCCATATTTGGCAGTGGGAATTCATCTTTCGGGCATGCTTTGTTGAGATCCCTGAAATCTACGCAACACCTTATCTGGCCATTCTTTTTCTTCACCGGTACTATGTTTGATAGCCAGCGGCGATGTTGAATAAGCTTAACAAATCCTGCGGCTAGCAACTTCTGTACTTCTTTGACTATCTGCCCTCCTATTTCTGTGTGAAATATCCTGGCAGGCTGAGCCACTGACCTGGCCTGCGGGTCCACCTTCAACGTATGTGCCACTAACCCAGGGTCTAGCCCTAACATTTCATTGTAGTCCCATGCGAACACGTCTCTGAATTCTTTTAACAACAGCACTAACTCCTTTTTCTCATTTTTTGTCAAACTTGTACTAATTGAGATGGGTCTCGGCCTTTGTGAAGCAGACCCCAAGTCAAATTTTTCCATTTCTTCTTCTGCCATAACCTGCACCTCCTTTTCGGCTACAACTCCCTCGTTTTCCTTATCGTTACTTCCTTCCTCAGAAATTTCTTGGATTCTGCAGCACATCAAACTCTCGTGTTGCCCTTTCTAGGTGGGGCCCGTCTGGGTTTCAATCGCGAGCCTCGCGCATCTTCATAATTTGTAAGCGATCCTGCCATCAGAGCCTCGGACTCTAATGCATTGGGGTATGTCATTAGATCCTACGGCGGGCGCCTCTTTCCTTTTTCTCTTTCTTGCCAATAACTCCCTTAGATTGGGTTCTGAGTCATTCTGAACATCTTGCCACCTAGGCATGAAGGTACCTAATGGTCTTGATACTGAGCTCTCTCTAGATGGAGCCCATTGGTCGTAGAACATAGTTTCTACTAAGTGAGCCTCTGCCTGCTCGAATGGTGAGGGGTTCGCGGTTATGCATATCATCCTGCCATTTAATCTTCCTTTCACACATTGGTGATAGGTGGATGGGACCAGTCGATGTTTGTGTAACCATGGCCTCCCCAAAAGCACGTGGTAGGATACTTCTGTCTTTACCACATGAAACCGTGCTAAAGAGGCTATGGGGCCTACTTTCAACCAGAGCTGAATGTGGTCGGCTGTGTACTCGCCCCTTCCACCAAACCCTGTCACTTCCATTGGGCATCCCTGAATCTTCCTTTTTGAAATTCCTGCTGCTTGCAGAGTGCTTAATGGAATAAGATTCACAGAAGCACCTGTGGTTACCAAAGCTCTCTTTATGGGGATTTGATTTATGGATGCCGCCAAGTATAAGGGCCTCTTGTGATCCGGGTGTCCCACCTCCATATCTTCCTCACTAAAAGTGATCTCAGTGGACTTCTGTAAGAGAGCCCTGTCATCTGGTATTTCTGCCGATAGACATTCTACTCCTGCACCAAAGGCAATGCTTACCAAAGCTTCTGTGGCTACCTTTCTTTCCTTTGCTGAGAGTCCCAGCTGATCGAACAAATTTTTGAACTTAGAACTCTGTTGTAGAGTGGTAATGGCCGCCGCAGGCAAAGCCATGTTTTCTTCTTCGTCCTCTCATGCGTCTGCGCAAATTACCACTGCTGCCACACCCTTCCCTTTGTGGTTTGGGAGTGGGTTTCTTTGGACTTCCTGCTGGGACAGTTCTAAAGTCCCTTCCTTTATCCTGCAGTAGACTAATCTGCGGAGCGCCCAACACTCTGCGGTAGAATGTTGGACATAATTGTGTAAACGACAAAAACGTGGGTCCCTCCGCTCTTCCTCTGTGGGCTCCCTAGCAACCTGGTTAAGTTTGAAAATTCCATCTGCTATCCATTTGTCTAGCAGTACGTCTAGTTCCTTTGAGGTGCATGGTATTGGCAGGGGAGTATCGTACTCCCTCCCTTCAGTCTTCCTTCTCTGTTCGCCAGTGGATACCGCCATTGCCTGTGGGGCATTTCTCTTGTCCGAGCTTGGTTTCACAGACTGGGCCGTCTTTTTGGCCTTCTGCAACAGCTGGGCGAATTGAGAAATTTCCAAATTCTTGAGGACTGCCCCTATACTTCCTGATCATATTCGTCATGCACATTTCCACTAGCGTCCTTTCTTCGCAATGGTCATAGCAGTCGAGTGCTATGTCCCTAAATCTCTTGATGTACTCCATCAAGTCTTCACCATTCCTCTGTTTGGTTGCTTGCAGTGTTGCAAGAGTCACTGTTTCTTCTCCGTGGAAGTACTTGGTACAAAATACATCCACCATATCATCCCATGTTGGGATCGTTCCTGGCTTTAACCTAATGTACCAGGTATAAGCCTAGTCACACAGTGATTTAGAAAATTCTCGAAGACATAAGTCTTTGTCTGCGGCATAAGGGCCAAGCGTATCAATGAACTTGCTCACGTGCTCAACAGCGCTTCCTTTTCTGCCATCATATTATGCGAATGCCTTTGGCTTATACCTCTTAGGGTATGGTTTGCTGAGTACCCTCAGTGGGTAAGGAGGCCTTCGTGCATAGAACCTCTCCTTAGGTGCCCTGGCCCTTTCCTGTTCTAAGAGGGCGGCCACCTCAGCCATAGTGATGAAACGTTATTCTGCATTGTGTAGGGCACCTCCTGCCGGTGTCTCTTCTTTGTCTGTTGCATGCTCTAGGTCATGTTGGCTTCCTTTTTCTTTCGTCTTATCGGCTTTCAGCTGTCGGATTTCCTCCATCATTTGCTGCTGCGAGTGTTGTAGTGACTGCAAGACTTTGATGAAAATGTTGGCATTGTCGGTATGAATTCTTGGTGGCGGTTGGGGGTCAGCCCCCGTTCCGTTGGAACCTTCTGCCTGGTTAGGCTGCGGTCGGTGAGGCGTTGTAGGCCTAGAATCTGCTTATGAGGGTACGGCACTCATATTCCGTGTTGTCCAGAACAGAAAGCTATGACCCTCTTCCATATTCTCCAGTGGTGCAACATCAAGTTAACTGTCTACCCTCAACATTCATCGAAGCATGGAATATGTCCTAAACTAGGGGCATTCGCCAAGTATGTCAAATTCTTTTCAATGAATGACTCTGTTACTAATGGAAAATATTTATTTTGCAGGTACTAGGGTAAAAGGCCCATACACATCGGCATGAGCCAAGATCCAAAAATCCTAGGTCTCTGAAAACATGAACCAGGATCTAGAACTTTTGGTCCTCTCAAAACATGAGCCAAAGCCCAAAAAAAACCCTTGGTCCTTTGAAAACATGAGCTAAGATCCAAAAATCCTAGGTCTCTGAAAACATGAACTAGGATCCAGAACCTTTGGTCCTCTGAAAACATGAGCCAAAACCCCAAAAAACTCTTGGTCCTCTAAAAACATGAGCCAAGATCCAAAAATCCTAGGTCTCTGAAAACATGAACCAGGATCCAGAACCTTTGGTCCTCTGAAAACATGAGCCAAAGCCCCAAAAAACTCTTGGTCCTCTGAAAACATGAGCCAAGATCCAAAAATCCTAGGTCTCTGAAAACATGAGCCAAGATCCAGAACCATTGGTCCTCTGAAAACATGAGCCAAAGCCCAAAAAACCCTTGGTCCTTTGAAAACATGAACCAAGATCCAAAAATCTTAGGTCTCTGAAAACATGAACCAGGATCCAGAACCTTTGGTCCTCTGAAAACATGAGCCAAATCCCCAAAAACCCTTGGTCCTCTAAAAACATGAGTCAAGATCCAAAAATCCTAGGTCTCTGAAAACACGAACCAGGATCCAGAACCTTTGGTCCTCTGAAAACATAAGCCAAAGCCCCCAAAACCCTTGGTCCTCTGAAAACATGAGTCAAGATCCAAAAATCCTAGGTCTCTGAAAACATGAGCTAGGATCCAGAACCTTTGGTCCTCTGAAAACATAAGCCAAAGCCCAAAAAACCCTTGGTCCTCTGAAAACATGAAAACATGAGCCAAAGCCCCAAAAAACTCTTGGTCCTCTGAAAACATGAGCCAAGATCCAAAAATCCTAGGTCTCTGAAAACATGAGCCAGGATCCAGAACCTTTGGTCCTCTGAAAACATGAGCCAAAGCCCAAAAAACCTTTGGTCCTCTGAAAACATGAACCAAGATCCAAAAATCCTAGGTCTCTGAAAACACGAACCAGGATCCAGAACCTTTGGTCCTCTGAAAACATGAGCCAAAGCCCCAAAAACCCTTGGTCCTCTGAAAACATGAGCCAAGATCCAAAAATCCTAGGTCTCTGAAAACATGAGCTAGGATCCAAAACCTTTTGTCTTCTGAAAACATGAGCCAAAGCCCAAAAAACCCTTGGTCCTCTGAAAACATAAGCTAAGATCCAAAAATCCTAGGTCTCTGAAAACATGAACCAGGTTCCAGAACCTTTGGTCCTCTGAAAACATGAGCCAAAGCCCAAAAAAACTCTTGGTCCTCTGAAAACATGAGCCAAGATCCAAAAATCCTAGGTCTCTGAAAACATGAACCAGGATCCAGAACCTTTGGTCCTCTGAAAACATGAGCCAAAGCCCCAAAAACCCTTGGTCCTCTGAGAACATGTGCCAAGATCCAAAAATCCTAGGTCTCTGAAAACATGAGCCAAAGCCCCAAAAACCCTTGGTCCTCTGAAAACATGAGCCAAGATCCAAAAATCCTAGGTCTCTGAAAACATGAGCCAGGATCCAGAACTTTTGGTCCTTTGAAAACATGAGCCAAAGCCCAAAAAAAAAAAAAAAAAATTTGCATGCATGAACTACGTTTGGACCTGATCCTCCCACCAAGAGGTACGTAGGCAATCTCCCTCGAGATTTGATCCACAACATGACCATTTACATTTTTATCTACATGCATCATACATTCACCATGGTTAAATACTGATTGCAAAGTTAGGTGTCTCTTTCATACATTGACATTCGCTTTTCAAGCTCTGCCAATGAGGGGCATTCTGTTGACACACCATTTTGCAACCCGCATTTAACCTCACATGGAGGGTAAAATGGTACTTTCACCTCAGAAATATGCATCTTGATTCTGGCCATTAGATCCTTAATCTCATTTCACAAAAATGATCTTGATGTTGTAACGATCAAATCTACTGATCATAGGCTCTAATTGGACTACCAGATTGAAAGTTATCATCAAATCAAGTTTTAATGGCTGAGATGCATTATCACAAATTGAGTCCAACTATATGTGATTATGAACAATTGATTTCGATTGGTTATAAGTGTAATCGATTGGAGATCAATGATGTGTCATAATTTGATTGGTTAGGACTACATTTTATGGTGAGGTTGCATACACCTAATTAATTAAATAGTTAAACATTAATTATTCAATGAGTAATTTGTGCAATTATCTTTTAATTAGAATAAATTTGGAACCAATCAAGTCTGAAATGAGAGTAATTTGAGCCATTTAATGTTAATTGGGAGCTAATTTGGGACCTATTAATATTAATTGTGCTGAAACCATTTTCTAACAAATGACCTCTGCTCACCTTTTCATCAATATCTCTCAGAATATTTTGAATCTGTGAATGAGGTTAATTTTACCAGAAACTAGACATCCGGGGCTTCAATTTGAGCACACGAACGAGGCAATTCTAATCAGAATTGAGTCAGATATGATTTTTTGAAGTTGGCTCTACAAGCTGTTACAGCAGCTACTGGAAAACCAAATTTTGGCTTGTTCCTCGCTCCTACCAATCTTCCCATTTAATGCACTAGATTTTCCCCAAGGCTAAAATGAGGTCTAGGTTCATGATTCTTTGTCAACCCTCATTAAATGGCCTTCCATTCATATTTCCTCCACCACTACTATATAAACCTTCTCTCTCATTCATTTCAGGACACAAAAAAACCCCCCTCTCTTTTCCACTCTTGAGTTCTAATGAAGTAGAGTAGTCTTGTCGTATCTTGGTCTTCTTGAGACTCAAGGTATTGAGTGAGACTCACTCTTCCTCTCCTAACTCTTCTTTTCCTCCACCCTTAGGGCCTCCATTAAGAGTCCCCTCCTTCACCATATGGATCTTGCATGAAGGTATAATCCCCTTCCCTAACTGTTTGTTTATGTTGCCATGATGAGAATTTAAGATTAAAGTATGATAGTAATTATTTAAATTCCCTTGAATATGTTTGAATGTTCTTAATTGTTCTGATGTATTCTTCACATGTTCTTGGTTGTTTACCACATGCTCATGCATATCACTAGTTTTAATCTTAAATCCACATCAAAAATATGAAAAATATGTTTGTTTAATAATTCTTTCAAATTCTTGAATCTAGGATATCACCATCCACACACATTCACTAGAGTTTATTTTTCAATCCAAATGTTATGCTTTATAAATTGAATTAGGGTTTATCACATGCACACACTTTAAATTCAACATGCAAATTGATTGATAACATATTGGATGATGTGATATGAATGTTGGCCACCATAGTCTAGAAGACCGGTTTCACCGTGCAAGGTAGGTGCCTAACACCTTCCCACCTTGTAATGTAGCCTCCGAGCTTAGATCAAGAGTTAGTAGATCGAATGCTTATCCATGTAATTTTTAATTTTTAGATTGTAACTAGGAAACAAAGCCATGTACTTTATCTTAGAATATATCTAGGACCAAAGCCATATAATTTTCCTAGTGATCAATGTAAATTTCAAATTAATAAAATGAGGAATTTTTTTTTTCAATTATGGTTTTCTTATTTTTCTAATAATTAAATAAGTGGCGACTCCATTGTTAAACCCTTAATCTAAAGGGGAAAATATAACTAGTCGAACCTTCATTTTGAGAGGCAACAACATGACTCCACCCATTCACGTGGCTTTGGCCCAACATTCCTAAAAAAGGGGGCCGGGGGCGCGGTCTCTTACAATTTTACTGTCTCCTTTGGGGCTAGGCTTCTTTTAATACTGAGTTTTACTTTTCTCTTGGCCCATTTCTCGTTTGCCTTCATGTCCTGCCTCAGTTACTTGGCATTTCCTGCCGTGGCGATTTCTTCCTGCTAGGCCTTCCTTGAAGCCTGCCGTTTCATTTCTTCCCCCAGTGACTTAACATGGCCACTGGTGTTCTTACTTATGGGCTCTAGTGTCCCTTTCTCTTGGGTCTGCGGCCCATTTACTTCCTTTGGGTTTCCTCAGCCCATTTACTAACTCTGCATTCCTATGGGCTATTACTAACTTGATTGGGCTTCCCCGGCCCAATCTCC
Source organism: Quercus gilva (assembly GCA_023621385.1). Lineage (NCBI taxonomy): Eukaryota > Viridiplantae > Streptophyta > Magnoliopsida > Fagales > Fagaceae > Quercus > Quercus gilva. The sequence goes on from CM042475.1 coordinate 50,402,824, forward strand.
TCATTCTCATCCTTGGGGTTCATGGGCTTGCCATCAAGCCTTACTTTTTTTGTTTACATTGCCTTGGGCCTGTGGCGGCCAATTCTCACTTTTTCATACCATTTACTGCCCATGGGTGCCATTTCTCTCTTTCCAGGCCCTTTGGGCCCATTTGCTTTCTCGAGACCCATTTGTTCCTGTTATAGGTCTGTGATTTATTACTCCTGCCGCTTGGGCTTAATAGTTTTATCTTATGCTTGCCGCTCCTATTTGCTGTTTGCTTTGCTGGGTTGGGCCTTTTTTTTTACAAAAATGACTCTTAACAGAAGGATGAATGGCAGAATGATACGTATAGTAGCAAACCCCTCGCCATTTGAGCAGGCAGAGGCTCATCTAGTGGAAACTATATTCTATGACCAATGGGCTCCATCCGGGGAAAGCTCGGTATCAAAACCAGGAGGTACCTTTGTACCTAAGTGGGAAGACATCCAAAGTGATTCGAAGCCCGATCTAAGGGAATTGCTAGCGTGGAAAAAGAAAAGGAAAGAAGCGCCCACTGTAGAATTAAATGATATGCCACAATGTGTCAAGGTCCGAGGCCTTGACGGCAAGATCGTGTACAAATTATGAAGGCGCGCGGGGCCCACAAGTGAAGCATAGATGGGCCCTACCCAAAAGTGGCAGCATGAGAGTTTGGCATGTTGCGTGGTTCAAAAAAGTTCAGAGGAAGAAGATAGGAAAATGAAGAAGTTGTGGCAGAAAATGAGGTACAAGTTGCGGCAAAAGAGGAAATGGAGGAAGTTGACTTAGGGTCTGCTTCACAAGGACCAAAGCCTATCTCAATTAGTGAAATTTTGACAGAACAAGAAAAATTAGAACTGGTTCTACTGTTGAAAGAATTCAAAGACGTCTTCACATGGGATTACAGTGAAATGCCAAGGTTAGACCCCGGGCTAGTGGCGCATATGTTGAATGTGGACCCAGAGGTCAAGCCAGTGGCCCAGCCTACCAGGGTATTCCACACTGAGATAGAATGGCAAATAGTCAAAGAAGTATAGAAATTGCTGGCCGCAGAATTCATCAAGCCCATTTAACACCCGCACTGGCTATCTAACATAGTACTAGTAAAGAAGAAGAATGGACAGATAAGATGTTGTGTAGATTTCAGAAATCTCAACAGAGCCTACAAGAAGAATGAGTTCCCATTGCCAAACATGGATCTGCTAATAGATTCTACGGTAGGAAGCGCCATGTTTTCATTCATAGATGGGTTTAGTAGATACAATCAGATCATAATGGCACCAAGGGATGCAGAGAAGACTGCTTTCAAGACACCCATGGGCAATTTCTACTACACTGTGATGCCTTTTAGGCTAAAAAATGCAGGTGCCATTTGTTAGTAAGCAATGACGGCCATATTTCACGACATGATGCAACATGAACTGGAGGACTATGTGGATGACATAGTGGTAAAATCAAGGAAGAGAGAAGAACACTTCCACGTGTTGAGGAAGGTATTCGAGAGATGCAGAACTTTCAAATTAAGAATTGTAGGGGCCTTTTTTGTGTTTTGAATTTGGGCTGGGCTGCCTCTTGCGGTGATGGGCCCGAGTGTTTCTGAGTAGGAGAGTTGAGACCAGCCCAACTGTAACTCACTTTGGGCCGACTTGTGCACAAACTAAGCCTTGTCTGCCAAGAACATTCTCACAGCAAGCAGAGCTGTTACAAAAGTTTTTGGCTGTGATTTATTACTCCTGTCGCCTGGGCTTAATAGTTTTATTTTATGCTTGTTGCTCCTATTTGCTGCTTGCTTTGCTAGGTTAGGCATTTTTTACAAAAATGACCCTCAACATTTAGCCCCCTAAACATATGGAGCGTTCTTGCGGTTCATATGTGAATGAAGGACTTTTTTGTCTTTTTCACTTTCCTTTTTTTTTTTTTTTTTTCCTTTTCCTTTGCGGGCTTTTTAAAACCATAGACTCCTTTCTGCATATATATTTCTTTTCTTGCCGTGAACAGTGGTGACTCTTCGAATTTTCCAAAATGGCAATTGCTTTAAAACATAACCACCGCCTCATTAATTTCATCCTTTTCTCAATGGCTGACCAGTCGCCTCCTTTCATACCGGCATTAATAACTCAGGTACTTAAGAAAAGAGTCCATTCCCAACGTAGACACAAACTCCTTCTATTCCAATATATTTTCCTTCCCTCATCATTATCTTCTTCTCAAACACCCATCCCTCTCTTACTTCGATCAAATCCTCGCGCCATGGCACCGGTGAAAACTCAAGCTTCTTCCCGCCGTAAAGGGAAAGGCGTCGCTTTGGATCCTCCGGTGGAACAAGAAGTAGAAGAAGAAGACGTACGCTCCGATTCGGACTATTTTGATGAGGAGGAGGCACGACGTGACCCAGATAGCGAGTGTGCCCCTCTGATCGACCCTTGGTACAATCTTAGTCCCCACTTTCCCAAGGCTCCTGGAGATTATGCATCGCCGCAACTGGGCCGCGCGTGGCTCGCTCTTTGCCGGCGAAACCCTGATGTTTCTTGGGCTCCGGTGTCTTCCTTCATCTCCGATTTGGTCATTCGTCAAGGTGTCACCCTTCCTGTACCCATTCATTTCGAGTTTGGGTCGGGCACTGCCTTGGGTTGGAAGGAGTGGGTTGATAGTGAGTTATTGGACACAGGCTTCATGGGTTTGCTTCAGAGGGCCGGTGTTCTAAAGGCCATCGTTTTTTCTCGAAGTCTATCCAATTTCTAAGACACAATCTTCGTCATTTAGTTCGCCGATGGTGTGCCACCACTCACACATTCTTCTTTTCTTGCAGTGAACTCACTGTTACTCTTAAGAACGTGGCTAATCAGTTACTTTTGCCGATTCTTAGTGATGTTGATCCTGTCACCATAGAGCTTTCCCCAGAAGAAGTAGCCATCGAAGTGGAGTTGAAGAAAAGGATGGCCGAAAATGCTAAGTTATCTTACTGGGTTAGTTCTTCTTCCAAGTTTTCTGCTGTTGCCCGCCGTGCTGCTTTTATTACTTTTTGGCTTTGTAAGTTTGTCTTTGGGTCCCCTCCTCATTATGCCATAAAGCTTTTGTATTTTCGTTTGGCCATTAAAATATTTGCCGGAGTGAGTCTGCCGCTAGCCCCCATGTTTTTGGGGCATTTATATGTTCAACTGGATATCCTGCGGAGTGACGAGAGTCAGGCTAGCTCCTGCCACATAGTTGCTTCCTCTGTACACAGCACCATTCTGCAGCAGTTGTTGTTTGAGCGCTGTGTGCAATACTTGGCGAAGTGTAGGCCTGTCAGATTTGTTAAAGAGAAGTACCAATCCTGTCTGCGGGCCATTATTGGTTTTTGTGGCAGATTTGAGTTTGATTTTCCTTTGAATTTTTTTTGGTCTGGTTTGAAGCCCATCGATTATTCTGTTGTTGAGTCCTTTGATGAAGGTATTGGTTTTTCCTAGAGAGCTTATAGACATTTGTGTTCTGGTTATATTTGTGCTGATTTTGTAATGGGTTCATTTGTTGATACTGTTGGTACCACCACTCCGCTGGCTGGTTTTGATGAGATGGGTATCACCTATTTGGCTGCCACTAATGCTGGATGGTTGCCTTATTTAGCAAATGAAGGTGTCAGGTTCGTCCATTATCCTGCCAACCGAGTAAGGAAACAATTTGGGCTAAATTAGGATATTCCTGATGACCTCTCCTTCCTCATAGAGTCTCCTACTTCAGCCAGACCCTTTCTGCGACACACCGCTTTTGATTTTTAGAGACAATGCTTTAGTACGGTCACAGTTTTTGGTTCTTCGAGGGAAGGCCTTTGCACCCCTGCTATGCACAGCTATTGGTAGGCTGTAATGACCTCATTTGATACGGAGTTGGCTAGTAGTCGCGGTTTCTCTCTCATACCTCCCGAGGGACTTAGCATAGTTATCTCTCCCAATCCTTGATTACTCCTTCCTTCGAGGTCCGTGTTGGCCTATGCCAGGAAACAAAACCGATCCACCATTTTTGAGTGGGACGAGGAAAAGAGAGGATGGTATTGGCACACATGTGATTACCCTTCAGGTTGGGAAAAGAAAGTTAAAGTAGTAAACATTCTTACGCCAGCCAAGAAAGTTCCTACCAAGCTTAAATCTGCCAGCAAGTCTAAGTCTGCCACTCCTCAACCTCCTATAGGTGCTACTCTTGCCAGCAGAACACGAGGCAGCAAAAGGAAGACAACTCCCCATCCTACGCCTGCCGTTCAGCGAAGAGTAAGTCTCTAAAAAAAAAACTTTTCCTTGCTTTGTCTTCCGAGTACACATATATATACTTCTTCCCCTTTTTCTTTGACTTTTCCTGAATCTTGACATGCTTGTTGACTCTTTTCCTTGACTCATCTTATCCTCTTTTCCTTTTACAGTCTAAGCACAAGGAGGATATGTCAGCTGCCCGTCCTATTATGCTTGAGGAACCTAAATCGGAGGTATATTTCTTCTTGCTCCTTTTTTTTTTTTTTTTTTTTTTTTTTTTTTTTTTGCACGTGTTTAGTTTGCTACATGTTTTGGTTTCTTCATTTGTCCAAAGAGTTACTTTGATCTTCATACCTCTTTCTTTGTCTTTTAGGATGAGCCTGAGCCTCTTTCCATATACCGCCTTACTGCCGAGGAGCTTTTTGCCCCCATGGGCACACCTACGGAGGGCTCTTTTGGTGGGGCTGAGCTTGCAACGTCTGCCCCTCCTGCAGCTACTACCTCTCCCACTGGACCGGTACCCATGAGGGTACTCATACTAGGGAGATTAGTGAGGTTACCCCTACTTCTACCATGACACCTTCTGTTCAAAGGGGAGCCACCCCTCCTGCTGTTACTCAGATCGAGGCTGTTCCTGCTACACCTCTCGTCATTTCCACTGGTGACCCCTTTGCTGCTCTTTCTCAAGCCGTGCAGGGCGTTTCTTCTCTGGTAATTACTCCCTTTTCTATTCCTGTTTCTGCCACACGTGGGCCTCGTGCTGACTTGTCCTCAGAGGAATCTGAGGAGATCTTTGAGGATCCTGAGGATGAGCTCGGCCTGGGGAGGAGGATTTCTGAATCTGAGGAAGAGGGGGATGTTCCACCCGAGACAATGGGTATGTGCTTTCTTCCTTCCTTTTTCTTCTTTAGCCGTTAAGTTCACTCTTCTCCTTTTCTTTTTTGATAAGTTCCCTCTTTTTCTTTATTTGCATGTCTATCTCTCTGTCTGCAGAAACCTTTGAGGAGTTGGGAATTGCAGTAGACGTAGGGGTGTCTGCGGCAACTTTTCCTGCCATGCCCACAACACCTATTCCTACCACATCTTTTGTACCAGTTTTCGCCGTGTTTATAGCGTTCATTTCCGCCGTTCCTTCTGTTTCTGCCTCTATTTTCCCCACAGCCCCCATTATTGCTGGTTCTGGTAAAGAGAAAATTTTTTGTTTTATCTTTTTTTTTTTTTTTACTTCTTCTCTGTGGGTCTTTCTTCCTCCCTTTCTCCTTTTTTTTTTTTTTTACCAAGGTTTCTTATTTCAACCTTTGTGCTCTTTTGACAGGTCCACCTCCTACAGTGCCTTCTGAGTTTGAGGTAGGCAGTAGCTCTGCCACCATTCCAGACCCTGCGAGCGAGGCTGTAGCCTTCTTCGCACGTTTTGACCAGCCCGAAGTCAATGACCTTGATCCTGCTTCTTTATGGGGCTCCAGACCTCCTTACATAGATTTTCATGGCTTCAGGATCCCCGAGGACTGTGCTTCTCACCTGGTGATGATTCATAATAGTCATAGGGACTTCATGCAGGGATTCCGACTTGGCCGATCAGTTAGAGAGCACTTTCTGAAGATGTTGGGGAGTGTGCTGAATGACATTGAGCACAACTTTTTTGACACCGTCTCTACTGAGAGGACCCTTCAGTGGAGGGCTGCAGTACAGGAGCTTATCAGTGTTGGCTTTGTCGTGGAGTTTGTCTTGGACCACCTTCGGGAGATTGCTCGAGCAGTTTTTATGAGGAGAGTCAAGCCTACTGTTGATGCTATTAACTCACGCCTTAAGGTTCTGAGAAAGGAGGTGGCAGATTTGGAGGGCCGTCGCGAGCATCTTCTTTCCAGATTTGGCGGACTTGGCTGTTTTGGGGATCAATCACTCATTTTTGGACTCTATTGATGATGATGCAGTTTCTCCCTTGTTTTGTTGTTTTCTTTGCCTTATTACTCTGTTCAGTACATTATGCTTCCTATAGTACCTATTTGGGCTTGTTTGCCACAGTTTGAGTTTTGTAACTTAACTTTATGATGTTACACTTATGACGCTACACTTTGCTACTGTTTTTTTTTTTTTTTTGCTTTTGCTATGATATATGATAATAAATACTTCGTGCTTTTCATTGCATCCTCATGAAAGCAAGTTACAAAATTTTGACTTATGACATAGTCATTTGAAAGATGAAAAATAGAGCAAAAGGAAACACGACAGTTTTTTTTTTTTTTTCAACAAAAAAAAAAAAAGAAGGGATAATCACATTGCTTTTCTTCTCAGGCGTAGTAGTGTTTCAACCATTTCCCATTGATGGGATCCATTAAGTTCCTGCCACCCATCTGAACAGGGGAACCCCAGCTTGAATGCTAGTGCTACTGCTTTATCTTCTTCATGATACAAAACTACTCAAACTCCTCCAAACTGGGCGGTAAAAGACCTGTCAAATTTCATTGCCCACTGTTCTCTGAGTTCCTCCACCATGGCTACTTCCCCTAGAACTTCGTCGTCCAGCGGACATTCTTTTTCCCCTGGAAATTGTGCCAATAAATCTGCTATAGCCTGGCTCTTTACTGCCTTGGGTGCCCCCATTCTTAAGTCATACTGCGATAGTTGTAATAACCACTGTGATATCCTGCCAGAGAGGATTGGCTGTTGTAATAAAGCCTTGATGGCATGGGACTTAGTCATCAGCCATACTTCGTAGGCCAAGAAATAATGACATAATCTTTGTGAGGCATACATAATAGCCAAACATGCCCTTTCCGCCCTCAGATAACGAGTTTCTGCATCTTTCAGGGTGCGGCTGATGTAGTATACTGGTTGCTCGACGCCACCTCCATCTTCTTGGGCGATTAAGGCATCAATGGCATATGAATTGGTGGCCATATAAAGTAGCAATGGCTTGTGGATTGGGGCTTGTACAGTAGGGAGGTTCATCATAATCTGCTGTAGCCTTTTGAAGGCCGCTTGCTGCGCTTCTCCCCATACAAAACTTTGTCTTTCCTCAATAGCTTGGTAAAGGCCAAGGTGATTGATGCCAATCCAGGGATGAATCTTCCGATATACGAGACTTTTCCTAAGAAGCTTTTTAGTTCTTTTACCGTGGTTGGAGGTCTCATAGTTGCAATGGCCGTGGCTTTTGCTGGGTCTACATCTATTCCCCAACTGTGAACCAAGAAACCCAAGAATTTTCCTGAGGATACACCAAAAGCACAATTGAGGGGATTCATTCTCAACTTAAAGGCTCTACATCTTTCGAATACTCTCTTCAGCACACGGAAATGTTCTTCTCTCCTTTTTGACTTAACTACTATGTCGTCCACATAGTCTTCTAACTCCAGATGCATCATATCGCGAAATATAGCCGTCATTGCCCGTTGATAAGTCGCACCTGCATTTTGCAACCCGAAGGGCATCACGGTGTAATGGAAGTTCTCCATGGGTGTTCTAAAAGCAGTTTTCTCCGTGTCTTTTGGTGCCATCTTGATCTGGTTATATCCACTGAAACCATCCATGAATGAGAACATGGCGCTTCTTGCCGCAGAATCTATCAATAAATCCATATTTGGCAATGGGAATTCATCTTTCGGGCATGCTTTGTTGAGATCCCTGAAATCTATGCAACACCTTATCTGGCCATTCTTTTTCACTGGTACTATGTTGGATAGCCAGCGGGGATGTTGAATAGGCTTAACGAAACCTGCGGCTAGCAATTTCTGTATTTCTTTGACTATCTGCCTTTCTATTTCTGTGTGAAATATCCTGGCAGGCTGAGCTACTGGCTTGGCCTACGGGTCCATATTCAACGTATGTGCCACTAACCCAGGGTCTAGCCCTGGCATTTCACTGTAGTCCCATGCGAACACGTCTCTAAATTCTTTTAACAACAGCACTAACTCCTTTTTCTCATTTTTTGTCAAACTTGCACTAATTGAGATGGGTCTTAGCCTTTGTGAAGCAAACCCCAGGTCAACTTCTTCCATTTCTTCTTCTGCCATGACCTACACCTCCTTTTCGGCTACAACTCCTTCGTTTTCCTCATCGTTACTTCCTTCCTCTGAGATTTCTTGGACTCTGCAACACGTCAAACTCTTGTGCTACCCTTTCTGGGTGGGGCCCGTCTGGGTTTCAATCGTGGGCCCCGCGCGCCTTCATAATTTGTAGACGATCTTGCCATCAGAGCCTCGGACTCTAATGCATTGGGGTATGTCATCAGATTCTGCGGCGGGCACCTCTTTCCTTTTTCTCTTTCTTGCTAATAACTCCCTTAGATCGGGTTCTGGGTCATTCTGAAAATCTTCCCACCTAGGCACGAAGGTACCTAGCGGCCTTGACACTGAACTCTCTCCAGATTGAGCCCATTAGTCATAGAACATAGTTTCTACTAAGTGGGCCTCTGCCTGTTCGAATGGTGAGGGGTTCGTGGCTATGAGTATCATCCTGCCATTTAATCTTCCTTTCACACATTGATGATAGGTGGATGGGACCAGTCGGTGTTTGTGTAACCATGGCCTCGCCAAAAGCACGTGGTAGGATACTTCTGTCTTTACCACATGAAACCGTGCTAAAGAGGCTATGGGGCCTACTTTCAACCACAGCTGAATGTGGCCGGCTGTGTACTCGCCCCTTCCACCAAACCCTGTCACTTCCATTGGGCATCCCTGAATCTTCCTTTCTAAAATTCTTGCTGCTTGCAGAGTGCTTAATGGAATGAGATTCACAGAAGCATCTGTGTCTACCAAAGCCTTGACACTGAACTCTCTCCAGATTGAGCCCATTAGTCATAGAACATAGTTTCTACTAAGTGGGCCTCTGCCTGCTCGAATGGTGAGGGGTTCGTGGCTATGAGTATCATCCTGCCATTTAATCTTCCTTTCACACATTGATGATAGGTGGATGGGACCAGTCGGTGTTTGTGTAACCATGGCCTCGCCAAAAGCACGTGGTAGGATACTTCTGTCTTTACCACATGAAACCGTGCTAAAGAGGCTATGGGGCCTACTTTCAACCACAGCTAAATGTGGCCGGCTGTGTACTCGCCCCTTCCACCAAACCCTGTCACTTCCATTGGGCATCCCTGAATCTTCCTTTCTAAAATTCTTGCTGCTTGCAGAGTGCTTAATGGAATGAGATTCACAGAAGCATCTGTGTCTACCAAAGCTTTCTTTATGGGGATTTGATTTACGGATGCTGCCAAGTATAAGGGCCTCCTGTGATCCGAGTGTCCCACCTCCATATCTTCCTCACTAAAAGTGATCTCAGTGGACTCCTGTAAGAGAGCCCTATCATCTGGTATTTCTGCCGACAGACATTCTACTCTTGCGCCAGAGGCAATGCTCACCAAAGCTTTCGTGGCTACCTTTCTTTCTTTTGCTGAAAGTCCTAGTTGATCGAACAAGTTTTTGAACTTGGAACTCTGTTGCAAAGTGGTAATGGCCGCCGCAGGCAAAGCCATGTTTTCTTCTTTGTCCTCTCCCGGGTCTGCGCAAATTACCACTGCTGCCACACCCTTCCCTTTGTGGTTTGGAAGTGGGTTTCTTTGGACTTTCTGCTGGGACAGTTCTAAAGTTCCTTCCTTTATCCTGCGGTGGACTAATCTGCGGAGCGCCCAACACTCTGCGGTAGAATGTTGGACATAATTATGTAAACGACAAAAACGTGGGTCCCTCCGCTCTTCCTCTGTGGGCTCTCTAGCAACCTGGTTAGGTTTGAAAATTTCGTTTGCTATCCATTTGTCTAGCAGTACGTCTAGCTCCTTTGAGGTGCATGGTATTGGTGGGGGGAGTATCGTATTCCTTCCCCTCAGTCTTCCTTCTTCGTTCGCCAGTGGATACTGCCATCGCCTGCGAGGTGTTTCTCTTATCTGAGCTTGGTTTCACAGACTGGGCCGTCTTTCTGGCCTTCTGCAATAGCTGGGCGAATTGAGAGATTTCCAAATTTTTGAGGACTGCCCTGTACTCCCTAATCATATTCGTCTTGCACATCTCCACCAGCGTCCTTTCTTCGCAATGGTCATAGCAGTCGAGTGCTATGTCCCTAAATCTCTTGATGTACTCCATCAAGTCTTCACCATTCTTTTGTTTGGTTGCTTGCAATGTTGCAAGCGTCACCGTTTCTTCTCCGTGGAAGTACTTGGTACAAAATACATCCACCATATCATCCCATGTTGGGATCGTTCCTGGCTTTTACCCAATGTACCAGGTATAAGCCCGGTCACACAGTGATTTAGAAAATTCTCGAAGACATAAGTCTTCGTCTGCGGCATAAGGGCCAAGCGTATCAATGAACTTGCTCACATGCTTAACAGCACTTCCCTTTCTGCCATCATATTGTGCGAATGCCTTTGGCTCATACCTTTCAGGGTATGGTTTACGGAGTACCTTTAGTGGGTAAAGAGGCTTTTGTGCATAGAACCTCTCCTCAGGTGCCCTGGCCCTTTCCTGCTCTAAGATGGCGGCCACCTCAGCCATAGTGATGAAACGTTGTTCTGCATTGTGTGGGGCACCTCCTGCCGGTGTCTCTTCTTTGTCTATCACATGCTCTGGGTCATGTTGGCTTTCTTTTTCTTTCGTCTTATCGGCTTTCAATTGTCAGATTTCTTCCATCATTTGTTGCGCGAGTGTTGTAGTGACTGCAAGACTTCGATGAAAATGTTGGCATTGTCGATAGGAATTCTTGGTGGCAGTTGGGGGTCAGCCCCCGTTCCATTGCACCTTATGCCTGGTTAGGCTGCGGTTGGCGAGGCGTTGTAGGCCTGGACTCTGCTTGTGAGGGTACGGCACTCATATTTCGTGTTATCCTAGATTTCGGAGGCATTTGTTTCTGTGGGCTTTCGTCCCTGTCTGTTTCTCAACTCCCCAATGAAGTCGCTAATTTAATGTAAGGGCCTTTTTTGTGTTTTGAATTTGGGCTAGGCTGCCTCTTGCGGTGATGGGCCCGAGTGTTTCTGAGTAGGAGAGTTGAGACCTGCCCAACTGTAACTCACTTTGGGCCATCTTGTGCACAAACTAAGCCTTGTCTACCAGGAACGTTCTCACGGCAAGCAGAGCTGTTACAAAAGTTTACGGCAAACAAATATAATAACAACAAAGAAAAATATAATACAATGGCCTTTTCTTAATGGAAAAATGACCAAATCATCTTTACTTTTACGGCCATTATAGTAATGACAATGGTATTGATAATAACGGCTTTTAAAAAAGGAATAATTGATTAAGCGATAATGGAAGTTAATTAAAATAAATGTCAAGTCAAACTTGGGTCCTCAATGGCAAAGAATCAAAGAGGAAGAATGCTTCCTTTCAATGAAACTAATCCCCCAGGGAAATATCCTGCCATGGGGATTAATGACTTTGAGGGAATTGGACCTAAATGACAAGTGCTTAAAGGAATTTCTATTACTTAATCGTCTCCCAGAGAGTGAGATTTTGAGGGGGAGAGAAGGGAACCGATCTACTGGTGCATGCCCATTACACTCCTTCTCCCTATTTCCTGTTTACTCTTTTATCTTTTCTTCTTTCTTTTTTTTCTCTTGTTTTTCCTTTTGCTTTTTTGTTCTTCTGTTTTTTGGTCCTTTTTACAGGGCACGGCAAGGGTCCTTTTATAGGGCCTGCCGTAACCGGATTTTACTACCTTACCCTTTAACGGCCTTTGTTTGGACTGGGCGTACTCGCCGACCACCCAGGAGCTCGTCTGTGTACCACTTACCCTCGCCAGACAAAGGCAGGTCTGTGTTGTTTCTTAGTCTGTCGTGGAACTTTCTCCTGCCATGGCGTAAATGCTTTCTCTCTCTCTCTATGGCATGCACCCAACATTTCCCACCCAACCTTGCCTCTTTTGGGCGGTCTGTCATCCTAGCAGGACGTACCTCCCCAAAAGGGCTTGGACGGGAAGTGCAAAAATAGATCTTTTCCCCTCTCCCCACCACCAAACCACACCCCCCCCTTACCTCTGACCCATGGCCCCACCACGTCCTATATTAGCTGGTTACAAGCTGGTAATGCCTGGGCCTTGCGCGTGCTTTCCTGTTACATACGTTTAAAATATGCCTGCGGCTCATGTGTTTGTCGCGATCTAGAGCTTTGTTTACATCATTTGCCATGCTTCTTTGCTCTTTTATGTGAGCCGTTCTGTATATTTCACTATTCCTTTTGGGGCTGGGTTTCTTTTAATATTGGATTTTACTTTTCTCTTGGCCCATTTCTCGTTTGCCCTCATGTCCTACCTCATTTACTTGGCATTTCCTGCCGTAGAGATTTGTTCCTACTAGGCCTTTTTTTTTTCAAGCCTACCGTTTCATTTCTTCCCCCAATGACTTAACATGGCCACTGGTGTTCTTACTTATGGGTTCTAGTGTCCCTTTCCCTTGGGCCTGCGGCCCATTTACTTCCTTCGGGTTTCCTCGGCCCATTTACTAACTATGCATTCCCATGGGCTTTTACTAACTTGATTGGGCTTCCCCGGCCTAATCTCCTCATTCTCATCCTTGGGGTTCATGGGCTTGCCATCAACCTCTACTTTCTTTGTTTACATTGCCTTGGGTCGGCCGCGGTCCATTCTCACTTTTCCATATCATTTATTGCCCATGGGTGCCATTTCTCTCTTTTCGGGCCCTTTGGGCCCATTTGCTTTCTCGAGACCCATTTGTTCCTGTTATAAGCCTGTGATTTATTACTCTTGCCGTTTGGGCTTAATAGTTTTATTTTATGCTTGCTGCTCCTATTTGCTCTTGCTTTGTTGGGTTGGGCCTTTTTTACAAAAATGACCCTCAGCAAGAATGAACCCTCTTAAGTGAGCATTCGGAGTGTCTTTTGGGAAATTCTTGGACTTCCTAGTTCATAGCAAGGGAATAGATGTGGACCCGGCCAAAGTCACGGCCATAGCAACTATAAGACCTCCAGACACGGTAAAGGAGTTAAAGAGCTTCTTAGGGAAGGTCTCATATATTCGGAGATTCATCCCTGGGTTGGCATTTATCACTTATGCTATCACCAAATTGCTCAAGAAAGGGCAAAGCTTTGAATGTGGAAAAGCGCAGCAGAAGACCTTCAAGACGCTACAGCAAATCATGATGAACCTCCCTACAGTGCAGGCCCCAATCCATAAAAAACCACGGTTACTCTACCTAGCCACCAACTCGTATGCCATTGGCATATTAATCGCCCAAGAGGATGAAGGTGGCATTGAGCAACCAGTGTACTACATCAGCTGTGCCTTGAAAGACGCAGAAACTCGTTACCCAAAGGCAGAAAGGGCATGCTTAGCTATTGTGTATACTTCACAGAGGTTGCGCCATTATTTCTTGGCTTACGAAGTATGGCTGATGACCAAGTCCCATGCCATCAAAGTTTTGTTGCAGCAACCAATCCTTTCTGGCAGGATATCCCAGTGGTTATTACAATTGTCATAATACGATTTGAGAATGGGGACACCCAGGGCGGTGAAAAGCTAGGCTATAGTAGATTTATTGGCACAATTTTCAGAAGAGGAAGAATTCCCGCTAGATGATGAAGTACCAGGGGAAGTAGCCATGGCAAAAGATGTCAAAGAACAATAGGTAATGAAATTTGATGGGTCTTCTACCACCTAGTCTGGAGGAGTGGGAGTAGTTTTGTACCATGAAGAAGATAAGGCAGTGGTGCTAGGGGTGTTCGCGATGCTGTGCGGTGCGGTTTTGGGCCATTTTTAGCACCACATTTTGCGGTGCGGTTTAGCTAAAACCATAACTGCACCGTACCTTATTTTTGCGGTCACATGTGCAGTGCGATGTGGTGCGGTGCGGTTTAAAGTTTAGCCAAAACCATAACCACACCGCACCTCATTTTTTTGGTCACATATGCGGTGTGGTGTATAAGATGCGGTTTAAATGATTTGAAGTTGGTAAATTTTTCAAATTTTGGGCTTTTTCTACCCAGCCCAAAACTAATTTTTCCCTTTGTTTTGGTCCAAGTTTTAAACTATTGAGCTAATTTTTCTTTATTTTTGGTTGGCTTTCCTAATCAGCACTTACTAGGATTATCAAACTACATATATATATTTTTTTTGAAAACTAGGGTTATTAAACTATTAATAATATATTTAATATTAAAAATAATTAAATATATTAATATATAAAAGGGTGTGGTGCGGTGCAGTTTGTGCAGTTTTCTTATTATAAAACCGCAAACTGCATTGCACCATGCGGTGTGGTGTGGTGCGGTGCAATATTACTTACCGTGCAGTGCGGTTATGCTATTTCACGGGCAGTTTTGGTGCGGTTTTTGCGGTTTGTGCGGTTTATGCGATTTGGTGAACACCTCTAAGTGGCGCTATCGTTCAAACTGGAATTCCCCTGTTCAAACAACACGCCAGAATACGAAGCCTACGTAACTGGGCTGGCCACAGCTCTCGAAATGAGAGTCAAGCATTTAAGGGTATTGGGTGATTCGAACTTAGTGGTCTGCCAGACCAAGGGGAGCTTCTCCTTAAAAGAACCCAGCCTAACCCCGTACAGAGCAATGGCCCAGAAGATGGGAGAAAAATTTTCAACTTTTGAAATAGAACATGCTCCAAGGAATGAAAATCGGTTTGCGGATGCGCTAGTCGTACTAGGCTCACAAATAATGTTCGAAGGGGATAGCACCAGAGTAGAGGTCAGCAAAAGGAAAGAATCAATAATTGAGATGTTGAAGGAAAGGTTCCAAGAAGAACAGTACGAAGGGGATTGGCGGATCCCCATAAGGGATGCCTTGATGAAGGAAGAAGACGTCGCAGAACTAAGGGTACTAAAAGACTACGCCCTGGTGAGGGGAGAATTGTACCGCAGGATGCCAAGTGGGGTCTTGTCCAAATGTGTAGGGCAGGAGGAAGTCCAGAGAAAGTTGAAAGAACTACATGACAAGACATGCGGATCCTGTAGGGAGGTCAGCCTTTACCGCAGACTTCAAAGAGTAGGCTTCTATTGGCCGAGCATGGGTAAAGATGCAGACCGAGTCCAAACCCAGTGTGGGACCTGCCAACTCGCAGCAGACAAAAAAGAAAGTTACACTGTATTCATCAGCGAAGATTGTAGAAGCCCATTCATATAGTACCTGATAGGAGGCATCCTGCCACAAAAGCGCAGCGAAAGATACAAGCTCAAGAGGTTGGCAACGCGCTACTTTTTTCATAATACTGTCCTTTTCAAAAAATGGTACGATGGAGACCCCTTAAGGTGTTTGGGCCCTGAAGAAGCAAAAGAAATGATAAAAGAAGTACACTCAGGAAAATATGGGGAGCATCAGGGGAAGAAAAAGCTTTACAGATGTCTGCTGCAAATGGGCTACTACTGGCCTACCATAAAGAAAGATACGGCATAATTTGTAAAAAAATGCCATAGTTGGCAAGTACAAGCCAACTTGATTCACACTCATCTGTAGAGTTTACATAGCATGGTCACCCCATGGCCTTTCCATACTTGGGGGCTTGATTTAGTGGGACCAATTAACCCACTATTGCGTGGATACATATGGATACTAGTGGCTATGGAGTATTTCACTAAGTGGGCAGAGGTAGTACCACTTCCTAAAGCCATAGGAGGAGCAGTGGCAAACTTCATCAAGGAGAATATAATTGTAAGGTTCGGGGTGCCCCACAGGATCATTAGTGACAATGGCACACCATTTGTCAACAGTGATGTGAGGAAGATGCTAGAGTTCTACCAAGTCAAACACCACTGGTCATCGCCTTATTACCCTCAAGGAAATGGGCAAGCAGAGGCAACGAACAAGACTCTCATAAAGATTATCAGTAAGATGAGCCAAGAGTATACAGGAGGATGAGCAATGCACCTGCTAGACGCTCTTTGGGCTTATAGGAATTCGCCAAAGTCAGCCACAGGTTTCTCACCTTTTTTCTTGGTATACGAAACTGAGGTAGTGAGCCCAGCAGAAATAATGACTCCATCCTTGAGAGTTATGCAAATGCGAGAAAAAGAAAAGGAAGAAGAAGTCTTTGCGGCAGAATGGTGTGAAGACCTAGAAGGGCTTAATGAAAAGAGAGAAAAAGCCTAGGAGCGCAGCCGCAGATACAGACAAAAGATGACTGAAGCCTATGGCAGGATGACCAAAGAGAGAGTGTTTGTGGAAGGACAACTTGTGTTAAAAGTAGCAGACTATGTCAAGCAAGGCATGGTAAGACCATCTAAGTTTGCATCGAAGTGGGAAGGACCCTTTGTGATAAGGGAGGTGCATCTAAGTGGGTATTACTGTTTGACTCAGATGGATGGCAGAGACTTAATGGATCCCATCAATGAGAAATGGCTGAAACGTTATTATGCCTAGGGAGAAAAGTTATGTAGTTGTCCCTTTCTTTTGTTTTGTTAAAGAGCTTTTATGTTTCCTTTACCTTTTCCTTCTTTCAAGTGACTATGTCACAAGACAAAATTGTAATGTGCTTTCATGAGAATGTAATGAAAAAAATACGAAGTATTAGCATTCTATGTCATAGCAAAAGCAAAAACAGTTGCAAAGTATAGCATCATAGTTACAAACCCCAACTGTAGTAAACTAGCCAAATAAGTGCTATAGGAAATATAAAGTGTACTAAATGGGGAAATAAGAGAAGGGAAACAACAAGACAAGAGGAAACTGCATCATCATCAATGAAGTCTGGAAATGAGGGGCTGATCTCCAAAATGACTGGACCCACTAATACTAGAAAGAAGGTGTCCGCGACGACCCTCAAAGTCTGCCACCTTCTTCCTCAAAACCTCAATTCGTGCATCTATGGCGTTAACAGCAGGCTGAAATCTCCTCATAAAAAGGGCCTAGGCAATCTCACGAAGGTGGTCTAAGATGAACTCCACAGCAAAACCCACACTAACAAGCTCCTAGATCGCGGCTTTCCACTACAGGATCCTCTCGGTGGAGACAGTGTCAACGAAGTTATGCTCAATATCGTTCAGCACACTCCCTAGCATTTTCAAGAAATGCTCTCTGGCGGAGCAGCTAAGGTAGAATCCCTGCATGAAGTCACCACGATTACTATAGACGTCACCAAGTGAGAAGCACAATCCTCGGGAACTTTGAAGCCATGAAAGTCTACATAGGGAGGCCTAGAACCCCAGAAATCTACAGGATCAAGCTCGTTGACCTTAGGCTGATCAAAGCGTGCAAAAAAGGCTGCAACCTCACTCATAGGGTCCGGGACGGTGGCAAAACTGCTGCCCACCTCAAACTGAGAAGGAGCAGCGGGAAATGGACCTATCAAGAAAACATAAAAGGCGAAATGGGAAAGCATGATCTAAGAAGGACAAACTCACAAGAAAGAAATAAAGAAGGAGATAAGGGAAAAGAAACTCACCAGGACCAGTGATAATGGGAGCTGTAGGAAGGATAGAAACAGGTACAGAAGGTACAGCAGAAACAGGTGCAGAAGGTGCGGTAGGAACAAGTGCTGTGGGTGTGGCAGGAGGAACTGCTGTGGGCATCCCTACGTCTGCTGTAATTCCTAGCTCCTCAAAGGTCTCTACAAATAGGGAAATAGGCATACAAATAAAGGGAGATCATAGCAAGGAGCAACGCAGATACATATGTATAAGGAAGAGAAAAAAAGAAGAAGGGGAAGAGTGAACTTCGCAAAAAGAAGGGGAAGAGTGAACTTAGCACAAAAAGGGGAAGGCACATACCCATGAATTCAGTCTTGAGTGAAGCACTCTCCTCTTCATCAGAGTTAGAAATCCTCTTCTTCAGGACAGGCTCATCGTCAGGGTCCTCAAGAATGTCCTCAGACTCCTTAGAGGACAAGTCCGCATCTAGCCCATGTGTAGCAGAGCTAGGAATGGAGGAAGGTGTAACTACCAAAGAAGAACCATCCTTCACAGCTTGAGACAGAGCTGCGAAGGGGTCACTGGTGGAGATAACAAAGGGCGTGACAAGAGGAGTAGCCTCAGTCTGAGTAGCAACAGGAGGAGTGACTCTCCTTTGAGGAGTAAGTGTCTTGACAGGAATGGGGTTGGCCTCACTAACCTTCCCAATATGAGTACCCTTATCTATGGGTACCAGCCCAGTGGGAGATGTAGGAGCCTCAGCAGGAGCCCCGTGTGTAGTAGAAAGGGCAGGTGTTGGAAACGCTACATCAGCACCATAAAAAAAAGCCTCCTATAGGTACACCCATGGAGGTAGAGAGCTCCTCGGCTTTGGGGTGGTACACAGAGAAAGGCTCGGGCTCATCCTAGAAGACAAAAAAGAAAGGGATATGAAGATCAAAGGAACTTTTGGTTGGATGAGGTACACAAAAGCATATGGCAAACGAAACACATGCAAAGAAAAAGAAGAAAAAAAAAAGGGGATATACTTCAAATTCAGGCTCATTAAGTAGTATGGGATGAGTGACAGATGTATTCTCCTTATGCTTAGATTGCAAAAAGGGGGGGGGGGGGGGAACAAAAGATAAAGTCAATGAAAGGAGTCAGCAAACATGTCAAGGTTAGCCATAGGGAAAGTAAAATATATATATATATATATGTAAAGGACAGCGTAGGATTAGAGATGACATACTCTCCACTCAGCAGCAAACGCAGGGTGAGGGGTTGTCTTTCTCTTACTACCTGTGTCCTACTGGAAAGGGGAGCATCTATAGGTGGCTGTGGAGTGGTAGGCTTGGACTTGCTTACAGCCTTAAGCTTGATAGGACCTTTCTTACTCGGCGCAGAAATGTTCATCACTGTAACTTTTTTCTCCCAACCTGGAGGACAATCACCAGTGTACCAATACCAACCTCTTTTCTCCTCATCCCACTCAAAGATGGCAGATTGGTTTTGTTTCCTAGCATACGCTAACACGGACTTGGAAGGCATGAGCAATCAAGTATTAGCCGAAATAACCATACTGAGCCCATCAGGAGGAATAAGAGAGAAACTGCGACTACCCACCAGCTCTTACTTGAACGAAGTCATCACTGTCTACCAATACCCATACATGGCAGGAGTACAAAGGCCCTCCCTCAATGAGCCAGGAATGGTAACTGCACTAAAACGTTACCTCTAGAATTCAAAGGCAGTATGCCGCAGAAAGGATCGAACCGAAATAGGGGACTCCATAAGAAAAGAAAGGTCATCAGGAATGTCCTGATCTAATCTAAACTGTCTTCTCACTCGGTTGGCAGGATAATGAACGAACCTAATGCCTTCGTCAGCCAAGTAAGGCAACCATTCGGCATTGGTGGCCACCAAATAAGTAATCCCTGTCTTATCAAAACCGGCCAAGGGAGTGGTAGTCCCAGCGGTATCAACAAACAAACCCATCACAAAATCTATACATGTATAACCCGTACCTAAATTTCTGTAAGCTCTCTAAGAAAAACCAACACCTTCATCAAAAGACTCAATAACAAAATAACTAATAGGCTTCAAACCAGACCAACGGAAAGCCAGCGGAAAATCGGACTCAAATTTGCCGCAGAAATCAATAATTACCCTCGGGCATGATTGATACTTTTCTTTAGCAAAGTGAACGAGCCTACACTTTGTCAAATGTTGGGCACAACGCTCAAATAACAACTGCTGCAGGATAGTACTACGAACGGAGGAGGTGATTATGTGACAGGACCCTGCCTGACTCTCATCACTTTGTAGGATATCTAATTGGATATATAGATGCCCCAAGAACATAGGGGCCAATGACAAACTCACCCCGGCAGATATCTTGATGGCTAAACGAAAGTAAAAAGGCTTTACGGCATAATGGGGGTGAGAGCCAAAAACAAATTTACAAAGCCAAAACGCAACAAAAGCCGCACGACGGGCGGTTATGGAGAACTTAAAAGAAGAACTAACCTAATATGACAACTTGGCATCCCGATCATCCTCTTCTTCAATTCGGCCTCTACGGCCTCTTCCTCCAGAGAAAGTTCTAGAGTGGCAGGATCGACGTCGCCAAGAATGGGCAAGAGTAACTGGTTGGCCACATCTTCAAGGGTAACGGTGAGTTTGCCACAGGAGAAGAAGAAGGTATGGGTGGTGGTACACCACCGGCGGACCAAGTGGTGAAGGTTGTTGAGGTCCCGAAAGTTGGATAAGCAGCGAGATGAAGCGATGGCCTTCAAAACACCGGCCCGCTGTAACAACCCCATGAAGCCCGTATCAGATAACTCATTATCTACTCTCCAATCCAAGGCAGTACTCGACCTAAATTCGAAATGGATAGGCACAGGGAGCGAAATGCCTTGGCGAATGACTAGATCAGGAATCGAGGAGGCCAACAGGGCCCAAGAAACATCATGGTTCCACCAAATAAAGGATAGCCACACACGGCCTAGCGGCGGCGGCGCATAATCATCGGGAATCTTTGGGAAATGAGGGTGGACGTCGTACCAGGGATCGATTAGAGGGGCGCATTCACTGTCTGGGTTGTGCTGTGCTACTTCCTTATCGGAGTGGTCCAACTCGGAATACTCGGCCTCCTCGCTTATATCACGTGCAGCGGGAGGGTCAGAAATGGCCTCTTTCCCTTTACGGCAGGAGGAGCCTTGGCTTTTCACCGGCGCCATAGTATGAAGGCTTGATTGGAGTAAATAGGTATGAGTGTTTGAGAAGAAGGAAACAGTGAAGAAAGGGGAACGGAGAGAGTGTTTTTGGAAAAGAAGGAGTTTGTGTTTGAAGTATGAAGGGACTCCTTCTTAAATACCCAAGTCATTAATGCCGGCACGAAGGAAGGCGACAGGTCAGCCATCAGAATGGGAATGAAATTAATGAAACGGCGGCTATGATTTAGAATAACTGCTAAACTGGGAAATTCGAAGAGACAACACTGTTCACGGCAGAAAAAGAAAAAATATGTATATATGTGTATGAGATGGGGTCCACTGTTCAAAAAGCCGGCAAAGGAACAGAAAGAAGAGAGGTAGAAAAGACAGGGAAGTCTTTTATTCACATATGAATCGCAGGAACGCTTCATATGTTCAGGGGGCTAAATGTTGAAGGTCATTTTCGAGACTCCAAGTAGAAAGAAGAAAGCCCAACAACAAGGGCAGAAAAGGATTGATAAATGGATAGCAAAACCATTAGGCCCAAGCGGCAGGAATAATGGATCACAGGCTCATGAAATAAACAAATGGGCTTTAAGAAGGCAAATGGGCTTAAAGAAGTCCGAAAAGAGAGAAATAGCAGACCCATGGGCAGTATATGATATAGAAAAGTGAGAATGGGCCACTGTAGGCCCGAAGTAATGCAAATAAAGAAAGTAAGGGGTTAATGGCAAGCCCATGAGCCCTAAGGATGAGAATAAGGTAATTGGGCCAGGGAAGCCCAATGAAGTTAATAAAAACCCATGGGAATACAAAATTAGCAAAAATGCCAAGAAAACCCAAAGAAAGCAAATGGGCCAAGGATGCCCAAGAGAAAAATAAAAGGGACACAGGAGCCCATAAGTAGGAAAACCAGTGGCCATGCTAAGCCACTGGGGGAAAGAATAAATGACAGGCCTAAAGAGGTCTAGCAGGATTGAGTCATTACAGCAGGAATGACAGAATGATATGGCAGGAAATGATGGAAATCAAGGAATAGGCTGAAAGAAATAAGAAGCCTAGTATCAAATAAAGCCCAGGCCCTAAAGGGAGCGGGAAATCAGAAAGCAGTTCACATAAAAGGTCAAGAACAGACGACAAACTGTGCAGGCAAGCCTCCAGACCACTGTGGACGCATGAGCAGCAGGTAGATTTTGGACACATATGGAAGGAAGGCATGCACAAGGCCCAGATATCACCAGCCTGTACCCAACCAATATGGGACATGGTGAGGTCATGGTTCAGAGGTAAGAGGGCATAGTTTGGTGGTGGGGAGAAGGGAAAACCTATTCTGGGGTTCCTACTCAAGCTGTTTAGGGGGATACGTCCTGCTGGGATGACATATCACCCAAAAGAAGTAAGGCTGAGTTGGAACCACTAGGTGCATGCCATAAGGGATAGGGAGAGAGAGCACTCACACCGTGGCAGGAAAAGGTGCCACGGCAAACAAACAAACAAAAAATTCATCTTTGTCTGGTGATAGGGAGTGGCACACAAACGATCCAATGGTGGTCGGCAAGTACACTCAGACCAGACAAAGATGGTTAAGGGTTAGAATAGTAAAATCCGGCCACGGCAGGTCCTATAAAAGGAGGTCCTTGCTGTGCGCAAAAGAGGAGACACCAGAATCACAGTAACAACTATCTGGGAAGAATCACGAAAAAGAAAAACAAGGGTGAAGAAAAGAAAGAAAAGATAAAAGGAAAACTAAAACAAAAAATAGGAGAGAGAAAGAAAAAGAAGAGAGTTAGATCGGCAGGCATGCACCAATAGGTTATTTCCCTCTCTCTCTCTCAAAATCCTGTTCTCTGCCAAAAGTAAAAGGGTTCCTCCGGGCACCAACCATTCAGGTCCGTTTCCCTCAAAGTGATTAATTTTCATGGCAGGATTTTCCTTGGGAGATTAATTGCGTTGAGAAGAGGCGTTCTTCCCTCTTTGGTTTTGGTCCTGTGGACAAGATTTACCCTGATTTCTTTCCTTTTTTGATTGACCCACTGAACACTTATTCACTTGCTTTCTTTAATTATTGTTATTATGAATATCTTTCTTAATTAAGGATTAACAGTTCACTTTAATTAAGAAACTGAAGTAATCTTCTTTTTTGTTTTATTATAATGCCTGCCTGCCATGACTCATCTAGAATAGCCTTGCGTGTCGTAAGCATGCTCCTGGCAGACAAGGCATAGTTTGCGCACAAGCCGAATCAAGTTGAGTTTTAGTTGGACCGGTCTCAACTCCCTTACTCAGAACACTTAGGCCTAGTACCGCAGGAGGTAGCCCAGCCTAGTACAACAATAGTACTGCAGGAGGCAGCCCAGCATAACACAAAAAGCCCACCACAAAGCTTAAGTGGTATGGTGTGAGGACCGAGTGTACTAAGGGATGGTATGAGTTCTAGGTGGTACATCCCTCTTCGAAGCCATGCCATCCTCACCCTCGTTTTTCCTAGAGGCCTCCGCTGAATGATATGTTTAAAATCAACATTGATGGAGCCATCTTCACATACGTGAATAAATTCAAGATTGGGGTGCTTATTAGAAATAACCAAGGTTTGATGATTGCATCTCTCTCTAAACAACTCCCACAAGCTTACTATCTCGAGAAAATTGAAGCCTTAGTTGCTGCTAAGGCACTCCAATTTGCTTCAGAAAAAGGGATCAATCAAGCCGTCTAGCAGCAGGGAGACTTTGAGGTGATATTGAGAGCTTTAATAATATTATTGTTGTTGTTATATATTTTAAATGGTTTCAGTTTTATTTATTTGAAATCTCATATATATATATATATATATAACAATAAGATCTAATTATTCAAATTATAGAAATATTCAAAAATTGCAAGATTATAATAAACATATAAATAGTAAAACATAGAGCTAAAAATATTGGTTTTGATGTTTTCAATAAAATTATTAAATTTCTATCAAGTTTAATAATATTTTTACAATAAAAATACAGAAATATTTTAATATGTGTTTAATAAGTTTAAATAGAAAAGTGTATTTTCAAAATATTTTTGTTCAATATGCTAAATTGGAAATTTTCAAATGAAAGGAAAATACATACGTACGTGCAAATATATGGCACAGTACACATATTTTACTAAATATGGCTTTTAGTAATGAAGAAAATATTATTTTTAAGTTTTTATTTTTATACAATATTATCTATCTTAAGGATAAAGTTTACCTCCAAAATGGTTTGTAGAAAACTTCGTTTTACCCGTATACTCAAAGGAAAATTCATTTGTGTTTTTAGTCTTTTGATTTGCTTAATAAATCATATAATTTGTTTAAATAATATATGTTGATGGTTTTAAGAATTTCCATATAATAAATTGGAGGAGTTTTCTCCAAACCAAAATAGTTATTTGAATTTTTTCATCAAAATTTGTTGGTTCATGCTTTAATGCCATAAGTTGAAATCTCAATTCTGGATAATGTTACTAATCTTCCAAACTCTTAAAATATGAAACCAAAACGTTATTTATACAAATTTTCTTCTTTACCACTTAAGTGGCTAAGGCAAACATTGAACTCCATTGGCTTGACTCCATTACTATTTCAAGAGTAAAATAAACCTATTGCTTAGGGCTCAATCCATGTTTGGAAAAGATTTCAGACCCTATTGCTTAGGGTTCAAATATGGGTTTGGGTTAAGTAAAATGATTGTGTAGTTATTTTAATAAAAAGAAGATATCACGTTAGTACTTAATACAAGTAAGGCTAACTCATTAGTTTGTTAGCCACAAGTACAAGAAAATTAACAATGGAACTAAATAGAATGAAAAGAGCTTTTTTTTTTTTTTTTTTTTTTTTTTTTTTAAAGAGAGTTTTAACCTATGGCGTCCGCTTTTAATGATAACTCTTTATTGTCAAACCAAGATACCAATCGGTATTTGGTGTAGGCAGGAGTTGAATTCCAGATTTCTTATTCGACCATCAGAAACTTTACTAGTTAAACTAACTAGAACCCACAGAGTTTATTTTTTAAATCTTAGGAACTAATTAAAATTAAAAAATTGATGATTTGAAACATTAGAGACTACAAGAACTCAAAGTATAAACTTTAGAAACCAACAATATACTTTGATCCTGACTTTTAATTTATAAGCATGAATTTTTCATCTAATATGTTATGTTAGTAGATAATTCAATTGTAACAAATGAGGCAGTCAAACCTTGATTTTCCTCATAAAGTAAACCAAGTAATGTCACTGAACTATAAGGGATCAACTCTTATTTCAATAATAACTTTTGTATTATTGTTTATTTTTGTATTTGAATTAACATACTTGATTATCATTTATTATTATTTGTTTTTTGATAATTTACAAGCCTCTTGGTACATGATTGATGATTAAAGATGAGTTAAAAACCAGCCTTTTAATTGTCCATATTGGCGCAATTTTATCAATTTTAATAAATTTATCTTTTGTAGTATACATAATGAGTGTACTTAATTTATTTATTAAATTATTTTGTATTACTGTATTCTATTACTATATAAAGTATAACTATAGTATATATACACACCAAAAAATAACTTAACCATCATATTATTTTTATTTTGTCGTCTCAAAAAACAAACTCTTAACTCCACCAAGGCTCACATATGTGTACATAAGTGATCATAAAGGGAGCAAAAAAGAGTTAAAAGATCATGATCCTAGATTTAAAACTAATTAACATGGATTGTATGAGCTAGAGACGCAAGGCACAATATTACTGGCTTAGTGCAGCTTCATCTTCAATGGAGATAATAATTGGTAGGAGCAAATATGTTCCTTTTTTTATTATCACAATCATCATTGATGTTGTTATTGCGTAGGCAAGGCACTTCAGGTGTGGTGCAGCCAGACTGTCCCTTGACGTTTTTGCAAGTGACCGAAACGTTACCTCCATTGGACGATCTTATGTTGATGTGGTCCATTATAATGTTAGTGCACACTTCTTGGTCACAATTGAAAATAATCCCTGGCTGATTACCGCTTGTTCCGTTGATATCCATGTATGTCACATCGCTCACTTGTACTGCTGATGATGACTGCCTCATTATACAAAAATAAAAACAAAATGACTATTAAAATTTGTTTTGCTTAAATATACTCCAGTTATTATAGATTATCAATTATATGGACTTTGAAAGTAAAAGTAGAGTGAGATAATAAACTAGGAAAGTGCTCGAGAAAAACCCCATCACGCACTCGGTTCAATTCCTACTAAGTGCTAATACCTTTGTAAGGTTGAGATAACTGTAATGGCTTATAAGTTCTCTTGTTTTTGTAGGCTCAGAACCGATAAGTAAGATGCTCTATTATGGTAACGTCCAAGTAGAAAAATTATTTTGCCGCTCTCTCCTAACCTTTTATTCATTTAAAAAAACAAATGCCAAATATAATTGCATTACCTTTCCTGTGCAACCTTGGCCACCATCGCAGTAAAACTGGTCAATAATGATGGGGTTGGAAGCTTGCTGAAGTTGGATATGTTGAAAGTAGATATACCTTGCATAACCCGAACCCCCCTAAGAAATACATGAAGATCATTTAAAAGAAAAAGAAAAAGATATTGAATGAGATATAATATAGTAATTGTAAAAGCTTTTTATCCATTATAAATGTCTAGGCTCTTTCTTTACCTGCCATGTCTTAATCCTTGCTCCATTCTGAGTTTGAGTAAAGGTACAATTCTGGACATACACGTATTCTACTGTTTCACGAGTTCCATTTCTTCCCAAGCTTCCCACGCTGAATGAGATTTTCATTTTAGTTTAGTTATATACTTATAGTTTCAAAATGATTGCATTAGTTTTTTTTTTTTTTTTTTTTTTTTTTTTTTTTTTTTTTTTTTCACTTTGATTTTATATTCCCATATTTTTGTTTTTTGCCAATTGTGTAAAAATAAAACCAAACTGCACTGCAAAATGAGACTTTCAACAAACCTTATACCATGACCAGGACCACAATTAATTCTGGTGATATTGATATGAGCGGAATTTCCATTGATTGCAATACAATCGTCTCCTATAAAATTAGTATTGCAAGCAAAAACAAGAAAGAAAACAAGTCATTTCCATAAAATGTTAGAAATATAAAGAACAAGAAAGATATGATGTGATATGCATACATGTTTAAGGATTCAAGATTTTGATTAGTGTATTAAAATTAAGTTCATACGTACAAATACATTTCGATTTTTTTTTAAAAAGAATTAAATACATTATGAATTTGATTACAAAATTTTGAACTAACGGCTATATATGTAAGATATTTCTTTTACTATATTTCAATTTCTTGTAACATGTATATTTATGTTATCTTAGTGTAATTTTGTAAGATATATTTTCAAAATATTAATTAATTACTTAGGTAATTTAACATATATAGTTGATATTTCTTTCAATTTAATTGAGATTTAAAGTAAAGTAACAAATAAAATAAACATTAATTAATTTTCTGTGACTTTAATTTAAAATAGTTTTAAATTTTAGTTTTATTTAAAAGTATACACAGAAATGGAGATGTCTAACACATATCTGTTTTTTTTTTGGTAGATCAAAGAATATTGTGAAAAAAAAAATTTAATTTTTTGATGTAAATTATTTATTTTTACGATATTTCTGTCCATTATAAAAATATAATATTTTCAAAGTTTTTTTTTTCTTTTGAGGAGAAAAATATTCTCGGAGTTAAGAATTATAATTATGGTAATTGTTTCACTAACTATTTAAAACATAATTAAGTACATTATTATTATTAACGATGGAAGAAAATATGAAAGGTTATAAGAATGAATGCACAGAATTACCAGTTGCAATGTTACTGTCATGGATATTAATATTGGTTGAGGAAGAAATATCAATTCCATCAGTGTTTGGACTTGCTGCAGGAGCAGATATGTGCAGAGAAGAGAGAGATGCACCATTGCAAGCAGTTAGACCAATATGGTTTCTTGGACTATTAAGATGAGTCAATCCACTTAGCTGAAGGTTATTGCAATAATTAAACTGTAATGCCTGTCATTTTATAACACAAATTATTAGATAATTAAAATCTGATTTTACTTTTAAAATTCTCTCAAAAAAATATTTTAAAAATTTTCTCAAATTATGTCATAATTATTATAGTACATTTTTCTTTTTATAAATAGTTTTTCTAATGTTTGCAATAAAATTAAGGAGTCCAAAAAATTTCTCCAACTTCTAAAATGCTTTTTGAAGGAAGAAATAAATTACTTTTTTTCTTTTTCATAAAATAATTCTATTATTATCCTTTAAAAGTAAACTTTCAGCCCACCATATCAAGGAAAGAATTTTATATATCCTTCCTTTTTTTTTTTTTTTTTTTTTTTCAAATTTAAAAATTTCAAACTGAAGGCAAATTTGTAATCCTGAAAAAAAAATAAATGAATTACAAACATTTAAGAGCAGGATTTCCCACAAAATATATTTTTGTAAACTTCATATATATCTTGTTACTTAGGTTCAAGATCAAGTTCTACCTTCTTTAGTAAAAAAAAAGGTTCAAGATCAAGTTATATCTAAGGTAACTCTGCTTGCTTAATATTACATCAATTAATAATTTTTAATTAATTAGATTAATATATATATTTTTTAAATCTCACCATCAAATTTCATGTTTCCTCCATCTTAACATGCACATTAAATTTCTTTTCAATAAGATATTTAATATTTAATTCATAAACTTATTTTCTTATGCAGTTTTAAAGTTCATAAAACTTAAAATTTTATCATAAAAAAACCTTAAAATTTAAAAATATTTTTTAGATGAGACAATTAATAGTTGATTATCTTAATATTTTGCAAGTATGTAGGATATAAAGAAACAATGTAATTCATTGGTAAAATTGTTAAAAAAATGTGTCTAATAAAAATTTATAGAGTGATATAATATTAATAAAAATTACACAAAAAATAACTTGAATATTCCAGCTTTATAATAATCACCAATCATTAAATTGAGAAGTTTTCAATATACAGTTGTCTTACCGTGGGTTTGTTGCAGTTTGACATATCCTGTTAAAAAAATAAAAAATGAAAAAGGTTTAATTTCTAATTTAAATTTTTTGAGCTTTTATACACAACCCAAAAAATGTATAATGCCTGTGTACTAAGTCAGAAACGAACACGTACATTTCTTTGTAAATTCGTGTGTTTATGAATATAAATACATAATCGACAACATCCCCTCCTTGTTAACACTCATTTTGTGCAAAAAGCAGGTTCAATATAATCTTACAAGAGAGAAAAAGGAAAATCAAAATAGTTATGGATGAAAAAAAAAATTTATGTTCCTTTATTGTTTAACAAATAACCTGAATTTTTCATGATGAATTATTTAACTAATAATCAAACTCAACATTGATTCTTCAATTATTTAGCACATAATAACCCAAAGATGTGATTCAATTGAAGGCATAACAACATGACACGCTTCTCATGTTTGAACAAGGTTTCATGATGAATTAAGAGGCACCACATCATAGAAAGCTTATACAAATTTGCTTTTATATAATTCAATAATTTCTCTATTGAAAATATTAAAAAGATGTCAATTAAGTTACAAAATTTGTAACCATACACAATACATTAATGTTAATGTTCATGTAATAATATATATGCAAATTAAAAATCTCATACTTGATCATTGTAGACATGGTTCCACCAAGTTGAACCCCTGCCATCAATCGTTCCTGAACCACTGACAATGAGATTGCTCACACCTGAGAAGCGTAACCAGCAATTTGCAGAACAGTTTGTCCATCCATCCATAGAATTGGGTGCTAACATTGTCCCTAAAATCTGTCCTCCATAAAGAATAATTAGAATTGTTTATTTTACCTCATATATAGTTCAACTTTCTTTCTTTCTTTCTTTCAATCAATTGTTTCTTTTTTTCTTTTTTTTAATTTTAATCTTTCTCTTTTCTAAAATAGTCAATAACATATATATAAATATCTTTTGTCTTACTTTCAAGTGTTCCGCATTATTATAATATCTAGATCTGTGTGATTTCTATGATCGTCAAGATGATCGTAGATATCTAGAGCTATGAATTTGGATCTAGAGTTTTCTGTGAGAAAGATGGTGAACAAAAACAAATTTGTGAAATTTGTGGGGTTTTACTCTTCTTTTTTTTTTTTTCTTTTTTTTTTATAATATATATATATTGTGGGCTTTTTTTCAAGGCTTGAAAATTTTGGAATATTTTTATCAAGAGTTGTGATTTGGAGGGTTGAACATGTATACATTTTGGTAACAAAACTCAGCCACCATTTTTTTTTTTTAATTTTTTTTTTACATTTATTTCAAATGTGTTTTAACTTAAGGAAATGAATAACCTTTGAGATAAAATTTAGCAATATAACGAAGCAACTTTGTAGTTGCTTGGTTATATTACTAAATTTTATCCCTAATCACAATAGATGCATGGTAGATTGTAATTAGCGGAGTATACACACAAGCAATCATTTCAAGATTGAGGATAATAAAATGAACCAAAATTCTTTGTCTCACAACTAACTATACCTGAACTTGGACACTGTCGGACTGGCATGGTCCTTGGAACATCACTGGCATCAATAGGAATTTCTTTCCCGATGGTATTATAAGCTGTGGGGTGCCTTTAGTTTGACATAAAGCTGTCCATGCTTTTGAAAAAGCCTTCACATTCATATAATTATTATTAGTTCGTAATAAACTAACCAATATACCCTCCTCTCCTTTTAATTCTTTAAAGGCGTAAATAAGAAAATAAAACACAAACACAAAGAAATAAATGAAATGTTGAGAGACTAATTCATATACTTGGGAATCATCAGTTTGACCATCTCCAATTGCCCCATAGTCAAGCACGTTGAATCCACCTGATGTGTCTTCCACAAGGCCACGGCATAGACATGTTGAGGAAATAGAAAGTATCAAAACAAAGGTAAGTAGTTCCTGCATATATTCAGAAAAAGAAAACAAATTTAATTTAGAATATAAGCTAATGCACACTTGCACAAATGTACATTCAAAGTAAAAAAAAATAAAAAATTCATGGTTGTTTTTTTTAAATTTCTTCTTCTTTCTCTCACCCCTCCACCCTCTTTTGGAAAAAGCATCTTCTCCATTTGAATAGATTCATTTCATGGTTTGATTTAGATATTACAAATTTATCGATGTATTTAGTATCATATCATTTAAATTATTAAATAATTTAACAGTTTGTACACTATTTTTAAATCCAAAAAATATGATATAAAACCGTGAAATGAACTTTTTTGTCATTTATAGTGAAATGTTGTGCGAGGTTTTATGGTAGACTTAATTTGGATGAAAATAGTATGGGAATTGATCTACATTTTGGTCTCACGCAACCTCATAAAGATTGCAGTAGAAACTAGAAAGAACAGGAAAATGGTAGCTATTCGAGGTAAGGTAAAATCATGTCTCACCATTTTGAACATGCAAACCAAAGAATGACAAAGATACATAAAATAATTTTATGAGTAAGACCCTATTTGCCATCTTCTTTATATAGATATTCTGAAGTTGACATTCTAACCACATTAACATTCTTACCAAATATATCATCACAACCTATATCTATCATGTTTATGTATTAATTGAAACTACAAATATGGATATAGCTAGGCCTACATATTTTATAATTATTTAGGGGTGATTTTATGGAAAGGTATGAGTGAATATATGGAAGTATGGAAGAGATGTGGAGCATATTTAACTACTTTTAGTTATAGTGTAAAAGGAGCTATTTATGGTGTTGGGATTTTATAAGGAAATGAAAGGGAGCATTTGTGGGTAGGTGTACATGGACATTTATGAACTAAAAGCTAATTTATGAACTAAAAGGCTGACTTATGAGCTAAAAATGGCATGACAAGTGAGGAATTTTATGAGAAGATGGTGTCTTGAAGAGTTGGTGGAGGGTTCCTATTATAATAAACTTTAAGGGAGTAATTAGCAAAATCAAAGAGGATTAGTTTTGATTAGCAAGGGAATCTCATAATATCTATCCTAGGATTTGAACAAAAATGGTGTGATTTGCTTTTGAAGTTTTTTGCATCTTTGGGTAATGACAACTATCCCTATCTTAGCACTAAATACTGGGGCTTAGGAGATTATTCTTAGCAAATGGGATAAGGACATGGGTTAAGGCTAGAGATCTTGTTGGCTATAACTAGGATTAGAGCTCCAAGGTCTAGTTATGTTACCCCAAGCCAGATGTCAACCATTGAGACCATTACAAGAAATTCTATTGGACATCTCTTTATGCTCTCAAAACCACTTTTCCCTAAATTTCTCCTTTTTAGATTCATGGGTTTTGTTTGTTTTTAGACTCCTTAAACACAACCAGATTAACCTAGTTAATTAGCCAAGTGATTAACTTAGTCAAATTATCAAGTTCTAGGTTAAGACATATAACTCATATCATGCATAGCAGCGAAAATATAAATAACGCAATGATATGATGACCCAGGAAAATCAAACCGGTAAAAAATCTGGGGAGAAGTTAACCCAACTATCCTCAAGGTAAACTTGAATCCACTATAGAAAGAATCGAAGTTTGTACAATAGCAACTTAGACCACTAACATCCTATTGCTACCCACCAGTAGAAAACTTACTGACATGACCATGTGCAAGCTCCAAGACCACAGACTCTTTCTTTCTTGGATTCTCCAGCAAGTACAAGCACACCCACTTGTATATCTTTAAACTCTTGTGGCAGCAACTGATTGATCATCAAGCTCTTGAAGAAATCTCCTTTTTGATAATCCTAAACTTGTGTAAAGGCAAGCATCTCTCAGATCTCACAAGAGATTCACATAAACAGCAATCTGAGCAACATAAAAACGTGACTAGGGTTTGCCTTATATACCTAATGCAAAACATAAAACCCTAAACGTTTTAATGAGATAGGTCTGAGTTGGAATTCTGCAGAAAAACGCATTCTGCCCGATTTTTAATTGATCGAGCCTAAGTTTCAATCAATCTAGCCAGGCCGAAATGCATACTGAATTCTGCATCAGCTCGATTCCTACTTTATATAAAAGACACAACTTTGAGCAAGTCTAAACAAGACTAAACAACATGTTTTGATCATGGTTCGCCAATATTACACATTAGAGTTCTAAATACATTAGTTCCTAAGTCTTTAGAACCTAACAAACTCCCCCTTTAGCAATCCGTGACAAAACACAACTAAATGCTTAAAGTTTACAAAGAAAAAACTCTTTACAAAATAAATTGCTTATTACAGCAAATCCAATCCTAACTACTATCCATCAATTGCAAGTGTAAACATGAGCTCAATTGAATCAACTTGTATATTTCCTGAAACACTAAACAAAACGCATAAACGTATGTGCGACAGAAAAACAGTAAATCAACAAATATGCAAACTAATTCTCCTCCTAAGTTAGATACATTAAAAACAATGTTAACTCCCCCTAAATAGAACATTCTTGTATTTTCCACACAACACAAAATAAAGACATATATCAATGAATAACTTATAAATATAAATCAATAAGCAGTGAAACAAGAAACATATAACACAATAAATGTATCTCCCCTTAACATGAATAGCCCAATCAAAATACATCAAGAGCCAAAAAAGTAAATACAAAGTGCAGCTCCTAGATACAATATAATCACCACAGGCTCCAAAACAATCAATACTCCCCCTATTAACAAAAACAACCTCTACAAGCTACACAAATGCTACTCCCCCTTTTTGTGACGGAATGTCAAAGGGCAATCAAAATCCATCATCAAAAGGAGGTGGTGAAGGGGATCATCTAAAATGCGCCAACTCAGCACATAAAGCACAAACCTCATCGAGCAAGTCCACCAAAATCTGTCCATAAGTCGCCTGAACAGTCAAGACATGATCCAACGTACGTCGAATATCTGAATCATCCGAAGTAGTCGGTGGAGGAACATTAACATCACCAGCAGTAGCATCAGATGCCTTAGCCTATACATCACTTGTAGAAGTGGGAGGAGGGGGTACAGCACCAAAATGCTCAACTCTAGCTCTCAGATGAGCAGCCCTCTGCCGAAGGAAAGTGGCACCTATGGGACCAATAATGTGTATGGGCTCAGACATGGGGAAACCAATTAACCCTAAGTGTAACAAAATCCTATGAATGAAAATAGGGTAAATAAGAGCATGACCAACAACACAACTCCTATGAACTTCGTTCAAAGAACGAAGAAACAGATAAGGAAAAGAAATAGAAGCACTAGAAACAAAGGCATACAAAAACACACATCGCTTAATAAAGATGGTGTGGAGATGAGAAATAAGCCACAAGGAATGACACGCTATCCGAAGGAAGAGATAGGTAGTCTCAGTAAGCTCAGCGAACGTGATACGAGGATCAGAACCCTACTGAATAGAAGATCCAGTGATGTATGACATAACGTCATCAAGGAGTGGAGACTCTACATAAGGATAGACGGGCTGCCTAACAACCAGAACACCAAGAGCCTCAGCCACTACCCTAGGGGGTAATGGTGAACTCTACACCTCGTATCCAACTCCGAACTAAAGTGTTGGCATTATAGATGTGACAAGAAAGGTTCGAGTAGAACTCTTTAATCGGGGCAGTCGAGGGTGGATGATCTATCTCCAACAAAGACAACCAGCCCCTACTCTCAAAATTTTCCCTAATGGCAGGATCTAACTCATCTAACACAACCTTCCGCTCAGCCCAAATCTTTCTCTTACTGTTCAGCATCTCATAGGCTTATCTGCTTTTGTCACTCCGAAACAACTCACTCCTAGAGGGAGACTCAGAAGAAGTGGAGGGTGTCCTCTGGGCTCTAGTCTTCCTAAGCATGGTGCTAGGGTAAGGACAAAGACACAAACAGAGATAAAAGGAACTAAAAAAAAAAAAAAAAAACCAAAGGCAGACTGCAAGTTAGCACAAAAAAATAGAAATATCAATCTATATGATGCATGAACAGTTAAATGTCATGATGCATGCTCTAATGCAGTGAAAATAAGTTCAATTTAAGTTTAGAAACACAAAATTGGCTTGAGCATATAGTTTATAACAAAAATCCCAAAATTTGGAAAACCACTTATTCATTTTTTTTAAAAAAAAAAATTGACCAATTGATCATTACACAAAATAGAACATAGATTATAATGATCAATTACATCAATCCAACAAGTCAATTTCATCAATTAAACTTAATTTGAACAAAATCCCCAACTCGGGTAAATACAAGCCCTAGAATTTTCAATTTCTCATAAAATACTAAATTGATCAAATTAAGCATCATAGATCATGTTTATAACATTATAGGAATAAAACCTAATGATCAATTTCAGAAAAAAGGCTTGAATCATCAAAAACCCCAAATTTGAATAGATCCGAAAATCCCAACAAAATGCATGAATACCGGCTTATAGAGAGAAAAACCTTGCAAAAATTTTGGAGAAAAACGACAAAAATTTAATGAGTGAGCTCTGTCCGAGTTGGAGAGAGAAAGAAAAATTTGAAAACTTTTGAAAAAGATGAGTTGAATAAGTCAAAATTTGATTTTTAAAAACCTGATTCACGATTTTCGATTAATGGAAAAAACAGTTTCGATCGATCGAAACAGACAGAGGCTCACTTAAATTTTTAATCACAATTTCGATTGATCGAAAAACAGCCTCGATCAATCGAAATTCTGGAAAAACAAATTTTTTGAAATGAACAAAGCAGTTTTGCAAGAAACTCCTCAAAGTATTGAATTTCATAAATAAAATGCATAAGTATAAGATGAAATGCTTTTCAAAAACACATGTTTTAAACCCAATTTTCCCAAAATTAAGATTTTCAAACATTCTCCCTTTAAATTCTCAAGAATCAAATAAGTTTTACATAAAACTTAAGGTATTTTCAAACTCCGTTGGTCAGACCAAAAACACACAATAACATGTACAAATTTTAGCAAAGAGTAACTTGTGTAGTGTGTGCAACTAGCAAAAGTTTGAGATACATGTGAGGTGATATGTGAATAGAAATCAAATACAAAGTCTACAAACTTCATCACATAGAATTTGAAAGAGACTATCACCTAAAGAGTTACATCATATAACTTCCACATCTCCTAGATGATAAGCTTGCAATCATGTAAGTTTCTTGATTTTGCCTCATATTGTACACATCAATTTTAATTGATCAGAAACTTATTAAAATAGCCGGGATAATGTACACACCAATTTTAGTTGTTTGATTTAACTTTAAGCCCAATAATATACACATCAATTTTAAGCATTTAAACCGAGACTACACCTTATATTGTTTTTGTGCATGTGCTACACTTTCTCGAGCACAAAATCTTACGATATGCACTATGGTGTTCATGATTGGCTAGTGAACAGTGGTGAGATAGTTATTTATGCTTTTATCAAAAGGTTCAAGTCCGATAGTTAAAGACATGTGACTTCAAGATCAAGACAAAATGATCAAAAACCATAAACATCTTTCCCACACAATATGCACTATAAAGCTTCAATTAGTAAAGTGCAATAAATAAGTTCATCCAAGCTAAACCAGGTACAAAGACATGTTATGTGAAACTAAATTGGCCAACCTTGTTTTCAAAACCAAGAAAATAAATACAAAACACAATTTGCTTCCCTTTTCCTCATTTTTTTTTTTTTTATTTTGAAAAGAAGAAAAAAAAAATAGTCCTAGAATGAAATGCATGAATGTTATGCAATACAAATCCTAGAAACAAAGAAAAAACCAAAAATCAAAGAATAATGGTCACAGAGAGTAGAGCAACAAAGCACAAGGACCATGTCAGAAAGACTCAATTAAATTGAGCATTTTGCATCCAAAACTTTTTAGATGCACCTCGAGCATTGGAGTTCTTATTTACATGGGAATGATTTCCAACTCTAGGATTTATATAAAGGGTTAGAGCCTTTACCAATTCACCAATGAGTATCATAGGATTTTGTGTTTAAGGCACAGGTACTTTTGGTTTGTTTGCCCTCTTAGCAGCTTGCAGTTTGTAACAGTTTGGACGAATGTACCCAGACCTTCCACAAAAATGACAAACCCAAGCAGGCTTACCATGTAACTTGTCCTTAGAAATGATAGACTCTTTAGGTTTAGACTCCTTCAGATCAACCCTCATCTTCCTAGAAGGTGTGACCTCTTTAGGTTTAATAGTCTCACTCATAAGGGGTTCAGAGGAAGAAGAAGGAACAAAGTTTGTAGAATGGGGTGCAAACACAGAGATGCTTTCAACAAAACCTAATCCAGATTTATCAGAAGGAGACTTTTAAACACTCATCATATGATCAAGTTTAGAACTAGCAGAACTAGCAACAGATAAATCAAGTTCCAAATTCTTAACTTTATCAAGCAATAGCATATTCTCAGTTTTCACATTATTCAAAAGTTCATTAGCATCAAACAATTTCACAAGCAAATTTTTCT
Organism: Quercus gilva; assembly: GCA_023621385.1. Lineage (NCBI taxonomy): Eukaryota > Viridiplantae > Streptophyta > Magnoliopsida > Fagales > Fagaceae > Quercus > Quercus gilva. Next base: position 50,440,062 of record CM042475.1, read on the forward strand.
TATCAAGTTCAAGAGAAGCAATTTTCTTTAAGTCTAATTCAACATTCATGGCATCCTTTGCAACAACTTTGCAAAGTTTATTGTAGGCTTCTTAAAGATCTGCATCCTCGGAGAGTTCCCCATCAAAAGAGTTCTCTTCAACAGACACACTTTCATTGACTACAACAGTAGTAGTGAAAGCAATAAAGTTTCCATCCTCGTCACACCCAGACTCATCATCAGAAACTTCATTATTACTAAGGGTTACAGCAATAGCCTTACCCTTGGACCTTAAGTATGTAGGACATTCAGATTTCATGTGATCATACCCTTGACATCCAAAACATTGAGGACCCATAGAATTTTTAGAAGATTGACCAACTTTTTCTCTAGGTTTTTCATTGTTGTTAACCTTAGTGGGATCATTTTTCCTAAAGTTTCTAGGTTCAGTAGTGTTCGTACCTCTTGCCGTTATGTTACTATTTGTAAGAAAGTTTTTAAAGTTCTTGGCAAGGTAAGCAATCTCTGTAGCAGAGAGCTCATCATCAAATCCACCAACATCAACATCATCAACTGACTTAAGAGCCATTGATTTGGATTTGTTTGTCTTAGGTAGGTCCAACTCATAGGACTGAAGAGATCCTACAAATTCATCAACAGGGATGAAGTCCACATCCTTACTCTCAATGATGGCAGTCACTTTGGTCTAAAATCCTCAGTCAAAGATCTAAGAATTTTCCTAACAATTTTAGGTTGATCATAGATTTCACCCAAGTTATATGCAGAATTAACAATGTCATTAAGTTTAGCATAAAATTCATCAAAGGATTCATCATCAGACATCCTAAAGCTCTTAAATCTAGTAGTTAATTGCTGCAATTTATTAATTTTAACTGCCTTAGTGCCTTCATGCACAGTTTGGAGGATAATCCAAGCAGTGTGAGCAACCTCAACATTAGAGATTCTTTTAAATTCTTCCATAGAAACAGCATTGAAAATAGCATTCATAGCTTTGTTATTGAACGCAGCTGCTTCTTTTTGAAAAGTTTGTCACTCACTCACAGGAGTAGTGGGCTTCTCCCATCCATACTCAACGGAGTTCCAGACTTTCTTATCAATAGATTTTAAGAATACTTTCATCCTTACTTTCTAATAAGCATAATTATTCTCATTAAAATTAGGAGGAATAATTAGAGAGTGTCCGTGTTCCATGATAACAAGGGTCAAGGATTAGCTCAGAGATCAAAAGATCTACAACAAAAGAGCAACCTGCTCTGATACCACTTGTTTATTTTTAGACCCCTTAAACACAACCAGATTAACTTAGTTAATTAGTCAAGTGATTAACTTAGTCAAATTATCAAGTTCTAGGTTAACACATATAAATCATATCATGCATAGCAATGGAAATATAAATAACACAATGATATGATGACCCAGAAAAACCAAACCGATAAAAAAGCTAGGGAGGATTTAACCTAACTATCCTCAAGGTAAACTTAAATTCACTATAGAAAGAATCGAAGTTTGTACTATAGCGACTTAGACTACTAACATCCTATTGCTACCCACCAATAGAAAACTTACTGACACGACCACGTGCAAACTCCGAGACCACGGACTCCTTCTTTCTTGGATTCTCTAGCAAGTACAAGCACACCTGCTTGTGTATCTTTAAGCTCTTATGGCAGTAACTAAATAATCATCAAGCTCTTGAAGAAATCTCCTTCTTGATAATCCTAAGCTTGTGTGAAGGCAAGCACTTTGTTGTTAAATTTTAAAATACTCGCAAGTGTACGAACCGTACCGAAGTATAGTTTGACAAGAACGAGGTCGAACCCACAGGGACTTGAATGAATGTAGGAAAATTAATTAAACCTTAACCAAATTAATCCTAATCTAGTTTAATAAAAATTGGTTGTTTTGAAATTAATTAAACTAAGCAAAAGATATAAAGCAATAAAAAGATGTAAACAATCAATGGAAAGGAATTAAGGTTTCGGAATCCGCCTTGTAAATCATATCAGCATATATTTATGATCATTAATTTTTCCCAACTCACTACATGATAATCTAGAAATCAATCTTGTTATCATGGAAAATATTCTCATTAAAATCTTTATTTTAAAAATCAAAAGCATGTTCTTCTTCGCTTCTTAAGTATAAAATCAAATCATCAATTGTATCCGTAGCCAAACAAATCACAAGATATATCCAATTCTAAAAATCAAATCATAAATTGTATCCATTGACAGACAAATCACAAACGATATCCAATTTTATAATAAAGAATTAATAAACCAAGCATTCAATTAAATAAGACAAATCCTAAATCATGAGAAAAATATGATTGAACTCATATCTAGAATCTCATCTTAGTCAATTGATATGAAGCAAGAACAATTTAAATCATTAAAGTACAGCTATTGTGGGAAAAATCAAATCACATAAATATTACTGATAATCTTTAACAAGGTTTCATCCTCAACCCTAATTATAAATTTAGTTACTCATGATAATTGAAAGAAAACACAAGAATAAAATACTAAACATTAAACTAGACAAATAAAATAGAGAAAGAAATAGTCACATGCTATCATGGAGAAAAGCTACAGAGAAGCCACATGCGGCACTGTCTCTTGCTCCAATTTTCTGTTTTGCATCTCAGCCCTAGCACTAGCCTCTTGCTCCAATTTTCTGTTTTGCATCTCAGCCCTAGCACTAGCCTCTTTGAATTTTGCCCTAAAAAGCCTTTAAATAGGTCAAGGAATCCTATTACAAGTTGAATTCCCGTTTGGAGAAAATCCCAGATTTTTAGGCTTCACTTAACCGACGATTTCGGCCCATTTAAGCTCAGAATTCGGGCTTTTGGTAAACTACAAAGTTGTAGCCCTTTAAGTTAACTTTCCAGCCCAACTTGAATCATCTCGATTGAACATCTGAGCCGAAAGTTATGCTAAAAATACTAACTGATGTGCAGGCTGGAATCCTAATCCGAATTGGACTTGAATTTGATATAAATTTTCTTTGATTCCTTGCTCCAATTGGACTTAAAATTTAATATTCATGCCTGGCTGGATGTAAGTTGGCTTGATTCAATTGGCTTAGCCCCACTTTGCATGTAAAGCCCTTGTTACCTGCAACACAAAGATATTACATAATCAGTCACAAAATAACATAAAAGTAAAGCTAAATATGTAAATATGTGAGTATTTAATTATATATATTTCATGCACATCAAATACCCCCAAACCTACATTTTGCTAGTCCTCAAGCAAAACAGATAAAGAGTAAAACAAAACAAAGAAATTAAAAACAAAGAAAAAGGAAATCCTAACTAATCCACTTTCGCTGGAATTTTCGATTGCATTTAGCGTATGCAACAAGCCTTTAAACCCCTAGCTTACACTAGTGGACGAGTTATAGTCTCGTGAGGGTTTGCAGGGAATATACCCACAAAATTCTGAAAAAGAATACTAAAAAAAATAAAAACAAAACAAAGAGAATCAAACAAACTCTTTTTTTTTTTTTTTCAATTGCCTTTTGCAGAGAGGATTAGTTCAAGTTCAAAAACACTACAAATGCTAAAGAAATTTCTCATGCCATCAAAACTCAATGTGAGTGAAAAGTGGTAGCCAACCCAAACATACTCTTAGTTTTAGAATAGACTTGACTCGAATCTCTATTTGAAAGTATGCTTCAACTCAAACCTTTCCGGTATTATCACTCAACAAATGAAATCACTCTGAAATGGGGTGTAACACTCTCAACAACATATGTGAGCAGAATAATGTAAGCAAAATCAAACATCTCACATATAAATCACAATAAAAACGCTTAATCAAGAAAGAACAAGCAGTCTCATGAAAGGATGCCAAAAAGAATTTATACCATACTTTTTTATTCAGTCATATCAATATCTGAACTACACAATCTTTAAGATCAAATAAGGACTTTATTAGGACGTAATGTAGGGTAAAAGCAAAGGGAATGAAATAAAAATGGGTGAAGGTAAATATAAGAAGTGTTTTCAAGATTTATCGGAATGTCAACTCTTTTTGGAATTTCCATTCAACATTTTTTTTTTCAACTCTTCTTCTTCAAAGCAGTACTCCTTCCTTACATTTCACTTCTCAAAATTTGATGAGAACCCTTTTTATTTTCTTCTTTTTGACACTTTTCCTTTTCTTTTTTTTCTTCTTTGAATTCTTTTTTTTTTTTTTTCAATTCTTTTTTTTCTTTCTTCGTTTTTTCTTTCTTCTTTTAATTCTCGCACAAACCATCACATTGAAACAAACTAATCAAGTTCCATCTTGAAACACTATGGATAAGGGTTTTAAGAAAGAAAGGCTAATTAAAAGGCTCAACGGGGTGACTAGCGATGATGTATAAAAAAAAAACAAAAACATATATGGCTCAAAGTAAACAAAAATGGCCTAATCGCATCTCTCAAAGACTAGTATAGTTCATTCAATATCAATGACTTCAAAAGATTCAAGTGTGGCATAAAATCATATTTTTTTTCTTGGCCAAAAGAAAGAATAATGAGACTACTACAAGGGAAATATGTTATGCACTTCCAAATGAACTTTAAGATTAGAAACAATAAACAACCCTCCAAAAATAATGATTGGCTCAAAACTCACAGGGGTTACAGTCTCCACATTTTTATCATCAAGATTTTCTAATCACTTTTATCCTTCAACAACAAGTTGTGTTTGAGTGGCTACGTGCATGTGCAATGAATTGAGCATGAAAGCAATGAAATTCTTTAATCAATAGTAGTATAACGAACTCAAAACATAAACCTCAAGCTAGGCAAATTTTTTTTTTTTTTTTTTTTTTAACACAACTAAACAAAACAAAACAAGAAGACTATATACATCCCCCCCAAACCTAAACCAAACATTGTCCTCAATGTTAAAAATGATACTCTTAAATATATGTCTTGAATGAAAAGAGAGCAAAATAGTAATATGCAACATGAGAACCAAGTAGAAACAAGTAAGGTAAGGAGAAGGAGGAGACGTACCTTGATCAAGCTGATTGTTAAAAATTTCAATTTCTATCAAATATCAACTAGAACAAAATAATATAAGACTAAACAAGAAAATAAACACAAATATTAATCTAAAAGCAGAAAATAAACAAGAAAAAGTGTTTTTTTTTTTTTTTTGCAAAAAGATTTAACACAACTGGAGATAAATCCTGATAAACAGGACCATCCAAACCTCAACAACACCATGGAGATAAATAATGCATATTATGAATGGACTAGTCCAATGATATTGTAACTTACCTGGGTCAAAAACATGTTGAGAAGCTTTTGCAATGTCTTCCAAGTGAATTCTTTGCATAACCACAGAAGCACTAATACCCTTAATATCAGCAATTTTCCAACCTATAGCTTCCTTATGCTCTTGAAGTATACTTATCAATTGGTGTTCCCAAAAGTCATCCAACTTTGGTGGTTCTACAATAGATGGGAGTGGGGGTGAAGGAAGTGGAAAAGGGATCACTTTTGGTTGCCAACTATCAATACTTAAGAGAGGAACAGAATCTAACAATGCATTGACCTCTTCAATTGAGTGTTCAATATCAAAATTGCAATCAAAAAGATTTAAGCAAGCCTCTAGAGGATCCTCATAACTTGATTGTAGGAAAGTATCATGGACTAGACCCTCAATCATGTCAACCTCACAGATACCCTCATTGTCTAGCACTTGTTTACTTATGTGGAAGATATTAAGCTCAACAGTCATATTTCCAAAAGAAATCTTCATTACACCACTCCGACAATTAATCAAAGCATTGGATGTGGCTAAGAAAGGGCGACCCAAAATGACATGGATTTATGTACTGGCATTTAGAGCAGGCTCAGTGTCTAACACAACAAAATCAACAGGAAAGTAGAATGCATCCACCTTAATCAGCACATCCTCAACAATACCTCTAGGGATTTTCACAGACCTATCAGCTAATTGAAGTGTCATGGTTGTGGGTTTCAACTCCCCCAAACCTAGCTGTAAATAAACTGAATATGGCATAAGGTTCACACTTGCCCCCAAATCTAGCAAAGCTCGCTCAATGAGACGGTCCCCAATCTTGCATGAAATTGTAGGAGATCCAGGGTCCTTACATTTCACTGGATATTTATTCTGAATGATTGAACTAACTTGCTCTGTCAAAAATGCCTTTTTAGGGACATTTGTCTTTCTCTTCATTGTCACAAGATCTTTTAGAAACTTGGCATAAGCAGGAACTTGCTGAATTGCATCAAGAAATGGAATATTTATTTGCACTTGCTTAAAAACCTCTAAAATATCTCCAAATTGTGCACTTTTCTGAGGACTGATTAACTTTTGAGGAAATGGAGCTTTAGGAACAAACCTCTTATCAAGAGGGGAACTAAGATCCTGAATTGGAGTGGCGGGTGGGTTATCCTTCTTGTCCCTATGATCATCATGTGAACTATGAGTTCCTTTTTCCTTTAACACAATAATTTCATCATCCTCCACTTCTGGCATTTTCACTTGATTATCAACTTGCTTACCAGACCTAAGGGTAGTAATAGACTGAACATGTTCTTGTCCATGAGTAGAACTAGAAGAACCATTGATGGCATACTGTCCTTTTGGGTTAGGTATAGGTTGACTAGGAAACTTTCCTTTTTCCCTCTCTCCAACTTGGGTTGCTAACTGGCCAACTTGATTTTCCAACTTTGAAATAGCTTGAGTATTCAAATGGGTGGAACTTTTCATCTCTTGAATGGCTTGGCTAGTTGATTGCATGAAAGTTTTGAGAGACTCCTCCAAAGATGGTTGTTGTCTTGGTGGTGCTACAAACTGAGGTGTTGATTGAGGAATGGGAGGATATGCTTGAGTAGGTGGACGAAATTGACTTTGTTGATGCACTTGTTGTCCACCTACATTTGTGGAAGGCTGATTTTGCCTCCATGAGAAATTAGGATGGTTCCTCCAATTTGGATTGTATGTCTCTGAAAATGGACTAGCAAATGGTTTTCCATAATTATTCAGTGCATTTGCTTGCTCAGTATAAAAATCAGGGTACCCAGCTATGGAAGGACACATTTGTGTTGTATGCATAGGACTTGCACAAATAGAGCATGCTTCACTTTGAACTTGATTGACAGAATTCATCCCTCTTCCTAAAGCTAAAGCCTCAACCTTACGAGTGAGATTGTCCAACCTAGCTTTTATGTCTAAATCTTCACTGACTTCATACAATCCTCCTTTCTTAATTGCAGGGGCAGATCTCTCTTTACGGTTGGAAAAATCCCATTGTTGTGAACTTTTAGAAAAATTCTCAAGAAATTTGTATGCCTCATCATCTACAAGACTCAAAAATCCACCACCATTCATGGACTCAATCATGTTACGATTTGTCTGAGTCAAACCATTATAAAAATATTGTATTAGTCTCCATGTTTCAAAACCATGATGGGGACACTTTAAGATCAAGTCCTTAAATCTCTCCCAACTCTCATAAAATTTCTCTTGTTCATCCTGATAAAAATCTGCAATTTCTCTCCTCAAAGCATTGGTCTTGGCCATTGGGAAAAATTTAGAGAGGAATTTTGTGATCAATAGTTCCCATGAAGTGATAGATCCAGGTGACAAAGAATTAAGCCATGCTTTTGCCTTATCCTTCAAGGAAAAAGGGAATAAACGCAAGCGAACAGAGTCATCAGTGAAATTCTGGAACTTACAAGTAGCACAAATCTCAAGAAAATCCTTTACATGCATATAAGGGTCTTCTCTATCCAATCCATGAAAAGTAGGAAGAAGGTGGATTATCTGTGGTTTCAACTCAAAATGTGCAGCAGTGGTTGCAGGCAATACTATGCAAGATGAAGGGTTGGTGGTTATGGGTGAGAACAACTCCCTAAGGGTTTTTGAATCATCTCCTGTTTCTCCCATTCTGGATGAATAATCAAAACTAACAAGACGATTTTCTTTATCACGTATCCAAGTTCTCATATACCAAGCACAAAGAAATAAATTTTTTTTTTTGTTTTTTTTTGTTTTAATTTAAAAAAATTTAACTACAACTAGTAGAAGGAAAAATTCAATTAAGACCTAATTTATTTTCCTAACCAAGTCCCCGGCAACGGCGCCAAAAACTTGTTGTTAAATTTTAAAATACTCGCAAGTGTACAAACCGTACCGAAGTATAGTTTGACAAGAACGAGGTCGAACCCACAGGGACTTGAATGAATGTAGGAAAATTAATTAAACCTTAACCAAATTAATCCTAATCTAGTTTAATAAAAATTGGTTGTTTTGAAATTAATTAAACTAAGCAAAAGATATAAAGCAATAAAAAGATGTAAACAATCAATGGAAAGGAATTAAGGTTTCGGAATCCGCCTTGTAAATCATATCAGCATATATTTATGATCATTAATTTTTCCCAACTCACTACATGATAATCTAGAAATCAATCTTGCTATCATGGAAAATATTCTCATTAAAATCTTTATTTTAAAAATCAAAAGCATGTTCTTCTTCGCTTCTTAAGTATAAAATCAAATCATCAATTGTATCCGTAGCCAAACAAATCACAAGATATATCCAATTCTAAAAATCAAATCATAAATTGTATCCATTGACAGACAAATCACAAACGATATCCAATTTTATAATCAAGAATTAATAAACCAAGCATTCAATTAAATAAGACAAATCCTAAATCATGAGAAAAACATGATTGAACTCATATCTAGAATCTCATCTTAGTCAATTGATATGAAGTAAGAACAATTTAAATCATTAAAGTACAGCTATTGTGGGAAAAATCAAATCACATAAATATTACTGATAATCTTTAACAAGGTTTCATCCTCAACCCTAATTATAAATTTAGCTACTCATGATAATTGAAAGAAAACACAAGAATAAAATACTAAACATTAAACTAGACAAATAAAATAGAGAAAGAAATAGTCACATGCTATCATGGAGAAAAGCTACAGAGAAGCCATATGCGGCACTGTTTCTTGCTCCAATTTTCTGTTTTGCATCTCAGCCCTAGCACTAGCCTCTTGCTCCAATTTTCTGTTTTGCATCTCAGCCCTAGCACTAGCCTCTTTGAATTTTGCCCTAAAAAGCCTTTAAATAGGTCAAGGAATCCTATTACAAGTTGAATTCCCGTTTGGAGAAAATCCCAGATTTTTAGGCTTCACTTAACTGACGATTTCGGCCCATTTAAGCTCAGAATTCGGGCTTTTGGTAAACTACAAAGTTGTAGCCCTTTAAGTTAACTTTCCAGCCCAGCTTGAATCATCTCGATTGAACATCTGAGCCGAAAGTTATGCTAAAAATACTAACTGATGTGCAGGCTGGAATCCTAATCCGAATTGGACTTGAATTTGATATAAATTTCCTTTGATTCCTTGCTCCAATTGGACTTAAAATTTAATATTCATGCCTGGCTGGATGTAAGTTGGCTTGATTCAATTGGCTTAGCCCCACTTTGCATGTAAAGCCCTTGTTACCTGCAACACAAAGATATTACATAATCAATCACAAAATAACATAAAAGTAAAGCTAAATATGTAAATATGTGAGTATTTAATTATATATATTTCATGCACATCACACTTCTCAGATCTCACAAAAGATTCACACAAATAGCAATATGAGCAACATAAAAACGTGGCTAAGGCTTGCCTTATATACCTAGGGCAAAACATAAAACCCTAAACGTTTTAATGAGATAGGGCTAAGTTGGAATTCTGTAGAAAAACGCATTCTACTCTATTTTTGATTAATCGAGCCTAAGTTTCTATCAATCGAGCCAGGCCGAAATGCATACTGAATTCTGCATCAGCTTAATTCCAACTTTACATAAAAGACACAACTTTGAGCAAGTCTAAAAAAGACTAAACAACATGTTTTGATCATAGTTTGCCAATATTACACATTAGAGTTCTAAATACATTAGTTCCTAAGTCTTTAGAATCTAACAGGTTTCATTCATGAATTAATTACAATACATATTTAATAGGAAATAAGTAGATTAGTTGAAGCTCAAGTGGTATGGTGTAAGGACCGAGTGTATTAAGGAATGGTATAAGTTCTAGGTGGTATATCCCTCTTCAAAGCCATGCCATCCTTACCCTCGTTTTTCCTAGAGGCCTCCGCTGAATGATATGTTTAAAATCAACATTGATGGAGCCATCTTCACATGCATGAATAAATTCAGGATTAGGGTGCTTATTAGAAATAACCAAGGTTTGATGATTGCATCTCTCTCTAAACGACTCCCACAAGCTTACTATCTCGAGAAAATTGAAGCCTTAGCTGCTGCTAAGGCGCTCCAATTTGCTTCAGAAATAGGGATCAATCAAGCTGTCTAGCAGCAGGGAGACTCTGAGGTGATAATGAGAGCTTTAATAATATTATCGTTGTTGTTGTTATTTCAAATGGTTTCAGTTTTATTTATTTGAAATCTCATATATATATATATATATGTGTGTGTGTGTGTGTGTAACAATAAGATCTAATTATTCAAATTATAGAAATATTCAAAAATCGCAAGATTATAATAAACATATAAATAGTACAACATAGAGCTAAAAATATTGGTTTTGATGTTTTCAATAAAAGTATTAAATTTCTATCAATTTTAATAATATTTTTACAATAATAATACATAAATATTTTAATATGTGTTTAATAAGTTTAAATAGAAAAGTGTATTTTCAAAATATTTTTGTTCAGTACGCTAAATTGGAAATTTTCAAACGAAAGGAAAATACATATGTACGTGCAAATATATGGTACAATACATATATTTTACTAAATATGACTTTTAGTAATGAAGAAAATATTATTTTTAAGTTTTTATTTTTATACAATATCATCTATCTTAAGGATAAAGTTTACCTCCAAAATGGTTTGTAGAAAACTTCGTTTTACCCGTATACTCGAAGGAAAATTCATGTGTGTTTTTAGTCTTTTGATTTGCTTAATAAATCATATATTTTGTTTAAATAATATATGTTGATGGTTTTAAGAATTTCCATATAATAAATTGGAGGAGTTTTCTCCAAAACGAAATAGTTATTTGAATTTTTTCATCAAAATTTGTTGGTTCATGCTTTGACGCTATAAGTTGAAATCTCAATTCTGGATAATGTTACTAATCTTCCAAACTCTTAAAATATGAAACCAAAACATTATTTATACAATTTTTCTTCTTTACCACTTAAGTGGCTAAGGCAAACATTGAACTCCATTGGCTTGACTCCATTACTATTTCAAGAGTAAAATAAACCTATTGCTTAGGGCTCAATCCACGTTTGGAAAAGATTTCAGACCCTATTGCTTAGGGTTCAAATATGGGTTTGGATTAAGTAAAATGATTGTGTAGTTATTTTAATAAAAAGAAGATATCACGTTAGTACTTAATACAAGTAATGCTAACTCATTAGTTTGTTAGCCACAAGTACAAGAAAATTAACAATGGAACTAAATAGAATGAAAAGAGCTTTTTTTTTTTTTCTTTTTCTTTTTTTAAGAGAGTTTTAACCTATGACATCCGCTCCTAATGATAACTCTTTATCGTCAGACCAAGACACCAATCGGTATTTGGTGTAGGTAAGGGTTGAACTCTAAATCTCTTATTCGATCATCAGAAACTTTGCCAGTTGAGCTAACTGGAATCCACAGAGCTTATTTTTTAAATCTTAGGAACTAATTAAAATTAAAAAATTGATGATTTGAAACATTAGAGACTACAAGAACTCAAAGTATAAACTTTAGAAACCAACAATATACTTTGATCTTGGCTTTTAATTTATAAGCATGAATTTTTCATCTAATCTATTATGTTAGTAGATAATTCAATCGTTACAAATGAGACAATCAAACCTTGATTTTCCTTATAAAGTAAACGAAGTAATGTCACTGAACTATAAGGGATCTGTAAGGTTGAATTTAATCAACCATCTTATTGGCTTTATTCCGTGACCAATTTTCTTGTAATTTAGCACTTAGTAACCCTGTATTTAGGTGGGAAAATTGTAAGGGTAGTGTGTGCGAAGATGTAAAGAAATTCTCAAAAGTGTGCAAGAAAATAGAGTCTCGCAACTGGATCTCGCAGGTGAGTCGCGGCTTGTAAGTCGCCAAATGCCTGCACACGTGCCAAGCATGCCAGAAGCTGAAGAGTCGCGCCAGCTGTCGCACTACAGGACAAAAGTCCCAGACTGACCAGGCCGTTAGCTCACGACTTGACCCAGTCGTAAGGTCAAGTCGCCAAAATGCCCTGTTTGGCAAAAACTGACGTTTTGCATTCCTTTCTCACCCTACTATATATATACCTTTATACCCACCATATTGAGAGAGCTTCTAGAAAGAATTTTGTGAGAGAAACCCTAAAGAAATACAAGATTGATTCATCCACAATCTTTACCTTAGAGACTCTACAAATTCCTCTACTCTCTTCCTCTTCATTGTTATACCCTTAAGAGGCCTTTAACTAAATCCTTATCTTACTACACCCACGTCTGTGAGAAGGTCTATTTGGTACTGTTGGGAAGCAGTTAAAAAGGAACCAATCACATTGGTTGATGCTATGGTCTAGTAGCGGAATCCGTAACCTAGAAAAGAGAAAGGTTCGGCGCAACCTCGTTGGAGCAAGAAGCTTGAAGGGCTTAGGTACTTGGGTAGATTAGGCTTGGAGGGTCTATTGCTATTCATGTATCCCAACTACATTTTCTAGTGGATTATTTGACCGCTTGGAGGGTGGCGGAGAGGTTTTACGCCGAGGGCTTCGGTTTCCTCTTCGATAACACATCGTGTGTTGTCCGTGTATTTGCATCTTCCTTTCCTTTATCTTTGCCTTATATTTACTGTTGTGGATGTGTTTATATTTGGCTTAGATTGTTTATCAAATTTGTTATAAGCTTGTTATCATATTTTGGACATTAATTTTTTGATATAAAGCTTAAATTGGTATTTTTGTATTTTAGGTCCAAACGTTCAAAGGTATTGTATACCCTTTTTAAACTTTCACTTGGTATCAGAGCGGATACACTTATTGTGGTTTAAATACCTAAGTGTGATTCCTAACCCCCTTTGAGATGGATAGGTCTCAATCTCTTAATGTACCACCGTTCTTTGACGGTAATAATTATGCATTTTGGAAAGTCCGTATGATTGTGTTTTTGTATTCTATTGATGATGCTGTGTGGGATGTAGTTGAGGTAGGATGGACAAGGCCAGAGGCTGCCAAGTTTACTTGGGATAAGGCTGATCTTGCAGCGGCCAATGCAAATAGCAAGGCATTGAATGCTATTTTTTGCAGTGTCTCTCCTGAAGAACTTCATCGGATTTCACATATCACCATTGCTAAGGAAGCATGGGAAATTTTGGAGACAACCTATGAAGGAACTAAGAAAGTGAAGGACACCAAACTTCAAATGTTGACCACTCACTTTGAGGAGTTAAAGATGAGTGAGGATGAGTCTTTTGATTCGTTTTACAGTAAATTGAACGAAGTGGTTGTTGGTAAATTTAACTTGGGAGAAAAGACGGAGGACTCGAAGATTGTAAGGAAGATCCTTCAATCACTACCAAAGAGTTTCCGTGTTAAAGTTACAGCCATTGAAGAAAGCAAAGATCTTGATGACATCAAGGTTCAAGAGCTAGTTGGTTCTTTGCAAACGTATGAGTTGTCCCTTCCTTCAGTGAAGAAAAGCAAATCCCTTGCTCTTAAGACAATTGATGAGAGAATGGTGTCTTATGACTCTTCAGAAGAGGATACAGTAGACAAAGATGTGGCGTATCTTGTAAAGAACTTCCGGAAATTCTTAAAACTCAAAAACAATGGAAAATTCGGTGACAAAGGAAAATTTCAGAGTTCCGGAAAAGAGAAGAAAGAGTTCAGAAGAAAAGAAAGTAAAGATTCCCAATCCTCACAAGGAATTACATGTTTTGAATGTAATGGACATGGGCACTTTAAAAAGGAATGCCCCAATTATTTGAAGTCTAAAGGAAAGGCCTATGCCACTACTTTAAGTAATTCTAACTCATAAAATTCTGACTCTGAGGACAGTTGTGATGGAGAAGGAAATTACTCCGCATTTATGGCTATTAAGCATATTGAGTCCTCGGAGGACCTGAATCAATTTGTACAAGATCTTGGAGAACACAGTGATGATGAATCCTTAGGGATTATTGAGGAATCAGATGTTGAAGATGATAGAAATACGGTTAATCTCCAAGAGAATTACTCCTTATTTCTTGAGAAGTCAGGAGAGTATGCAAGAATAGCCAAGGTAGCTATGAGAAAAATGAAGAAAGCAGAGGAAGATTACTGAAGTCTCATGGTCAGACATAAGGAAGCAAAATGCGAAATAGAAAAACTTAATGGTGAATTGTCAGAAGCTTACTTAAAGATCAGATTCTTGGAGCTTGAATTGGTTCAAGCCAATGCTAAGGTAAAAAGGGTCTCCACCAAGAAGTTGGATGATGTAATTTCCTCTCAAAAGCAATTTTCAGATAAATCCGGACTAGGATACACTGGAGAAAGCAGTGCAGCTACTGTGAATATCTCCAAAGAAGTAAAGTTTATGAAGGCCAAAGAGCTGATTGTAGTCGCTGCTACTGTGGAGAAGGCTAAGGTTGAAAAGAAGAAGATGGTAACAGATCAAATGGTGGTGAATAAGCCCAGAAATCAACCTGCAGTGAGGACTGAAGCAAGAGGAAGATCAATTCCAAGATATCAACGAGGTCCTAAGACGGATTATGTGTGTCACTATTGAGGATTGCAAGGACATACAAGACCCAACTGTCAAAAAATGAGAGCAGATAACAATGCTAATGCACCTCGACCACGAGGAAGAAGAAATGACTTGAGGTCTTAGGATGGTGAGCAACCAAGAAGTCAAAACCGTGATCCAGGAATGATGGACGTGATGAAGATGATCGGTGCCTTCACCAACTGTCTTGAAAGCTTCATACGAAGGTTTGATAGCCCTAATTCTCATACCCAATCCGTCAAGGATATCACCCCAAACGCATGTGACGTGTGGGCAACGAAGGGTACTCATGCATAAGCATTGCAATATGTCCATGCATTAATACTTCCCATATTTTGTGTATATGCTTGGTTGTTTTTGCTTCTTGCAAGTTTGTGCTAAAAATTTTTTTGTTGTTTATGAGTTTTTGGTTAAATTGTTTTTCACGTTGCCGATTTTGTTTTTAATCAATTCTTTCTATTGTGTCAAAAATCCAAAAACACATAAAAAGTAGAAAATCCAAAAAGTTTGATCAACTTTGTTGAGTTTTTGTCTCAAATCATATTTTGCCATGTACCTTTGTACAAATGGCTTTGTGCATCTACGAGATTAGCTTGTCTTCTTTGCACTCATATCATTGTGGGAGAAATTCTGAAATTTATGTGACTATTGTAAATAGATCTTCAACCTTTCATGAATGACTAGTGAATGGTTTTCTTGATCTTGAGACATGCATAGACTCATGCCTATATATCTTCCCACTCTTTATTTTTATTTTTGCTTAAAAGAGCTCTCTAAATGTAAATCTTCAAATGAAAAGAGATATAGAGCTGCAAAAGCCTGTCGCACATACTAGTATTTGATTAGGAAAAAGGGAAAGCGACCAAGATAAAATGTTTGATGCCCAAAAAGGCCAAAGGCTAATTCATAAATTGAAATATCAAAAAATTTCAAGCATTTATCTCACAATGAGATTTTCTTTGCTCAAAAAGTGCAAATGATTTATTAAATATGGAGCCAAATGAAAAGTTTCAAAAAAATGTAATCAAGTTCTTATGGGAGGTTATATATGCATGTTTCTATAATTGAGATAGGTCACATGATCTAGTGCTAGTTGTGTATGCCTTGATTGAATTGATCATTGAAGCTTCACATTGGACTAAGGACCATCTTATTTTTATATCCACACACAACACACAAGTCTTTGTTCAATGAATGTCATATTCATTTGTATGATTGTACTTGATTAAATGTGTTTTCACATGCTCAATCTCTGTTTGATCAAACACAAAAAGATTTTTGAGTGTTTTTAGTTGTTTTTGGAATGTACTTTGTTTTTACAAAACTGACGTTTTGCATTCCTTTCTCACCCTACTATATATATACCCTTATACCCACCATATTGAGAGAGCTTCCAAAGAGAATTTTGTGAGAGAAACCCTAAAGAAATACAAGATTGATTCATCCACAATCTTTACCTTAGAGACTTTACAAATTCCTCTACTCTCTTCCTCTCCATTGTTATACCCTTGAGAGGCCTTTAACCAAATCCTTATCTCACCACACCCACGTTTGTGAGAAGGTCTATTTGGTACTGTTGGGAAGCAGTTAAGAAGGAACCAATCCACATTGGTTGATGCTATGGTCTAGTAGCAGAATCCGGTAAGCTAGAAAAGAAAAAGGTTCGGCGCAACCTCGTTGGAGCAAGAAGCTTAGAGGGCTTAGGTACCTGGGTAGATTAGGCTTGGAGGGTTTATTGCTGTTCATGTATCCCAACTACATTTTCTAGTAGATTATTTGACCGCTTGAAGGGCGACGGAGAGGTTTTACGCCGAGGGCTTCGGTTTCCTCTTCGATAACACATCGTGTATTGTCCATGTGTTTGCATCTTCCTTCCCTTTATCTTTGCCTTATATTTACTGCTGTGTATGTGTTTATATTTGGCCTAGATTGTTTATCAAATCTGTTATAAGCTTGTATCATATTCCGCACATTAATTGTTTGATATAAAACTTAAATTGGTATTTTTGTATTTAGGGTCCAAACGTTCAAAGGTATTATATACCCTTTTTGAACTTTCAGGATCAACTCTTATTTCAATAATAACTTTTCTATTATTGTTTATTTTTGTATTTGAATTAACGTACTTGATTGTTATTTATTATTATTTGTTTTTTAATAATTTACGAGCCTCTTAGTACATGATTGATGATTAAAGATGAGTTAAAAACCAACCTTTTTTTTTTTTTTTTGAGAAAACACACACACACACACACATATATAGGGGAAGGGGGATGAGATAAGGGAATACACTCATATGCCAACACCAAAACTACATGCAGCAGTTAGGGATGGCAATTTTTGCTCGACTCGTGGGTACCCGGCCCGATCCGACCCTAATGGGCCGGGTTTTACTCAGTCTGATTAGGAATAGGGTCGGGTATGGGTTTAAAAAAAAAACCCGAAGCGGGTCCGGGTTTTATTAAAAAACCCGAGACCCGACCCAAGACTCGCCTCGTTTAAAAACCCGATTCCCTGAATTACTAAAATACCCTATATATATATATATATATACCTAAGTATCTAACCCTAATTCCTTCCCTCATTTCTTCACTCTTCAGCAGCCTCCCTCCCTCAGTCCGACAGGCCCTCTCCCTCATTTCAGCTTAGTCCCACACTCCGACACTCCCTCAGTCATTGAGTCAGCCCTCGCCTCCTCACCCTCACAGATAAATGATAACCTAGGCCTACTGAAACCCAGACAGCCAAAGAGTCTCATTACTGTCACTGATTTTTCAAATTAGTTTTTCACAAAGCACTGACAGAAGAACAGATCACACTTGTTGTCGTTCTCTCTCTCTCTCACTCAGTCAAAAACGCTTTCGTTTTCTACTCTGCTGGTGGTTCTTAATTCTCTCAGGCGCTCTTTCAACAACTTTTGATGGACTCAAGATTTCTCTGTGGTGAGTATATCTCATTTCTCTCTTTACTTAAAGTCTTGCTTTTCTTTTTCTTGAAAATGTTTTCCGTTCGGTTTTTCAATTCCAAGTGATTTTTTTGTTGCGATAGTTAAATACAAGAAATCAGTTTTCATCTTTTCACTTTCTATTTTTGTAATTAGCGATCCATTGGATTTAGGATATTGGAAAATTTCTATAACAAATTTCATCTTGTATGAGGAATTTGAAATTTGATTTTATGATTTCTGCAACAGGAACAAGATACCCAAAGTCAAGTAAACATATCAGCATCTAACGTGGGATAGGGTTGTTGGCAATCTTAGGCAGAAGAAGTCCAAGTGCATTGGGCTTGAATTAGAAGTCCAAGTGCATTGGGCATAAATTTTTTTTGGATAGGCCACGAATTGGGCCCAATCCCTAAACGGGGCCCGTGGGGCCCGGCTAGGTCGGGTCCGAGCCTTGGAAAAAAACCCGATACCCTAAACGGCCGGGTTTAGGCCACGAGTCTTGCCCCACGGGTAGGGTCCGAATATGGAAAAACCCGGCCCGAACCCAACCCATTGCCATTCCTAGCGGCAGTTAGTGTCGCGGAGCAAGTAATAAACCTCTTCTCAATATTACACCTTACCGATGTGGTACGACTCAACAACATTGAGTATCTTTTTTTTGAGAAAACACACACACACACACACACATACATAGGGGAAGGGGGATGAGATAAGGAAATACACTCACACGTCAACACCAAAACTGCATGCAGCAGTTAGTGTCGTGGAGCAAATGATAAACCCCTTCTCAATATTACACCTTACCAATGTGGGACGTCTCAACAACATTGAGTATCTTTTTTTTGAGAAAACAAACACACACACACACACACACACACACACACACACACACACATATATAGGGGAAAGGGGATGAGATAAGGGAATACACTCACATGCCAACACCAAAACTGCATGCGGCAGTTAGTGTCGCGGAGCAAGTGATAAACCCCTTCTCAATATTACACCTTACCGATGTGGGATGACTTAACAACATTAAGTATTTTTTTTTTTTTAGAAAACACACACACACACACACGCACATATATAGGGGAAGGGGGATGAGATAAGGGAATACACTCATACACCAACACCAAAACTGCATGCGGCAGTTAGTGTCGCGGAGCAAGTGATAAACCCTTCTCAATATTATACCTTACCGATGTGGGACGACTTAACAACATTGAGTATCTTTTTTTTGAGAAAACACACACACACACACACACACACACATATATAGGGGAAGGGGGATGAGATAAGGGAATACACTCATACGCCAACACCAAAACTGCATGCGGCAGTTAGTGTCGCGGAGCAAGTGATAAACCCCTTCTCAATATTACACCTTACCGATGTGGGACGACTCAACAACATTGAGTATCTTTTTTTTGAGAAAACACACACACACACACACACACATATAGGGGAAGGGGGATGAGATAAGGGAATACACTCACACGCCAACACCAAAACTGCATGCGGCAGTTAGTGTTGCGGAGCAAGTGATAAACCCCTTCTCAATATTACACCTTACCGATGTGGGATGACTCAACAACATTGAGTATCTTTTTTTTGAGAAAAAACACACACACACATATATAGGGGAAGGGGGATGAGATAAGAGAATACAATTAAAAACCAGCCTTTTAATTGTCCATATTGGCGCAATTTTATCAATTTTAATAAATTTATCTTTTGTAGTATACATAATGAGTGTACTTAATTTATTTATTAAATTATTTTATATTACTGTACTCTATTACTATATAAAATATAACTATAGTATATATACACACCAAAAAATAACTTAACCATCATATTATTTTTATTTTGTCGTCTCAAAAAACAAACTCTCAACTCCACCAAGGCTCACAGATATGTACATAAGTGATCATAAAGGGAGCAAAAAAGAGTTAAAAGATCATGATCCTAGATTTTAAACTAATTAACATGGATTGTATGAGCTAGAGACGCAAGGCACAATATTATTGGCTTAGTGCAGCTTCATCTTCAATGGAGATAATAATTGGTAGGAGCAAATATGTTCCTTTTTTGATTATGACAATCATCATTGATGTTGTTATTGCTTAGGCAAGGCACTTCAGGTGTGGTGCAGCTAGACTTTCCCTTGACATTTTTGCAAGTGACCGAAACGTTACCTCCATTGGACGATCTTATGTTGATGTGGTCCATTATAATGTTAGTGCACACTTCTTGGTCACAATTGAAAATAATCCCTTGCTGATTACCGCTTGTTCCGTTGATATCCATGTATGTCACATCGCTCACTTGTACTGCTGATGATGACTGCCTCATTATACAAAAATAAAAACAAAATGACTATTAAAATTTGTTTTGCTTAAATATACTCCAGTTATTATAGACTATCAATTGTATGGACTTTGAAAGTAAAAGTAGAGTGAGATAATAAACTAGGAAAGTGCTCGAGAAAAACCCCATCACGCACTCGGTTCAATTCCTACTAAGTGCTAATACCCTTGTAAGGTTGAGATAACAGTTATGGCTTATACAGGGGCAGCCCTAGGCTTAGGCCAATTAGGCCATTGCCTAGGGCCCCCTTACAAGAGAAGGCCCCAAATTTGGGGGCAAAATTTTTTATTTATTTTTTATGTATAAATATTTTTGAGAGATATTAAAACATTTTAGTTTACATTTTTTTTCGCTATTAAGAAGACTCAAAGAATTAAGTAATGCTAGAGATAGAGATAAGACAAATTTAAATAAATAGGTCTTACAAATAGACGTGTTACTAATTACAAGTAATTCAAATAAGAAAATGTTATAAATACTATAAATTTTACTGTATAACTTTTATTTATTTAATTATTTTTATACAAGATAAAAATTCTACTCTAGCCTAATCTAAGTGTATATATATGCGAAATTCTATTTTGGAGACTTAAATTTCGGCCATTGCCCCCACACCCCACAAGAACTTATATTTTTATAATTTGATGTGACAATGAATATGATAGGTAGATTTTAACAAACTATTAAATGCATTTTTGAATGAATACTTGTGATTGATGATATATCTTTGTAATTTTCATGTTGTAAATTTTATAATATTTTTAGTATTTTTGTAAGTCTCATGTCATTGATCACATTCATTACAATACTAATTTGTAGTAAAATTTTTTATAACTTTAGCATTTTCTCAACAAAAAAATCATATTAAAAATTAAAAAGAATAAATTTTAAAAAAATTATTATATAAAATGCTAATTAAATATTATTTAAGTGATAACATAAATGCCCCATTTGAAGATTTCGCCTTAGGCCTCCGAAATGCTTGGGGTGGCCCTAAGCTTATAAGTTCTCCTGTTTTTGTAGGTTCAGAACTGATAAGTAAGATGTTCTATTATGGTAACGTCCAAGTAAAAAAATCATTTAGCTTTTAGCCGCTCTCTCTCTTAACCTTTTATTCATTTAAAAAAACAAAGGCCAAATATAATTGCATTACCTTTCCTGTGCCGCCTTGGCCACCATCGCTGTAAAACTGGTCAATAATGATGGGGTTGGAAGCTTGCTGAAGTTGGATATGTTGAAAGTAGATATACCTTGCATAACCCGAACCCCCCTAAGAAACACATGAAGATCATTTAAAAGAAAAAGAAAAAGATATTGAATGAGATATAACATAGTAATTGTAAAAGCTTTTTGTCCATTATAAATGTCTAGGCTCTTTCTTTACCGGCCATGTCTTAATCCTTGCTCCATTCTGGGTTTGAGTAAAGGTACAATGTTGGACATACACATATTCTACTGTTTCGCGAGCTCCATTTCTTCCCAAGCTTCCCACGCTGAATGAGATTTTCATTTTAGTTTAGTTATATACTTATAGTTTCAAAATGATTGCATTAGGGTTTTTTTTTTTTTTTTTTTTTTTTTTTTTTTTTTTTTCACTTTGATTTTATATTCCCATATTTTTGTTTTTTTGCCAATTGTGTAAAAATAAAACCAAATTGTACTGCAAAATGAGGCTTTCAACAAACCTTATACCATGACCAGGACCACAATTAATTCCGGTGATATTGATATGAGCGGAATTTCCATTGATTGCAATACAATCGTCTCCTATAAAATTAGTATTGCAAGCAAAAACAAGAAAGAAAATAAGTCATTTCCATAAAATGTTAGAAATATAAAGAACAAGAAAGATATGATGTGATATGTATACATGTTTAAGAATTCAAGATTTTGATAAGTGTATTAAAATTAAGTTCATACATACAAATACATTTCGATTTTTTTTTTTTTTTAAAGAATTAAATACATTATGAATTTGATTACGAAATTTTGAACTAACGGCTATATATGTAAGATATTTCTTTTACTATATTTCAATTTCTAGTAACATGTATATTTATGTTATCTTAGTGTAATTTTGTAAGATATATTTTCAGAATATTAATTAATTACTTAGGTAATTTAACATATATAGTTGATATTTCTTTCAATTTAATTGAGATTTAAAGTAAAGTAACAAATAAAATAAACATTAGTTAATTTTCTGTTACTTTAATTTAAAATAGTTTTAAATTTTAATTTTATTTAAAAGAATACACAGAAATGGAGATGTCTAACATATATCTGTTTTTTTTTTTTTTTTTTTTTTTTGGGTAGATCAAAGAATATTGTGAAAAAAAAATTTAATTTTTTGATGTAAATTATTTATTTTTACGATATTTCTGTCCATTATAAAAATATAATATTTTCAAAGTTTTTTTTTTTTTTTTTTCTTTTGAGGAGAAAAATATTCTCAGAGTTAATCATTATAATTATTGTAATTGTTTCACTAACTTTTTTTTTGATACAATTGTTTCACTAACTATTTAATTAAAACATAATTAAGTACATTATTATTATTAACGATGGAAGAAAATATGAAAGGTTATAAGAATGAATGCCCAGAATTACCAGTTGCAATGTTACTGTCATGGATATTAATATTGGTTGAGGAAGAAATATCAATTCCATCAGTGTTTGGACTTGATGCAGGAGCAGATATGTGCAGAGAAGAGAGAGATGCACCATTGCAAGCGGTTAGACTAATATGGTTTCTTGGACTATTAAGATGAGTCAATCCACTTAGCTGAAGGTTATTGCAATAATTAAACTGTAATGCCTGTAATTTTATAACACAAATTATTAGATAATTAAAATCTGATTTCACTTTTAAAATTCTCTCAAAAAAATATTTTAAAAATTTTCTCAAATTATGTCATAATTATTATAGTACATTTTTCTTTTTATAAATAGGTTTTCTAATGTTTGCAATAAAATTAAGGAGTCCAAAAAATTTTTCCAACTTCTAAAATGCTTTTTGAAGGAAGAAATAAATTACTTTTTTTTTTTTCATAAAATAATTCTATTATTATCCTTTAAAAGTAAACTTTCAGCCCGCCATAGCAAGGAAAGAATTTTATATATCCTTCCTTTTTTTTTTTTCAAATTTAAAAAGTTCAAACTGAAGGAAAATTTGTAATCCTGAAAAAAAAAATTAAATGAATTACAAACATTTAAGACCAGGATTTCCCACAAAATATATTTTTGTAAACTTCATATATATATCTTGTTTCTTAGGTTCAAGATCAAGTTCTACCTTCTTCAGTAAAAAAAAAAAAAAAAAGGTTCAAGATCAAGTTATATCTAAGGTAACTCTTGCTTAATATTACATCAATTAATAATTTTTAATTAATTAGATTAACATATATTTTTTAAAAATCTCACTATCAAATTTCATGTTTCCTCCATCTTAACATGCACATTAAATTTCTTTTCAATAAGATATTTAATATTTAATTCATAAACTTATTTTCTTATGCAATTTTAAAGTTCATAAAATTTAAAATTTTATCCTAAAAAACCTTAAAATTTTAAAATATTTTTTAGCTGAGACAATTAATAGTTGATTATCTTAATATTTTGCAAGTAGGTAGGATATAAAGAAATAATGTAATTCATTGGTAAAATTGTTAAAAAAATGTGTCTGATAAAAATTTATAGAGTGATATAATATTAATAAAAATTACACAAAAAATAACTTGAATATTCCAGCTTTATAAAAATCACCAATCATTAAATTCAGAAGTTTTCAATATACAGTTGTCTTACCGTGGGTTTGTTGCAGCTTGACATATCCTGGAAAAAATAAAAATAAAAAAAAATTTTAAAAAGGTTTAATTTCTAATTTAAATTTTTTGAGCTTTTATACACAACCCAAAAAATGTATAATGCCTGTGTACTAACTCAGAAACGAACACGTACATTTCTTTGTAAATTCGTGTGTTTATGAATATAAATACATAATCGACCCCTCCATGTTAACACTCATTTTACACAAAAAGCAGGTTCAACATAATCTTACAAGAGAAAAAAAGGAAAATCAAAATAATTATGGATGAAAAAAAAATTATGTTCCATTATTTGTTTAACAAATAACCTGAATTTTTCATGATGAATTATTTAACTAATAATCAAACTCAACATAGATTCTTCAATTATTTAGCACATAATCACCCAAAGATGTGATTCAATCGAAGGCATAACAACATGACATGCTTCTCATGTTTGAACAAGGTTTCATGATGAATTAAGAGGCACCACATCATAGAAAGCTTATACAAATTTGCTTTTATATAATTCAATAATTTTTCTATTGAAAATATTAAAAAGATGTTAATTAAGTTACAAAATTTGTAACAATACACGATACATTAATGTTAATGTTCATGTAATAATATATATGCAAATTAAAAATCTCATACTTGATCATTGTAGACTTGGTTCCACCAAGTTGAACCCCTACCGTCAATCGTTCCTGAACCATTGACAATGAGATTGCTCACACCTGAGAAGCGTAACCAGCAGTTTGTAGAACAGTTTGTCCATCTATCCATAGAATTGGGTGCTAACATTGTCCCTAAAATCTGTCCTCCATAAAGAACAATTAGAATTGTATATTTTACCTCATAAATAGTTCAACTTTCTTTCTTTCTTTCTTTCTTTCTTTCAATCAATCTTTTTTCTTTTTTTCTTTTTTCTTTTTTTTTAAATTTTAATCTTTCTCTTTTCTAAAATAGTCAATAACGAATATATAAATATCTTTTGTCTTACTTTTAAGTGTTCCACATTATTATAATATCTAGAACTGTGTGATTGCTATGGTTGTCAGGAACTCAAGATGATCATAGATATCTAGAGCTATGAATTCGGATCTAGAGTTTTCTGTGAGAAAGATGGTGAACAAAAACAAATCTGTGAAATTTGTGGGGTTTTACTCTCTTTTTTTTAAAAAAAAAAAAATTGTGGGCTTTTTTTCAAGGCTTGAAAATTTTGGAATATTTTTATCAAGAGTTGTGATTTGGAGGGTTGAACATGTATACATTTTGGAGACAAAACTCACCCACCTTTTTTTTTAAATATTTTTTTACATTTATTTCAAATGTACGTTTTAACTTAAGGAAATTAATAACCTTTGAGACAAAATTTAGTAATATAACCAAGCAACTTTATAGTTGCTTGGTTATATTACTAACTTTTATCCCTAATCACAATAGATGCATGGTAGATTGTAATTAGCGGAGTATATACACAAGCAATCATTTCAAGATTGAGGGTGATAAAATGAACCAAAATTCTTTGTCTCACAACTAACTATACCTGAACTTGGACACTGTTGGACTGGCACGGTCCTTGGAACATCACTGGCATCAATAGGAATTTCTTTCCCGATGGTACTATAAGCTGCGGGGTGCCTTTAGTTTGACATAAAGCTGTCCAAGCTTTTAAAAAAGCCTTCACATTCATATAATTATTATTAGTTCATAATAAACTAACCAATATACCCTCCTCTCCTTTTAATTTTTTAAGGTTGCGTTTGGGAACTTGGATTTGAATTTGGATTTGAAATTAATTGAGTGATTTCAAATCCATTGATTTTAAGAATTATTTTAAATTCAAACATTTTAAAGATTTAAAATTCTAGGTAGATTTGTCAAATCTAAATCATTGACATTTTTTAAACTTTCCAAACAAATTATTTGGATTTTAATAACTCAAATCCAAATCCAAATGTCCAAATCATATCATCCAAACACACCATAAAGGCGTACATAAGAAAATAAAACACAAACGCAAAGAAATAAATGAAATGAAATGTTGAGAGTAATTCATATACCTTGGAATCATCAGTTTGACCATCTCCAACTGCCCCATAGGCAAGTACGTTGAATCCACCTGATGTGTCTTCCACAAGGCCACGGCATAGACATGTTGAGGAAATAGAAAGTATCAAAACAAAGGTAAGTAGTTCCTGCATATATTCAGAAAAAGAAAACAACTTTAATTTAGAATATAAGCTAATGCACACTTGCACATATGTACATTCAAAGTAAAAAAAAAAAAAAAAAATCGTGCTTTTAAAAAAAAAAATTCTTCTTCTTTCTCTCACCCTCCGCCCTCTTTTGGAAAAAGCATCTTCTCCATTTGAATAGATTCATTTAATGGTTTGAGTTAGATATTACAAATTTAACAATGTATTTAATATCATATCATTTAAAATATTAAATGATTTAACAATTTGTACAGTATTTTTAGATCCAAAAAAATAAGATATAAACTGTGAAATGTAGTGGGAGCTAGTATGGGAATTGATCTACATTTTGGTCTACATTTTATGGTAGACTTAATTTGGATGTAAATAGTATGGGAATTTATCTACATTTTGGTCTCACGCAACCTCATAAAGATTGCAGTAGAAACTAGAAAGAACAGGAAAATGTTAAATGGTAGCTATTCGAGGTAAGGTAAAATCATGTCTCACCATTTTGAACATGCAGACCAAAGAATGACAAAGATACATAAAATAATTTTGAGTAAGACCCTATTTGCCATCTTCTTTATATAGATATTCTGAAATTGACATTCTAACCACATTAACATTCTTACCAAATATATCATCACAACCTATTTCTATCATGTTTATGTATTAATTGAAACTACAAATATAGAGATAGGCCTACATATTTTATAATTATTCTTGATAAAATTATATTTTCTTAAATCTTAATATGTGAAAAAACTAGCCGGAAAGTCAACTTGCAATTCAAAACATCAAATGAAGTTTTTCCCAGCGATTTGAAATTCCAATAGTTTTTCTTATAATTTTTACAACAAATAAAGGAAGAGGGATTCAAATCTTAATTTTCCTAATGAAGATTAGGTACTACTTGTAAATACTTAATATTTTGCATTATAAATACCATGGTCTGAAATGTTTTAAATATTATTATATATTTTTTTATTTTTTATATCAAATAATTATTAAAATAATTATGATGTCATCATGGTCCAGTCTTGGTTGAACCTTAATCCGACCTCAAAAACCTTGAACTTTTTCCTTCTTATATGGTTCGGGTTTCAAGAAACCTTGAACTTTTTCCGTTTAAAAAATTATATACTATGTCATTTCAAAAAAATCAATATTCTTGTATATTAAATAATTAACATATATAATCTACAAATATAAACCTCATAAAGGTTTCCCTATTTACCTAAAAAGCACAAATCAATTAATAATATTTTAATACTAATAAATGTATAATAAAATAAATACTTAAAAAAATGGTCTAGTTAATAAATGCTCTTAGGGCATTTGTTAATGGACCATTTTAAGAAAATTTCTATACTATTTTCATGGAAAATATTAAATACTTTATTATTAAAAATATTATTGCAATCGAAAATTGTGGGGCCCGAGTATTAAGCGACGCAGGCCCACTCCACATTTGGCTCAAGGTCTGTGCCGAGGATAGTATAAAGTCCGAGGATGAGTGGGAGAAACTCAAGTCCTCTGGGACCTCGCCGAGGATGCTCACGTCCTCGGCAAACCGATATTGAAGGCAAGGAGCTATCACTCACTCATTAAATGCACGCCACCAACACTCTGGTCGCATCAGTGGTGAATTGACCAACCAACAGTGATGCCTTGGTTGCTTCAACTAACAGAAAGCCTGCAAAGGCAGCTGATGGGACAAACCTTCAGACACAAGTTCAGATCGCCGACAAGTGGACGGCAGAGATCAATTGAACAAGAATATATAATAGATAGAATCTCCAAAGTAAATGGGCTTTTTCTCTGCCCTCGAAAGGGGAGAAAAGGAGGTGGAGAGTTTTTCGTTCTTTTAGGGTGCCCAAATGACAACTCTTGTATTCATTAATTCTAAGGAAAAAGAGTCCTCGGACTGGACCGAGGACGAACTTTCCTCAAGAACACTTAGCCAAATTTTGGTTACCTTTTTTGTAAGCCCACACCGACTGTTATTTTTCTTACTAAATGCTTGGCCCTTCTATCCACTCTCTACAAATTTATTGTACGGGGGTCGCCCGAAAACGGGTCCCTACAATTGGCGCCGTCTGTGGGAAGGACTTGTGCACTAGCAAGTGCGATGGTTGGTGTGAAAAGATTAAGAGCAATGCTTTTCAAAAAAAAAAAAATACACAGTCTACAGCAACAATATTCATTCAGAAGGCAACAATCACAAGAAATGGAAAGATGCAAGAAATAAAAGAGATGAAATGGGTCTACTTCTTTATTAATATTTGAAGAAAAGTTACATCTTACAGCAGATGCCCATGCAGGCTTGTTCTAAAGCTAACTACAAAGATAGATGCCCATGCAGGCTTGTTCTAAAGCTAACTACAAAGAAAAACGCCTAAACAGGCTAGTGGTGAAGCAAGAGAAGAGGAAAGGGTGAGAGGCCTAGGCAGGCTTGTTTTAAAGCCAAGAAAAGCGACGGAGGGAGAGGTGGAGACAGGCCTACGCTAAGACCGTCCACAGCTCCCTAACCAATACTTGCGGCGCTAGGTAGGGGAAGGAAGAAGAGGCTGCAGCGCCTGACGATTCCACCTCAAGGTTCCGCTTGGTTTCCCTCCCAATCCCACAGCGACTGGGAGCCAACGAATCACTATCAGCTTGGAGAGCTAACAGATACAAATCCGGAGGAGAAACGTTATGTTCCTTTCGGATCCCCCTCTGAACTGCAAGGGGAGCTCCATCCCTGGTTAGGTTGAAAAGAAGAAGGATCTTTGGCCTTCTCCTGCCCCACCTCCAGCATGATGTCTAGGGTCGGGGTGCCATCCTCGGCTCCTAAAAGGGGCTAGGCTTCCTCGTAACTGCCCTCTCCAAGGGCCACTCCATTTCGTGGGGCACAAGCTGCTATTTTGGCAGAGCCCTTGAATAGTGTGCTTGTGAGATCTGAACTCAGATGTTTGTGAAATTTGAAAAAAATGATTATCCAAGAAATGCCTTACATAGAAGGCAAAAATTGGTGAGAGCCAGCCCGCACAGAACCCTAAGGAGAAATTACCGGAGGCAATAACTCCGCCCAATTTCCAAGAGGCTTATCCGCGGCTGGGCCCTCGTAAAGCTACAAAGACATTAATAAGGAGGCGCCTCGCGCACTGAAGCGTCAAGCGTGTTACTCGAATAGCCCAAACAACGCCTCGTAATCAGGAAAGGCACGCCAGACGAAGAGGCTAGACTAGAATAGGGTCCCCTCCTCGGCGGAGCAAGTCCGAGAACTAGGTACTAGACAGAACCAAGGCCTTGCATGGTTCTCGGACTCAAGCCTATGAGGAAACTAGCTACTTCAGAAGATAAGTGTTAGACAGAACCTAGGTCTTGCATAGTCCTCGGACTCAAGCCTATGGGAAAACTAGCTACTTCAGAAAATAAGTGTTAGACAGAACCTAGGCCTTGCATAGTCCTGAGATTCAAGCCTCTGGGGAAACTAACAACTAAAAGAGAACTAGGTACTAGATAAAACCAAGGCTTTGCATGGTCCTCGGACTCAAGCTTATGAGGAAACTAGCTACTTCAGAAGATAAATGTTAGACAGAACCTAGGCCTTGCATAGTCCTCGAACTCAAGCTTCTGGGGAAACTAACTACTAAAAGAGAACTAGGTACTAGACAAAACCAATGCCTTGCATGGTCCTCGGACTCAAGCATATGGGGAAACTAGTTACTTCAGAAGACAAGTGTTAGACAGAACCTAAGCCTTGCATAGTCCTCGGACTCAAGCCTCTGGGGAAACTAACTACTAAAAGAGAAATAGGTACTAGACAGAACCAAGGCCTTGCATGGTCCTCGGACTCAAGCCTATGGGGAAACTAGTTACTTCAGAAGACAAGTGTTAGACAGAACATAGGCCTTGCATGGTCCTCGGACTCAAGCCTATAGAGAAACTAGCTACTTCAGAAGACAAGTGTTAGACAGAACCTAGGTCTTGCATAGTCCTCGGACTCAAGCCACTAGGGAAACTAACTACTAAAAGAGAACTAGGTACTAGATAGAACCAAGGCCTTGCATGGTCCCCGAACTCAAGCCTATGGGGAAACTAGTTACTTCAGAAGTCAAGTGTTAGACAGAACATACGCCTTGCATGGTCCTCGGACTCAAGCCTATAGGGAAACTAGCTACTTCAGAAGAAAAGTGTTAGACAGAACTTAGGCCTTGCATAGTCCTCGAACTCAAGCCTCTGGGGAAACTAACTACTAAAAGAGAACTAGGTACTAGACAGAACCAAGGCCTTGCATGGTCCTCGGACTCAAGCCTATGGGGAAACTAGCTACTTCAGAAGATAAGTGTTAGACAGAACCTAGGCCTTACATAGTCTTCGGACTCAAGCCTCTGGAGAAACTAACTACTAAAAGAGAACTAGGTACTAGACAGAATCAAGGCCTTGCATGGTCCCCGGACTCAAGCCTATAGGGAAACTAGTTACTTCAAAAGACAAGTGTTAGACAGAACCTAGGCCTTGCATAGTCCTCGGACTCAAGCCTCTGGGGAAACTAACTACTAAAAGAGAACTAGGTACTAGACAGAATCAAGGTCTTGCATGGTCCCCGGACTCAAGCCTATGGGGAAACTAGTTACTTCAGAAGACAAGTGTTAGACAGAACCTAGGCCTTGCATAGTCCTCGGACTCAAGCCTCTGGGGAAACTAATTACTAAAAAGGAACTAGGTACTAGATAGAACCAAGGCCTTGCATGGTCCTCGAACTCGAGCCTATGGGGAAACTAGTTACTTCAGAAGACAAGTGTTAGATAGAACCTAGGCCTTGTATAGTCCTTGGACTCAAGTCTCTGGGGAAACTAACTACTAAAAGAGAACTAGGTACTAGACAGAACCAAGGCCTTGCATGGTCCCTGAACTCAAGCCTATGGGGAAATTAGTTACTTCAGAAGACAAGTGTTAGACAGAACCTAGGCCTTGCATAGTCCTCGGACTCAAGCCTCTGGGGAAACTAACTACTAAAAGAGAACTAGGTACTAGACAGAACCAAGGCCTTGCATGATCCTCGGACTCAAGCCTATGGGGAAACTAGCTACTTCAGAAGATAAGTGTTAGACAGAACCTAGGCCTTGCATAGTCCTCGAACTCAAGCCTCTGGGGAAACTAACTACTAAAAGAGAACTAGGTACTAGACAGAACCAAGGCCTTACATGGTCCTCAAACTCAAGCAAGTGTTAGATAGAACCTAGGCCTTGCATAGTCCTCAGACTCAAGCCTCTGGAGAAACTAACTACTAAAAGAGAACTAGGTACTAGATAGAATCAAGGCCTTGCATGGTTCTCGGACTCAAG
The DNA here is from genome assembly GCA_023621385.1 of Quercus gilva. Classification (NCBI taxonomy): domain Eukaryota; kingdom Viridiplantae; phylum Streptophyta; class Magnoliopsida; order Fagales; family Fagaceae; genus Quercus; species Quercus gilva. Next base: position 50,471,489 of record CM042475.1, read on the forward strand.
CCTATGGGGAAACTAGTTACTTCAGAAGACAAGTGTTAGACAGAACCTAGGCCTTGCATAGTCCTCAGATTCAAGCCTCTGGTGAAACTAACTACTAAAAGAGAACTAGGTACTAAACAGAATTAAGGCCTTGCATGGTCCCCGGACTCAAGCCTATGGGGAAACTAGCTACTTCAGAAGACAAGTGTTAGACAGAACCTAGGTCTTGCATAGTCCTCGGACTCAAGCCTCTGGGGAAACTAATTACTAAAAAGGAACTAGGTACTAGATAGAACCAAGGCCTTGCATAGTCCTCAGACTCGAGCCTATGGGGAAAATAGTTACTTCAGAAGACAAGTGTTAGATAGAACCTAGGCCTTGTATAGTCCTTGGACTCAAGTCTCTGGGAAAACTAACTACTAAAAGAGAACTAGGTACTAGACAGAACCAAGGCCTTGCATGGTCCCCGAACTCAAGCCTATGGGGAAACTAGTTACTTCAGAAGACAAGTGTTAGACAGAACCTAGGCCTTGCATAATCCTCGGACTCAAGCCTCTGGGGAAACTAACTACTAAAAGAGAACTAGGTACTAGACAGAACCAAGGCCTTACATGGTACTCGGACTCAAGCCTATGGGGAAACTAGCTACTTTAGAAAATAAGTGTTAGACAGAACTTGGGCCTTGCATGGTCCTCGGACTTAAGCCTATGGGAAAACTAGCTACTTTAGAAGACAAGTGTTAGTCGCCTTAGGGGATCCAAGCCAATGGAGAAACCATCCCCCCACGAAATACCAAGTGTAAAGCAAAACCTGGATCTTGTACGTTCCTCGGCGCCAAACCTATGGGAAAACTAGTTGCTTCAAGAAAACCTAAGTATTAGACAGAACCAAGATCTTGCATGGTCCAAGGACTCAAACCTATGGGGAAACTAATCACTTTAGGGGGACCTAAGCATTGGACAGAACTAAGGTCTTGTGTTGACCGTGGGCCCAGACCTACGGCGAAGCTGACCACTTAGGTACTAGTAGTGAGCAATGCAGAGGACGACGATCAACATAGTCGGCCGAGGCGTAATTGAAGCCAGTATCGTACAAGTTATGTAGGCACACATGCATAATATAATACGAACAAAGCGAATAAAAGGAAATGAAATATGCACTTTACTAAGTCTTTAAAAAAAAAAAGAGTTTTACAAGGCAAACACACTAACACAATAATAAAATAAAAAAAAGAAGGAGAAAACGAAGAATAGGGCAAAGACGCAATAGGGGATCACTCTTTCGGCACCATCTCAACTCCCCCCTCAGGGGGCTGAGCAGAGGAGATCTCAGAATCCTTGGGGACCTCGCCTGCGGCTGCAGCCTGAGAAGGTCCAACTGGGTGGGATATCTCCTCTACAAGGGGTGCTTGAACATCAGCCGAAGAGTTCGCAGTCTCTCCAGGCGCATCAGCAGTGGGACCCTGGCTTGCCTCAACATTCCCAGGAGGATCAGCTTCCTTGGGGGGCTCGTCCGAAGTAGGAGCAGTTGGGGTGCCTCCCTCAGAGACAACCTCGACACCCTCGGTAGCCCCCTCAGCCTCAGAACTTGAAGGGGCAGTCTCATGGATGGCAGGAGGATAGTATACGTTCTCCGCCCTCCACAGGTTGGACGAGGCTTCAACCCCAGCCTGTGTAAGGGCCTCACTCCAGACCTGGGAACAGTAAAGTCTGCATACCTCAGGCACTTGGGCTCTAAGGCTGTCTTCTGTCTCAACTGCCCCTTCCTCATAAGCCTCCTGCACGGCCTTGTCTTTGGAGGCCACAACCTCGGTCTTGGCAGATTTAGCCTCCTCCTTGGCTTTCACAACCTCAACCTTGGCAGACTCCGCAACACCTCTAGCCTTATCTGCCTCAAGCACCCTCTCCTCCAGGGTCACGATCTTCTTTCTAGCTGTCTTCAGCTGATCCTCGGCCTTGAGCAGCCTGTCCGTTTGATCTAGAGCCAGTTTTTCAGTAGTAGCAAGGGCCGAACCAGCAGTGTCTCGAGCCGCCTTCATCTCCTCCAACTGGTCCACAGCCACTTTAAGATCGGCCTTGGAGGCATTGAGGGCCCGCACGGCGTCTGACCGCTTGGTACGCTCTGAGCCAGCGACCTGGCTCTGGCTACTAGCTATGTCCTCCAGCCTGAAAGTAGACTAAATAGCCTGTCAATTGAAACCATTGTGCAACAGATAAGGAATCACAGAAGGTCAAGAAAATCACAAGCAATCAAAAAACTTACCATACCCAAGTATTGCTTAAGGCCGAGGAAAACCTCCTCGCCCCTCAAAGCCTCCAGCTAGGCCATGTCCGCAGGGAGTAGCAAGAACCTCTCCAATGCGTCAGCCATGAGCGTACCCTCGCCCCCTTGAGGGTTCCTGAGGGAGACATCATCCGTTAGAGGCCTCCTATGGAGCATAGGGGCAGGGAGCCAAGCCTGGGCCCCAGCCTAGATAGAAACTTGCTTCTCCTGGCCTCGGTGCTCTATCTTCAGCTATTTTGACGGTGGCTGACCATCGCCGCCACCTTGGGAAGGATCAGACTCTTCTCCCCCCCTAGGTCTCTTGCCTTTATCCTTCTTCACCGGAGGACTGGTGGACTTGGACCCAGGCGTCGAACTCTGTTGGGGTGGGGGAGGGGGAAGCTCGGGAGGAGACTTACCCAGCGCATCCCTCCCCAGCTGCCCTTCAATCAGTGCCAACAAGTTCTTCTGAGGCCGCTTCTAGAGACTCATCTTGGACTGAGGAGCGACTTCTTCAGACAAAAAGTCCGCTTCAGTTAAGCTAGGGTCATCCAAATCACTGGCAGGGTCCTCGGGTGAATGGGGCTGGTCGAACACGCCAAACTCGTCCTTGGATGGACCTGAGTCAGCAACCTCCTCTTCCCCTTCAAACTCGACAGCTTGAGCCGACGAAGAGGTACCTATCAGCGAAATGCCCTCGGGGATGGAAGACCCTTCAGGGATAAAAAAAACCCTTTCTCGACTACGGTGATGCTACGCAGCTGAGGATCCCTAGCTCGGATCACGTGCCTCAGAGCCGAGAACGATTTTTGGATCGGGACATATCCTAAGACCATGTGGGCGGCTCTAACTTGGTTGTCGTCTCTGTTCACAAAGATCTCCGACCTCAGCACCTTCTCCAAGTCTTCCTTATTAACCAGGCTGAAGTGACGCTCAGAAGCACGCGGATCTGCATAAAAGAAAGCAAGTTCCTGTCAAAACCCAAGTGAAGCAGGACACTAAAGCACAAAGAACTGAAAATGCTCTCCTAGTCTAGATGCCCCACCTGGTGTACCCTTCACTGTTGGGCACAGAAGGCCCTCATGCCATTCCCCAGACACAATGAGGAAATCTTTGTTCAGACCCTTACTGGACTCAGGGAGGCACTGGATGAGCCAGACCCTGTCATCCCTCGTCCTCATATAATAAGACTTCTCTTTCAGGCTCTGGAGTTTGTAGTACCAGTTCACATCATGATGGGTTAGCCTCAGCCCCATCTTCTCATTCAAGGCATCCACACAGCCTAAAATCCTAAATACGTTGGTAGCACACTGAGTGGGAGATAGGTCGAAGTGCCTAAGATAGTCCCTCATCACCGGCCCCATGGGTATCCTCACTCCGCCCTCCAGAAAGGCAATTATAGGGATTGCTACCTCACCTTCTTTCCTACTCGAGCTCAATTCCCCTTCTCCGTAATACCTCAAACCCACCGTAGCGGGAATCCTATGATCGGCGACAAATTTGTCCATTAACTCCTGAGACTCAACTAACTTCTTAAGCCTACCCATCCTAGAGAACTAACAAGGAACGCAAGTGAACAGTACGAACTAGAGAGAGAAGAAGACTTACGGAAAAGAGGGAAAGCTCCTCGAGCAAGCTTTTTGTGCTATGAAAAGTTGCAAGTACAGTTGGAGGTATGACCAAATTCGGGATAGATACGCAGGATCTCTTGAATGCAAAAGTGAAAGGACGAATCAGTTCGACTGGGTATATATATATACCCCTAATTAAAGATAACCGCCTGGACTTTCCCGCCCAATGGGCCAGGAGAATCCCCACCGTCCGTTCATCACCACACTGATGAGCGTGGGGAGCACAGAGCCGCCGAAATTTAATGAAGGCACGCTCCAGATACTGAAACGCTAGGAACGTCCCCTGGGCAGTTGAAAAGATTGTGATACTGACAGAAAGATAAGGCTCGACAAGTCAGGACATCGGCCCGAGAACATCAAAATCCTCCTCCCCTCTCGAGAGGTCGGGCAGCAGAATTTTAAGGGGTTATTGTGAGGCCCGAGTATTAAGCGACCCAGGCCCACTCCACATCTGACCCAAGGTTCGTGCCGAGGATGGTACAAAGTCCGAGGATGAGTGGGAGAAACTCAAGTCCTCTAGGACCTCGCCGAGGATGCTCACGTCCTCGGCAAACCGACATTGAAGGTAAGGAGCTATCACTCACTCATTAAATGCATGCCACCAACACTCTGGTAGCATCAGTGGTGAATTGACCAGCCAACAGTGATGCCTTGGTTGCTTCAACTAATAGAAAGCCTGCAAAGGCGACTGATGGGACAAGCCTTCAGACACAAGTCTAGATGGCCGACAAGTGGACGACAGAGATAAATTGAACAAGACTATATAATAGATAGAATCCCCAAAGTAAAGGGGCTTTTTCTCTGCCCCCGAAAGGGGAGAAAAGGAGGTGAAGAGTTTTTCTTTCTTTTAGGGTGCCCAAAGGACAACCCTTGTATTCATTAATTCTAAGGAAAAGGGGTCCTCGGACTGGGCTGAGGACGAACTTTCCTCAAGACACTTAGCCAAATTTTGGTTACCTTTCTTGTAAGCCCACACCGACTATTGTTTTTCTTACTAAGTGTCTGGCCCTTCTATTCACTCTCTACAAATTTATTGTACGAGGGTCACCCGAAAACGGATCCCTACAAAAATACTTTATTGCAACAAAAAGTATTATTATTAAAAATACTTTATAACAGCAAAAAATATTTTTGCTATAATTTATTGCAACAAAATTTTTTATTGCAATAGGTTACCACATTAATAATATATGTTGCAATAAATTACATTTGGAAACTTGTTGACCTGTTTTGGCTCCATTTTTGCTTGTTTCAATTCTTTATAATATATGGTATATGATTATTCCATCTCTTTTTCAAAAGAGTTTTGAGACTTGATGAATAACATCCTAAACTATAGGGTATAATTAACGATATCTCTAAAACAGGGAACATTGCAATTGATTTTGAAAGATAATACAATTAATTTTTTTAGTCACATCAAACACAATTAGAGGTATTTGTTTATTTATTTTATTGACTTACATGTTACTTGAAGAGATTTCTACATGGTTGCCTCATCCCGACCTAGGATTTTTAGGAGTGTCGCCCTTGACTTCCTTCAAACAATTCTCCAAGCTTGTGTTAAGAGTGGGATTGATGGATATGGTTTCTCTAGCTGAATTCGAGGCCAGCTGGTCCTCCAATGGAAAAGAGAGAATAACAGAAAAGAAAACAGAGAAAAGAGAATGTAAATTGAGTAACAATCTTCTTATTGATCCTTTTTTACAACACTCTTCCCTTTATACAATTGACTAATGCCTTGCCTTCTAAACCCATGACTGGTACTAGCTAAACCCAATTTCCTAACTAATTTCTAACTAACTTGCCACCCTGTCATAACCACCCTGCCACTTGTCCTCACTATCTTGTATACAACAATCTCAATACACTATACAATATCAACACTGAACCTACTAATACAATTGCATTAAAATCATACAACAACCCCCTTGTTATCTGCACTAACCCAAATATCCCTAACAGCTTGCAATATAAGCATCCTTCATTTTTATTTGGCTTTCCTGCACAAAGACACAAATTTTATGAAATATACATAAATAAAGTATATGTTTGGATAGAGATTATCCCACGTCCACGTTTGCATTGTAGTGCGTTTTGCCTTTTTTTTTTTTTCTTTTTTCTTCTTTTTTTTTTCAGCCCACAATTGTTAACAAGTCAACTGTGAATAATGCTTCCATGCACTATATACGCATCTCACAAATTACACTTTTCAGCAATTTTTTTATTAAAAATGGGTCTCATGGTACTATTCACACATTTTAAAGATATTTCGTTACTGTGTTTTCAGTTTTCAATTTCAGCAAAATAAGTTTTATCCAAACGGACCCAAAATCTACCATTAGAGACGGACGGGAAAAAGGAAACCCACCAGCACAGCTTGAGTTGTATATATGTTAATTAATTGTTCGTATATAGCTTGTTGATAGGCTGAAATCATTGCCAAACTCTTGTCAAGAAGAATAATCCAAGCCTGCAAAACAAAAATTGACAATTAGAAATTTTCTAGGCAAATGCGCAAGGACAAATTAGTTCACGGAAATCTAAATTAGCGCCGCCGCCATGAACTAATAGTTTGTTAATTTTTGCAGGTTTGGAGTATTCGTCTATAAAATTTCTAATTGGCAAATTTTTTGCAGGTTTGGTGTATTCTTCTTGACAAGAGCTTCACAATGATTTCAACCTATCAACAAGCTATATACGAACAATTAATTAACATATATATAACTCAAGTTGTCCTGGTGGGTTTCTTTTTTCCCGCCTGTCTCTAATTGTAGTGTGTAGGAAAGCCAAATAATATTTGTGTCTTTGTGCAGGAAAGCCAAATAAAAATGAAGGATGCTTATAACCATTGTTTTTAGTGTTCTATTATTGTGCTGTCACCAAACAAATGAATCGTAATATATATTACATTATAGCATTTTGTATTTCTTGTAATACCTATTCTTATTCTTATGTAATTACTGTTACAGTCTACCAAACGTGCCCAAGTTTCCAAAGATAATTAGGCTTTTTTGTAGTGAAACTTTTGCAACAAATATTATTGTTGCAACAAAAATTTTGTTTCTGTAATTTATAGCAACAATATATTTTTGTTGCAATAAATTTTTTTAATAATAATAATATTTTATTGTAACAAAATGCTATTGCAACGAAATTTTCGTTGTGATTGCCTATTACCACAGACTTTTTTGCAACAATGTGCTACGAAATTTGTTTGTTGTAATAGGGGTTTATTGCAACAATTTTGAGTTTATTGCAACAAAATATTTTGTTACAATAGAGTTTTTTGTTGTAGTGTTTTGATGTTTTGGACAAAGTTAGATTAGATGAGATTTTTGTTCACAAACTTGTCCTTGCTGACCTTAGCAAAATATCCAAATTTGATCGAAGTCTTTTTTGTAATTTTTAGAAATTTTAAATTTTAGGGTTTTAAATTCTTATTTTTAGTTGCTTTTGAGGTTTTCTAGCCCAGATTGGACCTTTAGATGTGGTAGTATAAATGTATAATAATCACAGTATCATCGTTAGGAATATTTTTACTTGAGAATTTTGTTTTATGGAGTTTATAAATTGGCTCTAAAGAGTCTAAACTAATATTCAAGTCTGTTATCAATAAAATTTTAATCAGTTTATTTTCTTCTATCTTGTGTATTCTAAAGTTCTTTCTTTTGTACTCAAGCATATAGATAAAAACGAAGTTTATCCATTTCATACTTTACCTTATACATTAACTGATAATAGATCTTGTTAGCATCTCGATAGGAGGAAAAACGAAGATGAAAGCAAGCACCTTATTAACAGTCACTGTAGGGTGCAAGCTCTTACGGTGCTGTTCAAGGTAATTGGGAGGAAAGATCTATGATTATGAACACTGTGAGATTCAAAACATGCTCTCTTCTTCTTTTTTATTTTGCTAGACTGAGATTCAAAACATGCTTATCAATCTATCTTTGTTTGAATGTTGAAGAGATAGTGAAGATGATAGGGAAACTGGTCTTGCTAGAGATTGCACTCATAGACAACTTGTTGATCAATGCACTCTTAATTTAAATAAATATTCAATACCTTCATGGTATATCATACAAAAGAAAATCGCAAATTAGATTCTTGATCTTGAAGATTATTTTGTTTATTCGAAGATCTGTGAAACTTGTACTAAAATTAAAAAGGTTTATCAAGGATGCGGTAGATTGGTGGAACGTTTTTCAGCATAAAAGAAGTAACACTTCACAAAGCATAAAATTAAATAACAATTCACAAAAGCTAATTAAAAAAAAAAAAAAAAAAAAAAAAAAGAAGAAGAAGAAGAAGAAGAAGAAGAAGATACCATTAACCTAAGGGCACAGGTTAATGATTAATAAATACTTAATAATAAGCTGCAATGCACATTTTTCAAATTCATTATAATGAATTTATTGGCTTACACACACAAATTCATTATAATTAAGTGTTTTCTTAAATATGTATATATATATATACACAATTTATTTTTTTAATATATAAATATAAACATTAAATACAACTTAACCATTGTTCTTGGGCATTTGTTTACAAAATCATATAAAAAATTATCACACGTTTACTGCTCAATCAATCACTCCATTTTCAATTCAAATATAGTGTAGCTACCCATCCATGGTGGATGGGATTTACCCTTTAAACAATAACGGTCATCTCATGCATCTAACATTAGGAATTCCACACAAATCAATTGTTTCATTGTTGTTGGAGAGGGAAAAAACTTAGGTAATCCTGGAGCAGTGCTCTGGGCTCTCACAAAGAGGGTGGAGACCCACCCATATGTAAGAACCCAGAGCACTACTCGAAGACCATAAGAATTGCCTATTGAAAAGAAGCTAATTACTCAATTCTTTTTTTTTTTTTTCCTTCTTTTTATTGGAAGTTGTATAATTTATATACCCATTATCATATCCCTTTCATGTCATCATCATGCTCGAAAAATTTTTTTGGGATATTCTTCCCACCAAAATAGCTCTTAATAAAAGATGGCCCCAATTTGATCTACAATGTGTTTTGTGTAACCAGTTCCAAGAGTCAGCTAAGCACGTATTCATTTTTTGCCCCTACGCTACAATCGTCTGGTCTCTAAGAGCTTGGCCATTTTAACAGAGCTTCTCTCAAGCTCTTATCTACAAGTGATTTATTAAATGTCATTTTCCCTCAACCAAAAATGCATGTTTTCAAGGAAGACATCCACAAGCTCACTTTGTGCTCAGTTCTCTTCAAAACATTTGGAGAAGAAGGAATCAAACTATTTTTGCAAATCACAAACCTGATTCTAGAAAGGATGTTGGAGCAATCAACAAAGCATATTAAGAACATCTCTCTGTCTGGTTTGCTCGGTCACATGATCTGGTCTCGAAATGGATTCCTCCTCCAACTAGTTGGTTTTCAATAAAATTTGATGGTGCTATCAGGCCCCATTCTACTTTCACTACTGCTGTGGTAAGAAATGAATCTGGTGAGGTCTTCTTAGCCCTTTATATCTTTTCCCACCATCTGATCCGACCCAAGCACAAGCAACAGTTCAGGCAATCAAACTGGTTGTTTTCCATAAGTTTTCCTTTATTCTCTTTGAAGGAAACTCTAACGGTGTCATTGAGGCTCCAAGACCTCCCCTTCCTCCCCTCCCTGGTTCCTTGCACATTTTCTCCCAAAATTGAAGGCTGATCTAAACTCGATTTCTTATTGGAGCTTCTCTTTTGGTTAAAGGGATGTAAATTTTTTATCTCATAATTTAACCCATTGGGCTGCGCTTTTTAACTGGTGTGGGTCCATTTGCATCTCCTCTCCTCTCTTGGGTTTTTTCCCCTGAATGTTGAGGATGGGTTGAAACCACCATTTAACTGAATACTGATTCGGAATGCCATGCATCCCAATGAGTATCTTCTATTTTACCTGTGATTGTGAATGAGTAGTCAATGTGCACAATCTCCTTGTTCAATGCTTAGATTTGAATTCCACTACATTCATCTTTCAATAGGATCCCTTCCAGGAGCCGCAGATAGTGATATCCCCCTTCTCTCCGTTTCCTCCTATCCGCACACAGCACTAGTATTTCTAATGTTCACCAACACACATACTATCCAAATACAGCATAACACTATTTCAGAGTCTATACATCAAGGGTCACTATAGAAAATGCAAAATGCATCATATAAGGACACAAGGTGATACAGTGAGGAATGGTTAACGTTATTTCAGGCAAGGCAATTCAGCTATTGCAAATATAAAAAGAATGGTGGTCTTCCTAAAATCTCATACTCCACACACACACACACACCAAAGGAAGAGAGAGAGAGAGAGAGAGAGAGAGATCATTGCAACGAAACTGTAGAAGTAATCCCAACTTCTGTATAACTGTTGTGGATTTATGTCTGATAAAAGACAACTTACACACCCTCATATGGCATTAAATATAACCTAGAACTAACACAAAATTTAAACCAAAAAACAAAGAACAAAATTTGATGATTTCCTTAAAAAAAAAAAAAAATGGAGAACTGATATTGCATCAATAGTTCTTTCATACAAACTCGTTATGTTACAGATATCAAATCATTACACATCTATGATCTAACTCTAAAACATGGATAATGGCTGTGGACTCAAAGAATGTCACCTGACACCTCAACTCATATAATCATTAATCTAATATTGCCTAAAGAGATAAAATACAAGAAAAATGTTTGTAAAATAGATAAAACCCTAAAAACAAAAATGGTAAGAGTAAGATATAACACCAGTCAACAATTGAACTGAACCTTATTTTGGTTTGCTTGTCATGGCCCCACTTGTGGCTGAGCATCTTTGCTTTGCATTTGACTTGATTATTGAATCCTTCTTGCATAGAAATGTATCGCTTTAATTCATGATTCCCAACAGGGTTTCTCTATACATCATGAAAGAGCCTCCTTATATGGTCACCAGTTGCAGGCATTAATGTGATTGGGCACCGTTTATACTGCCAAGAACAAAAGCCCAAAAAACAAATTTGTTAAAAGAGACAATATTTTGACCCATGAAACTGTCCAGTGCAAAAACCTTTTTTTTTTTTTTTTGATAAGTAAGAAAGAAGTATATTCAAGAAACTACCTCATGAAAACAACATAAGGCAGGCAAAGGATACAGGGGAGGAAACAAACAGTAAAAACAATAAAACAAACAACAGCCAACAAAAAACTAAGAACAAAGAAGAGAACTGAGGAACAAAGGGAGAGAGTCACTAGAGGTGAGTCCCCAAGCCCTAGACCAAACAAATAGAGAGCCACTAAAGAAAGCTAGCAACTGGTCATCGGTTTTATCCTTGTCTTCAAAAGTTCGCCAGTTTCGCTCCCTCCAGATACACCACATTAGACAAAGAGGAGCTAAATTCCAAATGCTAGAGGAGTGCTTTCCCAACCAATTCCACCAACCAAAAAGCGTATCTGCAACTGATCTTAGCATAACCCAAAAGATCCCAAAAGATCTGAAAACCAAGCTCCACAGCTGATGAGCTTTGACACAATGGAGTAGCAGATGATTCACCGTCTCCCCGCTACATCGACACATAATGCACCAGTCAACAAAATCAAAGCCTCTACCCCGCAAATTGTCCCCTGTACGGATCTTCTCCCAAACTGCAGTCCAAACAAAGAAAGAGACGCGGGGGGCCTTAACCTTCCAAATACCTTTCCAATGAAAGATAATAGGCGAGGGACTCCGAAGCTTATCATAGAAAGAGCGGATGTCAAAATCCCCTTTCTTCGACAACTTCCACCTAATACGATCTCCGTGCTCTGATTTAGGTAAATTAGAGCCCAAGGTTCGAAAGAAAGCCTCCACCTCACCTGACTCCCAATCATTTGGGTCCCTGAGTAAGCAAACATTCCAGCTTCTCCTATTCGCAGACCCTAGCCTTTCGAGAGAAGAGGCCACAGATGCCTCTCTATAAAAAGCAATCCCATACACAACCGGGAAGGAAATATAGAGTGGTGATTCCCCACACCACTGATCTGTCCAAAATTTCACTCTATCCCCCACCCCTACCTCAAACTGAATGAATTTTCTAAACACCTCCCAACCTTTCCGGATACTTCTCCATAAGCCACACCCGTGGACACCCTACCCAACTTGGAAGACCAACCCCCCCACTCTTCCCCAAACTTCAGAGCTACAACCCTCCTCCAAAGACGATTCTCTTCAACCCCAAACCGCCACAACCATTTTCCTAGGAGAGCCTGATTAAAAGTAGTAATTTTCCTTACTCCCAAACCTCCGTTCGCCTTAGGAGCACTCACCTTATTCCACCCCACCAAATGAGCTTTTGAATCCCCCCACAAGAAATCCCTTTGCATCTTCTCAATCTTATTAGCCATATGCGAGGGGATGGTAAAGAGAGATAGATAATAGGTAGGAAGGCTAGCTAGAGTACTCTTAAGCAACGTAAGTCTTCCACCTTTTGACAGATACAACTTCTTCCACCCAGCCAACTTCCGCTTAATTTTCTCCAATATAGGGTTCCAGATAGAGGGGGACTTATGGGAAGCCCCCAGCGGCATACCGAGGTAGGTCATAGGCAATGTCCCAATCCTACAACCTAGAATCTCAGCCAATGCTTGCAAATTATAAACCTCCCCAATTGGAACCATCTCACTCTTCGAGACATTAACCTTCAAACCTGTCACTGCCTGAAAACAGAGGAGAAGCATTCGGACATGAAGGATCTGCTCCACTTCCGCATCACAGAACAGAATAGTATCATCCGCAAACAAAAGATGCGATACACATTCCCCTTCCCCCCTTCTACCATTAGCCTTGAAACCCCTGATCAGGCGGACACCTTCAATTCTCTTCAACATCCTACTTAAAACCTCCATAATGACCAGAAACAGCATAGGAGATAAAGGATCCCCTTGTCTCAGACCCCTCGTGCCCCTAAATTCCGCTGGAGCCCCATTAACCAAGATAGAGAACTAGACAGTAGAGATGCAAGTGCGAATCCATCTACACCACTTCTCCCCAAAACCCATTTTCTTCAATAGATCTAGAAGAGCCTCCCAATTCACATGATCATAAGCTTTCTCAATGTCTAGCTTACAAATGACCCCCGGAGTCTTACTCTTCACTCGACTATCAACACACTCATTAGCAATGAGGACAGAGTCAAGAATCTGTCTACCTCCCACAAAACTATTCTGAGTCTCAGAGATTAGTTGATCTAAAACCAGCTTCAAACGGTTCGCCAGAACCTTAGACAAAATCTTGTACAAACTCCCCACCAAGCTAATAGGCCTGAAATCTCGAATATTGGAAGCATCATTCTTCTTAGGAATTAAGGCTATGAAAGTAGCGTTTAAAGATTTCTCAAACTTACTGTGAAGGTAGAACTCCTCAAAAACTGCAAGAATGTCTCTTTCCACCACTCGCCAACAATGGTGAAAAAAGGCTAGAGTGAAACCGTCTGGACCTAGGGCTTTATCCCCAGCCAACTCCTTGACAGCAATAAGAATCTCCTCCTTCTCAAACCTCCTCTCAATCCAGGCCCTCTCCAACCCGTCTATCTGGTCAAATTCCAAGCCTTCCGCAAAAGGCCTCCACTCTTCTGACTCCTGATACAAATTTTTATAAAATTGTACCACTTGAGCCACCACCTCGGACTCCTCCTCATAAATCACCCCATCTACCTCCAAAATGCTCAGATGGTTAAACCTTCTATGGGAGTTGGCCACCCTATGGAAGAATTTGGTGTTATGGTCTCCTTCCTTAATCCATAACATTCTTGATTTCTGTCTCTAAGAGATTTCTTCCAAAGAGAGAAGCTTCTCAACTTTAGATCTCACCTCAGCTCTCTCACAAGCCTCTGCATCAGAGAGGCCAAACTCCCCTTCCTTGGCATCTAGAAATTTCAACATCTACAATAATTGAGACTTCTTACGTCCGACATGACCAAACTCCGAACAGTTCCACTGAATGATATCTTCTTTCAAAGCCTTCAATTTTTTGGCAAAGACAAAACTAGGAGTGCCAGAGAAAGAATGTCTATTCCACCAAGAATGGACTCTCTCAAGGAACCCATCCGTTTTTGCAAAAACTTTTTTAAAATGGTTAAAATAGACAATTTTTTCACCCAATAAAAGGCCAAACTATAATTTTCATTTGTCATAGTTTCAATTTCACCCTAATACATTTGATTGTGTCAATGTTTTCCTTCAACTTTTAGAATCAACGATCCTCAACCATAAATTGGAGTCAATTTCATCTCTCAAATTTCAAAATCAAGTCAAATTCATCCCTCAAATTTCAAATTCAAGTCAATTTTATACTTAGAAGTTTACTTTATTAAGGATAAGATTGACTTGATTTTGAAAGTAGAGGACAAATTTGACACAATTAAATGTATAGGGATGAAATTATAATGGCCTACATTGTTGGAGAACCAAAAGTGTAGTTTGGCCCCAAGGAAAATAGTATTTAGTAGAATAACCAAACTGGAAGGATGTATGACAATTACAAAACAGTCCACCTAAGATAATGCAAAATCATAAATTTTTCTCACATATATGTATATTTCAGGTGCATTTCCTAGCTTTAAACCAGATTTGATCTTAATATAATACTACTTCGGTGAATAGAAGTGTAAGGATGCACAAAACAAATCTACTCATTCACAGTGCTACATGGAAACAGGTTTCCTCAAATTCAAACAGGTTTCCAAGCTGTTTTGAAACTGAGTAGTGATAACACAGGAAGTAGGACTTGCATGGAGAACATTAACTATGGAAGAGACAGATTCATATGTGGTATTACAAATTAGCTTTGCTGACATGAACCAAAGATATGCTGAGGTTCAGAAATACAAAGTAATTTATAGAAAAACAAATATAAAATTGTTTGTTCACTACTAAGTATATGATTATTCTGCAATAAATAGAGGCTAGGGTTATTAAAAGTCTATTTTGAAATAGCTACAAAGAAAACCTAGATGTAATGAATCAGTTCTGTGACATGTTAACCTTGTCCTCTGAGACAATTTCATGCCTCAAGCCCTTCCAGAATACTTCCCCTAAAAAACATAACAATCACTTCTATCTTTCAAGTTCCAAGCTTTTTTGAAACTGATAAGTGATAACACAGGAAGTAGGACTTGCATGGAGAAAACTAACTATGGAAGAGACAGATTCATATGTGGTATAACAAATTAGCTTTGCTGACATGAACCAAATATATGCTAAGGTTCAGAAATAAAAAGAAAATTATAGAAAAACTAATATAAAATTGTTTGTTCACTACTAAGTATATGATTATTCTACAATAAATAGAGGCTAGGGTAATTAAAAGTCTAGATTGAAATAGCTACAAAGAAAACCTAGATGTAATGAATCAGTTGTGTGACATATTAACCTTGTCCTCTGAGACAATTTTCATGCCTCAAGCCCTTCTAGAATACTTCCCCTAAAAAACATAACAATCACTATCTTTCAAGTCAATGGTCAACAAGTCTGGAGGCCTCACCTGAGAAATATACTTAAATATGCATGCGTAACAGAAGACAAACCCTGAAACTGTAACTACAGATGGATTCGCACGCTTCTGTGAGCACAAAGGACAAATTGTTCTGTCAGGTGGCAGTGGAATGCCCTCTTCAGCAACCTGTTTGTAATGGCAAATTTGACTTAACTATTTAAGCAACATAGCAACAACAACAAAAATTGCTTCAATTCAATTACATCTTCCCCCTTTTTCCATGTACTTCAATTTGATAGTATTGGGCATCATACACCGGTATATACATATGTGCGCACATAGAACAGGGTAAGCCAAGATAAACTGAAAATTTTCTTCACCTTTGGTGGAGGAGGAGGAGGTGGTGGGGGGTACACAGTTGGAGCTGACATTCTCTCCTCAGCAGATTGGTACCACCATTCCATCATCTATTATTAATCAACATCAACGAAGTATTTGTCAATTGATGTTTTATAAATAAATAAAATATTAAATGACAATCAATGTAATAAAGAGATAAGAATAGGATCATAAAAAGATCTAAAGTTCAGAAGCAAAAGAGTAGTTATCTGCTTCCAAGATATAATAATGAACACAAGACATTTAGCTCCCTAACAATACAGATAAGAGATTTAGGCAGTTCAGAAAAGAATAATGTCTGAAAGAGGAACATGACAGAATATTATGAAGTGTCATGTGCATTTCAAATTCAGAGAGCAAACCCAAAATACAAAGGAAAAATTTTAATGCCAGAATTATATAACTTACATTCTGCAAGAATGCCAATTTCAAGCAAACAGAAAGAATTTTGGACTATTACAGTCATACATCCATTCTTTTTCTGAATATTCTTTAAATTCTTGATGGGCTTTGCACCCAAAAGAAAGGGGGGGGAGGGGGGGGGGGGGGGGGGGGGGGGGGGGAAACATGGTTCAGAAAACTCCATGTCTCCCAATTAACTCTTTTTCCTATTCAATTCCTCTCCTTTTCCAAGTTTTCTAATCCTACAATTAGTAGAGCATAAAAACACAGATGACAAGATGATGATAATAATAATGACAACACAACATATCTATACCATTTCTTTTTCTTAGTATGAACGAAGGCATTATGAAAGTCAGCATTATTAAGAATTTTAAAAAAATAACTATTAATTACCCAAGGCCATAACATTGCATATGTGTAAATCAGACTCACTTTAAAGAAGAACACTGCTGCAATTAATCCTGTTTGTGCATAATCAAGTGCCGTATACATACAGCTGAGCAGTGCACCCTGTACCACCTGTAAATATGTCAAAAACAGGGAGAATAAACAATCAATCAAAAAATGATAGAAAATCTTACATTTCGACTTAGGTTAACATTGGCCAATTGTCTGAACTCTAAAGAGAATAAACAATCAATTAAAAATTAAGATATAGTATGATTACAAACTTAGGTCAAATTTTCAAAGTTTACTCACACAATCTGGTCAAGTGCTTGAGTGTAACAATATTTTTCATTTTACAGGTAACTTGCATTTTGCTGGGCAAAATACAAACAATATGTACAACTAGGAACGAGAGAGCTGTATGTACAAAGCAACTTCTTTTGCAAAGGAATTATGACATCATCCAAATGCATTCAACCATGAAAGAGAATAATAGAAAGCTTTTCATTGAACATGTTATCACCATGACTGGCTTATTAAGCGAAACCAATCACCTAATCTTGAACTAGAGTGACACTACCACATCAAAGAACTAGAAACACTTTTTTTATTGGTAAGTTACACACCTGGTGGGTCTCGACCCATGATCTCATCTTCCACCTTGCTCTTACAAGAGGAAAAGATTTCTATTTGAGGTAGAGTTCATTGGCATTTAATTTCTCATAGCCATTTCTTTTTTATAAGTTTTGGCCCCAAAGGGAGAAGGGGAGATTCAAACTACTCCTCATAAGCATTGAAAAGCCCACTCATCACCCTTTAAGTTATATTTTAAATTAATTTGTCAAAATCTTTTCATCAAGTAAAACAGATTAATATGCCACTACTTGTATATGTACTTCTGCGGCCTAAATTATCAGTAGTATTATTTTGTGCAACTATATAGTAAAAGCTACCAACCAAACTAACCAAATGACTTTTATACCTTCAGCCATGGTGGCCCACGAAGTCTTTCACGTTCACGGCTTCTTATCTTTGAAATTCTAGAAGAAGTATCCATCTACCTTGACAACAAAAAGGTAAATTCAAAAGTACTGAGAAATGTAAAACAAGATATTTAAATTATATATATATATATATATATCCTTCTTTGATCATACAAATTATAATATCCAAAAGATTATGTTGGCACAATAAATCACGAACATGATTGGTGCAACTTATGAGTCCGTTAGCAATGTCCTCATTTTTTGTTAAGGCAAAGGCCCTCTCTCTGTCTCTCTCTCAGTTAAGATGACAGTAGTGTCTTGAGGGTAAAAAACATTAATTAGTATAATAAATAAATAAAAAAACTTAACAACAGGATCACCTGTAATCTAAAGGATGACGGCATTTGTATTCTACATTTTTGCCCTTCCATTTAATATAATCATGTAGTCATTGACCCATTTTTTGGAGCAAGAAGTGATGACATATGCTTAACTTGTTTAGCTGACACAAAAATGTACTTTTATCCCAAATAAAAATAATAATAAAACCACACCCAAATACCTACCCATTGACAACATATGTATAATTCACACATATTTACCCATGACCTTTTTATTATACACTCAACATAATATAGTAATTTATTATCACACTTTATATGCATAAAGACAATACATTATTGCATGCTTGATAAGGTGCAAGAGAGATTATTGCACTATGTGCTCATGACTAAAAGAAATACAATATTAAACAGTTCAATTTCTAAGCGACTTTAAAGACAATATATATAAGCCAATAACAAATGAGACAAGCTTACATGTCAGCTATTCGACACCAATATATAGCCCATAGCAATATACATGACAAATCAGACAGAAATTGTATGCTCATATAATAATGTAAATTTTATTTTGAAGGTAACTTTTGGCCTCAAGAGGATGGGGAAGGGGAGATTCAATCTAGTGACCTCCCCTTCATGAGGCATGGTCCCCAACAGATTGTGCTACCATTTATGGTTCTCATATAAAAATGTAAATGTACTGGCCACAAAATATTCCAAATAAACCTTGCTAAATTATACCAGCTCTTGCCCTGTAGCTCGGCAAACTTGAATCCCAAGTGCATGTAGTCCTAACGAATAGAATCCAGTCGCATCCAACAAATATAACAGCTGATAAGCAAAAGATACTCCTGCATTGCACACCAAAAAAGGAAAAATATATTATAATGGATGATTATACCACAGGTTCTTAGAGAGAATTGTCAGGTACAACTGAAGGAAATTCAATAGCCTCACCCTGAAGACATAACATCATATATTAAAAATGCCACAACATTAATCATGAGACTAATGATGAGTTTACTTGCTAGCATAAGGGAAAACATAAACTAATCACACACATACAATTCATCAAATTTTTGTTTGTTACCTATGCAGGAGACAATTATCTAACTTCTAATTGAGGACAAAGAGAAAGTCAGAGAGTTCCACTTATTAGAAATTCACAGATAACATAAGAGAAAGCCATAGAGTTTCATGAATAATGTGCAATCATATTTTAAGAACATGTAAAATATAAAAAAAATTGATAGGTAAAATTTGTTTATTTATTATAAAACTTATTTAATAGTGTAATCCAAGGTCAGTATTAATATATAAATATATATACACACACACTCTTAAATGAAGAACAGACAAACAGCATTGCTTTGCAAATAGAAACCTACAACTAGATTGAAACATACACATACCTTCACTACTAGCATGTATCCATGGATAGCAGGTGCCTACAATTTTCTGAATCCTCTTTGTTAAGCGTGTCCTAATTGATGCTTCTGCTTCCAAATTTCCGCTTGAAGCAAGAGAATCCTCCCCTCCTATATACTCAGTATCATCAAATCTTTCATCATCATGTCCCCATAAACTTGCTTGAAGCCTGGCTTCCCTTTCTTTATTGTATATTGAATGCAACTTTGACTTAAAATATGGCAGCACAACCTATACATATTAACTTCACAAATCATTATCCCTTCATCTACCTACAGCTCTTACACCATGTTTGGCAAAACTGAGGGGGAGGGGAGATGAGAGAGGAAGAGCATGGAAAGGGAAAGGAGAATAGTTTTCCTTCATTGTGTTTGGTTTGCAAGGTAGAAAAGAAGGGAAAGAGATGAGGCTCATGTGCAACTCTCTCTTTTTTCTCATTACCTTCCAATTTGGAAGGAAAGATAAATGGCGGGTCCCATGGAAAATAATTCCCTCCATTTTTCATTCCCTCTCTCAATTTCTCTCCAACCAAACAAAGGATTTTTCTTCTCTTCCCTCCCTTCTTTCCGTCTTCCCTCCAATAAAACATAGCCTAAGTGAGAATAAATTGATATAGCACAAGAAATTGTGTGTAACATACACACTCATGGTCCACAAACACTATCTTTTACTTTTTATTATTTTTGTTGCTTTTCACGAAAATGAACACATAACATGATTGTATAAGATATCTTTGGCAACGAGCTCTAGCTCAAATGGCCTTTCCTTGCATAGTAAAGCAAGGTGGAGGTTGAGGTTGTGAAATCAAGACACATCAGGTGCATATAACTACCAATTATTTTATATATATATATATATATATATGCATACACATTTTCACAGCTCACAAACACTATATTTTACACACACACAACCACCCCCTCCCCCCCCCCCCCCCCCCTTTTTTTTTGCCTTTCATGAAAATGAACACATAACATTATTGTGTTAGACATCTTCACCCATGAGCTTTAGCTCAATTGGCCTTTCCTTCCCTTGTAGGAGCAAAATTGAAGGTGAGATCATGGGTTCAAGACACACCAATGTGGTGTAACCTACCAATAAAAAAACCACCTACTATTAGAGAGAGAGGAATGGATGAAGTCATAGGCGGAGCCAAGGGACCTCACTCAAAGCTCCTTTGTGTTAGTGTAAGCAATCCCAGTTTAAGCTTCACAAATATACCAAATCTCTTTGAGTTCAGCTTGGTCGTGTACATGGAATTCAACAAAAGCCATGCAAGGTGAAAAAATGGTCTCCCACCGTTAGGTAGGCATGGATTCTATGTACACATTTCATGCAGAGTAAAATGATTTTCTATCTTTTTACTCAAAAAGACTTTTTCTTTTTCTTTTTTTGATAAATAATGGAATTGTATTAAAAGAGAAAAACCAAGTACATCGGGGGTGTACATGAAAAACAGTACTACTCAAAAAGACTATATTAATAGGACTTTAGTTCGTCCTCTTTGACAAAAAGATAAAGATATTATAAATAAATAAAAATTAAATTTAAAATAGAGATAAATATATGATGTTAATTTATACTTAAAAAAATAAACATAATATTTCCTTCAAGCTTAACCCATGGTACTTCACAACAATTGAAATTCAAATTTTCCCATATCACATTACTTTTTAATTTCATATCAAATTCATTTTTCTCATGAGATTTAAACTCAAAGTAACTGCTTAAATTTAAAGAATTAGTTAATTACACACACACGCAAACACACACACATTATTTATGTCTAATTTCTAATGCCCTGATCCTTCCATTAATCTTTTTTCCTTCAATATCTTGACTCTTTCATAGTTTCAAATTTTAGGTTTTTACTATAAGGTCTTTGTGTAAATAATTAAAAGAATAGAGGAAGAACATTGAATTCTACATAATTTTTTAGAGGCAATCAAGGCAATGAGATAATATAAGACTTTCTAGGTATATTTCTATACTTTTAACAATAAATTAACTTAGGTATGAAAAATACATTATACTTTACATTATAGTACATTTTGTACGATGATTACATTATTATATATATTTTTTACTTTTATTAATGTCAAATTAATATTTTTGGGATTAATTTTGCTTCCAATATTGCCCCTCCTAAACTGAAATCTTGGCTCCACCACTAGATAAAGCTCATATTGGGAATGCTTCAAGATTAGGTTGATGAGCTTCATCCACTCCTCTCCTTCTCTAATTAGTTTTTTTTTTTTTATTAGTAATAAAAATATATTAAAAAGAAGAAGGGTGTCACATGAGTATACAGGAAGTATACATCAAGGACAAAAACAAATCAAGTGCATAAAGTACAAAAGTCCATGAAACCATGGACTGAAGAAAAAGAACGAAAGCCTTACATTGCAACCCAATCTAGAAGAGTCTTAAGGAAGAAGAGTTTAAGATCTGAATCTGATCTCTTTAAATCCTCAAAATGCCGGTTATTCCTCTCCCGCCAAATGCACCACATCAAACAATGGGGCACAGCCATCCAAATAGCAAAATTCCGATGCCGGTTATACTTAGAATTTTATTAACTACTAATTCAGACAATAATGCAGAGAAGACAAAGCCAATGAGATCTAACTCAAATTGTACCTCCTCCCACAAAAAATGGAAGGAGAGTGCGGTGGTGGATTCAAAACTCAATGGGGGTGTGTGTGTGTAACTTACCAATCAAAATAATTATAATAATAATACATAGATAAGCAAGCCACAAGTACTATCTGCTCCAGAATGAAAAGAAATGTTTACTGGAGTTTCAAAATTAATAAAAAGAAGCAGATGATTGTACCAGAAACACAACTGAAAGAACTTTTTGGCGCTTCTCTAACCCAGAGTGATTAATCCCATCACCTGACATCAATCGAGCATCATCTTTCTTTACTTTTATCTTCACAGCTCTCCTCCGTAAGCCATATAGAGATTCAGAAAAAGATGCATCTGAAGATTAGGTAAAGAAAAAAAAAATATGCAATGAGTCTCAAGTAAAGATTTAAAGCAGGCTAACTCTACATCAAACACACAAAAATGCTGCAGCGGTATGAGAAACTTAGTACTAGAGATTCAAAATGCATATAAGGTGGGCAATATAAGCAGATCTTAGGACCAAAATGTGGAGTCTCTTTATAAAAAATTTATCTTCCAATCATCAACAATCTCACATCTACATTTTTCTTTTTCTTTTTGGATAAATCGATAGTTGGCTGAGGGGAGATTTCAACGGACATCTCTGTTGGAAATACCAAGAAGTGCCAATTGTACTACAAGACTCATGGCTAAAGAGCTGGTTCTTGAGAACAATCTCACATGTACATTGAATTACATATTATTATTTTCACAATAGACGTCCCTTCCTCCATCTTGCTTCATTAGATTTAAGTGCTACCACTGCATAAAAACAGCTTTACCACTCATTCCAAACTCCAAACATGCAGAGACCATCAACTCAAGCTTTACCTTCATTTAGCTCACCCATATCACATTCTTACAATATACACACTCACCATGCATTATTTTCAAAATTTTATTTCAAGCATCTCCCTTACAGCCCCTGCACCCTCCTCTTTCTGCTTATCCTCACAGATGGCATTATGTTTTACTGCATTAAGGGGGCAAATTCACATAGCCAATAATAGCTGCTCACTTGATAACATGTAGAACCTTATTATTCACTACAAATACAAACCAAATCCCCTACACTCACAAAATGTTCTTTTTGATCAAATGGTTATAGTGGGATACACAATGAAAAGTAGCCCTACCGTATAACTTAAACCCTCATATCCTAGCTGAAACTGGGATCTAATTTCAAGTCTTTTGTACAACACCTCAGAGACATTCCGAGCTAATCTAGCCAGAAATTTCAACTGTTGCAGGTACTTGAAACTCAAAATAAGTTAGACAAGTTCCAAATAAAATGTTTTTTGATAAGTAAGTATCAAATAAAATGTTAATAAAATATCATAACGTATTCTCAACTAGTATTGCCACCTTCAAAAACTCCTCAAACTGGCTCTCCAAATAAAATTAGGGGTAAGGTAAGGCTGCCTACCAATCACCTCTCTTAAAACCAACAAAAGTGGGAGCTTTATGCACTGGGTACAACATTCTTTGTAACTTACACAAACACCAATGGGTCTTACACTATTCTCACAAGTATAAGAAGTGCCATTCCATACAAAGCCCATTGCCCCCAATGGAAAAATGAGACATGGGTTTGGGGGTATTCGATAACAACGAAATTTTTATTGATTTTTAGCTTAGGGATAAAATTGACAACATCAACACACAAATGATAGCATTTCATTAATGCAGCCTATCTCTCAAAAGACAGAATCAACACATTCGCGCCTAGTAATGCTTTTATCTTAGATTTTTCTCCATGTGCCTTATCCAAATTGTATACAACTCTAGGACAAAGGTTGGCATTGGCATCCAAAACAACTATACAACTCGACATATTATATATTCTAGAAAAGCAATAATAATCACTAGCATGTAGTTATTGATAGTGAATTCATCAAAAATGAATAAAAACATTAATATATATATATATTGATGGAAAACAAGCAAAAAAAAAAGGGGGTAAAAGGAAAAAAAGGGGTTCCACCTGTGGTACGTAAACTGTGAGTTTCGAGAATGAGCATGAGGAAAGCAAAGAATTCATCTTCATAGTCTAAAACCCTGTGGAACATCGGTCTTCTTAAAGCCAATACCTGTAGTTCTACAATTAAATAACCATATATACATACTAATCAGAAAATGAAAGAGAATAGAAGAGAAGAGAGTTACGCCGAAAGAATAGGTGAGAGCGGCGCGGAGGCTGGCGGGGAGCTGCTGAGCCGCCGACATCTCGAAGAAGGTCGGCCGGCTCCCTTGCCCTCCTACTTGAAACAACATCCTCTCTCTCTCTCTCTCTAAACTCTCTCTCTCTTCTTTGTTTTGGTTTTACACTCTTATCAAGTCTTATCTTCTAAATAATTCTGAAACTCGGAAAGGATGGATGATGATGAGTTTTGTTTGCTTTATTTTATGTATCATTAGGCAATGCTCCTACTCCTATTCCTATTCCCAATCGGGGGGACCGGACGGTTTATAAATGACATGTACTATCATCAGAATGTACTCGCTGCTCTATGCTCATTTTAATATTGGGCCCACTCCCACACATCATCTTTATGTTTACTCACTTTTAACTATTATTATACATCATTCTTTCTTAATCAAAACCCATCAAACTTCTCATCAAACCATTCTCATCCAGATAAATAATGGATTAGACTGGTAAACTTTTTGTCTTCTAATAATTTTGGGTATTTGTATTTGTATTTATGATATAAATAAATAAATCATCAACTATAGTTCTTATCCATTTGGACTTGGGTCTTCAAGGAATATGTGTGGGCTTTCATTATTTAGTGCAAATGGGTTTGAGCCCACCTTGGGAATTGAAGAGGATTATGTGTCATGAGCCCAACTTTGAGGAATTTTGGGCAACAAGCCCAACTCCGTGTGTTGTTTATTTATTTTTTTTAGAGAGAAGGAACTCCGTGTAGTTGGATGAACCTTTTTTTTTTCTTTTTTTTTTTTAATGAAAAGAAGTAGTTGGATGACCTTGTTTAGGATTTCAAATTATTGCACCCAAGTCCAATTTTCTTAGTTTATAAAATAGTGCTAAGTATGGGGATTTTCCAATGATATTGTGTCATCTAGTTTAAGGGCATGTTTGTTTGGGGTGATTTTAAGAAAAATGGAAAAAGGAGGGAGTATATAGTATTATTGTGTTTGGTTAGATAAGAAAATAGTGAGGAAAATTGGTGGAATCCAATTGTTTTTTTCTGGAGCACAACAAAATGTAATCTCTCCAAAATGGAGAGAAAATTGGTGCGCGAGTGATTTGGACAAAAATATCCTACACTATGCAACTTCTCATTGGATTTTTTTTTTTTTTTTTTTTTTTTTTGTCCTTTTTCTTCTTTGGTTTTTTCACTGTGCAACGTTCACGTGAATAGTTGAATCATTTATCATATTTATAAATTTAACTTTATTTTCATCTGTTTTCTTTGGTTGTTGTCCTTTTTCTTCTTTGATTTTCTTATTATTCTCCCAACCATGAACCATCTCATTCGGCTTTTTTTTTTTTTTTTGGTTCATCTGTTTCCCTCATTTTTTTTTAATGGATTTTTTGCCCACATCTATTTTGGGTTCTTCTACTCTTTTTTTTTTTTTATGTGCCCATCCATACACAACTTTTTTAATAAAAATATAATTTATTACTTTTTTATTAATATAATAAGGGAATAAGAGTAAAGATTTTATTTTCCCTTATTTTTGTTTGGGAAATGCCAAAATGCTAACGAATGCCATTGGGCAATGGCTAATAATCCATTTAAAAAAAGTTTTTATGAAAAAAGAAAAAAAAAACAATTAATGTTTAGACAACTTTTTCTATTTCTCATAAAAGTGGTGTCAAAACTTTCCTAAAATTGATTGTTAACCATTGCCATAAGGACACCCGTTAACGTGACTCTTTTTGTTTAGTTAGAGAAGTAGAAAAGTTGAGAGATGCTGAGATGAAAATTTTGGTTTGTCTAAATTTACTCTTATGTGCTTATTCCATTATATATAAGAAATACTTTTCTTTGTAATGAAATATTACTATTTATTTACCAATTAAAATTAATAAAATAACATTTTAAAAAATTATAACATTATACCTATTATATATATTTTTTCTTTATTATTATATTTATTACATTTTTTATAAAACAATAGAGAAGAAAAAGAGCACAGAGATGAGGTGGGTACTGAACTAGCAAAAAAAAGAAAGAAAACAAACAAGGAAGAAAAAAGTTACAACGTAAATAAAAAATTATAAATTATAAAAAAAATAAATAAATAAGAGAGATAGAGAGAGCATGAAAACTAGAAAAGAACAAGCATAAAAAAGACGAAAAGAATGAGAAAGAAATAAGAGAAAAAATGGAAAGAAAGAGATGAGTTATCCAACGTAAAGATGAGACAAATATATTACTCCACAGTTACAACTTTGTAAAGCATTTTAGTGGGCCTAGGGACAAAATATCTAGGCCCAACCAAAATCCTTCCAACTTTTTACTTCCAACCAAACAATCTCAAAATCATTTTTCACTCCTATTTTCTCTCATTTATTTTTTATCCTTTCTATTTCACCCCTACCAAACGGGTCTTAAGAGCTCGTCAAAATCGTTTTTCACTCCTATTTTCTCTCATTTGTTTTTTATCCTTTCTATTTCATCCCTACCAAACAGGTCTTAAGGGCTCGTTTGGTTAAGAAAATTGAAAAGTGAGAAGATAGAAAATAACGGAAGGATAGAAAAATTTTAATTTTTCCTCATGTGTTTAATTTGAAGGATAAAAAATTCTTTTGTTTGGTTAATGATAAAATTAGGAAAATAGAAAATTAAGTTTTATAAATTTATTCTCAAGCCCTTATTCCATAATATGTAAAAAAAAAAAAAAATTATTTGTATTTGTGGGGCCCCAAATATCTGGTAACTCCGGACCACTCCACATTAGGCCCAAAGTCGACGCCAAAAGAGAGAGAGAGAGCGTAATCCGAGAATAAACGGGTGAGTCCCAAGTCAGTTAGGGACCTCGCCGAGGAGGCCCATATCTTCGATGTACCGACGTCTAAGGAAAGGGGCTGTCACTCCCCCATTAAATGCATGCCACCAATATTCTGATCACATCAATGATGAATTGACCAGCCAACAAAGATGCCTTGGTCGCTTCAACTAACAAAAGGCCTGCAAAGGCGGTTGATGGAACAGGCACTCAAGTATAGGCTTGGATGATCAATAAGTGGACGGCAAAGATCAACTAAACAAGGATATATAATAGAGGGCACCCCCGCCAAAAAGGGGGGGGGGGGGGGGAGGTCGAAAGACAACCCTAATATATGTCAGTTCTAAGTAAAGAGGTCCTCAGACCAGAGCCTCGGATTGGGCCGAGGATGAACTTCCTTCGTAAACACCCAGCAAAAATCATTGCTATGATTCTCATGAACACTTAGTCAAAATCATTATAAATATCCTCTCAAACACTTAACCAAAAGGGTGATGATCCTTAGAAAGATTTAGCCAAATTCTTTTGTTCTTATTCTTATGAGTTTCATGTCATCAAACTGCTTGTTTTGCTGGTGCCAAGCTCTTCTACCTACCCTCTACAAATTTTATTGTTTAGGGTCCATTACAAATTGAGTCCTTACATAATTTATTAAATAAAAAGAAAATATTACTTATATTAATTAAAATCAATTTATAAAAATTCACACAACACACATATTATATTAATTTAATTTTCTTTCTTATTATATATTTTTAATATAACAATAGTTTTTTTATAAATTAAAAAAAAAAAAAAAAAAGCAAAATAGTATAATATTATTTTATTCCGTCAAGGTATACATGTTTGAGTTACACGTCCCAATATTCCACTGGGTACAAGCAAAATAGTGTGTTGAAAAAATAAAGAAGAAGATGAGGGAATTGTAGTGGATGTGCGGCTGGGCTAGTAGTTGAACGTTATAGTGAAATTCAGTGCGGAAATAAATATAATTGGACTCAACTAAAGCAAGTCAACACAAAATCACTCATGTTTTCTTGCCAAATTGAAGAGATCGCATTTTAGTGGCCTAGGTGGAAAATACCATGAGCCCCAACAGTTTTCTCTCCTCTTATCTTTCCAACCAAATACCCATAAAAATCATTTTTTCTCCCCTTTATTTTACTCTCTTTTTCATCTTTTTTAAAGTCCACCCAACCAAGCAGAGCTGAAGAGAGAAAAAAAAAAAAAAAGTGTGAGCTGAACATCACTTAAGAACCTCTTCTATCTCTCTCTCTCTCTTCCAATTTACCCTTAGCAAATAAAGAAAGCGATTGAGGGCCAAACTATCTTGGCAGTCGTAAATTTCAGTTAAAAAGTACCATAAATCCCATTTTTAGTGCTACAATTTTGTCATAGCGAATAGTGGTGTGATTCCTAATGTCAAAATCTAAGATAGCGACATAGCGTGTTATTTTGTGTGCATAATAAAAAGATTGAACATAAAAGAATCAATAAAGACAACCCATTTTTCCATCAAAATAAATAAATAAATAAAGACAATCCATTTGCTTCCAAAAAATACACCGAATGCGAATTTCTTATCAATCCAAACACAGTAGCATCTTTGACAACAAAAATGAATTACTTCTTTATATGCTGAAAAGATATTTGGAGCGAGACAAATAGAACACACAAAAAGGCATACATTCAAGGAAGAGAGTAAAAAATTTCCAATATTCTGAGGTTGCAATCAGTGTACTACGTGCCCCTCAAGTACGAGCAACACGCAACCAAAAAGTTATACAATGTCACTTACGAGAAATTGTCTCACTAGATTTATTGTTTTTTTTTTTTTTTTTGGGTACATACAAGCTCATTCATGAGTATTCTCAGAATTAATGTGGTGATCAAAATTATTGCACCAATTTACCTACTCACGCTGTTTCATCCGTGTAAAGCTTTCTGACTTGGTACACTAGGCTGCCATCATCACCCAGATCAAGATGTTGCTCAATGCTCGTACCACTTTACTTCCTACTCAGAATTCCAGGTGCCTACTTCAACCTCCAAGGGTTGTCGTTTCGAATGAAAGCACAACCAAATACATCTTGTAGTGGGAATTAGTATCTCTACATTTAACTTAAAGCTAGAATAAAGCATGTGCTCTAGAGATATACAAATGAAGATCACATAATTTACATTTCGTTAAAGTTAAAGAAAATCTACATAATGACTATCATAGTTCAGGTAAAACGTTGCTCGATCGTGCCATATTCCTACAAGTTCCTACTAATAAGCATTCCACCAGGATATGCAGCAGATTTTTTTTTTTTTAATATTATATACATTTACAGGAAATCCAAATTTCTTAAAGTTCCATTTTTCCAATGCGTTCATCCCTTTGCTGGGGACAGAAAACAAGATCCTAGAAAACTAGATCATCCAAACTGGAACTTTGTATCTTCGCTAAATGATGCAAACAAGAAATGCTACACAAAGGAAGAATAATGCCTTAAGCTCCAAAAACATCTCCTGGTTTCATATGGCGCATTCCATCCTATTGCGCATATATTTTCTATCCAGGCCTACAGCTAAAGAGAAAGCAAATGTCTGAAGGATTTTAATCAGATGCAGATTTACTGTTTGATCTGTCCTTGCTCGTTTTGTCGGTGAAGCATTAGACTCACCATCACCTGGTTCATGTGCCCTTTGTTCCTGACTTATGTCCCAAAAACCTTCTTCAGGTGTGGGGTTGGCGTTACTAGCTCCAATTCCTGCTTTGGGTTGATCCACTTTTAAGGTTTCTGCTTTGACATCTGCAATGGCATTTGATAGTGGAACAGAAGGATCATCCAGGGCGGATGTGGATGTCTTACTTTTTCCATCTTCAATCTTTTTGTGTGTCTCAAACATCTCTTGAAGATACTGCCCCTGTAGTTCAATTTGCAACTGCAACTTTTTTTGAATCTGTGGGAACATAATAACTAACATGTCAGAACATGTTAAAAACTATAGCTCTCTCCCTCCTTTTTCCTGTCCATTTTAATGAACATTTCTCACAAAACATTAAGGCTACCGACTTCTAATTGCAATAGATAGCATCATAGCTAGAAAGAAGGTGATGGAAGAGCAGAGAAGAGCAGTTATAAATTCAAATCAAACAAGCACAATAATTGTATTCTAAGTTGAGTATATTGGTAAGAAAACAATTAAAGTAACAACATGATTGGAAATTGCATTGCTTTAACATAAACAATAAGCAAATGGTGCTACACCATGACTCTCATGTTCCTTGCAAGTTGCAACTCAACATTTACTTTAACGGTTGAACAGACTAAAGGTTCTCAACTACTGAAATAAAAAAATAAAAAAAATAATAAAAAAAATAAAAAAATCCTCATCATGAAGACCTTGTGAAATACTTTTTTAAAAATTATGTTTTAAACTCCTAGAATAAAAAGATATTTATATGGGTTATCAACTTTTTATATTATGAATATCCTAAGTGAATCTTTAACAACCAACTTTAAGCATATAAGGTAGACAATATATCAACACTTCATATAGGCATATAGCATTTTGTTCAGACAGCAGCTCAACCAAAGTAGGAGAAAGTAGAGTTCTGCAACAAGCTGCCTACCTCTAACTGTTCATGAAGCCGCTTCTGAAGTTCCATCTGCAACCTCAATGCTTCTGTGATTCCCAAACTCCTGTTATAAAAAATCAGAAGTAAATCAAATAGAACATTTGAAGGAGAAATTTGGAGAGCTACAACTTAATTATGGATCCCAATTCTACAGAGCCTAATGGGACAGTGGCATTCCTGATAACTCAAAAAAGAAATGTCTCTTGTGAACCAAAAGAAAATGGAACAAATTATTGTTTAGCAAGTTCCAATCAAAACCTATTTGATACAATACTCACGATTCAATACTTTCTTTACTTTGGATACCAATCGAAAAAATTCCCTTCATAAGATTACAGATGTCCTGTCCTATATCCTAAGTGGGAACAGGTCTCCTATCAGGGAATTTATATGTCAGACACCTGTTGATACAATACTCACAAGTCACATCCACCCATGTGCGCACTACTTCAACAAATAGGCTAATTTGCCATGTTGTGGAGAAGTCAGCTATAATCAAGGTTCTCATGATTGTCTTACTTTCTGGCTTCTTTGCAAAACAATTAGATAACTTACCTGTACTGAAATCGGAAACTGCAGGAGCATAACTTATTATTTTATTAATAGTACTCACACTAAGACAATATAATGAAAAAAAAAACACAACTACTAAATCTGTAAGGAAGTTTAGCATAAAAGTTACTATATGGTGACAAGCAAAGCAAATGGACTATAACAACCATGACAAAATATATTCATAAAGATAATGAAATGAGAACGAAAAATAATTTGAACTGTTATTCGCCTCCATTGTCAATAATAATTCTACAAAATCTAGAAATCTAATTATTTTTTAACATCTTTGGCTTGAAGGATTGATATTGTTCCATCACAAAGTAGTGAGATCATGCAAGTCATTGATATATGATAAATAGGGAAGTCAACAAGCTATAACACTTGAAGTTGCACTGTTTAAAAGTTAAGACATGCTAGCATAGATACAGTATTCATCCTCAAAAGGAAAATAAAAATACAAAGTGAGACAATAGTATGAATATATTCTGGAATTATAGGTACAATGAAATGCTTACGTTTTTATGTCTGCAGATTTTGCTTCTTCAATAGAAGTAAATTTTTTCTCTGAAGTTCCTGCATACAAAATAAAAAGAACAGTTTCAACTAATAATCTTACTGCACTCAACTTATATACATTGAGAACCCTGGAAAGATAGGTTAACAAGATTGTATAAATGGTGGATTATTGTTCCACACCATAGTATAAGTTGACAAGATAAGGATAAGAAAATGCATATATCAAAGACAATTTAGGGTATGTTTACAACCCTTGCAGATTAAACATCAAACATGCCTATGAAACACAAAAAATAGAAAAATGGAGGAAACCATCATTACCTTCTGATGATGACTCTGGTTTGTGTCTTGCTGTTCGATATTTCTGAAAGAAAAAAAAAATCGCAGATGATTCAATGCAACAAACAACTGGCTTCCAAAAGGGAACAAATTTAAAAAAATGTAAAATTTTTAAGCACCTGCAAGTGGCTTTTAACATGATATATGGTCAGGCCTTCAACATTCATGAGATTTTTGACACCCTTTGGAGTAGCATGTTCACTACCACCAAGCTTATTGACAGCTTCCACAAAGGCCTCGTGAAGTTCTGGTGTCCAACGCATTCGGGACTTTGTTGGAGGTGCAGTGGACAACGTATTAGCAACACTGCGAAATTCTGCAGAGGTTACAGGAGGCTGCTGGTGTATCTGGGTTTGCTGCATCAAGATATCAGAAGATGGATCAACAAGAGGCACTTCGTTAATTTTCTAGGCATCAAGGCTGTTAAATTACAGATTCTCCCAAAAGCTAAAGCTATTGGGATATGGTAAATTTAATCATTCAACCACACAATTCTAACACTCCCCCTCATGTGTGGGCCGAAACTACCTTTTAATAGGTGAGGCCTAATACGTGGGAATTTAAATAGGAGGTAGAGTGGAGGAGATAGCGATCGAACTCAAGACCTCCTGCTTTGATACCATATTAAATTACCTATTCTCCCAAAAGCTTAAACTATTAGGATATCGTAAATTTAATCATTCAATCACACAATTCTAACAAATGCATGAATTTAATCCAGATGCACTAAATAATTTAATGTGAGCTAGACAGGCCTATTCAGACATCAAGGCAACTGTGTACATATATTAGTGAATTAAAGTACAAACCTTTGATATGGGATCAATTACATTAACATCAGGAAGGTCACTCCAGTCTGGGTCCAGCTCGGAAATTAACCCATCAGCCCACTGCCAATCATTTCTCCTTGTATGGTCCTCAGATGTTATAACACCAGTAGCGCCTTCCACCTGACCAGTCTGAACAGGGATATTATCTGGAAAATCAAGAAAATCCTGAAGTGTATCTGTACACCAGGGGATATCCTGACGTCCTTCATATTGATTCATCAATACTGGAGATTGCAAATCCTGATGGGAAGAATGGTTAGGCGGAAATGATGCTCCATCAGTTGATGACTGAGATATAAATGGAGAATTTTGGGGTAGCCTTCCATGCGGAGAAACTGTTGGAAAAATCATATCGTTTGGGAATCCAGGAGATGGTGTCAACAAGCGCCCGTCAATATTGCCGTTGGACACTAATGCAGAAGCTTGTGTTGAAATGGAATTTGTAACCGGTTCCCTTCCTGAGGAAACCTGAAAAGAATCTGGATATTTTGAATACCTGTCATCAAGAGGGGAAGCAAAAACTGGAAAAGATGAAGACATAGCTCCAGACCCCATGTCTCTCAGCTGCTTTGCACCTGATCCCTGAACAGATAAAGCAGGGTGCATGTTCATTATTGTTTATGCATTGAGAGTGCCAGCTGTCTGATTTGAACTACTCCTACAAGCTTAATTCACTGCCAACAAAATGGGAATGATAAGCATGGTAAAAATTTCTTAAGCCACTTTTGCCAGTTCTTAAGTTCACTGCCACTCAAGAGCATTTCTTAGTGTCTGTGAAAAGAAAATAATGCAGAAAAGCCATCAATAAAATTGTAATACCACACAATCAAAATCGCTCTATGCTGAGAAATGGGAAGTATTTACCACACTTAAAGAAACAACATGCCTAAAGTCATTCTCAAGGCTTTACCATTCAAAGAATTTAAATTTTATAACAATGCATTTACAAACCAGGAAATAGGAAGGTAACTTGAACAACAAATTCCACACATTCAGTGCTCTTATGAGATCATACTCCAAATATAACACAATATATAAAACGTCAAAGGGTGCAAAAATGAGTCCATTTGACATTTTAATCTCGTAGATATGTTTGAGGGGAAAAAAATGCAAAAATAAATTTCAACTAAGAATCAACCAGAAAACTGTTCAAAAGATGGCTAAGTTATTAGTCCTAAACATTACCAAAATTTTGAAAACACATATAATTGTACTTTCATACCACCAAGACATACGTTACTATTTTACATGAAGAATAAGTGAAATACTTTATTATAGAATTTTCAAATTGTAAACTTAGGGACACATGTAGCACAAAACATCATTTGGAGTACAATGTGGTAGGAGCTTTATTGCTTTTGGGTTCAGTGGTTCTAATCCAAAACAAAAGCTTCATATGAGTAACATAGAAGAGAAACTTTATATTAACATCTAAAGAGGGATTTAAAAATTATTACCATACATTTTTTATTTATTTGGAAAGTTTACAAGGCACCTAAATAGGTTTTGAACACATGACCCTACCCTCCACCCTTACGTGGGGAGAAGGTGCTGTTTGAACTGGAGATAACTGGCAAGTTATCACACCATACAGATTCTAGACTACCCATGTATGTAGAAAAGCAGTCACTTGGCCATGGATGTACAACAAAAGATAAATGACAAATTATGTGAAACTATAACCATTACAAATGATTGCTCTGATCTCATCTAAACACAACAAGAGTGTCATCTGGTGAGAAAAACTGAGTGAAAACAAAATGAAGTTTGGACCTTGTAAGTACAGTATTAAAGTCATACAGACTTTAGCACACAGCTCAAAATCTTTGCTATGTACCTCATACTGCATCTCTCACCACCTTTTTCATTGCACATCCATAATGACAAATAATGAATGTACAATTCTATCTTTTCATAATTTCTCTTCATGAGATCTCTTCCGACAATTCACCAATGTATGGTTTTTGTTTCTCTTCATATGGGCTGCCTGAAAATTGCTCAAATTATGCTCTCTCTCTCTCTCAAAAGCTCACTAGTAATGAACTTGAAAAGTAGTATGGTTCTACGGTTAAGTATGGATCACAGTACTCTTACTCTTACTATTCATTATCCCCAGGCCTGAGATGAGCTTTAAACTAGTTCCAACATAAAACTGGACCCTCTAATACAAATTTAAGCTTAGAAACTTTATAATCATCGAAAAAAGCTCCACTAGCCAAATTAAGGTTCTTTAATTAGCAAAAAGTCAAAACTCATGATTGAAATAGAAAAAAATTAACTGAAGGCAACGATTTTACCAATTCAGGCATAGATATAACTTTTTACAGATCAGAATCAACCCAAAGCCACGTAGCTAGAGTAAGAACCATCGTGTTGAATCAACCAAAATCAACCATCCAAGTCAACAAGTATTATGATTTATACACAAACAAAAAAAAAATACCACATCCAAACCCAATCATTACTTACAGATATTTTAAAAAGTGAAGAAAAGTAACCGTAACAAAGATTGCAAATTTAAAACAAATCAAACAATTCTTCAGTAGTTCGGCGGCTAACAACCATCAAAAGCTCAATTTTGCTTTTTTACACCATAAGCTCAAAAACATATTGAAATCCAACACAGCACATAATCATGTCCAACCATGCCAATCAAGAAAGTCTCAGTTAGAGACCAAATTTTTTTTTTTTAAGAGCAAAGCACATAAAACCAATCAACAAAGGCGAAGAAATTGAGAAGCACAACACCACATATCTTCAAACTCAAATCTCAAAATTAAAGGAAACCCATTTGAAAACAGGAAGAAACACACTGAATTCTAAAATTTGAAGGAAAAAAACAGAATTTTGAAATGGGTATTGCAAATTATTCACAATATAATAATAATAATTATAAAAAAAAAGTCATACAGATGCATAGAAGACTCAAAAACTCGAAGTGGGTTATTGAGAAATCTCACCAAGGAATGAGAGAAAGTCAGTCAGTAAACTTCTGTGAATCCAACAAGCTCGGAATTGAACGAAAAACTCGATGTTTGCAGAGAGAGGCGGCTGAAAGCTGAAACGAACGCAGAAGAAAGGAAAGGAAAGGAAAGGAATGGAAAAGCAACTAGTTTGAGAATGGAAAAAAAATAAAAAGATTCTGATAAGACACAATATAAGATGTATACGATGATGGGGTTTCTTTGTCTTCTTGACTTAACCAATCTCTCTCTCTCTCTCTCTCTTTCTCACACTCTGAGGAGAGAAAAAACGTATTTGGCTTTATTTGTATCTCTTACTTTCTCTCTGACTCTCTCTCTCTCTCTCTCTCTCTCTCTATATGGCTATGTACGATTGTGATTCATTCATAGGAGAGGGAGAAATGATACGCTGCGTGCGGTTACAAGGTTGGGTGTTGAATTGTGACTGTCCATTTTGTTTTTTGCTTTGTGTGTGATTTGGTGTTTTTGATGAGTACTTGTATGTTGAAAGTGTGTGAGAAGTTTTTTGGATGGTGGCTTTTTTAGATTTTTTTTGATAGGAAGCTTTTTTAGATTTTGAAAGGCTTTTATGTAAACTTAGGTGGGTCCATGCCACGTAGGCTTAATTATTTTTTAAAATTTTAATTTAATTTAAAAAAAAAAATTTATGGGGTTTTACGAAGTCCACAAGGGTTCTTCTTCTTTGATATTATCCAAATTTGGTCAAATAGTTTATTGCTTCCTCCACCGGGAAACTCTAATGGTAAGTGCGACCTGTAATTTAGCATTAATAGAAACAACAGCTTTACTTTCCTTAATCTTCTATAATAGGAGGAGAAAAAATTCCTAGAGTATAACAGTATATTCCTAGTTTTCATATTTAGTATTTATATTATCTCACATTATAAGTTTTGTTATATATGTTAGGTTAATTAAGTAGTACTTCTGTTCAATAGATTTAAGTTTCTCAAGAAATTTCAGTCTTGGTTCCGGGAAGTTTCAAGTTGTATTTTTTTTTTTTTTTTTGGCTATAAAATTTATTATCTCTATCAAAAATTTTAAAAAATAAGAACAAAGAACATATCAACATACCCCCATGTAGTTTTCAGTTTGGAAATATATTAAAAAAGAAGTCTTAAAGTCGTGTTTATACTTTATAGACGACAAAACTCTTTAATGGTTCTTTTTTAATTATAATAACTAATAATAAATATCTCTCTTTCTTTCCCCTTCTATTTTTTCTTTCTATTGTCATATTTCATCACCCTCTCTCTCTCTCTCTCTCTTCCTAACACAATTAAGAATTTAAAAATTTTATATTCAAATATAATTTCTAATTTTAATAATTAGATTTTACCTTTATTTATACAAATATATCACATGTGCATTGTGATAGTAATCTAATAAAAATGTTCACAAATTGGACCCATTGATATAAATGAAAAAAATAAAAAAAGGGTTTTTAGATGTTAGAAATTAAGAGTTCAAAACACTGTCAGTCCTAAATACTGTGACTAAGTTCTTTAATAAAGCTTGTGATTATCTCTCCTCCGAGCATATGATTGTTTCGGAGGATTCTTTCCATTTCAAGTGTTTGGAGCATTTAAATATTAAGTTAGCAAATTTATTGAAAAGATATGGTACTTTTTAATATGGTAAATGAAGAGTTGGTGTGTTATCAAATTTGGAATCCCTCATTTATAAGAAGAGAGAATCCTTATTAATTTATGAATATGGTGATTTATTACTATTAGACTTAAATATAATGTATTATATGAGAAAATGAATACAAAATTATGTACCACTTTTTGTGTTCCACACTTCCATATTATATTTCATCAATCATAACTTGTTATGTATTTATTTTACTTTTTCTTTTTTTTTTATAAAATAGCTAAAGTTTAAAATGGAAAAAAATTAGACACATCACATATTATAATTAGTGGAACATACTTATAAAATAAATAAAGTTTAAAATGGAAAAATATTAGACACATAACATACCATAATTTGTGGAATATAAAAAATTGTATAAAAGATTTGTATTGAAAAAAAAATGGTTGACAACTGAGAGTGTTTGAATCTCTTTAAAGAGAGCAAGATACCCGCATCTCAGTCCAATTTTGTTCATGATATATCAAGAACAAAATATTATAATTTTATTTTGTTTCTCTTGTATCTTTATTGTATTAGAAATGGAAGGAATCCAGAAAATCCCAATACGTTGGGATTTCAAGAGTTGGAATAATACATTTCGTTGTAATCATATATTGTTGTGGGTTACATTTGTAATGGGTTGAAGAGATTAGCTGTTAATGTTTGGAATTGCAGGCTGAAGAAATTTGCATGAGCATCGCATTATGATTTTAAGAGTTTGAATTATAAATTTCATTGTAATCATGTAAGTGAAGTCAAAAGGTCAAGCGAATTTATCAAGCAAATTCACATGTTGAAAATTAGTTGAGGCAGCAATTTTGCCTCTCAATTTCAAGATCCTGGCTCGATCAAAATTGTTAGAACAGAACTCTATTTATGAATATTCTTAATAATTATCAATATCAAAATTTATACAAGCCAAA
This sequence comes from Quercus gilva, assembly GCA_023621385.1. Taxonomy (NCBI): domain Eukaryota; kingdom Viridiplantae; phylum Streptophyta; class Magnoliopsida; order Fagales; family Fagaceae; genus Quercus; species Quercus gilva. Next base: position 50,509,836 of record CM042475.1, read on the forward strand.
CTTCTAAATAGATAAAGATATATACCAGAATCATCTACCAATCAAACTCATCATAATTCAACCAATCCAAACTAATTTATTTGAATAAATAAAACATAAATCCATAATTATTTATCTAATACTAATTAAAATAAGCACAAATTTTGGTAACAAAATGGGTTATAGTTCATGGCTACAACTCTCTTTTAAAAATTAATATAATTATATATTTTGAAAAATATAACTGTTAGATTATATATTCTTTATGTTATTTAACACTTATGTCAAATTTCGTGTCAATCGGATGTTATTTACTATTCGATTCATAAATTTATTATTTATGCTTAATTTAAAACTACAAAAACTTGAAATTTAAACATTTGATTGATGACATAGCTATTAATTTTTAATCTTCTAGAAATTTTGCAATCATGGAGGATCTAAGAAGAAAATGTTTTCTAACAGTAAATTTGTCAAAATTTTAGTCCAATAAAAATATATTGAATAGAGTTGTAACCATTGACTATAACTTAATTTATAATCAAACATTGTCTTTAAAATAAAATAATAAGCAACATATTTAGTAATATAACATATAATAAGATAGGTAGAACAAGTGATATGCCAATAAAACTTATTGGTATCGTGGTCCAATAATAAAAAGCAAAAATAACGGAAGCGGATATCATAAATTAAAACTCTATAAAAAAAAATAATTAAAAAAGTTAATATTATTGAGGGGGTTCCTAAATAAAAGAAGAAAAAAAAAAAAAAAAAAAAAAAAAAGGATTTTGAGGCTATAGTTGCAACTGTAACTTGATCTCCCCATATCATCCACGCTAAATTGCTTAAACTCATTAATTAATTTTGGAGCAACTTGACTAGTGACCAATGACTACCACATAAACGGATAAATTAAACCATATATGTATGACCATTCTTACTCCCTTCAAACAATATTATCTTTGCATTGATTTCCAACCATAGCGAACATTCACTCTACATTGTTTATTGATTAAATAAATTATGTGTACTTTTGACTACCACATAGACCAAGAAAATGCTTAGAAACTGCTTAGTCCCTTAAACAGCATCAGCCATGATTAATTTTAAACTAGCACGAGCATTAACTCTGTATTCTTAATTTTATGGGGCCTTTTTGTTGAGGAAACATGTGTCACACTTGGACATTTTGGAAGTTAGATTCGGATATTCATTTTATTCCTCTAAAATCTGTAGGATCATCTGCACATATTATTTAAAAAAACCATATGATTTATTAAAAAGATTATATGATTAAAAATACACCTGAATTGACTTTTCCACCAACACATAATAGATTGAAAACTTTTTTCTCTAACCCGGTTTTTATATAAACATTTTTTTTTCATATTATTTAAACTCATAATTAATGTTAATGGATCACTCGTCATCGTGTTTTTGTATAAACAATAAAAGGCAAAAGTTAGGTATAATTCATGATGTGAAATATATTAGGTTCTCTAATTAAATTCAAATGCATGTATGAATTGACCAATACAAAACATAAGTAACATAATCTCAAGGAGAATTAAATGAAATCAAGTTATGAGTTTGAAACTTTGAATTTAAATAGAGAACCTGCACCTAAGGAATTTACCTTAGTCTTTTCCAACAATAAAACAAAGTCAAATAAATGTATTCAGCAATAAATTGAGGTTAATAAACATATTTAATGAGACCAAACAAAAGTATTCACTGATAAACAAAGAGAGTGAGTTGGAAATTGAGAGAAAATTATCTTGATGGTCGTTGGAACCTCATTAGGCAAACAATAGAAAATTTCAAAATTGTGAGCAAAAAAGAAACCAAAGCAAAATAATGGTCAATTTACACATATAAGATCCCATATTTGACTGAGAATAAAAGTTCATATCATGATGGATTACAATGGAATTCAGTAGTAAAGTAGTTAGGTGAAATTTTGAATTTTGAATTTAAAAAAAAAAACAATAAAAAATTATTGGTTGAAAAATGATTTCAAAGTGTGTTTGAACTTTGAATGAATGGAATTAAAAGATTATTATTGTCATGTATGCATGGAATTACCTACGAGATAATTGTGGAAATTATAATTATCAAAATTAATTAGTAATTATTTTTGTAAAAATATATAAATAGTTAGATACAATTTGGAAGTCATCCTTTGTCCAAAGAAGAATCCGTTGTGATCAAAACACATTTTAAAAATACCAAAAATTAGAATAAAATTGAAAAAAAACAAAAAAAAGGTAAATTCTAAATTTTGGGTTAAAATATCGATTGGAACTTTTACCAGGCCATTAAGTGCAAATTTGACCCCTTTTTTTTTATGCTGGATTGGCACTCTACGGGGAGAAGGTATGGAGTATCAAATGATATCATGACAGCTATATTAAAATCCAATAAATGAGATATATGTCTGCAAAAAATAACAACTTCACTAACAAATGAAAGACATGTTGATATGAACTACTATTTGCTCTGTGGGGGCCAAATTGGAACTTAATTTGCTTTCTTGCTTTCTTTTTTTTGAGATTCACTTTCTTGCTTTCAAAAGTTCCTAATTTGCCTCATTTTTCTTTTGTTGTATTTTTTTTTTCAATATGTTTTTAAGGATAAAATTATAATTTTCACCTAAAAATGAACTTCCTCTAGCACCAATAACCCTAAAAAATTTCTAGAACAGGGAACTCACCAAAATTGCTCTCTGATCTAACCTCCATTTTTTTTAAAAGAAAAAACACTCATGCCACATTCATCTACAAAAAAGAAAAGAAAAAGGAATTTCCTTACCAAATACCCGTTGAATATGTCAATGATAATTTTAAGGGGCTATATAAATAAGAGGAGTCTTCCTTAGCAGTGATTTATTTCCAATGATCCTTGTCTAATCAATGTGAGTGTAAAAGTGTCAATCCTCAAATTTACGTTAGCAAGCATGCATGATTTCAGAATTGTGACAGCTAGAGATGTTATTTAATTACTGCTATGTTCTTGTTGCACAAAAGAAAAATAAGTGAAACGTAAATAGGGCCTTATTTTTTATGGGATAGTATTTATTGCACATAGTGTGTAAATAACTAAATATTCATTGTTTAAATATACTAAAGGTACGTTTGGTACACTGAATGTAGATTACATGAAGAATAGTAATCTTTATTACTGGGAATAAAAGATATTGTAATGGAATAACTATTACTATTCATAAGTTTGGTTGTTACATAAGGAAAACTTGTAAAAGATGATGTATAAGAAAATTTTATATTTTTGGAAATATATTAATTTTAAAATCTATTATATGCACTAAGGAATAGCTATTACATCCATTTTAAAGAGGAATAGCTATTTTTCAATTTAAAGAATAGTTATTCCAATATAATGACTAATCTATGTAATAAAGATGTAACCAAATGACGAATTAATATTGCATATGAATAACTATTCTATTACAGGACCTATTACAACGTACCAAACGTACCATAAAAATACGTGACTTTAAGTCACATTTTAAGTATATATATTTTTACAGTACCTCAATTTGTAAAAACTCACTAATTGAAATATATTTTTTCCTATTTTATTTATATATAAAATTAAAAAATTAAAAAGTTGTAGAGGGAGCATAAGCATAATAACCCCTTAGCCCATTCATGGATCCTTCAATGCTAGTTGCTTCTATGCCCAAAGGGCACGTAGCTATATATGATGGCAGACAATGTTTGGTTGCAGCAACGACCCATCGGTGCCAAAGAGTCAGATACTCTCATACTCCATTAACCTCACGAAAGGGATGTCTGAAATTAAGAAAGATCAACATCATCACTGACTTGCAATTCATAAACAACAAGATGTAAATATATATTTATATTAGGCTATAAAAGTTAGTACTGAGGAACATCTAGATTAGTCAGTACATGAACGACAATTTTTGCATCGAAGTCTATTTCCATATGGATTTGATAGATTGAAAAGGAAACTTTCGCGCTATTAGTTGAAGATCAATTCCATATGTCTGCGCTGCTTCTTTCTCTCTGTAGAGTTTCTCAATTCTTGAACTCTCTCGTTTAATTTCCATCGCTCATGTCGGTCTAGATTTTTGTCCTATCTCTCCAATATTTTCCACGTTCCATTCATTGCATAGTCACAATAAAACAAACCCTTCTTTTATTATCACAATTCCAATTCTTGCCGCCGCAAATCAAATCAAATAAAATAAAATAAAAAAATCTTGCTGCCTCTATTATCACAAAGAGTAATTTTTTTTTTTTTTTTTATAGAAGTTACAAATCATGAATGTTTCCATTTGAAACATAAGAAGATGTCAAACCGTTGAATCACAAAAACTTTGGCAACTTATTATTGTGGTTAATTGCTATTTTTAGACAATTATATACCGATGAACCTAGTACTCTTTTTTTTCTACTACTTCGAGCTCACAAGGAAAAGTTTAACAGTACAAATTTCATTTCCCATTTTTTATTTTCTACCAATTGTGATTTGCCATATGTTTCAATTTATTTTAATTAAAAACTTTGATTAAAAAAGTAAAAAAAATACATGATAAAATGCATTTTGCTATAGAATTAACTCATGTTTCATATGGTTATTAGAGTATTTTTTACCAAGTATAAGTGGTGGAGCCATGTATAATTAATGTAACCTACTCACTAATTGAGATATAAAATATAGTGAAGTGTGTGGTTAATGAGGAATTATTTGGAGAAAGATGATTTTGTACCACAAACTTTTTCTCTCAGAATGAAAATGACAGCATTCTTATCTGATATTTACGGCCACTGTGTAAGTGAAAGGAAACTTCTATTGGGGACCCTGAATATATTCAGCAATTAGGTATTTAGGTGTGTTTGGGACATTGTTTTGATGAGTCAAACGATGTCTCTTGATATGAATGACGAGGTCAGGTTTTGAGTAAGAGTTGGTGTACTTTGTCCTACAACTTTATAATAATGAATAAAACTCCAAATGTATCCACGTGTTAGTCCCTCACTTATCTCCTAGTGCCTTTGTGTGTCAGCTTTTTATTTTTTAGAATCACTTTATGCGTCAGCTAATGCTACTGTTTTTATTTTTTATTCTCAAAGATACTCAATGACCCCTTTTATGTTAATGGATGTTTATTATCACCTCAAGCTGTTAATTGATTTTCATAATGTAAATAAAGTTCAAAAAACAAATGTTATATATATATATATATTATTCAATAATAAAATATTTTGCTAGTTGAATGAACTATAATTAATCTGTTAATATTGCTTACTCTAAGCGATGATATTTGTATGTGAGGCATGCGTATCCTAATTCTAAATTATTCAAGGTGTTTTATTTTTTATTTTATATAGATTTATATTCTAGTGGTTGTGAGTGCTTAATTAGCACACACATTATGTCATAAAGGTCTCTAATCTTTATAATACTTTTTTATTTTTTTATTTTTGCTGAATCTTTATAAAGTGTCAGTTTAGCACACGGAATATTTATCACAATGTATTTTATTTTATTTTTATAACGTGGGTTCCATTATTGATCAGGCTCTATCTTGACAATATTGTTATATGGCTAAAAAGTAAAAGTGAGGCCTACTGAGACAACTCGACTAATAAGTAATAACTCGATAAAACTTTTGGTGACATTTCTTGTCAGCATGTAACCATTATAAGCTGTCTTTTATTCTTTTTTAAAAATATTGTCTTTATTTATTTTTATTTTTATTTTTATTTTTATTTCCTTAGTTAACCTCGGAATGATTTGGCCGGCCTCTCAAACCTATTAGTTAGTTTCTTTTTTAAAAAAAAATTATGAATTTTTATAAATCTTTTTTTTATTTTTTCTTTATTTATTTATTTATTTTTTTGTCTCATGGTCTATTAAGTGACCATTCTTTTTTCTTTTCTTTTTTTGAACTTCATATTTATAAATTATTGAAAAACTTTTTGGCAAGTATCATGATTGTTTCACACTTTCAATTTTAATATTTGTACACATCACTTATAAGGTGCAGACATCAAATAGAAAAATGTGAAAACATAAAGTCCACACTTTGTAAGCAGTGTATATGGAGTATGACCATTGGAATTGTGTTAAGAGTCCAAGTCACTGGCCTTGTCAGCAACAAGTGTAATTAGCTCATTGTAACAGATTAGAATTGCTGTATGTGCTTTAGACAATTAAAGATAGTTGTTAGAAGTTAGTTACAGGTAAAGCAAATTGTTAAGCTGCTATACCTGTTAGTTAGTGTGATTGCATTAACATTTGAAATATGAATATAAGTGTAATCAAGCAATGAATAGAGACATGCATGAGAATAACCAGCTTATGCCAAACCCTCTCTCTCAGGCCTGGCTGCCTTGAATCAGTCACATAGCTTAGAGTTAGAATTGGGATTCTAACAAATTATGAACTCATATTTTTCCTTTGACTAATTAATCTCATATTCCTTCTTTGAAAAAAAAATCTACACAAATTACGCCCTTTAAATTTGGTCAATTATGAGTTTGGTCCTTAATTTCACTTTTGTCATTTTAATCCTTTTGTGTTCACGGTGTTATCAAATTTAGTCTGTCCACACATTTTGTTAAAAAATCGTTGATAATCCCAGTAAAATGACCCAAATTTAATTTTGTGTCCTAATTTTTTTATCTAAATAATTCACTTACATGTTTAATAAATTAATTTAAAATATAAGTTTTTTAAGAGAAGCTTATTCTCTCTCTCTCTCTCCCCCCTTCTCTTATGCCCTAAGATACTTCGGTGCCACCTGAGTTTCTCTCTCGATCTCTCTTTCTTTTTTGCAACCCATCGAGACATGTTGCAACCCTAGTCTAAAACAACCCTTGCATATGGTTAAAAAAAAAATGTGTCTCAAGTTTCGTTGGTTTCTATATTGAGGTTGAAACCATAGTAGCCTATATTGGCTCCAATGGCAAGAATTTGGAGAGTAGGAAGAATGAGGGGAAAGCAAAGAAGTTAAGGTTGCTAGTGTTAGTTTCCAAGGTTTGTTGTTCTTCATCATGCTTTTTGGTGCTTGGTTCCTTTTGTGAATGTTAGGTATGGAGGAATATGTTGGTACCATTTCGTGAGGTGAGGTGGTGGCGACATAAAGCATGCAACTCCAAGATCAGCTCACACCACCACATCTAGGTACCTTCTGTTTGCAAGATTGTGATTTATTTTTGGGGCATCGATCACTACAAAACGCGGGGCCTTTGGGCCGCGTTTTTTTGGGCCGCGTTTTAAAAAACGCGGCCATAGATATGCTACAGCCCCGTTTTTTAAAAACGGGGCTTAAAGACCTAACCTGAAGCCCCGTTTCAGAAACGAGGCCATAGATTGGACATACGGCCGCGTTTCATTGGGCTTGGGCCGCATTTTAAACGCAGGTAGCTATGGCCTCGTTTAAAAACAGCGTAAAGCTGCGTTTTTAAGACGCGGCTTTAAGTTTGGTCTGAAGCCGCGTGTTCAAAATGCAGCTTGAACTATGGTGTAAAGCCGCACGTTAAAATCGCGGCTTCAGCCAAGGATCAGGCTGCGTTTTTTAAACGGGGCTTCAGGCCCAAACCTATAGCTACATGTTAAAACCGCGGCTCTATGGGTTGTATAAATACCACAGTAAAAGCCTATTAACCCCATTTCGAAAGCACTCAGCTCTCAGCTCTCATCCTTCACCGATTCCGTTCATCTTCAACCTCACTCGCCATCGCCGACCCACTAAATCTCACTCCCGCCACTACATCTCACGCACCATCGCCGACCCACGCACCATCGCCATCCCACTTTCTAAGATTGATCTTCAAAAAACCACAGCTATAGGCCAAATCGGGCTATGGCCGCGTTTTTGTCACCTATGGCCGCGTTTTTAAACCATAGCCACAGGCCAATTTTTTTGTAGTGGATTGATGAAGGGTGGCAGTGAAAGCAATTGTTAGGCAATGATTTTGTGGTGGTTTGGTTGAGTGACTTTAGGTTGAGATTGGTTCTCTGAATTTGAATTTGATTTCGGTTTGTCATAAATGATATTATGATTAGGGTTCTTCTGCATATGATGTGGGTTTGATTTTAATGAAATTTTTTATCTTTGATTTGGCTATCCAATGGGAAATGAATCGCTCAATCAATGCATTGTTTGTCAATTAAAGGGAACTTCATTTAATGCATTTTTTGTCAATTAAAAAAGTACAAAAATTTTAAAACTACCTTTATTAATTTAAACTATAAAAAAATAATTATATTGAATTTTTAAATAATGTAAAAAGCAAGATAAAAATTTTGTTAATTAATTTTAAAAAGATAACTTCATTTTGGGATATTCCAAAATAGAATAGATTGCTGGCTAACAATTTGAGACAAAATAATAGATATAAACAAAAAATAAACTGTGATCATCGTTAAAATTGATTGATTGAAATGGTAAAAGTGAAACTTAAATTATGAAAATAACAATTTGCAAAATTAAACCGATGTAATCTGTATTTTTGCCCCCAAAAAAAAAAAAATTCAGTATTATATTCATTTTGAATATGAAGCACCTTTCATGTACTAGGTAGCACGTACTAATCAATGAGCGGTGAAAAACTGAATACTCATCGATCTGCATGTGCCCTATATGTACGTTAGTAAAGATCTTCCATGGTACGTTGTGGCATGCAAGGACGTGTTCCACGTACTTCCCCCACGTTTACAGTCCTAGTCACTTGGAATTTTGTTGTTCTCTCTCAAAAAAAAGTCTCAACGCCTCCCTATTTTTTTTGCTACATTTGTGGAAGAAATTTTATTTGTAATTACGTAAAATTTGTGTGTATAGAGTTTAGACTTTAGCGGTTTTTTTTTTTTTTTTTTAATAATAAAAAATATTTTAAATTTGGAAGTGAGAGTGGTTATAGATAATATATATAGATAGAAAAACACAGAAAGTTCCTACCAGATCGAGCACAGTTCATTGTTGAGTTTAGAAAGAGAGAGAGAGATGGCAGCAGAGGATTCAAAAGAAGCCATGAAAACGGTGGCTGAGATGGCTCCTATAACCGCAGAAAGGAAGGTCCGAGATGATCTGGAGTCTAAGCTCCCCAAGCCCTGTAATATCCTCCATCCCTTATATATGCTTTTCTTGTTCATCAACCTTCCTCCTTTTTCTTTTTTCTTTTTGGGAGCAAATATTTAGAATAATGCATTTCTGACTAATTAAGTACTTTACAGTGCATTTTCAATAAGTTTTTCGCTTACTATTCTCATGGTTCATGCTGTATGGAAAATGAACAAATGGATTTGAATTTTGAAGTAAAAACTCTTGTGCGTTTCTTTTTTCTTTTTATTTGGGAATTTTATTTTCCAATAGTAATTAAACGGGTGAATATTAAGCCTGTGGAAATGGAATGAAGATTAAAAAGTTTAGATATGTGTTACTTAATTAATAAACATAAATGATTGTTTGAGATTAAGGGTCTATTTGGATATAATTTATTTTACTAAAAATTGAAAATATTGTAAAAAATAATTTTTAAATGTGTGAATAATGCTGTAGGACTTATTTTTAATATTTTTTTCTAAATAAAATAGTTGTGAGTCTCGTGAACAGTACGTGAATAGTGCATAAACAGTGTGTAAACAGTACATGAACAATACACTTTGTGTCTCCTAAAAGCTAAAACGCGTGTATCAAAAAAAATAAAAGCAAAACACAAAACGCCAGACACAGAAAAATAATTCCTATCCAATCGTATACTAAGAATAAGTTTCAGGTTAATTTGAAAAGTTGTCACGGACTAAGTGAAATGTTATCTAAGCAAGCAAGCAAGATCAACAGTGGAAAAAATTCTACCCAACATTGCAGTGAACAATTGAATCATTTTTTTTCCCCTTTTTCTGAGTGTTTTATTTATTTTTTTCCTCCTAGCATGACATAACAGCCAAGTCAATTTTGAGTTCACCTAATTTACGCTAAACATTTGAAACAAATCATTGAGTGGGGAATTGTTGCATATTTGTTTGGAAAACAATTTCCTTTAATTTGTTTTTCAATTGTTTATACTTCAAAATAATAACAACTAGTATTAATTAGATCGTCCAACTTAAATATATATATATATATATATATTTCCTTTCCACGAATTTTAGTTTGTGTTGAGTTTGAGCTTTTCTTTGCATAAATAAGTTTATGGTTGGCTGTGGCTTTACGTACGACTTGGACTACCTCTGAGAAAAAATGGATTCCCTTTTTTCTCATTTATTTTGTTGTGAATTCTTCTTCAGACTTGCCTAGAGCTGTGGTTGCACCTGATACAGAAAATATAAATGGTACTTGGGACCATAAACATCACAACATGTCCGTGCTTCAACAGCATGTAGCTTTCTTTGACCAAGACAACGATGGCATCATCTACCCATCAGAAACATATAAAGGTAACCTGTGTGCTGATGGCAAATATTAATCTCCAGAGACTTGAGAAACTATGAAATGATTTGTTGTTCATAACTAATAATATTGGAGTAAGAACAGTTTGGTGTGTGAGTTGCGTACAAATTCAGGCTATTCAATTTTAGAGTCTTAGACCTTAAAGCTTATACGTGTCCTACTTGAGTACTTGCTTAAGATGATTTGATCATGTTTAGAATGAACGATTAATGTACATGAGAAAAAAAAGGACCTTAACTTATGTATGTTTCCTACCTTTGTATGCATATGCCTAAATTTCTCTCATTATCCTTATGGAATGAGTTCCTCATGGGAATTAACTAAATTTAGGATCTTATCTTTATGAATTTCTTTTTATGGGTTGGTCGATCAATACTAGAAGTCTCGAAATGACTTAATACTCCAATGAATAGTTTGATATAGAGAGATGAATAAGTCTTAATTTATACACTCCATTTCTAAAGATAGATGGAAAAGGTTGGAGAGAGTGCATGGCTTTATGAAGTTCTCAACTTTCTAAAACTGTGCAAGGCCTTAGAGTAGTATATTAGGTTGTTTGTTAGCATATTCGATCAAGAGTTTGGACCAATAGATCTAGAGCAAACTAGTGTTGACTTACTTGCCTTTACGGTTGATTTGAATCTCGATGCTAATACGGTGCAATTTATTGGTGATAGTTGCAGTACCTGCAGGAGTTTTTAAGGGAGGAAAGCCACTGTAGGGTCTCGTTGGGTAATTAGCTAGGTAATGTGCTTAGACAGTTAGTTAGACTTAGCAATAGGAAATTAAAAAAAAAAAAAAGCAATTGGAAACAATATTTTTAGAGTGTTAAAATTAGAGTTGATGGGATGTATTATATGCTTTAATATTATAATATCAATCTTGTTAGGTAATAGCATTTACAAACAAATTTTAATTATGCAATCGCTTTTTTGGTTACTTATATTTAATTTAATTTTTTTATAAATTGTATACAATTGCTTTCCAAACTAAAAGTGTTACAATTTTCCAGTTACTTCAATTTCAATCCTAGGTTTTTGAACCATTATATTTTCTAATTTTTATTTGAAATAAGCAATGTCAAATTTCGATTTACTCGTAGGTTACTTATGATTGTTTTGTTAGCTCGGTGGTTGTAACTGCTCTTCAAAAAGATTCTTGTTAATCTTTGTTTACATGGAAAGTAGTAATTAATTATTTCATTTGCAAGCCAATTGCATTTCTAATTAGATATAATCTCAAACAAATGTAAATATACCAGTTTTGTGTACCAGACAAATTTTAAAATAGAGAGTTTTTCCCCTTGGGGGGCAAAGTTTTTTAGTTTACTAAGTTGGTTTGAGTTATGCTCGACCAAGACCAAGACCAAGACCAAGTTTCAGTAAGAGTGACCAGAAATGGGTTCATGTTTTGTGATTTTGGTGGTTCAATGGCTAACTCTCCAATTGTTTACAGGATGTCGCGCACTCGGTTTCAATGCGGTTGCTTCCTTCTTTTTTATGATTTTGATCCATGGATCTATGAGCTATGCTACCTTGCCTGTAAGTTTGTTGTGATTTGGAACATGATCATTTGTCATTAATTAGAGCTAAAGTTGATAATTTTAATTCTTTTCTTGCAGACATGGATACCATCATCACCTTACTTCCCAATATACATACAGAACATACATAAGGGAAAGCATGGAAGTGATTCAGGGACTTATGACACAGAGGGAAGGTGAGAGATGAAAAACTCAAGCCAAACTGCAATGTTTTACATTTTCTAGTTCATTTTCTATTTGCAAATACTGCTTATTGATATGACACATTAGGCAAAAGAGTCTCATTTCCACCCACATCATGAGTGTGCGAGAATCAAACGCCCAATTCGTAATTCGGTGGAAAGGAGCTAAATTTAGTAGAAGCATCCCTTGTTTATTCCTACCTTTGTGGTCAAGTAGACTTTTCTCGCATCTCTTGATTAATTTAAAATTATTGTTTAATCCAACCTTTGGATTCAAAAGAACTATACCTCAAATGATAGCCAAGTTACAATTGAAACTCTTTATAAATATTAAATATAGAATTCAATATATGCCTGTCTAACATACAATTACTCAATCCAACCCACATGATCTGGGATATTATAATTAGTACATGTCCCATCTCTCTTCTTTAAAGTGTGGTTTCAAGGTGTGCAACCTATATAAGGTGAGGGGATGGATTGAAATTTAATAATTCATTAAATTAGGGTTCATGCATTATATATTTTCGATTTGGCTAATTTGGAGTAATCATATATTTTCTAGAACTCATCGAAGTGTGTCTACTCATAATATCATATTCATACTTAGGTATGTGTACCCAAAGATAAGGAATATTGAGTTACATATGATAATCTTTCTTACATCCAAATCAATATAGAACTTTACTACTTATTTAAAAAAAAAAAAAAAAGTTTACGCTTCCACACTCTCCTCCTACATTAGATGATATTCTGTCACAATTTTAGTTGTAGAAGTTACAATTATATTATTGTACCTCTCCCTTGATGTTTAGTTCAAAAAAGAACTTTTTGGTGTACAAGTATTGCTACATAAACCCATATATAAAATATTGTTATCAAATTATTTGTAGATTTATCCCTGCAAATCTTGAGAACATGTTCAGCAAATACGCTCGTACAGTGCCTGACAAACTTACCCTACGGGAGCTCTGGCACATGACCGAGGCAAATCGCAATGCACATGACTTCTTTGGCTGGTCTCTCTCTCTCTCTTTCTCTCTCCATATATGAGGAACCCTCTTGAAAGTGTAATCAATCTCATTCTATAAATGTTGCAGGTTTGCAAGTAAACTAGAGTGGGGACTTCTTTATGTTCTTGCAAAGGATGGAGAAGGTTTCTTAGCAAGAGAAGCTGTGAGGCGTTGCTTTGATGGAAGCTTATTTGAATATTGTGCTAAGGTGCAAAAGAATGCTGCTGTCGGTAAAAAGGTTGACTAATATGCACCTATAATCAAGAAGATTAGGATCATTGTGCAAGTTATTGGAACAGTGAAAATTTAATTTGACTTGGCATATATAAATATTTGTAGCCGTTTCTTTTGTAAGGTCAAACAAATAACCTTGCCTTAAAGGGTTAGTTTGCGTCGCAATTTAATCATAATAATGAAGAAAATAAGATTGATTAGAGAATAATGTGACTTTGACATGAGATATGCCGTGTTAAAATGGCTTTATTGATCAAGAGTTGATGTCACTCTTATTCTTTAACTCGTGTATATCATTATCATGTACATAATTTTCCCCAGTACAACTTCTAATGGAAGTTATGCATTAAAAGTTGAAGAAGTTTAAGATATTATCCATTGCGTTACACAATTTATTTCTTTGTGGGAAAACATAGAGGAAGTTCTAGAATGTAAGAGTTTGAATTGTATTCTAGGGATCTCTCAAAAAAAGAATTGCACTTTAGGGAATAAAGAGGACAGGCACTTACTTATATAATGGTTTTTATGCCTTAGATTTCTCGACACACACACCAAAAAAGAAAAAAAAAAAAAAATCTTGAATGTTTTAAGGATTCTTATCAATTGATACTATGGGTGAATTTTGGGCAAGTTCAGTCAATTTGAGGAATATTAACCAATAAAAAAAAATCTCTATCAGATAAATTACACACAACACACCTATTAACTTAGGAAGAATCTTCACCCATACCCACTCATCTATTGCGTTTTATTTAGACTTCCATTAAAGAATTTTTTTTTTTTTTTTAAAGAGAAAGTTCCATTAAAGAAAATGAACTTATGAAAATAAATAAATTTTTAGTTGTTGGCAGGCAGTCCAAAAAGACATATGACTGGGTATTACAAAACTATAGTAGCCCATTATATTTTATAAAATCATAGTTTACTAATATATGAGAATATTCTAATATATTCTAAAAAAATCATTTAAAAAAAAAATACGATGATTGTCACCCTGCATCAAATGCTATATTCAGAATTGAAACTAATATCCAAAAGTGGGTAGTAAATAATTTGGTGAGAGTTTGAAGGGGATTGCAGTGATTCTAAGTCACTTGTTTAATTTCTTATTGGAGATTAAGATTGTTGGGTTTTGATTGAATGGAAAGAAAAAAGGGGAAAGGATTTTTTTTTTTTTTTTTTTTTTTTTTCAAGTGTATGTAATTTTGGGTTTTAGAAATTTTTTTTTTTTACTTTTAAATTTTCTTTTTGTTATTTAATTTACTTGGTACCTTATTTGATATTGCATGATTTGATTGGTCTATGTAGCATATATGACAATCTTAGGCGTCACTTAAGGAACATCTCAATACACACATTAATAAAAGGTTTGCAATTAAGAACAAACCTTAACATTAAGAAATTTTATCAAAATTTTAAAATTCAGGGGACAAAATCAAAATTTTCCCAAACTTTTTAAGGGTGCATGTAATTTGCAATTTAGTCTTATTGAAAATAACAATCCTACCACTTTAACTAAAAAGAAAAAGAAAAAGGAAGACACATAGAGTTGGTATAGATGGGTATTTCATAAGACAATTCCTTGAGACCACCATACAACATATGGGACCCACACATATTTTAAAAGATTGGTCTTTTGAGATATTTTAAAAAATAATTTCCCCTACTTATAGATTGACCTATCAAAATTGGACTTGGACACGATATCCTTCCCAAACCCGACAACCTACTTGAACCCAAAAGAAAAATTGGGTATGAGTCATAGGAAGAACAACCTATTTTAGTCCAATAAATTTCTGGCCCAAACCTAACTGGGTTGAACCCATACCTGAACCAATTGACTCATCAAGCATTTATTATAAAAATTTTAAACTTAATTTTCTATTGGCTTATTTTCAATCCATGTTTGTACTAGAGTTATATTAATTTTCTATGTTGTAGATGAAAATACTAATGATATTACTTGTCAACTTGACAAGAAATTCTAAAATATAAATGTTTTCGGTGTTGAATTTACTATCAACATTAAGTAGCTTTTTTGTAAGTACATTATGGGTTTTCTTCATAATTATTTACTTTTTTCTTTACCTAACATGTTACTATATTTTATTCTTAAAGCTGTATGTATCATATGATTTTGGTTTGGAACAGTATTTTTTTTTTCTTTCAATCTTTAGCTTATTTGCTTATATAAAGCTTTTTAAAAGCCTTATATTTTTTTTAGGCATAATTATAATTTTGCTGACTTTCAACTGATAAATAAATAGTTTTTAGTAAAGAGTTAATCTAAAAGTATGTTTAGTTTATAGAAAATTTTAAACTTATTTCATGGTTTATGTACGGTTTTCTATGTAAAATTAATTACTATTTGAATTTTTTTTTTATCGAATTATAAAATTAAATATTTATGTGTTTATCAAATTTTATATTTGAAGCTTTTTTATTAATTAATTTATTTTGAGAAACAAACCCACACACAAGCCTGACCCGTTAAAGTAGAAGTAAGGTCAAAAGAATAACAACCCGTTTCAATCCAAAATCCAAACCCGTCCTAAATGGGCTACAGGAAAAGAAAGAGTCCGAAATTTGATGAAAATGGGCCGAGTAAGCTATGCGGTCCAAAGTCTAAACTAAAAACCTTAAATATTTTTCATGAAACCCCTCCTAATCCTTTGATCGAACTCTACTGAAGCAGCTTTCTCAAGTCTCAACTATGTCGAAACGAGGTACCACACTTTGTGTTTGCCACTGTTTAGTGAATAGATTTTTTTTTTTTGGTCTCAAACACATAGATTCTTTATACTATGCATTTGGATTTCGATTTGCTTTTCATTTTATTAATCGTTTGTTCTTGCAAATTTTTTTTTTTTTTGGTGTGGAATTTAATTTATCTTACTCTGTTTAAATCGTAGAAAAAGTTTGAAACTTGAACCCAAAAACCCAAAAACAAAAAAAATCCATTTCCATCGCTTTAAGCTCATAAATGTTCAGACAAGTTATGCGATATTTGACAAAAAAATGGGAATTGGGTATTTTAGTTCCAACCCCCCTTTCTCTGATTTTTTAAGTTTAGCATGATTTGGGTGTTCTTTGGAATTGGGTATTTTAGTTTTCGTTTCAGGTTTCACTTGTAATTTGATACTGAAAGATGTGTTTCAGATGACTAGGCAGATTTTATGCTACTTAGGCTGGGATTTTAAGCGACTAACAATGATCCAGCAATTCTATTTATTCCCTCTTAAGTAGTGGTGTTTAATGATGTTGGATACTTGGTAATGTACAACTTAGTCAAAATTACAATTCTCATTGATTTTTTTATCATACAAGAATGCAAGTCTTAGTTTGCTACTGATAGATTGCAAATTCCATATGTTGTGCCCTATCTATTTGTTGCCAATATTTGCACCTTCTAGAATGGTAAGTGGTTATTTTCTTATGTCTGCAGGAGGCAGCATTTAGCAGGAAAAGAAACTTCCAAAACAAGCTTAAGAAGAGAGGTAACACTTTAACTTTGATCTGGGAAATTACATCTGCATAAACATGAAGTGTATATACTACAAATATATTAAAGGATGCACTCACACATCAAATTTTGTAGTAGAATAAAATTTGCTTTTTTTTTTTTTTTGGGTACAAATACTCTGAAATTTCCAATAACTAGAGAAGTACAGTTTTTATGATACTAAATTTAAGCTTATATTTATGATTTAGCGGGTCTGGCCAAAGTTAGGGACGTGTCAGTTGTTGAAGAGAATATGTTCTAGGATAAAATGACTAGATGTTGAGGAACTTGGTATGTAAAGAAACATGACCTGTCTTTATGTATACAAAGGAGTCCTAGCAATGTAACTGGTATAATATTTATCTCTTTGAATTTTATATATCTAGTTAATACAGAGGTCACAAAGTGATCTTTCTCTCTAAATTTGAATGTGTTCCTTACTTTCTTGGTCCAAAAATGTTCACTTTATACAGTCCTTGGGTCAATTATTAGAGCTGCAATCTACATCTTCAGGCAGACTCCCATTTAAAAATGTTCCCTTCACTCTTGTTACTAAATGTTCCCATTTTACTTCCCAGTCATTTTATCTTTGGTTGCATTTTAATATCTTCAAGCAACCACCCATTAACTCTTATGTCAGGGATTAATGATGGAGGTCCTCTTGTCTTTCCATAGTTACATGAGTAGATATGTAAATGCATCTCCAGTTCGTTGGTCTAGTGGAATCTAGAAGTTAAGATCTGTCTCAAACCCCTTTCCATAGGCCTGTTAACTGTTAAGTGATGATTTCTTTTGCACAGGCTGATAATTTAGTGAAAACTAATTTACTGTGTGGTACACTTGGTTCTTGGAATACTTTGTGGTTATGCTAATTGAATTTCTCTTTTATAGACGCTTGACCATGGATTAATAAAATTTTATTTTTAAATTCTCTTCCAATGCTTGGTGTCTACTCCAAGCAAACCGGGGTACTGAAGCCTACATTTTTTTTTTCACTGGTTGATGCCGACTGTAAGCAACTCAAATTGAGTACTCCTAGCCTAGGTTTAATCCACCCCCCACCCACTCAAACACATTAACTTTTGAGAGTTCATTGCATTGCATCACTTTGATCTTGAAAGCTCCCCACCTCTCTTTCTTGTGTGTTTTATTGTTTTAAGCTAAGTTTGAAAGATCAGTTTACTAATAGATTGAATTTGGGTATTTTTGTTTTAATGTTTAAATACGATAGGGCAGTTTTTCATTTTGGGATGTATGACTTGTACATACGCTCTATATGTTTTATATTGAGGATGCAAATACATGTTAGTATGTCACATCTTTAATGTTAGGAGTGTGTAGGTATATATGTGTGTGGGGTGCTGATGGGGAGTGCGTGTGGTGTTGATGAGGCATGCGTGTGTTGCTGCATGGTGAGGTGCTGAAGGGTGTGCGTGGGCTGCTGATGTGGGGTGCGTCTGCTACTGACGGGGCATGCGTGTGCAGCTTGTAGGAATTACCCAAAGCTAAAAAATTTTGACAGCAAGGTCCACAGAATCTAGAACAACTTGAAATAATGTTTAGGGATGTTGCAGCAACTGGAGTAGCTGCATGGACCCCTTCTTCAAATACACTCCCTCCAACAATGCCACAAGAGGGTGTTGGCGATTCAAATGGTAGCTCTGAATTTAAGGATGTTCAATGTGACATGAGTTTAGACATTGATAGTTTGCAGCAAGGACATACTAGTCAATCACGTAATTCAGGACAAAAGCGAACTAGTGAATCAATATCCTCACGGAAGAAAAAGAAGAAGATAGGAGGAGCTGCAATGTTGGACGATCGTCTTAGTCAATTAATAACTGTATGTCAACATAAGTATGAAGGTATTTCTCGAGAGTCACCCAGCTCAATTGATAATGTCATGACGATTGTGAGAGCACTTCCTGGAGTGGATAGTAAGTTTGTGGTTCAAGCTTCCTATAGCTTACTAAAAAGGTCACATAGGGAGATGTTCTTAACTTTCAAGGAGCCAGAGTCAAAGCTGAAGTGGTTACACAAAATGATTCGCCTCCAAAAGAAGTGACCAACCTTATGTGGTACTTTGTATTAGCTTAGGACTAATATTAACTTTATGTTGTATTAGCTTACAACGAATATTAGTTTTATGTTGTATTAGCTATGTTGTATTAACTGTAAACTAAGTTATGTGATATTTAGTATTAGCTTTGGACTAATATATGTGTAATGTAAACACATTTGAAATTTTTCGTTACAGTGTTATGTACTTGATGTTCTAAATTGTCTTGGTATGCATCGTGTTTCTAGTCAAGTGGTTGGTTATATACTTGATGTTCTGAATTGTTTGATGTACAGGAAACGCCTATATGGCATATTTGTATTACAAGAATATATAGTTAGGATATCATCTATCTACAATGTGAATGTGAATATAGAGTAACTTACACGGACCCATTGTTGCCTTTTGTTACTTTGTTGATTATTATGTCGATTTATATTAAGTATTAGCAATGGTATATTAAGTATTAGCAATGATTGATTATTTGTTACTTTGTTGTGTAGTCTAAACCAATATGGATAATTATAATGGTACTCATAAGAGTGGCCATTTTATGGAACTATTTATGGATGGGATTACAAAAATTACTGTGATGATAATGATGGTGGTGATTATAACAATGCTGACAATAATGATGGTGATAACAATAATGATGATGATGATGATGGTGAGAGTAGTGACAGTGATGATGACAATGACAGTGACAGTGATTCTGATGATGATGATGGTAATGACAATTTTGATGAAGAGTTTTACCAGCTTGTGGCAGTTACCTGTGAAGCAGTTGTGACATATTTCAATAAGTACATTAATAAGACTCCTTGTTATGATTCTAAACAAACAAGGTGGGCTTGGGTGAGACATTGTATGGAAGGTAATGAGAAATTGTGTTATAACATGTTTAGAATGAAAAAGGAGGTGTTTCATAATTTGTGTCAAGTTTTATAACATAACTATAGACTTCAACATTCAAGGAATATAAGATTAGAAGAGTCTGTGGCAATCTATTTACTGATACTTGGTCATGGAACATGTAACTGAATGGTTTAAGAAATATTTCAGCATTCGAGTGAAACCATAGGTAGACATTTTGAGAAGATGATCACTCTGTTGGGTGCTCGCTTTGCAGCTACATATGTAAAGCCTTCGTCTAACTTTTAGTGAAGTTCGAACCAAAATACAAGACCATCTAATTTGTTGGCCACATTTCAAAGTATCTGTACTATTGTATAGTTGAATAAGTGTTATTGTCTATAAGATAATACAATGCATGTGGAACTGAAAACTATTAATATTTTTATTAAAATTGCATCGGTGCGATTGATGGCACACATGTGATAGCAGTTGTACCTACTAAGAAGTCCATTCCATACTTTGGAAGAAAGGGATATCCAACTCAAAATGTGATGGCTGCATGTGACTTTAATATGTTATTCACATTTGTTTTGCCTGGATGGGAAAGTGCAGCACACGATACCTCTATTTTTCTTGATACTATTCATAAACAAAGTAACAACTTTCTGCACCCACCACCAGGTTTGTAATTGGTTAATCAATTGTTCATTATAATGACATATTGTGTGTGTGTGTGTGTGTGTGTGTGTGTTAATACAATTGATTTTTTTTTCTAGGAAAATATTATGTAGTTGATTCTGGATACCCAATGATGAAAGGCTATTTGGCACCATACAAGGAGGTATCATACCATCTTCAGGAATTTCGAAGGAGAGGTGGAAGCCCTAGAAGTAAACATGAAAAATTTAATCATGCTCACTCATCTCTTCGATGTGTGATTGAGTGCACTTTTGGTGTGTGGAAGAATAAATGAAGAATTATTAGAAACATGCCATTTTTTCCATTCCATATCCAAATACTTATTATATCTGCTACTATGGCTCTTCATAATCTTGTTAGACTAAATGATAGGGATGATAGGGGCTTCATAAATGCCAATCGAGATTCAATTTCTAGAAGAGAACATAATAGTAAAGCAGGTAGCAGTTATGAGCAGAACTCAGAATCTTTAACAGACTCTGCGATGGTGGTTCTTCGTGATTCCATTGCTAATTCCATTTGGAGGGATAACAATTAGTAATTGTCTTTTTTTTTCTTTTTTTTTTAATAATATCATGTAGTACAATTTAAACTTGGGTTATTGGTATGTATTTTATCATCTTTTAAAAATTTTTGTGTTGTATAATTTAAACTTGGGTTATTAATATGTATTTTATATCTTTTTACATTTTTATGTAGTACAATTTATTAAACTTGGATTATTGGTGTATATTTTATTAGCTTTTTATATTTTCATTTTGTGCTTTATGACGATGAAAATTATTTAGATTTAATTAATATTAATAAGAAGTCATTAATGGTATTAACAAATAATTATGACACTAAAAAAGAAAAATTGCCCAAATATTATTAAAATAATACCAATAATATATATTTATTATTATTATTATTATTATTATATATTATTTAGTAAGTATATAAAGTAGTTAATTTAAGTATAAAATAAACTCACATAAAAAAAAAAAAAGTATGAAATTAACTCCCTTGTATATACATTGTCATTTTTGGTAATTTATTCCTCAAACTACCACTTTTATAAGTGCTAACCAAACACTTAGTTTTTTCAAAAAATACTTTTTAACAGATTTTACCAAACACTTAGCTTTTTGAAAATGCACTTTTTTATTATGCAATTTTTGAAAATTTTACTTTTTGAAAAAAGCTCACTTTAAAAAAACTGAATCAAACTCATCCTTAACGCTGTAATATGTGTGTGTGTGTTGTATTTTTTTGAAACCAACTCTATGAATCAATACAGTTTAATTTTTGTGAAACCCAAGTGGGTATTTTTTTTTTTTTTGGGGTTTTGTTCTAAGCAATAAATGTTTTAACTTTCTTATGTTTCTCCACATTTTCTCTGGAATCAAACAGTGGATAAGTTTTATATTAGGAGAACCTGAGAAATTGTTGTGGAAGTGTATGCTTTGAGTTAAAATGGTTTTAATTAAGTGGGGTTCTTGGTTTTCATGGGTCCCAAGTATTGAATTTCTAAGTGTCTCTCTCTCTCTCTCTCTCTCTCTCTCACACACACACACACACACACACACACACACACATATTTTGGCCAAGGGCCAAAAAGAGCAAAGGGGTTTTGGTCATTTTTACTGGGTTGTTTATATTTATTGAAAATTTTTCTTAAGACAAAAAAAGGGAATAAGGGGTTTGATTCATCTTTCCCTGGTTGTTTTTCTATTTGTTGATTTGCAGGACGCGGAGGAAGTGCTGGGAACAAGTTCCGGATGTCTCTGGGTCTTCCAGTGGCAGCAACAGTGAACTGTGGGGACAACACAGGGGCCAAGAACCTCTACGTAATCTCAGTGAAGGGAATCAAGGGTCGCCTCAACCACTTGCCCTCTGCTTGTGTTGGTGACATGGTGATGGCCACTGTCAAGAAAGGGAAGCCTGATCTCCGAAAGAAGGTCTTGCCTGCCGTTATCGTGAGGCAGCGCAAGCCGTGGCGCAGAAAGGATGGAGTGTTTATGTACTTTGAAGGTTGTTTTTTCTCCTTTATGTGTATATGATTTGTTTGGTTGTTGAGATAACGAATGAATAAAACCTGATTTATGGCTGTGACGTTTCAAAATGCTTTCTTGATTTGAAAGGCTGTGTTTTGATATAACTCCACCCCTTGTAAGAGGAAGGTGGCGGTTGAAGTCCTGGGTTCAAGACCTCCCAGGTGCATAACTTACCGATAGAAAAATATATTGAAAATGATTAATTTTGTAATGTTTTTGTTGACTTGATATAGGATAAACTTTTATTTTGGGATGTTCGACTATGGGTTAATAAAGAATTGTCTACTTATGATGTGTACTCTTGTTAAATATGATGTCATTGCAGTGGTCTGGCAGTCATGAATGTATGAGTTGAACTAATTAATCTCTTTTATGACTACGTAAAAGTACTAGGGCTGAAGATGCACTCTATCTCAGTATTCATTTTACATCTTGGCCTTTTATTGCATGCTTTTCATAAAGATCACTTCTGATGTATCATTTATCTAAACTAGTACCTATAGTATAGATTTTATTGCATGCTTTTCTTGAAGATCACCTACAAAATGTAACATCCTCTTGCATTTATTGTTAAAATTGTCTTAATTCTTCATCAAGATATTCATAGGAGAGTCTTTTTCTATTCGTCAAGTTTTCTAATCATGAACTGTTGTTAAAATTGCAGATAATGCTGGTGTTATTGTCAACCCCAAGGGCAAAATGAAAGGTACACTTCATCCTGAAGTCAGACTATAATTTTTTTGATTATGACATGTCTAAACATATAAAACGAATTATCTTATTGTATACAACCCAATAGAAAAAAGGAGGAGAAAAGGCCTAGTTAATGGGTTGGAGTGGGATTGAATTTGAGCCTACATAGAACCTAGGTATCTAGTTTTACCTTTGATTTTGTTCGACTTATTATAAGATTTAAAGAAAGCAGGTTGTCAAGTGACTTCTAAACTGATATGAGCAGGTTAAAAGATGTGATATAACATGATATTGCATCAACTCAAACCCATTGGTCCTTTACTGACTTGTTGTAGAGAATGTTATGTACATCAACGGGGCCTAAGGGTTGGTGTAATTCATCTACATCATTTTGTTTTTAAACTAAAAGCATTGTTTTGTTTTTTGAAGAGAATGATGAAAATCTTTGTGCCAGCGCAGCACCGTTGCCTCGGTGCTATGAGCTGCACTTTTCCACACGAGATTTCTGACTCCATTTTTTTTACCTATTGCTCGGACTTTAAAAAAAAAAAAGTGATATAACACATACATAAGGATCAGAGTGGAACAAATTAATATGATGTACTTCCAGCCAAAAAAAAAAGCCAGATTCATGCAGATAATTGAAATGGAGGTAGATAGGCCAGAATGCTGTAACATAACAACTGTACTTAGTGAATTTTTCGTAGTTTTCACTTGCTTCATTGTATGAATTAGTAATAAATGAATGCTGATAAGCCATTTTGACTTGGGGAATTTGGAAGCAATATGGCCGGAAGCAAGCATTATTATTTTAAGTTGACATATGAATGCTGGAATTCCATTTTGAGCTTGTACATTTGAGTACAATTTATGATATAGGAAAGACGTTTCTAATTAGCATGTGGTTTATTTGTTTCATCTTTGATTATTATTTGTTGTTTAAGGGATCTTTAATGTAATTCATTTAACGTGGAATTATTTTATTGAATAGCAGTTCGAACTCTTTTTGTTCATGTTTTGTTCTGGTTGCAGGGTCCGCTATTACTGGGCCAATTGGAAAAGGAGTGTGCTGATCTATGGCCAAGGATTGCAAGTGCCGCTAATGCCATTGTTTAAATGTTTGCATGTTCTGTTTCTGAACTGACATTTGTCTATAGGCTAATCTAGCTGCAGTGTAAAAGAGGTTCAAGATTTTCCATTGAGATTATTACCTTCTTATATCTATGTGAATGACTTTTTGGAGTTATATTATGCCAAACCATTAAAAGTTGTGTTAGCACCTATACTCACTGTAGTACCATTTTTTTTTTTTTTTGAATTTGTAGGTAGTCTACTACCACTTTTGATTGAATCCACAGTTGCAAGATTTATGGGATTGAAGGTAAACATGCATTTTTGTATTTTGGGGTGAATTTGTCAAAAATGTTACAACCACAACAAAAAAATGGACAAGTTGTGTCCTAGCGTTAGTGCCTTACTGGTGAATTTGTGGGTAGTCCACATGGAAATATTTGCAAATACAACCAAAATATTTGACATGAAATCTTCCAACACAATAATTGACCAAACAACTAACGATTTCATTTTACTCCAAAATGCAGTCGGGTGGAATGCAGCCATTGAAACTGTTGACTAAATTGTGACAATTAATAGTAAATAAATAATGATTAGGCCTAACACAATGAGATACACAATGAAATCAAGATACCAATGCGACTTGACATCATAGATTTCTAGTACCATGTCCTGGGTATTGGGCCATATAGTCCGAGCGTGGTAACATTTTCTAATGTTAATTGGGACCTATAGGTAGGAGCACGTTAATAACTAATGGGCTGGAAACAAAATCCGATCAGAAATATGAGAGACGATGCATAACATAACTATATAGAATGAAAAATTAAAAGAGAATTGAATGAAGGCAAGTACTTGGGTTACTAGGTAGTGTTAAATGGCATATAAACTAAGTCTTTGAGAATAATAACAAAGTCAAAAGAAAACTGAAAGCTCTGCATGAATTCAATTTTTTTTCACACAACTATTTTAAGTACAAATATATTGCATAATTGTGAAGAGATCTCTTTTGTGAGGGTATAAGTAGGCACGTCTTCAATGTGTACGTATATTTGTATAACAAAAACCTCTGGGATATGCAACCAGGATAAAACTAGCATGTTAGGTCACTAAACACAAGTGACTCAGCACATGTCATCAAATCTGCATAATTTGGGGTATCACAATCTCCCTCACTTAAATTCTCATACCAATTAGAGTCCAAGGACTCCATAGGTCTATATAAAATGCACAACTCCCTTTGCCTTGCCCATGTGAAACTCAATCAAGACTTGGTACCCCCCTCACCTCACCCAACTTTAGAGGTCTTTTGGACTTTTGGGTCCCACAGTCCACCTCCTTAAGAGCCATATGTCCTCTTGTAAGACCAAGTAAATACCCGAAATGATTAGTCAGATTTGTGTTTCCACCCCAAAAAGATTAGTCAAGTTACAATTGATACTTCTTGTAATCACCCCTGATATCTTATCTAGTAAACACCCAATTTGGGACTTCGCACACACACACCGACACTTCACACAATTTGGGTTAAATCCACGAAATGATTGTCTAGGTGTATCATGTAAATTCTTTGAACTGGAAAAAAAAAAAAAATCAAATAATTCTTTGTGATGGGACAAAATATCTCTCATATACAACTTGAATAATTTATTATTTTTAGTTTCTAACGAATGTCAGTATCTTTTTTTTTTTTTTTTTTTTTTGAGAGAAACACAGTCAAACAAACACAGTCAGTATCTTACCTTGAACATTGCACTAATCCTTTGAATCCCGTACCCATATCACACTTAAAGGGTGTGTGTGACATCAAATTGATAATTCTAAGAGAGCCCAAATGTATATTTGAGGAGTCTATGTATGAATCGATGAGATCCCTCTGGATCAAGATATTCTTGGGTGTGGGTTTGGAAGTTGATAGTGGAAGCAGCAATGAAGATTGACGAGGAATGGACAATTTTCTCTCTAATAACATGTTAAAATAAATGTCAAAATAAATTGTTGGTCACTAATTTTATTGGGTGCTGTTAACGGGTGCTGTATAGCACCCATTAATGTGATAAAATTAAAAATAAACTATTCATTTTTTTTTAGGGATGTGAAAAAAATTGAATATGCATTAAATGTGTGTTAGTTTAGATAGGGAAAGTCAAATTATTTTGTGATAAACCACGGCTGAAAAGTAAAATTTTGTCAATTTCCAATGTAGTGAGATTTGTGATAGGTAATAAATGAACTACAGCTAGTTCATTAACAGGTGCTGGCCGACACCTGTTGACAAAATCCAATTTTATTTTAGGCAAAAACACCATTTAAGTCCTTACATTTTGGAGTCACATTAGTTCCTACATTTTGGTAGTAGTTAATTTGGTCATTATTATTTTTCAACTTACAGTAAATTTGGTCCATACCGTTAACTCACTAATAGAAAATGTCTATGTGGCAGACGAAGTGTACAGTTGGCACACTTGAATCTTACATGGCCAATAAAATATTTTTTTTTTAAATTTTTTGATTAATATTAAAATGGGTCCACATGAGCATTTGAATTACAGAAAGTCCACGTCTGAAAACAAAAACTTAAAATAAAAAATTCATATCAAACTCATCAAAAAGAATAAAATACTTCATAAACATAAATTAATTTAATATTCAGGAACAAAAAAATAAAAAAATAAATAGGAAAAACACAATTTGTAACCTTGAACAGTTGAACTCTTTAATAAAAATTTTTTATTTTATTTTTATTTTTTTGAGAAACAAACATACACAAGGGAGAGAGAAAGAGATTCTAAGACAAAGGCACACTACAACTCCACTCAAAAATCAAAGTTCATTACCTTAATACAAAATTTTTGCACAGATTATTTTAAAAAAAATCAACTACATCAATTCAACCAAAAATTTCTTTAAACATGTAATTCAACTAATGAACATATTTCAAATAATGTACAACTAAAACCCAGATTTGCAATAACCCATGTCTGGAAATGACAACCCAGATTCCCTAAACAGTATCTTGATTTTCATTTTTGAGAATATTTGGAAAAATCGCCACATCAATGTGCATCTAAATTTCAACGGGTTCATTCAATATTTGGAACAAGTGAAAGGGAAATAAAAACCCAAATCTGGGCAATTGTTCTTCTTTTCCTAACCAGCTATGGTGTGACTTGGCCGAAAGAGATTTGCTGATCAATTCCTCGAAATCAAATCACACAAATCAACAAAGATCTAATCTTTTCTAACCTTCAATCTTCAACCCAAACCACAAAAATCCTTCACTTCATTTTTTTTTTCATTTCTCCTATTCTTTGGTTTCTCTCATCTGTGCAAATCTGAGGAGCAAGCACCATAGCACCACAATTAGATCCAAACCCACGAGTGTTGTGATAGAATGAAAATCGGATCTAGGTTGCAATTGTACTGGGTTTGCCATATGGGTAGCTGGGTTAGTTTCAGTTGCGACGGATTTAATTTGTATGAAAAAATTTCGGGTTTCTTGGTGAGAACTCATTGAACACAGAAGATATGAGTTTTGATTTTGATGCATATGGAATAATCTATTTCTTCAAATTTTAAAAAATTATTTTATTGGCCATGTAAGATTCAAGTGCGCCAACTGTGCACTCCATTTGTCACGTAAACATTTTCTATTATTGAGTTAACGGTAGGGGCCAAATTGACTATAAGTTGAAAATAATAAGGACCAAATTGATTGCTACCAATATGCAGGGACTAAATTGACTGTAACCCTAAAATATAGGGACTAAAATAATGTTTTCACCTTTATTTTATCCCATTAACAATTTTATTATTATTATACAAAATAGAAATTTTATTCCAGCCTTGGCCTTCCCCCCCCCCCCCCCCCCCCCTTTCAAAATCCTCCCATCCTGTAAGAACTTTGTACTTGTGTGGAATGACCATCACTTTAAGGATGTGTGGTCCCTTTAACAAATGTTAGTTTTAGAGGTTTAAAGTGATTGCTTTTAATTCCTAATAAAGTAATTATTTTTAGCCTCTAGATACCTAAAATGATCAATTTTAGATTTTAAAAAACTTAAACTTGTTGCTTTGGTCCCTATGGAGTGATGATGTGATAGTTTTTAGTTTGTCCATATGATCTAAGGGACAACAATAATGACTTAGGATATGTTTGGTAGATTGTAATAAACACTGTAATATAATAGTTATTTTTATGGTTTAACTATTCAGTAGTTTGGTTATATTTTTATTACATGAAATAGTAATTCCTTATAAATAACTATTCTTTAAAATGAGGAATAATCATTCCTCTCTAAAAGGGTTGTAATAGTTATTCCTTAGTAGGTGTATTAATTTTTAAAATTAATATATTTCTAAATTAACAAACTTTCCATATACACATAACAATTATGAAAATAAAAAGTCATAAAAAATAACTAATATTTCTTTCAAATATATATATATATATATATTAGGAAATATAATTATATGAGTAAGATATTTCTTAAAATATATAAGTTTTATTCTAATTTTACAATTTAGACAATTTTATTTAAACATTCCATTATTTTCAGGATTCTATCTTTATGTTGTTACCAAACAAATAAATAGTAATAAGTATTACATTACAACATCTTATATTCTTTGTAATATTTATTCCTATTCCTATGTAATTACCATTACAGTCTACGAAACGTGCCATTAAATTTCAAGTGTTGAAATTGTTTTAAGGCTTAACTATATTTTTTGTATCATTTCTCTATACAATGTAGAGATTTTTACATACCCATATAAAGCACACGACGGGACATATATCATTTTTTTATCGGTGGTTGGTGGCTTGGAGTCCAAGGCTCCAAGGCAAATTAAGGACGTTTGATTTGCCTTGATTCAGAAAACCGTAATCAAGGGTTGATAATGCGGTAAACAAGGAAAGAAATAATGCTCAATATTTGACAAAAAATATATGTTAACACCTATGTTAATAAGCATAACGAGGCAATGGCTGAAACACTTCCTTGTTTAGAATGCGAAATTGATTATGCTATATAACATATTATCATCTTTACTAATCTGCAATCTATATAAAATTATAAATAGAATATGTTTACCTTTTATTGTGCTTTTCCAAACAAAGGAATAGAAAAAATATTCTAAATTGATTCTCTTCCTTCAATATTCTTTTCCATCCTCCCAAACAGAGGGTAAATATCCTCGGCTTATATATACCGCTTGAAACACCAACTCCTACCACACGACTTGTCAAGGAAAACCCTATTGTTGTGTATATTTTCATCATACAACAAAAAAGAATCATGAAAAGCCTCCTAGTGTCCGCTATCCTGCTATTGTTTCTCTTCATTGCTAATGGTATAATTCATTTGATATGATATTGTAAAACCAAATGTATAGAAGATTCAATCTTTTAAAAATTACCTTCTTAGTATTTTTTTTTTTTTCTTGTTTAACTTGTTTTTTCTCTTCCTTTTTTTGTGTGTGTGTGACAATAGTTGAAGGTAGATCTATCGCATCCACTCCAAGTGAACCAATTGAATTGGGCATGTGTCTCACACCTTCTGACTTTTATTGAATTTTCTCCATTGTATTCTCCCTTAGCAGCTCTAAGTACCAATTTTTTTTTTTTTTTTAATATTCTTTTAGATGGAATCATAGGACAGATGCAATTATTTTGAAATATTGTATACAGATTATCTGGATAATATTGTTAATACCATAGAAATAATTTGATTCAAGTAAGCACTTATCAAATAATGTTCTTTGATTTAATTCAAGTAAATTTAATCAAGTTAAAAGTCTGGATAATATTGTTCTTTTAGATGGAATAATGTTTTTTTTTTTTTTTTTAGAGTTTCAACTTATGGCGTTTGTTCTTAATGATAGCTCTTTATTATTAAACCAAAACACCAATCCATTTTTGGTATAAATGAGGATTGAACACCAATTTAATCAAGTTCTTAGTTGTTATGTCTATTACAACCTCTCCATACTTAATAGTCCTCTTAATTGAACGAACCCCCTCAAAGTTATATGCTTACAACAATAAATTAATCCCACAATAATTTAATATTGTGAAACGAATTAATATGTCACAAATTTTTTTTTTTTTTGATAAGTGCAGGTGAGCTGGTAAAAATAAATGCAGGAGGGCAATGTGAGGAGGGATTATATCATGGGAAAGGAGGGTCATGCAAAGACAAGCCATGTATGAATGCTTGTCAACAAAAACATGGAAGCCAAGCTTTGGGGATCTGCTTTTTCTTCAGTGAACCAAACGACACTTGTCGTTGTCGTTACCCATGCTAGTTAATTT
This sequence comes from Quercus gilva, assembly GCA_023621385.1. NCBI lineage: Eukaryota > Viridiplantae > Streptophyta > Magnoliopsida > Fagales > Fagaceae > Quercus > Quercus gilva. The sequence goes on from CM042475.1 coordinate 50,540,468, forward strand.
CTTCCCTCTAAAGGGTTCACTCACTTGTCCAAAATAATTTTTGTTCAAGTGCACAAGTGAATTAAAAGTCAAATTTATTACAAGAATAAGAATTTTGTTTCATCTCTCTCTCTCTCTCTCTCTCTCTCTCTCCACCATATAATGCCTATATAAATATTAGGCTATTTTTTTCGTCATTAAAATTCGAAAGAATTTTACATTTTTTTTTCCTAAAGTTCAAAAAGTTTTTCATTTCCAAACCATTTTAAGAGTTTTTTAAAATTTAAAATTTTATTTTTATTTATTAACTTTTTAAATTGAAGTTTGATGATTGTAACGTTTTCTATAGTTTATGGACAAAAAAACAAACTTTTTAAAGCTTAAGGATGGAAAACGAAATTAATGCAAAATTTAAAGATGAAAAAAAATATTTTAACCATTAATGACTTCTCTAATTTCCTTTACTTTAGCATAATAATAGCAATAATAGCATGGAAAATGTCGATATTGTATATTATTTGTCTTTGATTGCGTGCAAAAATCCCAAATGGAGGTTAACAAGTCTCAAAATTGCATTTTTATCATAAAAATAATAATTTATGCAAACACTTCTAAACACGGTCAATGATATAAAAATTGACAAATGCAATGTGGTCTCAAGTGTTTAACAGTTTAAGCGTCTTATAAACGCAAATCTACTCAAAAGTAGAGAAAAGTTTGAAGATAATTAACGCTATCAAAATTACCAAGTTTTCAAGTCAAACAAGGTGTTTTGAACTTGAATGCTTTTTCTCTGTCAATTTCTTTTTCATAGAGATTTTTTTTTGCAATGTACGTACATGTTTTCTTAGCCACTCTATCTCTCCATTATGCATTTAATGGACAATGAGTGGTGGTTTTCACACTATTTAAAGAGGTGTCCCTCTCTATTATTCACACATCATAAAAATTTGCATTAAATTAGATGTAGTCACTTCCACTATTTCTTTTGAAACAAGTTTGACAAATACAAATTTCAACAAGGCTCATATCAATGCTGAGGCTATACAAATTCCATAAAATAGGACTTAACATTTTCTTGGTCAATTGAAATATTTGATATGATCATCCTAAGTTCATGACAACTGAAGTTCGAGAACAACATGGAAATTGTCTCTGTCATAGATAACATAAAAAATTCTCCTCCAATTTATGAAAAAATTATTAAATGCTCCAAGAGTACTATAAATACATATCCTATCTCTCATATGAATTGTGGGTCCTACTATAAATTTAATTAGTGGAATCCACAATTATGTGCGAGGGGAAAGTAAGCATTTATGATATTTCGGGAGTACTCAATAATTACAAGTCCAACCTTTGTCACCTGCTTTAATATAGGCCAATTTACAATAATCATATATGGCCATTACCACAAAATCATCGGGCTTGAAAAAGGGTCAGTGGACAATGCAGTAGTTATACTTCAAAAGTTTTAGTCATTCCTCTTGAAACTCTTCTATTGAATGAAATCTCTCGTGGAATAATAATGATATTAATATGTTGTTCCTTTTTTCTTTCATTGACATAGCTCTATACATTTGTATAGTTCATTATAGAAGGGTTTTTTTTTTTTTTTTCCTATAGGAGTTTTTCCCCTAAATTAAATTGTAAACAAAGACATCTTTCTTTCAATCATTTTCAAAAAGAATTGACAAAACTTCGTAGATATACATGTAAAAAATGAGTGATTAATATAATATAATTGAGCTCAAACTTATAAGCTGAAGCTAAAGCTTTTGAGTTAAATGGTATCCATATATGTTATAGTATATTAACCTCTTAATTGGAGCATCTCCAAAGTATTTTCTTCCCAACATCAAAAACTAGTGGCAATCAAATGAGTGCAACATTGGTGACGGGATTCAAAAACAAACTTAAATTCTCATCTATGTAAAAAAAAAACCATGCATGTAATGAACCACAACATCTCCAATTATGATGCTCTGGCAATTTGAAATATAGACCCTTGTTTGAGTCACACTATATAAACCTGATGGTTTTTTTTCTTCGTGGCCTTAGATGTGCAAATGCAACTGAAAGCCATGGTTTGCAAATGGCACTAATATTATACAGTCAAAGAGTGAAAACTTATCTAAAATTCAAAACCCCAGTAGGTCATTTGGAAGACATGCCCAAATTTGATTCCAAGGAAGTCGTGCTCCCTTCGTCACTCAATAGAAGACGACAGGTAATAGGACAATAATATTTAATAATTCATTCGAGCATGAGTATTTCAATAAATGAGAGGTGATTCAAAATTATGAAAAACCTTTCCAATCTAATTAATAAAAATAGTGCTAAAACATCCACCAAAGGATAATGTTTGATTATAAACTTAATTGTAGTGAGTGGTTACAAGCCTACAACTCCACTTAATATTTTTTTATTGGATATGGATTTTGACAAATTCATCATTGGATTACATTTTCTTATATCCTCCATACTTGCAAAATTTTCAAAAAAATAAAAAAAATCAATAGTTATGTCATTAAACAAAATTTTAAATTTCAAGTTTTTAGTCTTAAATTATGCATAAAAAAGCTTTATGGATTGAACAGTAAATAACATCCGATTAGCAAAAAATATGATATGCGTGCTAAGAATATAAAATACATGTAATCCAACCGTTAGATTTTCAAAATATATAAATGTTAATTTTTTTAGTGGGTGCTGTAGTCAAACTTTGTCTTCTGCCAAATCATCCACTTGTAATCTTCAAGTCTCTAGAACAAGATTTAAAACCTATAATCCATATATCTTGACTAAGTCCTCACACACGAAACCAAGTTAAATTAAATTATTCTTCAGTGGCATCATGAGTCCAGTAACTAAAAAAGCAATCTTAGACACTCAATAGGCAAGGACTCGTGGCATGATAACCTTGTATTAAAATCTTGAACAAACAGATAGTCAAAAAAAATTCCATAAAATAAAAAACTTCAATGAGAATTACCTACAAGATAGGCTGTTAGATGTAGACAAAAATTCCGAACACTTTATTTCTTCAAAAAGATAAAAGATGTTAGGCACAATGCAGCTCAAACAGTAGGAGAAATCAATTGTATGCTTTAATGGAGCAGGAATTTGTGCAACTGATTTCTAAGGAGGGAGTTTCTCAAAAAAAGAAAAAAAAAATTTTCTAAGGAGAGAAAAAGCATAAAATCTACACCTAAAAAAGTCAGCCTGCTGTAGGAAATGCATCAGTTCTGCTCCATGTGGTATGCTATAACAAATGTGTGAGGGACTTGAGCCAAAAACAAACCTGCAGGCATAAAATTTATTGCATACCGTCAATACATATACCTCAGTGAACTTATAAAGTTCTATTTGGGAAGGAAATTTAAATGCATTGCCTTTTCCAATTTGCAAAAAAGTTGGATGAGGAACAAATAGAGGAATCGAATGGATATTGAAAATACTCACAAATACTCTCCATGTGGCTGCTTCCGCTCTAAAGTTGACAGGGACAACTACAGAAATTCAAAAGCTCTATATGTATGATATAGTGAAACATATCACCGTTAAACTTCCCAAAATATCCTCAGACATCTCCAAAATTTTATCTTTGGAAAAGAAAAAATCTCTCTTCATGAAAGTTCTTGTAGTATTCTGTATTAATTGGTAGGAAGTTGCAGAAAAAAGAGAATTGTCCTTCAGAAAATGATCTTGTCAATTATTCATCTAAATGTCATACCCATTGATCTAGCTCCTGTTACAGAAAATTTTACAGTGATCAGGAAAGAAGATATAAAGAAATGCCAAACTAAATTAATTGTTTAGTTTCAGATTTGAAACAAAGCATAATGCACCATGTATTCTCTCTCCCTATATCATGGTTAAGGCTTTCAGTTATTTGGGCCCTTTGAGGTGTTTGGAAGGTTCAAAGTTCTCAAAAGATAATTGAAAGCAACTGCTTGATTTCTGTTTAAGATCCACCTTTTTTAGGCTGGGCAAAGAGAGAGACAATGAGCCAAATTCATAAAAATCATGTGATGTGTGTAAATTTAAAAGATTCAAAGAAAACATCAAATTGATATGCAATGCATTATGTTATGAACACCTTCCTATTTAAGATTTGCTTTACATTCAAAGCCTAAGCATCCGGATTTTTTTTGGAAAAATTAAGCACCAGGCATATTATTGTCAGAGATAAAAGTAAAAAACTGTTCACATACACTTTTCCAGTGTAAGTTGTTCCAAGTTAAATTCAATTCATAATCTCTTTTGGAATCGGTATGTGAGGAACAGAAGTCCTAGGAAAAAAAAACGAATGCCTACATACCAAGAAAAACTATTAACCATGGAGAAAGGGGAAACTCTTGCTAAACCATTGTTATATACTCATTGCTTTTTCCAATTTAACTAATCACCATGAAGAGGAGGGAACATAGCCCATTTGGCTGCATCAATTTAATAGAAGTAACAACCAAATTGATTTCGCAATTTTGGTCAGTTTAAATATTAAATTATGTATTGCTGAGTTCAGATGAGAAATCATGCATTGTCTAAGGTCATGGTCGTGCTCCACAAGTAAGGCATCCTGTTGAGGTATTGTATACCTTAACAATTTTGTATCTATATGGAAAATTATATAGTCAAAAAAGTCTAGCAGGAAAGTAGTTCTAAGGTGTGTCCATAATGTAGGAATTCTGATTGGGAATTGTATATTCTTGAAAATTCAGTAAAGCCAGGTTGTTGGTTTCAAAATAATTCTCTGAAATTACAATTCCCATTAATATTCCAAGTTCTAATAAAACACGAGAACTCCAACTTCAACCTCTTAAGGATGAAAGAGAGCCAAAAAAGTGAAAAGAAAGGAAAGATAATTTCACGGTCTCGTGTGATTCTTTTCTTTCAAATGCTCAGACTTTGATGATACATCAACCCATCAAAAGTGAATGAAGAGATTTAAGGGCAACTATTTCCCGCGGGAGAACGGTTAGGGGTAAAGCCACACTGTTGCCTAATAACGAAATACACAAAGCGAGGAAGAATCAAATTTGTTATCCTTAATCCAGCTATACATCAACCTATCAAAAGTGAATAAAGAGATTTAAGGTTAACTATTTCCTGCAGGAGAACAGTTACAGTTAAAGCCACACTGCTGCCTAATAACGAAATACACAAAGTGAGGGAGAATCAATTTTGTTATCCTTTATCCAGCTTTTCTCACTCAAACTGAGTCACAATAAAACGCTGAAACAAACACCCAAACTTAACAGAAAGATCAATGTTTTTTTTAGCGGCAGCTGGTAATTACACATGCATGCTGTGTGTATTGAACCTATGACCTCACCCTCCACTTTGCAATTTGTCATGTGAGCTATAGAGCTCATTGGCATTAACAGATCAGTGGATTTTTGTTCAAAACCAAATTAAATAAATATAATCACATTATGTTCTTTCTTCTGTCCAAATATAATTATCAAAATATTATATATATTCACATCAGCCTCAAATTATGTTCTGTACATATATATATATAAACTGACCTTTTATGTTTCTTGTCTCGGCAGACTTCACTTCCACAACGACATTGAAATGCCTTAATGGGATGATTTTCATCAGCAAAGTCTATCCCATAATCCTGCAAATGATTTCAGAAAAAACAATCTAAGCAATGAGGAGTGCAGACAGCCAGAGTTCAACTTAAATTACAAGAACTTCAGAATAGGTAACATAAAATATTAGCATGCGCATAAGATTTAATGGCTTAAAACTTCCAATAGTTTAGAGAGGAGGTAACCCATAAAATGTTCACGAGAATGTAAGAATGTCTTTCTTTTCTCAAGTACATTGTAAGAATATTCTTTAAATACATTTATGGGTTCTATGGAGGCCTTATCAACAATTTTTTGATTTGTCAGTTTTCTTCCATTAAGTGTCCGTTTGGGAACAGTTTATTTAACTGAAACTAAAATTTTTTTGCTGAAACTATTGTAGATAAAGGTAAAAATTAGTTGAAATAGTACAGTAGAATTCATGAATAATAACAAAAAGTGTAGTGGAACCCATAAATAGTAGCAAAAATAAGCTGACAAAAATAATCAATGCCAAACGCACACTAAGAAGACATTTTCTAAAGCCATCTTGGACTCTATAAAGTTCAGTGGTTCAAAGTGGATGTCACATTTCTATTCTAAGTGTACCAACAAAACAACAACCCACCAATCTAGTGTTATATTCAATTAGGAAAACATCAGAAAGTCAGAGAGAAACAGTGAAGAGAACAATTTTTTGAGAAAAGCTTCCCATTGAGATTACGGCAAAGGTTTAAACCAAAATACAATCTGACTTCCCACAGACTTCTCACTAGCTTACAGAGTGACATTTTACTGGCATCCAAACTCACATTTCCCAAGCACATAGTGACCATGATTGCCATCAAAATTACATTGACTAGGGCCTAAAGTTTTTTTATAACTAATAGATTGACTTGGACCTAAATTTATATCTATACTATGATTCTTTGATGCTTTGATGAATTTAATGCACCTTAAACAGCACATTTAAATGTTTTTCTTCTATTTTAAGGGTTGACCATAAGATACATCTATTAGGAAATTTACATGTTTGTTTTGATATAGGGAGGGGGATTTGAACCCAAGACATTTTTGTTAGAAACACTAGAAGGTGCCAGTTGAGCTATGAGGCTCTTGGCAACATTTACGTGTTTGATTATATCACCCAGTCCATTGTCCTTTTCTTTCAAAACAATGCAACATGGAAATATCTCAATTGAAATTTCATGAACAGACATAATCACAAAAAGCAAATAGTCAACCTTAAACCACTTCTACTCCACATGCAAGAGAACAGACCCTTATTCCTCCTGTTTATGGCATGAATTTAATGATATGGGCTAAACGGGCTAATATATCTTTAAAACAGACAAATATAAAGACTACATGAGATGGACAGCTATTGGCTACATCAACCCTACATGTAATACAAGTGTGGGAACAACTTTCTCATGCTGATATATAGTACTGCAAGTAATTGTGTGCAAATGAAAATAGCTTTGTTTTCATATATAATAGAGCAAAAAAGATGCAGATTTTATGTCCACAGGATGTTTAGGAAAGCTCAGCCTCGTCGTGTTACATTTCTGCAACTCAAAAATTCATAGATTTTGACTTATCAAAAAAGAAAATCATAGATATTTGATGACTGCTGAAAATTGGGGTTTTAAATTTTTACAGACACATGCTGGGATTGAATATATATATTTTTGATAAGTAGGATTGAATATATATATATATATATAATGCTGATAGATTCATTTGTATCTACTACTCATATGACACCCATGTAATAGCAAGCTATGAAAGAGTTAAGTGTAATATAGACCTGCAGTATCTAATACCACTGAAGAACCTCCATAGAAAAGATTGTAGCCCTTTGTTGCGCAATAGATTCAAATGGGCACAAATATGCTTGGACTACTATAACTACAAAAATGATTATTTTTTACTTATCAAAAGGAAAAATATATATATATATATATATTTGTACATGCTGCTAAAAATGAATCAAGGTGTGATGATTGTAAAGATCAAATAGAACTACCAGGAACCCTATTTTAGCAGAAGTGGAAATGTTGAACCCTATTGTAGCATAAGACAATTATGAATTCCCCGGACTGGACATCAATCATTAAGGCCATCAATTTTGCATTTCTTTTTAAGTAGTTTAAATCCAAAAAATTTCAAACAAACAAGTGAAACAACCATTTACAGTCCATGTTTTAAGCTAAGAAACTCCAAGAAACAATTTTTTTTTTCACAAAATGAGCCTACTTACCCATGTTAGTTCTTGAAAAGCACGCACTTTCTTCGTAGTAAAAAAGGCAAGCTGTATACAAGAAACACAAGCAGGTACTTTAGCTGTACATCTTTCTAGAAGGTTTACAACTCCCCATCCAAACCCTTCCAAAATAATTTCTTTTCCTTCTAAATATGTAAAATAAGTTAGGAAATGAATGCGTATGAAACTGGTCAAAATCATACATGATAATAGTGACGATCAGGAGTCTCCACTTCAACTGGAACATCAATCAAGTTCGAATCAAAGCATCTGAAACAATAGACACAACTCATTTTAGAACACAAAAATGGGAAATTTTTAAGGAAAAAAAAGAAGAAGAAGAAGAAGATGATAACCAAGTAATCAAGTGCACTAAACCATATGGTGATATCATACTGATATTTGATAGTAGAGGAACATAATAATTTGTTCTCAGACACAAGTAATTACAGATAAAATAGAAAAATCAAGTGCCAATAATTATTAAATAGAAGAGGGCCAATTTGCCCACCCCATGGAGAACTAAATCATCCCTTCTTCATACAAGTTACACATCCACCCAATGGGTTTTGAACCCACACTCTTCACCCATTCTTATAGGAGAAAGGAAGATTTGAGTCAAAACTCATTGGCTGCATTTTCCAATTAATTAAATATATAAATTCAAAAGCTTGAACAGGATAATACTAAAATCACAACCACTGACAGCTTATGCAGGAAATTTGAAATAATGGCATTCTTTGTAATCACACAGATGATCCACATACTACTGATTTAAGCAGCAGCACAAATTTTTTTCAGTGGATCAATTCAAGTTTGTGGCTTCATGCAGCAATCCTATTAAAATTTCATTGGAGCATTCAATTTTTAGGACAAGCAAAGGGCTTAAACTTCCTTCTTTCTAGAGGATCATACAACAACAACCATTAGTCTATGATGTTGTTACAGAAAAGAATTTTAAATAAAAGGACAATAAATAATAAAACTCAGATTTCTGAGGACTTGAAATAGACTTGAAATAGCATAATCTTTGCTCAAGCATGAAAAAGTTATTCAGGAAAAACAATCTACCATGTATTTCCTGAGTTTCACTAGCTATAATAAGGGACATTCGCTTTCTTTTTAAGTCAAAATAATCTGTCAGATCCATTCAATTCTATATATAAGTTAGGATTTATATCTTCTGAGGTATGATATTTCTTAAAAATTTTCCTTTCACAAAATCATAGATGTTACTTTCCTTATTGCAACAGATAAGGAAAAGGAACAAATGAACAAGGCAATACCAGGAAAAAATGAAAAAACCTCTATTTTTCTTCATTAGAAATTAACTTTTTCCACCTCTTTCTTCTTCCTTTTTGGTGGTGCTTATGCATATTGAGAAGGCTCAAGAGTCAAAACTGTCTTTAGTTACTCTTTGTTCATAAGCACTGATTGTATTTATAGCATCTTATACACACAATGAAACATAGAAATTCCTATTCTTGTAGTTCAACTGCCTTGGCTACAGATACCAATAATATTTTTCAATGTCTTCTCTAAAGGTGCCATCAACTCATGAAAACAGCCATAATCATGGAAACAAATAACTTCACTCATGAAAAATCGAAAAGCAACCAAGATTAATTTTGAGCATTAACATCCTAATTTATAAAATGGGTTACCCACTAAGATGAAGACACACGATTGATAGAAGAAAAAAATACTGCTAAATTGTAGCTAAGAGCATAAACACACACATGCAATAACCAATTAAAGAAACAAAAAAACATAAAGCCTACCTATGGTTGATGAACCTTGCAACATTTCCATGACATGTGGCATCCAAACAAAGTGCCTCCTCATCTTTTAAAACTACTTCTGAGCCCCAGTCGGCATCAAGTGTTACTGGGTACGTATGTCTCTCGTTGCCACTGCTTTGCAGAATCCGATAGTATAACTCCATGTTGGTCAGTACTTCCCCTATATATTCACATATGAAGGCTCCTTTGGGGATGTCCTCAAGTGTTCTGATACCCCATCCTTTTCCTTCAGGAGTCAAGAACACCTAGAGAATAAAAGCCAATGCAAAGTTTACAGGTCATAAAGAATAAACATATGAAAATTATCTTATCAATAAAACAAGAAGTTGTTGTCATTGTTATTGTTGTTTGTTGTAGTTATTATGAACATTTCCTTTTTGTATTATTGGTAAGTTTCCAATGAGTCTTGAACTCACGACCTCACCCTCACCCTAGAACTTATAAGTAGAAGAAGTGCCAGATGAGCTAGAGTTCAAATGTCCATGAATATTTATTATGGTATAACATATGTAGCTTAAAAAACTTAATTATCACTGGATGTATACAAAATATCAGAAAGAATTTCATGAACTAGTATCAGCATGAATAACCAAACAATGGGTGTTTTCAGCAGGAAAACTTTATTTTTGTCCAAAGGAACACATGCTGAACATACACTTTCTGAGATTGCTTGTCAAAAATGATTACCAAGTATTGAAACTCAGTCAAATGATATCTTGAAGTCATTTTAACCTGCTTGGCTCCACACCCTAGCCAAAATAATTGACTAATTAAATTAAAGACTGATGCTAAATCAACCTGCTTCCACCATATGAAATTCAAGTAGAATCTCACCTGCAACTTGCGTGTTATGCCTCTCTGCACTACTCGATTACCACACTGCATGTCACATCCACATTTTCTCCAGCATTCTTTAATGAACTTTCGGACCAAATGGCCCTTGCATCGTTCAGGCATGTCCTCATTCTTCATCCTCTCTAATGGGCAGTATTGACAATAAATAAAATGGTGATCTTGAGGTGCTCGCTTCATAGAGATACAAGCACTTAGAAATTCTTCTTTCAGCAGGCCTTGTGGCGAGTAAGCAAACTCTCCACCAGTTTCTCGAGCACATGCACACGTAATTGATGATGAAAGACAGTCTCCTGAACAATCTGAACAGCAATCCTCATCCGCAATCCGAGCCAATGAAATATTTACATTAGCATTCTGATAAATTATATTGTGTGGAATGTAATTGAATTTTGGGAGCTGCTCACTGTCAACTTCATTAACCAATGATATTTTCACTTTTTCTGCACCTTTTGTTATGTCAAGTATATTACAGAAGGCCCTGTTCCCATCATGAACCAGATTTCGTGAATTTGTATGCCTAGAACTGCCTGAACCCTTTCGATTTGAATCTGTTTCAGAAGTGCGTACTGCAAAAGCTCTCTTCTTTGGTCCAGTAATACGCGAGGCATCACGGACATCTATAACCACATCAGAAGAAGAGTTAACAGCAGCAGATCTAACAGGAGAATTTGTACCCAGCTTCAAATAACTTTCACACAAATCCTTCAACAACATTCTCACAGAAAACTGGGGCCCAACAATTTTCCCTGATCTGAGATATTTATCCTCCACATATTTCAGAACTGAGTCTAACTTTGGAATACGAAAATTCATTTGACGAAGTGCAGAATCACAATTCAATAAGATTTTCACTTCTCCCAAGGATGAAGAAGCAATATCAAAATCAGTCTCATGGCTTGTATGGCCAGTGTCCACTGAATTGTCATTGTCATCACCAAGAAGCACATAATGAGGAGGAAGAACCTTGACAGAAGGTTTCGCAACTGAACCATTTGAGGACCTCAGACGAGCTAAGCAAAACCAGACCAAGAAGTAAATTAGCAAACATTAACTATAGTTCTCACTGACACAAAAAAAACAGATAATCAATCAAACATGGAACAGCTGCAGTAGGCATTCATGATGAAAACATGATCAAAAGTTCAATGCCCAAAGTATAAGAGTACCTAAGAAGCCACAAATACAAAACAAAGCTAGGAAGTGAAATCAGAAAACAGTAAAAGTGTAAATTATGAATCACACATTTATATCAGGTCGATATTGAAAATTACTACCATAGTCATTGATGATGCAACTTGTATCTAAAAGTTCAATTCCTGCAATGTAGATAAAAATATGAAACAACAGTTTGATCCCCTATCTACCTCCTGATAAATTACCAATTATCCCAAATATTTAAGCAGTTAGAAAATGATACTACCCCCTTAATAAATGAGACTTAACATGGGATTTTAAGTTTTTAAATGGGAGCCAGAGTGGAAACTGAGTTCGAAGAACTTAGGACCACCTGTTATGATACCATAATAAATTACCAATTTTTTCAAAAACTAAAGCCGCTACAAAATATAAACTCAATCATTTAATCATAATTCCAACATATAACAACAACAATAACAAACAAACAAACAAGGCCTTAGTCCCAATTTTTTTGGAGCTGGTTGTGGATCCTTAACAAATTAGTTAGCATTACATATTAATTATTCCATCAACTTGAGTTACTCTTCTCTAATCATGACTAAATCATCTCAAGCGACTTTCCCTCGTGGGCCAAAAATATTTGGGGACATATTTGAAGCAAAAAACGATGAAAGAAAAAAAAAATATCTTCTTCATGACAATTGATGTGATTATTACCTGGAGGGAGAATTGTAATGGGTTGATCCAGCATTGGCTTTTCAGTACTAGTAATAGTAGTATTACACACAGCATAATCACCACCACCACCACCACCACCACCATTATTATCAACATAATCATCAACATCAATATCATCTCCAGCAACCACATCATCATCATCACCAGACGAAATGGGTTCCTTCCCTTTTCCTTCTACTAGACTCTGTTGTTTAACTCTTTTAGGTGGCCTTTCATCATCTTCAACCTCATCTTTGCTACTGGTGCCACCACTTTCGTTGAGCTCAAAATAGGCATCTATGAGTGTTCTATAATTCCCGTCTTCAATCAAATCCCAATTCATATTGTACAACACCAACAGCTTCTTCAACACCGGTTTCACCTTTTCAGGTGGAATATCCAAACGCTTCATTGCATTAAACGCCGCAATGACTCTTGGGTTTCGAGCCATCGCCAAAACCCAAAATGCCAAACGACCCAACTCAGAAAAAGGACCCAACTTTGTGTTGTAGTAACTGTTACATGCATATGAAGGCCAAAAAAAAAAAAAAAAAAAAGCTCGTTAACAAATAAAAAATTCAAGAAACAACAATGAAAACAAGTAAACAAACAACACAATACAAAACTACCATTTTCAATGAACAAAATCAAACTTTTTTTGGTTTTTTCTCAATACCCAATAGAGTGAATAGAAATTTTATACCGTAAAAGACAATTTTTTTTTTTTTTTTTTTTTGATGAAATAATGGTGCTAGCAGAGAAATGGGTATAGGGAACTGTGGAGGGAAGAGGAAGGGGTTTGGGAATGTTTCTATTGTCGTTTCGTTTACACAGTGAGAAGGAGAGAGAGAGATTTTGTGGGGTCGAATTTGTTAATGTTTTTTACTCATTATTTATTTATTCGAGGCAGAGGAAGATGATTTTTTGTTGTTGTTAATTTGATGACGTGGCGGATATTTATTGGAGAGTGTGAAGCACGTTTTTTAAGTTTTTTTTTTTTAGGGGGTTGAGTACGTAGTCAGTGTACGGTATTTGCAGAGAGGGACGAATGGTATGTTCATAGTCCAATTTTATGAATGATTTTTTTTTTTTAATAATTTTTATTATTAAAAAAAAACTTTTATCATAAAAATTAAAATTAATTTAATGATGGGAGTCAAAGTTTTTTTTTTTTTTTTTTAATAAAGATGGGAATCAAAGTTAACAGACAAGTACAAAAAAGGTCCCAAAAAAAAAAAAAAAAAAACTGATAGTGTTTCTCTCCTTCGTCATCCCTTATCTTTTTTTTTCTTTTTTTTTTTTTTTTTTTTTTTTTTTTTTTTTTGGGTTGATAAAATCATCATCTTTTATCTTAAATTAAAAAATATGGATTACAATCTTATCATTTCAAATCCCATTAAAAGCTTATGCTTGGAATACTATAATAGGCATTATAATATAATAGTTACTTATTCCTATGTCTTTATGAATAACTATTTTTTAAAATAAGAAATAAGCATTCATATTTAAAAGGGATATAATAGTTATTTCTTCGTAAGTATATTAATTTCTACAATTAATATTTTCCTAAATAAACAAACTTTCCATATGCACATTACAATTATGAAATAAAAAAATCATAAAAAATAACTAATCTCTCTTTCAAATATAAAAAATAGAGAAATGATATGTCTACGACATTTTTACAACAAATTATAAGTGGTAGGTTGTTACTGGTTGTTATTGTTTGAGTAAAAAAGTAATATTAGTGTTAGTTTCAAATTTGAACCAATAACAACTAACCACATATGATTTGTTGTAAAAATGTTGTAAAATTGTTGTAGGCGTAGCATCTCTCTAAAAAATATTATTTTTTAGAAAATATAATTATATGAGTAAGATATTTTCTAAAATATATTTTAAGTTTGATTTTTTAGAGAGTATTTTAAGTTTGATTTAAAATGTTTTCATTTCATTATCTTCAAGGTTCTATTATCGTGTTGTAATCAAACAAATAAATAGTAATAAGCATTACATTACAACATTTTGTATTCCTTGTAATATTTATTTCTATTCCTATGTAATTACCATTATAGTTTACCAAATGTGCCCTAAATTTATCGTATGATACTATAGACTAAAATACATTTTTGAACTTTAAAGTTTGGGTGGTTTTAATTTTAAAACTTTAAGGTTCAAAATTTTCGTTTTAGCCATTTATATTTGATTCTCTTTTTATTTTGGTTCTTCATATTTCATTCAACTTTCATTTTGGCCCTTCATATTGAATTAAGTTTTCTGTTTGGCCTTTCATGAAAATGAAAATTTTGAAATGTATAGGCCTAAATAGAAACTGAATCAAACATAAAGAGCTAAAAAAATGGTTGTTTTTGATAGATACAAATATAAATATAAAATTTTTAACTTTAATTGATTTTATTGATAGCATTTCTTTCCTTCATCATCCCTTATCTTCTTCATTTTTAATGATAAAAATGAAGAAAAATCATCATCTTCTATCTTAAATCTAAAAGAATGACCACCGCACACCCTTGGTTCTATGGTCACTCCACAAGTATGCTTGTGAAATGTAGGGGGCAAAGGCCAGGGTTCAAGTCTCTAGGAAGGAGTTTCACACACATATACACTTAGATTAGGTTATAGTAGAATTATATCTTGTATCAAAAATCTAAAAGAATGGATTACAATCTTATCATTTCAAATTTCATCAGCCATATAATTCACTAGCTTGTAACTCCTACTTACGCATAGGAACATTAAAACAACAATGATAAAAATGAATGAAAATCAATAAAAATTAAACTATTGAAGTTGCAAAATTCCTAAATTGACACAACCCCAACAATATTCCAAATAAGATAATCAAAACTAAATAAGAAATTTGGAGAGAAAGAGAGAGCTATATATTTCCCTAGTGGGAATGATGAAAAAAAAAATGAAAGAAACAAATAAACAAATCCAAAGACAATAATTGAAAATAAAGAATTATTTACTTAGGCCTTGCTTGGGAGGAAGGAATGGAAAGGAATGAAAAGAATAATTTTAGAATATTTTTCCCTTCCTTTGTTTGGGAGTTTTAATGGAGGGAATGGAAAGCTTATTCCCTTATTTGGGAGTTTAAGTAGGAATGAATGGAATAAGTAGGAGGGAACACTGATTCCTCTCTATTCCCTTAAAACCTCAAATTTTCATTCTCTCGAAATTGGGAGAAATGGGAGGGAATGGAATTAAATTTAATGATTTTTTTACTAAAACTCTCAAAATACCCCTATATATTAAACCATTTATTTTAAAATAGGGGTCTAATAGTAATATTGTCATAAAATGATTTCATTCCATTCCTTCCATATTGCTCCCAAACAAGATTACTTACATTCCATTCATTTTCATTTTTTTCCATTCCTTTATTTTAAAACATCCAATCAAGGTTACTTGATTCCATTCCATTCCATTTTTTCCCATTCCTTTCCCTTACTTAAATACATTCCATTCCATTCCATTCTTTTCCAGTCCCTTATGATGATTTCATTCCATTCTATTCCATTCCCTTATGAATTCCCAAGCGGAGCCTTAGAGAGAGAGAGAGAGAGAGAGAGAGAGAGAGAGAGAGGGAAGGGACCTAAGGAAGAGAATGATGGCGCAGCAAAGACAACAGACTTCTCTAAAACCTTCAAGTAAATACAAAGTTACTTGCTTTGATTTTTTTTTCTCTCTAAAGCTACATCAACAATTTCATTGTTTCCATTAAAGAGAAAGAATTCAAAGAGTTTAGCTTTTGTGACAATCCAATTTCTTCATTTCCCATTGCAGTATTTATATATATTTTTTATATGAACTCTTTGGGTTTTGCATAGCATTTGTATAGTTTTTTATATAAACTATTTAGGGTTTGCACTAATAACTTGGCACAAAAATTTTAAAAAAAATTAAATGAGACACATGGCACAAAATTGAGAATCCAATTGAAATCTAATTGGATTTTCTTTGATTTTTGGCTTTAAATAGATATATAAACTAGTTTGTAACCTAATGTATATGCATGAGTACAATTAAAAATAATCTCAATTACACGATTCAAATTATACTTTTTTTTTTTATAGAAAAGGTTCAAATTATACACAGTGAACTAGCTTACACATGGTTTCTTATTTATATATATATATATATATATTGTAAGGACGCAATTTGGGTCCCTAACCCAAATGATAAATGAACTTAGGCCTAAAAAGCCCAATACAATGAATTTGTAGATAATGGATTGGAAAACAGGGCTTTAATGAATTAGTCAACAAATAAAGTAAATTCAGATGACAAGAAAATGTAGATAGACTAGTTTAATATAGAGAAAACTGTCCTCGGCATAGTCTGAGGAGATCAGTTCTTATATATTGATTTTCAAGTTTGATTACAAGTTCAACTCTTGATTGCTATAGTGTTTCTCTCTCCCTTTTTCGATCCCCCTTCTCTCAGGGGTCTCTTACATTATATATCTCCCTTTGAATGATCTTGGTCCTCTACTTGTCGATCGTCTAAGCCACTACTTAAGTGTTTGTCCAATCGGACACCCTTACAGGCCCTCTGTGAGTTGGGGTGACCAAGGCAACACTGTTTAGGAGTTTTCTTCTCACAAATGCGGCCACAGAGTTAGCTGCAGAACATTCAATGCAGTGGTAGCAGCTTTTTCTTAGATATTTATTGGCTCCCATTTGTCCTATGCATTTGCAGTGCATATCCTTATCAATTGAACTGCCTGTAACGTTATTTTGGACGACAAAACACATCTTCTGACCCTTTCTTCGTTTAGTTGAGGAGGTACTCCTCCTCGGCCTACCTCAGCCTACCTCTCCCAACCTTTGCAGTCATAACTTGCTTGTGAAGTTCAAAGTCTTACTTCTTCCTCACTATTGACCTATTCTAGGACCACTGCGCCTCCTCGGACAAGCCCAAGGCCCAATATATATATTTGGGCCTGCATCACCACACACACACATATATATATACTATTTAGAATTTAATTGGATTTAGACTCCTTAGTTTTTGCACCCAATCATTCACTTGCCATAAAATTTAAAAAATTAGATGGGACATATAGCACAAAATTGGACTCCAATTGAAATTTAATTTGGATTCTAATTTGATTTTCTCTTAGTTTCGGCTTTATATATATATATATATATCTATATATCTTGGCTTTATATATATATATATATATAAACACGCTACGCAAAATTGAGAATACAATTGAAATCTAATTAGATTTTCTCTGACTTTGGCTATATATTTTAAATATATATAGATTGTAGGTATATTAAAGACTATAATAGTTTTCCAAAAAAAAAAAAAAAAGACAAAAATATATTTTTGGCCTTTTACGTTTTAAAATTTTTATTTTGGCCTTTCATATTTAATTCTATTTTCATATCAGCCATTATGTTTCCAGATTTTCATTTTGGTCCTTCATGTTTGATTAAGTTTTCTCTTTAGCCCTTCATATTTGAATTTGCATTTTGTTTGGCCCTTCATGAAAAAATAAAAATTTGAAATATATAGCGCCAAACAGAAACTGAACCACAGATAAAAGGCTAAAATGAAAATTTTAATAGGTAAAATGCCAAAAGGAAAACAACTCCAATCTTTAAAAGACAAAGTGTAATTTAGTCTATATTATATACATAGATTAGAGAATTGTAAAAGTGAAACACAACAATTTAGGCTCAATTTCAAACATTTACACAAGGATCCAATGAAGAGAAATCATTTGTCTCACTCTTGGGGCACACTTTGGTACATTGAATAATGCTACTCTTAACATTTACATAAGGATCCAACATTAAGAATAGTAATAATTTGGCACGATATTCATTCAACAAGTATTAAGTACTTGTGGAGTGTGGGGAGCAAGGGCCGAGATTCAAATCTCTTGAAGAGGGTTTCATACACATTTGCACTTAGATTAAACTAGAGTGGAATTTCTATCTTGTATTAAAAAAAAATAATAGTATTAATTTGGAGTAATTACATTCTCCTCCCCTATAGTTTGGGAAAATGACATTTCACCTCGAACTTGAAGGGAAAATACACTATCTCTTCTTGACATTCAATTGATCTAACTTCTCTAAATTAATATTAAAAATATTGTGTACTAACTTGTTCTTTGCTTAATGGAAAGTTTCCAAAATTATCTTATTTCATAATTAAAAATCATTGTTTGAAATTTTTAATTAAAGTGTATTTTAAAATATTAAGTGTGAATTTTGCTTCTACTTCTTTCTTTCTTTCTTTTCTTTTTTTGGTCTTGATAAATTTTTCATTTTTATTCTAAATTTATTAGTTATTTTTTGGGTAAATTGCAAATTACACCCTTGAAGTTTGGAGTTGACAAGATTTTACACCCTAACATTTCAAAAACTTGATTTTACACCTTGAAATTTGGTTTCATTAGCAATTCACCCCCCACGGTTAGTTTTTGCCATTAGCTGACACATCACCATGCTGACATGTTTTATTTTTGCCAAATTAACCCCAAAACTACGTAGTTTCTATGATGATCAAGTTAAAAGCTGGCATAATTAAAACTACGTAGTTTCATGCCTAAACTTAAAACACAAACCTTTAGCCTAAACTAGGAATGGCAACGGGTCAGGTTCGAGCTAGGTTTTCTTATATCCGGACCCGACCCGCGGGTTTTTCTCAGAAACTCGGACCTGGCCCGTTTATTAAACGGGTTTTTTTCTTAACCCCAAACCTGCCCCGTTGGGCCTCCGCAGGCCTCGCGGGCCCCGTCCCCTCATGCCCAGCCAAGCCCAAAATCTGAAAATCAGAACCACAAACTTCCATTTATGATTTTTAGGCCCAAAATCACAAACACAAACACGATCACAAACATAAACACAGAAATCCCAAACACAAATGTCAAATTTGTGATTTTCCCTTTCAAAATCACAAACCAAACACAAATTTTAGATCTGTGATTTTCCCTTTCAAAATCACAAACCAAACACAAACACAAACTCACATTAAGACGAACTGAACCTAGAAAAAAAAAATGGAGATCGAGGTGGAGCAACGCCGTGAGGCCATGGGCGAGGAAGATGAGAAAGGCAGAGGGCTGTGTTTCAGTTTGAGATCGACGACGGCGAGGACGAAACAGAGTTGAGAGCTGTGCTTGACAGCCTATGCTTGACTGCTTGTGGGCTCCGTGTGAGTGAGTGAGAGAGCTGAGAGATGAAGAGGGAGAGGCGGCTGTGTGAGACAATGAGTGAGAGAGCTGAGACAGAGTGAGTGAGATTGTGAGCTGGAGATGAGAGGTGGAGGTGTGAGGTTGTGAGGTGAAATGAAATGAGGGTGAGGAGAGACTGAGGGAGGCGTGAGCTCTACTGCCAAAAAAATGACTAAATGAGGGATAGGGTTAGTTATAGCTATATATATATATAAGGGGGTTTTTTGTAATTTTATAGTAACCAGGTTATATCCAGGCCGGGTTTCGAGTTGGGTTTCGGATTTTTTTTTATAAAACCCGAACCCGACCCGGACCCACTTTGGGTTTTTTTTTTTTTTTTTTTTTTTTTTTTTTTTTTTTTTTTTTAACCCATACCCAACCCTATTTCTAATCGGACCGGGTAAAATTTGGCCCATTAGGGTCAGGTTGGGCCGGGCCAGGTACCCGCAGATCAGGCAAAAATTGCCATCCCTAGCCTAAACGTCACCGTTCAAGCCAAACTTTAAAACAGAATACAAAAAACCACGAACAAGAACTTTGAGGATTTGACCTCCCTAACCCATACCCTATGAACCTAGACCTCCCTTACCCATAAAGAAGAGGGTTACACTGCTCTACATAGAACTATAAATTAGGACAATAGAATAACATAGAAAGATAAGTGAGGAAACAAACAAGAAGTAATGATATTAAGGGTCTGTTTGGATACCGCTTATTTTGTTGAAACTGAAAACTTATCGCTAAAAGTACTATAGATAAAGGTAAAAGTTAGTTGAAATAGTACAGTGGGACTCATGAATAGTACCAAAAAGTGCAGTGGGGCCTAGGAATAGTAGCAAAAATAAGCTGAATAGTGAAATAATTTTCATTTATAATTTGTATCCAAATGGAGACTAAATTGTAAACTTGACAAAGAGAATCAACAAAGACGAGAAATATAATATAATAAAATAACAGAAGAGGAGGACAAACCAGTGTTTAATGAAATACAAAAGAACCTAGAAAACAAACAATTAAAAAAGATGCAAAACTAGAGATCAAGAACAAAGAAACAGAGTGAGATGCAAAGAAATCAAAAATAAAGAACGAAAATCCTTATTGGCTACATGAACACTATGGGTCTTTCTTTATTCTCCTCTCTCTATGCATCTTCCTTCTTCTTCTTTACAATCTTTGTTGTCTCAACCTAGAGCTAGCTACCATGGTTTTCAATTTCAACATAAAAAGCTTCTAATTTCAGCTCCTATAATAAAATATGCTAGACCGGTTTTTGGGACCAAGACGAATTTTGATTGTGTCAGCTTTTAACTTGGTCTTGTGTATGGGTTAGGGAGGTCTGGGTTCATGGGGTATGGGTTAGGGAGGTCAGATCCATGGTTCATTGTTTTTTTGCTTTATAATTTAGCCTAAACATTAACGTTTAGCCTAGAGGTTTGTGTTTTAAGTTTAGGCATGAAACTACGTAGTTTTGATTTTGCTAGCTTTTAACTTGGTTATCACTGAAACTACGTAATTTTGATTTTGCTAGTTTTTAACTTGGTTATCACTGAAACTACGTAATTTTGGAGTTGATTTGGCAAATATAAAACATGTCAGTACGGTGATGTGTCAGTTAATGGCAGAAACTAATCGTAGGGGGTGAATTGCTAACGGAAGTAAACTTCAGGGTGTAAATCAAGTTTTTGAAACATTAGGGGTGTAAAATCCAGTTAACCCCAAACTTCAGGGGTGTAATTTGCAATTTACCCTTATTTTTTTTACTAACCATGATTAAACTTTTGTAAATATATTCTTATACAAATTTAGAATATTTCATTACTAATAAAATCAAAAGGGAGAGTGTTAATGTCTCTAGACTTCAAGGGAAGGGAGTGTTTATTCCTTTAGGTTTTGGTGGAGTGTCTTTCCTCCAAATTTCAAGGGAGGGAACTATAATTACCCCCTACTAATTTTTATTATTGGGAATAAAGTATGTTGCAATATAAGTAACTGTTTATATTTTTATGTTCGGCTCGTTATGAATGAATGGAAAGTTTGTAAAATATGATGCATATGGAAAGTTTGTTTTTTTTGAAAATATATTAATTTTAAAAGTTGTTTCCCATTTAATAGAATAGCTATTATAGTCATTTTAAAAATGAATAGTTATTACTTAATTTAAGTAATAACTATACTCTATAATACCATCGCCACTCTAAGCACAATTGTTACTTCACAGGTATAAGTGCTTGTGGGGTGTGGGGGCAAAGGCCGGGGTTCAAGTCTATATGAGGGAGTTTCACACTCATATACACTTAGATTAAGTTAGAGTATAATTTCTATCCTGTATAAAAAAAAAAAAAGAAAAAAAAAAAAAAAGAAATCTATTCTCTATAATAAAGATGTAACCAAATAAACAAATAGTTATCACATGAATAACCATTCTATTGTAGGATCTATTACAACATACCAAAATCGTCCTTAATTTTCCATTTTATGCTCCACCACCAATCATAGTTTATTACTATGTGTATTTTTTTTTTTAAATTGTTATTTTATAAGAAAAGAAAAAATTATTTGTAGCAAATTATGATTGGTGGAGCATAAAAGGTAACACCCAAAATGAAATTGAAGATTTTTCATTCGAATACAATAAGTGCATATGGTCGATGGGATTTTTTATTGTTGATAATTTAAGATTTTTGTAAGTTTTGAAATTTTAGGAAATTAGATATCAATGTTTTTGTAGTCATTAGAAAATAGGATCTTTGGTAGGTCATAAGATTTTTTTTTTTTTTTTTTTTTTTTGGAGAAAGAGGTCAAAAGAAATTAGTATTAGAATCCTAAGAATTTAATGTAAGTTTTAAGGGAGAGAAAATAAGCTAGGTGGCCATTATGGTAAATAAATCTAGTGACCGTGTGGAATAGTTTATCTAGTTTTTGTTGGAAGTATTGTAAATAAAATAAGTTGGTTTTTTTTTTTTCTCCTAAAATTACTATAGCAAAAAAAAAAAAAAAATAGAGTGAGACTTACAATAAACAAAAAGTGAGCAAAAACTAAGAAGTGGGACCTTCAAAGTAGTGATTTTTTAATAAAAGACAAGCTAAGTGGGACCTGCAAAGTAGTGATTTTTTCACTAAAAAAAAAAAAGCTAAGTGAGACTTGCAATAGTAGTAGAAATAAGCTAGCTGAAACATAAAATAAGTTTTTTCTTGGGGGACCCATGTGGGACGTACAAATAATACACAAAATAACTTTTATTTTATTTTATTTTTATACGAGATAAAATTTTTACTCTAGCCTAACCTAAATGTTTATGTGTGTGAAGTTCCCTCCTGAAGACTTGAACTCCGTCTCTTGCCCCTCACACCTTACAAGTATTTATACTTGTAAAGTGACTACTACACCAAGAGTGTGTTGTGTACACAAAATAACTTAACACCAACTTAAAGCTAATTCCCAAAGACACACCACTAAAGATTGTTGATTGGTTTTAAGGCTAATTTGGTAGGTGAAACCCAATAAGGAATGTTGACTAGGCTAATTTGGAGGTGAAACCAAATAAGGAATGCTAACTAGGCTAATTAAGTAGAAGACGTGAGAGATTAAAAATCTTAACTTTTAGGTGAGACTTTAGAATGCCAAAAATCAAGAGAATTAAGATATCCCAAAACTTTATCATCTGAAGTTTCATAATTTTAGTAAACTCTCAAGAATCTTAATTTCATGTTGTATAATTTTCCATCAAACAATAACCTAATTGAATCAACATTTATCACCCACCCACTAAAAAAAAAATTAAATAAACAGATTTTGCTAGAGAGTATGATTAACTTTAAATATTTTGAAGGAAAAATCATGTAATTGTGATAAAATTTTGGAGCAGCGGAATCATAATAAGGAGAAAGTAAGGCGTTTGGGAATGTTCGTTTATACTTGTGGAGTGACCACTGCACCAAGAGTGTGCGGTGTACACAAAATAACTTAACAGCAACTTCAAAGTAATTCCCAAAGACACACCACTAAAGATTGATAATTGGTTTTAAGGCTAATTTGGTAGGTGAAACCCAATAAGGAATGTTGACTAGGCTAATTTGGCAGTGAAACCAAATAAGGAATGCTGACTAGGCTAATTAAGTAGAAGACGTGAGAGATTAAAAATCTTAACTTTTAGGTGAGACTTTAGAATGCCAAAAGTCAAGATAATTAAGATATCCCAAAACTTTATCATCTGAAGTTTCATAATTTTAGTAAACTCTCAAGAATCTTAATTTCATGTTGTATAATTTTCCATCAAACAATAACCTAATTGAATCAACATTTATCACCCACCCACTAAAAAAAAATTAAATAAACAAATTTTGCTAGAGAGTATGATTAACTTTAAACATTTTGAAGGAAAAATCATGAAATTGTGATAAAATCTTGGAGCAGCGGAATCATAATAGGGAGAAAGTAAGGCGTTTGGGAATGTAGGGGCCGGTTGGTATGGTTGTTTGGGTAACACTTTTCAGTTTTTAAACAACATTACACATTTTTTCCCATATTTTTTTACTCACACGTATTTCCAAAAAATACAAATAACGATACCAAACGACCATTTTTGTTTAAACTTGTAGAGTGACCACTGCACCAAGAGTGTGCGGTGTACACAAAATAACTTAACACCAACTTAAAATTAATTCCCAAAGACACACCACTAAAGATTGTTGATTGGTTTTAAGGCTAATTTGGTAGGTGAAACCCAATAAGGAATGTTGACTGGGCTAATTTGGAGGTGAAACCAAATAAGGAATGCTGACTAGGCTAATTAAGTAGAAGACGTGAAAGATTAAAAATTTTAACTTTTAGGTGAGACTTTAGAATGCCAAAAATCAAAAGAATTAAGATATCCCAAAAAAGAGAAAACGTTCGGTCCAGAGCTAGTAGAAAAAGGGTTATTTACACCACCAATTAGGAGCTGCCATGTCATATATTCAATGAGGCCTCAGTACACTCTATCACACAGGATTGTAGCTCAAATAAAACCAAAATCATCAAACACTTTTTGTTCAAAAGCCCTTACCTGGAGAAACAGCAGCAGCACAAATGCCTCCTCTCTTTTGACCAACGGAGCTCCTCCTCGCCTCTAGAGCCACAGCGGCGTCATTCTGAGTCGGCGCCTATGCAGTATTTTCAGATGTCAGATTTCACTATTTTCATGGGTTGTAGCTAACAACGTCCTTCCTCGCCCAAACATAGAACCAAAAAATAAAAGAACACAAGCACAAAATTAAGAAAAGACAGACAACAATTTTGTTTCATAAGCAGAATTGCATATTTACAAAAAAAGACGTTAGACATCAAATTAAAAGTAAAAACCCCCCAAAAAAATCCAAAATTCCAAAAAGAAAAAACTGAAATTGGAAATGATTGGATTTTAATAATTCTTATGATTTAAGAACAAGCACAAGGGTTATCAACGACAAGCGTAGCAACATCCTCATCTCCACTCCTGAAAACCAAGTAACCAACTACGAGACCAAGCACAATAGCCACGAACAGGGCGGCTCCAGCGAACCTTGCGGCGGACCACTTGGATTCAACAGCCTTTTCATCGCCTTGCTGCAGCAAAGGATCCTCGATCTGGGGTTTAGGAGGATTGGAGATTTGGCGGCGAAGACGAGCTTGAGTAAAAGGCAGAGACGAGGAAACAAGCAAAAAGGGAAAGGGAGTAACTGATCCAAGAACTGGTTGTCTAATCGTCGAACAGGATCGTCACTTGGTTGTCCACGCAGTATTTGGGTGCGTGGGCGCTGACTAAGAACGACGCCGCGGCAGCTCCAGTGGCGGGGAGGAGCTCCGTTGGTTAGAGGAGAGGAGGCGTTAGTGCTAGTGTTGTTTCTCTAAGTAAGGGCTTTTGAACAGAAAGTGTTTGATGATTTTGGTTTTATTTGAGCTACAATCCTGTGTGATAGAGTGTTCTGAGGCTTCATTGAATATGTGTTGTGGCAGCTCTTGATTGGTGGCATAAATAACCCATTTTCTGCCAGTTTCGAACAGAACGTTTTCTCCCCAAAAATTTATCATCTGAAGTTTCATAATTTTAGTAAACTCCCAAGAATCTTAATTTCATGTTGTATAATTTTCCATCAAACAATAACCTAATTGAATCAACATTTATCACCCACCCACTAATAAATAAATAAATAAATAAACAGATTTTACTAGAGAGTATGATTGACTTTAAACATTTTGAAGGAAAAATCATAAAATTGTGATAAAATTTTGGAGCAGCCGAATCGTAATAAGGAGAAAAAGGCGTTTGGGAATGTTTCGTTTTCATAGAGAGAGATTTGATTTTTGTTAGTTTGATGACGTGGCGGATCTTTATTGGAGTATGAAGTGTGAACCACGTTTTATAAATGTGTGCTTTTGACTTTGGTTGGAATGAAAGTTTTTGTGTTTGGAGGGGCGTTGTACGGAAATCATATTGGGCGTCTGTGCTCTTTTTTGCGCAGAGAGAGAGAGAGTGGTCTCTACTAGTTGAATGTTTCTAAAATATGTTCTTTTAGATATTAAAAGAAAAAAAAAAAAAAAAAAAAAACTCTTTTGTCAACAAAATAAAAAATAATTAAATGGTGGGACTCAAATATATATAGACTTTTTTTAAATATTAGATGAATACAAATATTTAAACACAGTAAATTTGGCAAGTTTTACTGTTCAATTTTTATTTTATTTTAACCCTTTATATTTGATTCAGTTTTCACATTAGTCATTTATGTTTCAAAGTTTTTTATTTGAATCCTTCGTGTTTGATTCAGCTTCTATTTTAGCTTTTCATGAAAATGAAAAGTTTGAAATATATAGAGACAAACAGAAAACTAAATCAAACATGAAAGCTAAAATTAAAATTTAAAACGTAAAAGGCTAGGATGACAACAACCATGAACTTTAAGCTAGAAAATGGTAAGTCTAACACTTGAATTTATTGCCAATGTTCTCTATATATAGTTTTCAGAAAATTATTTCATATTTTCCTTTTTGAAACAGGATTTTGAAAATAGCTAAGATGATGTTTTCAAAATACAGAAAATGTTTTTAATGACATTTGTAAATAAATTGAAAACAGTGAATCCATAGATTTGTCCAAATATTTTTATCTCTTAAATTAAGGAGCTTATCTTTATTAAATTTTTTTTTCATGTTTCAAATTTGAAGCTTATTATTATCTTTTAAAAAAAAAAAAAGTAATCTATCAATTTACTTATTTATTTATTTTCTTATAAAAAAATCTCAAAAGTAGAATTAGTCTGCCAAATATCGTTTATTTGTTTTTAGTATTTTGAAAATTGTTCTTAAAATCGGGAGTGAAACACGTATAATGTAAAAAATATTATCTGAAAAGTAGTTTCCAATTTTCAATTTCAATTTTTTGAAATTTGTTTTCATACTATTTTGAAAACAAAAACAAAACTATTCCTACCAAACGGGTCCTAAGATTCTTATAAGTTTTCAGTGTTTGAAATTTTGAGAAATTAGATATATCAATGACCTATAGTTTGTAAGAAATTGGTGTGTACATGTTCACAGGACCCGCAAGTACGAAATTCAGCAAATATAATTTTAAAACTAGGTCCCACATGCACTATTTATAGTTTAAAAATTATTTTGCCACAATATTTTCAGTAATAAGCGGTATCCATATAAACCTTTAGTATTAAAATTTAGAAATGAAAGTTTTAAGGGAGAGAAAATAAGCCAGGTGGCCATTGTGGTAAGTGAAACCTAATACTAGTTTTAAGGCTAATTTGTTACAATTCTAATTAAGTGCAAGATGTGAGAGATTACAAATCCTAACTTCTTTTTCCCAAAAAAAAAAAAAAAAAAAAAATCCTAACATTTTGGTGAGACTTTAGAAATTAGAATGCCATAAAAACCATTGTGAGAATTAAGATATCCCAAAAATTAAGTCAAATGAACATTCATAATTTTGGTAACTCCTCAGAATTTTAAATTCTCAACTTAATTTCCTAACAATCAAAGTATTTTATAATTTAATTGGGTGTGGCTTATCTCCAATAACTTTTTTAACTGGATATGTCTTTTTTTTTTTAGGGCAAATAACACTCCCCTCCCTTGAGGTTTGGGAAAATGACACTCACCCCCAAACTTAAAGGAAAAAAACATTTTCCCCCTTTTGACATTTATTTATCTAAACTCTGTTAAATTGGCGTTAAAAATATTGTGCACTAACGTACCCTTTGGTTAATAATGTATTCTCAAAATTGACTTTGAAAGTTTTTTATATTGATAAGTGACTTTGAAAATTTCAAAGTCATTTTTAAACAATAAAAGCTTGAAAGTTTCAGCAAATTGTTTTATTTCATAAATTTTTATCCAAAGTGTTAGAGAGATGAGCGATTAAAAAATCTAAGAGGATCATCAAACTTTAAAAAATCAATTGGAAAAGTGCTATAAGAGACTAAAAAATCAACATAAGCAACATGTTTTATAATATGCTTTATATTCCATTACTAATATTAACAAAAGGGGGGGGGGGAGTGTTATTTTTTTTAAATCTCAGGGGGGGAGTGTTTTTTTCTTTCAAGTTTGGGGGTGAGTGTCATTTCTTTAAATCTCAAGGGAGGGGAGTGTTATTTGCCCTTTTTTTTAAGTATATAATAACAAGTGGTAATGAATTTTAATCTTCACATTTTATTTAGTTTGTAGATAATGTATCATTTTCTCATTAAAATAAAAGGAGATTTCAATTTTAAAAGTATTGGAGGTAAACTAAACTCATTTAATTTTACATCGAACAATAACCTAATTGAATCAACATTTATCACTCACCAACTATAAAATTAAATAAACAAATTTCGTTAGAAAGTATGATTAACTTCCCACATCTTTTCCTCTCAAAAAAAAAAAAAAAAAAAAAAAAATCCCGCATCCACATCTTGAAGGAAAAATCATAAAATTAGTTATTTGGAGTAAATCATGGGATTAGAGAAATCAACTATATTGATATAATGTACTCTAAAAAAAAAAAACTATATTGATATAAATTTGAATTCAAAATTTATACATAATAAATTGATAATTCACCAGCTTTCAAATTTTGTAAAATCTAATTATAGATTTGAGTTCTACTTGACTATATTATGAATTAGGTAAATAAAAGATGTAGCCTTTTGACTCTTGGTTTTATAAAAATGAGTACTCATATTTCTTATTTCAAATTTTGATATGGTTTTAGAGCAAGTTGATGAAGACATGTGAATAATCTTATTTCTTTTTCCCATAAAAAATATTATATCTTTTTTTATTTAACAATCCTTTACTTTTTTTTTTTTTAAATCCGTAATCTCTTTTTCACTGGATACTTTCAATCTATCCTTCCGTAAGTCCAATTTCACACATCTTTGTTCTTTTCTTTATACATACCCC
The DNA here is from genome assembly GCA_023621385.1 of Quercus gilva. Taxonomy (NCBI): domain Eukaryota; kingdom Viridiplantae; phylum Streptophyta; class Magnoliopsida; order Fagales; family Fagaceae; genus Quercus; species Quercus gilva. Next base: position 50,569,440 of record CM042475.1, read on the forward strand.
CCCCCCCCCCCCCCCACACACACACACACACACACACACACACACACACACACACATATATATATATTCTCAATTTTTTTCATTATGATATTAATTTATATCTATTTTTTAAAAATTAGCAAACAAAGGTCATAATTGTCAATTTAAATGACCGCTACCCTCCCCTGCGGTACTCTTGCCCGTTCCCCTTACTTAATTTTTAAAGGATTTTGTTAAAACATGTAAACAAAAGAGAGGGATATCTATTTCCTAGCTAATTTTTGTTGGAACTTAGCTAATAAAGTTTTATTTAATTAAACTATCCTAATAATTCCTTCTCAAAAAAAAAAAAAAAAAAAAAAAAAAACTATCCTAATAATTAATATATTTTTTCTTTTCTTTTTTTTGGAGGGAATTTCAACCAATTGTTAAAACTAATTATTATCTTAATTTGATCATAAAGATCAATAATTATAGAGGGGATCTCATAGGTTTAAAATACTATAATAATAATAATAATAATAATAATAATAATAAGGGAAAAGATAGTTATTATTATTATTATTATTTTTTGAGAAATAGGAAATGATAGTTATTTAACATAACTATGATTTCTAAAACTTAAGTTATAGTACATATCACTAGCTCACGCACTCTTAAAATTGTAGTCATGACCTCCAATTTTGACGTAAAAGAGAGACTGCTGTATTTCAAAACATGGATCTAGACCCGGAGCTATTGTCCTGCGTAATACCAAACCACTGGATCCAAATCTAAATTTGGTCAGGAAGGATAGCCTGAATTTACGTTTAGACTTTTAGACTTAATTTTTTTTCCCAACCACTCTTATCCATTTTTAAGTTTTCAAAATCTGAGTCTTTACTCTCTCAAAGTCTCAACCACTCTTTTTATCATTAAAAAGCTCAATATTTCTTGTAATACTATAGTTAAAAAATAATCTGGGGAGGTCTACCTACCACAGACTACACATATTCCATGCTCCTAGATAATAGATGAGCCTTAGCAAAATAAACAATAATATATGGTGACGTTTGGTATAGGAGAATCCACATTACTCTTACCATTTAGATTCCTAGGAATGTGATTTCCTACAATCTGAATGCCTAAGAATGTAGCTATTCCTATGTTTGGTTTCATTGGGAATCTTTTAAGATTCTTAGGAATGTAAAATGATAATGTTTAGTTTATTCTTAAAAATCTTAAATGAATTATTTATTTTTCCCATTCTATCCTTAGATTTGAATGTGAACTACCAAGTCCTTTTAAAAAAAAATATCTTCATTTAAATAAATAATAAAAAACAAAATATAAACTATTATTATGACAAATTCATTAAAAATTTAAAACTTTAGTCTGACATTTTAAAATGACAAGTACAATACAAAAATAATTATTTAAATTCTCAAATGCTTCATTTCTAATAATAATTTTTAAAATAGCTTAATCCATAACAAAATCAACCAGACAACGTTTAGGTCTATAAGACAAGAGAAAAGATATTGATAATTTGTTTTATATTTTATCTTAATTACTTAAATGATAAGGAAAAATGGTTAAAATTGTCAATTTATAAAAAATAAAATTTCCTTTAAACTTGGGAATCTGGATACTAATCTGTTTTAAAGGGAATCTATATTCTTACTGAGAGGGGTTTAAAGAGGGAATCCAGATTCCCCTAGTATCTGATTCCCTAGCGTAATTTGCAACCAAACATGAGAATCTTTAAACATTCTTAGGAATCCTAAAACATTACCCTGTACCAAACACCACATATGAATAATGCTAGACATACAAACTATTTTACAAAAATTTTTACAAACAACTAATGTGGTGATTGATTATTGATAAATAAAAAAGTGATATTAATGTTGGGCGTAGATAAAAAACCAATAAGAAGTTGGCACATCAACATTTTGTAAAAATGTTGTAAAATAGTTTATGGCTATAGCATTACTCATAATATATTAATAAATCCTACTACCAAATAACATTACAGAAAAATGGAGAAACAACTAAGATTAAACAATTTTATTAATTGTTTCTAAATTTTTTTTTTATTAATTTGACATGATTTAAAATTAATCATCATCTTTCTTATTCCAAGACTTGATACACAAAAAGAAAATAAACCCCAAAAATAAAGCTGCTGCCCCTCCCACAACAATTGCTGTTGATTTATTCCCACCGTTATTTTTGCCTTTCTGGTCCTCTGTCAAGAAAATGTCGTCCATGATTAGTGATAATGAATCATGTAAGAGCGAGAGAAACAAGGACAAAAATTGATATCATGGGAGTTTGTTTTTTTGTTTTTTTATTTTTTTTATAGAGATAATTATAATATGTTGCTAACCCACAGTTCAAACTCTTTTCCCCAAGTCTCCCAAGCACTTTGTGCATGGAAAGGTGCTAATTCAGCTACAATGCATTTGGCAAATTATGAGAGTTGTAATGCATAATTATTAAGAGTAATAATAATGAAAAAAAATGCTAAAGTTACTACAAAAATTTTAGTATAAAAGATTTACAAGTTACAACTTCTCTTGAGAAAATAAATATGATTGATGCTACCTTAACAACAACTAATAAATAAATATTTAAATTACTTCTAGCTCCATGATTGCAAATAAGTTTAATTACAAGACTCATGCAATAAATTTATAGTATTCCCTATCATCACTCATAAAAATGATGCAATAAATCTATAGTATTCCCTATCATCACTCATAAAAATGATGCAATAAATCTATAGTACTATTCCCTATCATCACTCATAAAAATAATGATGATGATGATGATGATGATGATGGAGGAAAACCATTTATATAGATGATAGGATACTAGTCTACTACAACTTCTACTACATGGCATTCTATGTTTTGATATGAGAAAGGGGTGTGAATCCAACCCACTGATCCATCAAAGTCAAAACCAACACAATCCAACCTAACTCAATGGGTTGGCTTAGTTTTTAGGAGTTGATGGGTTCGGTTGGGTTGCAATTTTTTTTTTAATTTTAATTTTTTTTTTTTTTACAACAAGCAAGGTAAGGTGTGGACCAGCTGATTCACAAATTCGTCAAATCCAACTCGATTCACCTATATCTAATATATATATATATATATATTATGATTTTATTCTTTAGTATTTTGGTTTAATGCACTAATTTATAAGAAAATAAACATTATGTTATTTGTGTTGAATTGGTATTATTATATAGTTTGATTAGTAAATCTGTTATTATTTGGGTAGGTAATCTTATAAATTTATCCCAATGCTCATCTTTTAAAATAAATATAAAAAACTGTCCAACCTTGGGTCCAATCCAATCCGATCTATGTGGATTGGGTTGGACTCCTATAATGGGTCTTTTTTTTCTTTTCTTTTTTCAACCCAATCATGGTAGGTTAAATGGAAAAAACTATTTTATCCAACTCAAACCGACCATGCATACCCCGGTTGAAAACAACTTTTATGATCACTGAAACACCCATCAATCTTCACTAGCTACTCAAATATACAAATGTTCAAAGAGAAACTGAAGCAGCATTATTACCGGGTTTAGAGTTGCCGTGTGTCCCATCCGGATAGTAAGAATAGCTGATGAAGCACTTGTCCAAATAAATTTCTCCTGAAACTGAGTTCCCACATTCTTCCTGAGCAACCTGCACTGCATTGTTCACACATTCCCCACAATCACAACCCCCTAAATCACCTTCACACTGTGCCGTCACTTGCACCGAGTCATAGCTCGATAAAAAGAACCCATTGCCACTCACAACACCACTTTCAAGAGCTGCAAACGCTGCGTCTCTAAGTTCTACAAACCCACCATCCACTGCCTCTGATTCACCACAAATCTTGTAGAGCAAATTAGTTTTGGAAGTAGTTGCATCTGGTTCATGAAAACCATCAGCCTCATAGTGTGTATAGCACCCAAAAAGCTGAATTCTAGCTGCCATTGCAAGGCTGCACAAGCTGTCTGACATTTGAGGAATTGCATTTACACAGTTGTGGCAATCTTCATCACTCATGTCCCCCCTGCATTGAAAGAGACCAGAAATGGCCGTCTCATTGTTTCCTTCAATGGTTTTGAAGAACTTGGATTGGGAGGAGTGTGCTACTAGCTCTTGGAAAAGAGAGGAAAGGGTTTGTGAGTGTGATATTGATGTACTTGTGAATGTTTGGCTTGCACAATTCTTGTATACAAAGGTGCTGTAATCTGAAGAGGATTTGATAGATGGTAGGAAGAGAGCCAAAGAGACTAAAAGAAGCAGTTGAAGAGAGGAAGGTATCAAGGTTGAAGTTGAATTCATTTTGGGAGCTTGTTTTTGTTTAGCTCAAGATGAATTTGTTGGGTTTTTGGTGGTTTTGGTACTACTTATTGGATTTGTAAAGAATGATGATTAGGTTTCTTGCATGGAAAATTATCATTTTGAAACATAAAATGCTTTTTGGAAAGGTGGCTTGGGGAGTAGGGTTTTGGGTATGGTTTTTCCTGCCTACTATATCTAATTTATATGAATTTATTCTAGGATTTTCATCACTAAGACTTAATGAGATATAGAAAGCAACTCACTATATATAAATTCAAGTTTTCAACTGTATACGTCACCCATCTATATGAGTCAAGCCAAACATGGCAGAAAAATTGTTCTAGATTGACTTTGTGAACGAGCTCGAGTCTCAACGCATCTCAACTATTCGTTTAGCATTCCTTAACATTTAATAAGTAATCCATTTTAAAAAATAATTATACATTTTCTCAACACCGCAAAAAAGAGACATGAATGTTTTCATCAAAATGTCCAAGTTTATTCACATGATCACATCTTTTATTTTTCTTTTTTCTTTTTGTAAATGATAAAGTACTCGTAAAACCTCGTACCTGTTCTGCTATAAGGCATAGTAATAACGTGAAATTTTAAGATCGTTGGTCTATACCTTTCAAAGCAAAGCATATGAAATATAGAGTTTAGCATAGGAGGAGCGGAATCAAGATCCTCTAGTGTTATTGAGGTAAATTAATAGTAGAGTGGCTGAAATCTTGACTATTCAATCAAACAGTAAAGAGGAAAATAGACATTTTAGCAATATGCAATTTAGTAAGAATTTATTAGATGCATGATAAGTTGTTTTTACATAATGCTTGAAAAAAAAGGTCCTTCCATCCATATCCATTCCTGAGTTGGCCACTAATTGCCACTTATGTAAACTTGCTACTTTTGTTAATTGATCCAATCAAATCATGTCATGTCAATTAACTAGGCCAATGCATCAATCAAATATACTAAAAAGACATTAAAACTAAAATACTTATCTCAATATTTTCTTGTTATCCAAACAGGGGCCAAGAATGTTTTCACAAAAATATTCAAATTCATTAATTAAAAAAAAAAAAAAAGTCTTTCCAGGGACCCAACTCCTCCACCACCAGGTCCACCACAAATACCACGAAACCCACAAAACCTTAGAGCTTAGTGTTCATTTCCAAGCACACCACCACCTCCTTCTAATCTCAGAGCTGCTCGCTCTCTTTCAGTATGACCATGACTCATATCTAATGGTGGAGCCAGGGGATCGATTAATATGATCATTAGCTATTTGTTATGCAGTTTATTACGCACCTCATATCATATGTCCGGCAAAAAAAATCACCCTCGAAGTGGAATCCATCTTCAAATTTATTTTCTTCTTTCATTCTTTTTTATGCATTCCCCTATGCAAAATTTTCTATGTCAATTTTATTTTAAAAAGTGGATTCTAGTTTGTTCAACTGGTAAAATTTCTAATGGTTGTATAAGAGATCTAAGATTCAATCCCTGTCTACATCAAAAATTGATTGGTGTCTTAGTCTGATGATAAAAAGCTATTATCAAGAACGGACGCTATAGATTGAAACTCTTTTTAAAAAAAATCATTTTAAAAAGAGAGAAAATATTTTCTTTCTTGAAGAAAATTATTTACAAGTTCAAATCTTATAAAAACCAAGGTTGAAGATAAAATAAGTATATTTATTTTATCATGAATTTAGTTATTTAATCTTAGGGGGGCTAAGAAGAAAATTAATATATTTTTTGTCATAATTTTAGTTATTTAACTTAGGGAAATATTTTTATATCATGATTGTTTAATTTCAGTATTTTTTACTGTTTCGTACCCTCAATGTATTTAAGATTATTAAAATTTATGTTATTTTAGTTTTAATGGGCCACTTTATATTTAAAATTCATATATATCTACAATATATATATATATATATAGAGTAAATTTTCTTACCTTCGAATAAGAGATCTGAAATATTTTAATTGATTTGATGATAAAAAGCAATCATTAAGAGCAGATGCCATAAGATCATTTACATATGTTAGTGTTATACTAACTTATTAGTAATGATCTTTTCAAAAAAAAAAAAACTTATTGGTAATGACCCATTGCTCTTGCAAAACATTTGGCAATAAAAAATTACTTAATTAAAATAACAGTGTTTATCTCTTTGTAAATACATTTGGTGGATAACCTTGCCATTTTCCCCGGTAAGTTGTAGACATTCATTTGTGAATTGTAAGGGGTATAAATACCCTTACAAATACCCTTGCTATTTTTTGTGGTAAGTTTAGTCAACTATTTGTCATTCGATAGTCTTTTTATTTTTATTTTTTATTATTCTATATAAAAAAAGATAGTTGAAATTGGAAACCTGAAGGATGTCAGTATGTATGAGCTTATTTATACACGTAGTGGGCTCATTTCTAATAGGATTTGTCTTGTATTTAAAAGTAAGTATAATACTTTTATACACAATAAAATTTGTAATAAGTAATAATCTTGATATCATTCTTTTTTAGAAAATATATGTAAAGTTGAGCAACATTCAATTGCTGATTAGCGTGTATGGAACTTGGAAGAGACAACATATGTTTAAATCCCCTGTTTTATAGAGTCGTTTTGATCTCCATTCAAGCCTCTTTATAAACAAATTAAACTCAGTTCATTTGGAGCTTGCAATAATTTTCATATTCGTAATAGGGAAAAGAAAATGGCAATTTCTACCTTTTCTTCAAGGCAATTTTTGGGAGCATTGGTGATCTTTGCTATTGTTTCTCAAGCTTTGGTTAAGGCCGATTATGATGATCCTGATTCCTATCCTGGTAAAGTTTTCTTTTCACCTAGTCTCTATATGGACGGCTCGTACCAGTTTTAATAGCTCATTAATTTGCATTTGCACATTTATGCACTTTTTTCTAAATAGTTTTAGGGTGATGATAGGTTTACATTACTACTACAACATAAACTTAGAATTTTCCATAGTTTTTAATAGCTCATATAGGTTTGGTTTTGGTCGTGTGGTGTACTAATGAGCAGTTATCATAAATGAGATGGAAGGTGTAATTTCTATTTTGGATGAATTTTTCCAAGGGTTAAATTTCAAATAAAAACCTCAACTAGTCATCCAATTGAAACAAAATTTGGAGGGCAGAGGGTAGCCATTACTTTTACCAAAGAAATTGAAAAACCACTTCAGCCTTAACGAAGTGGAATAAGCACACGAGGTTGCTTTTCATTTTTGTTTCTTTAAAATTAAAATGAGGGATATGTAATGCAAGTCCATTTTGTTGGTATGAGTATAGGTATGAGAATAAAGTTGAAGCATTTGGGTGTGTTCTAGATTACTGAGGCCGGACAAATATAAAAATTTTAGAGTTAATTACAACAATTTTCATAAAATATTTCTTAATTATTGTAGATGGTTAATGATAACTAATGAAGTGATGTGACCATACAAGAACCAATAAAAATGCCAACTCAACTAACATTACTCAGAAAAATAATTTTCCTCTTTATTCTTCTCAATTCAATTATTTACAATCATTGCAGGGTACCCAAGTACACTTGGAGAGCTTGGAAGACAAGACCCCCAAGGCCAACTTTAATCCACCATCGTGTACACTGAAGAAAATTTCCAGCGAGGTAATCAAAATGATATAATTTTATTGCAAAATAATTAAATATTTATAATTAAAAGTGTTTAAATAATGCTTAAGTGATTAAATTCATTATTTCTTAATTTATCAATTATTATGTCAGTAAGCATCATTTTAAATTATTAGATTAAAATTTTTCATAATAAAAGATTTGTAATGTCAGATGCAATTAATGCAACACTCCTGGTGAGGAAATTGCGCACAAGACAACAATGTCAATACTTAACAAACTGTCAAGCTATATAATGACAACTCATGTAAATCCCACAAACATACAAAGAAATAATTGACAAAATATAATCAAATTTGATACGGAGTTAAAGCCAACAAAACGTAATTGAAAATTACAACTTTACATTGTCAATAAGAAATTTGGCAAAAGCTTGTTAGTAGCATGATAAGTTGGTCTTAAAGTGACCATTTTTTTTTTAATAATAAGTTATAGTTTACACCCTTAGAGCAACTGCATCAGAGGGTGTAAAATTTCTATGTATTTTGCATACAAAAAAAATGATAATAATAATTTTTTCTATTTTACACACTTATTTTTACAAAACACTCACATCAGTTTATCTATTCTAAACATTTATTTGATAAAATATTCATTTTTTTATATTTTTTTATATTATTTCCTTCTATGATGCAAAAGAGATAGTGATGTAAAGGAGAGGGAAACATATAGTAAAATATTAAATGCAAAACTATAGTAATCGTGCATATATGCACGATTACTATAACATTTTTGTATATATGTACAACTTTGCAAGCACTGATGTGAGTGTTTTTTTTTTTTTTTGTTAAAATGTGTAAAATTAACTACTTTTTGCATTTTGCACAATTCTGCAACCTTTGATGTAGTTGCTCTTAGAGCAAATGCATTAACTTATGCAAACTTTTTGTTTATTTTGCACAAAATAACTACTTTTTTATATTTTTTTTATTTTACATACCTATTTTTACAAAACATTTACATTAGCCTATCTACTCTACATATCTATTCAATAAAATATTAATTCTTTTGATTTTTTTTTTTTTTTTTTTCCCCACTTGCTGCCCCTCTTTCTCATAGACCCAACACTACCCAAAAATACTAAAATGTTAATTTTATGATGAATACGACTTGCACACTCCAAATCCTATTATTAATTTGGCAACAAACTTTAAATATTTTTACAACTTGACATACTTCTATTTGCAAAGCTCAAGTAGTAAAAATTGTATTTTCCTTAGCATTACTGTTATTTTTTTGCTAAAAGAGAAACGAAACACAAGCACAACCCAGAAAAGAAATACGACTGGATATCCAAATAGAACAACATTGACAAAGAAGTAGCATCCCCAAACTATAACACGAGTGAATCCTTCCTCAATTGAAACTGCTACTGCTCTTTTTAGTGCAAAGGATTAAGTAGTTGGGTTCATATGTAGCACTTAGTCAATCCATAAGACCTTGCAGGTTTTGAATGAAAGTGTCTAAATATCTCTCTTGCATGCCTTCACTAGTAAGTTTCTCCTTCAACTTGGCATGATTATATTTCACCAGCCCAGCTATTTCACTGTCCTCGTCCATCACAGAGATAATGGCCTTACTCAGGCTTTCCTTGGAAATCCACCCATTATCTTCTCTCTCCACCTCCACTGCAACTTTGAGCTCTTCCGCCATTAACCTGGCACCCACAGTTTGATCACCAAGGTATGGAACGCATACTATTTGGCAATCACTAAAGAGAGACTCCAACATGGACCCATATCCACAATGGGTCACAGAACAGCCAATAGATGGGTGCTCCAATATCAATGTTTGTGGCACCCATCCCCCATACACCCATCCTCTCCCTTTAACTCTCTCTTCAAACCCCTCTGGAAAAGCTTCTTCAATTGTTGCGCAACCATCTGGAGTACTCAGAGCCACCAAAAATGGTTGCCCACATAACTCAAACCCCAAAAGTAGCTCCTGAAACTGGTCCTTTCGTAGTTTATTTTGACTCCCAAATGCACAATACACCACAGTACCTTGCTTGAAATTGCATAACCAATTAGTCCATTTCTCGTCTAGCTTTGTGGCCGGTGCTTCAGGCAGGACAGGTCCTGTCAGCAGCACAGGCTTAGCATAATGCTGCCTTAAGTAGTCACAGTATGGCCCTTCAAACTCATGATATGTCCTATAGGCCAGGGCATCACTCCGAATCAAGCCATAGGTAATTCGAACATAAAGAGACATCTCTGTTCCAAGAGCCTTGGTAAACACTTTTAGTTGTGCAATCTCATAGTCCTCGGACTTTATTCGCACACACGAAGGAGGATAGCCAGGAGGCGGTTGCATGAAGTCTTCTACAGTCATATCCTCTGGTTTCTCCTTAGTAGGAACCTTTAGTGCTTGCGTTGCTGGGGTTACAATGGAATAACATATGGCCTTGGAGCCAATTTGGTGTGCTAAGGCTGGCATCCAAGGGCTGAAGTCAAAGAAAATGAAATCAGGCTTGAGACTGCTCAGAATGGTTTGAACTTGGTCTTGGGTTTGGTCAAAGGCAACAAAAAGATGTCCACGAAGTGGAAGAGGAACATCTGAGGTAGTCTCGGCACCAGGGGGTAGTCTATCTACACTGGGAACAAGAAGGGGATAGAAGTGGATGAGGTTTGGATAAAGGACGAGATGTTCTACCTTTGCTTGTGCTCCTTTGGGCAGTAAGAAAGACACCCTATGGCCTCTCTCTGTAAGCTTGTTTGAGAGGTGCAGGTAGGGAGTGATATGGCCAAAGGCAAACCAGGGAAACATGGCTATATGAAGTTTTGTGCTTCTTGAATTGCTCATCTTTGCTTGAATTTTTTTTTTCGTTGGGTGAAAAAATCCACTTGAGAACTAAAGTGATTCCTTTATGTATACCTGATAGAACCGGATCTTCCTAGTGGAAAGACAAAAAAAATGCTAATCTTGATCACGGGATGCTAATCTTGTATCAACTGTTGCATTTACGCTTGGTAAAATGAATGATGCTTGAATAATCAAGCACAAGTATGGTCCACAAGTTTAATAATGGATGCTTGACATTAACCCAAAAGGTAGTACGGATTTTACCAAAAAAAAAAAAAAAAAAAAAAAAAAAAAAAAAAGGTAGTACGGACAAAACAAATCGTACGTAGTAAGTGAACAAATCCTGAGGGGTCACGACAACTCATCTCTGCCAGCTCATTTGTCCATTCATATCTTTCTTTTGCTTTTTGCTTTTTTATCTAGTTCAGTCCGTAGGGTGGTAAAAGTTGGTATAATTTGACATGACAAAACAGTGTGGTCGGATTCGGTTCCGGTTGGATCGATTGAGTTACGTGTTAAACATATGTCATTTTAAGTGGATTAAAAACATATTCAGGTCAAGCAGGTTAAGTCAGGTTACAGGTCGAGTCAGGTTAGGATGGGTTGATCCGTATTTTTCATATGAATTTTTTTTTAAGAAAATAATATGTATTTACCATTTGGAAAGTCGTGTAATAATTTACTTGATGTAAAATATATTACTTTAAATTTACCACTATATATCAAGAATGAATTACATTTATTAATACTTATTCAATAATTTTAAAATTATACAAATTCTAACATTACTATCTAAAGCAAAAAACCACAAAGATAAGTAAAACAAATATACAGGTTTTATTTCTACACTATATCAACATCGCAAAATATAAAACAAAATTACAAATGACTTATTAGATAACTCATTTGACAAAGAATAAAAACATATAAGAAATTTACAATTTTGAAAATTAATTTTATAATCTATTATCTATTGTGGTTGACACTCTATTTCAATTTGAGATATATATTAAATTTTGATTGTTTACTTATTTATACATGATCTCTTTTATGAATATCATATCATTGTTAAGTAACATACATTTTAGAAAATATCATAATTTATTTTGAAAAATCGTTTATTTTAGACATAAATTGTTAAAAAATAGGTCTAAGCATTCATTGTAACGACCCAAGGAAAAGCGCTAGCCACATTTGCGTTATACTTCAAAATGACAAGTCACAATTGAGGTTCTTTGTAGTTGTTAATAAAGCCCAGATCTACCCAGTAAATACTCGATGTAGAACTCATCACACACCCACACACATCACACAATCAATCAAACTAGGGCATCACAATCTCCTCCACTTAAATCGCTAACGTTCTCGTTAAGGCCCATTTTGTGGAGTAGTGTCTCCAAGCCCACACGGGGTTACTAGGCCAGTTCTAATATCATATGTAACGACCCAAAGAAAAGCGCTAGTCACATTTGCGCTATACTTCAAAAGAAAAGTCACAATTGGGGCTCCTTGTAGTTGTTAATAAAATCTAGATCTACTCAGTAAATACTTGATGTGGAACTCATCACACACCCACACACATCACATAATCAATCAAATTGGAGTATCACAATACAATTGTAAAGCCCCAAAATCATAAGTAATAAAAGTCTATTCAATTTGAATAATCCATAAAAAAAAAATAATAATATATTAAATAAAAGTAACCAACAATCTAAAATCTCATCACAAATGTCAGACTTCTAATCTACCAAATACAAAACATCCTCAAAATAATTATACAATACAATGTTTAACGCCATAAAATAATAATAATATCCTCAATTCTACAAAATAATTTATAACTGTTTCTTTCCAAGAATCTCAACTCCAATAATCCCTCTAATGTATATGTAAGGGAAAATAAAGGGGGGTGAGATAACTCAATAAGTAGAATTCACTAACATTGGGGTGTGGGAACAAACCTTTCAAATAAATAATTTTTACAACAAATTCATAACTTGTAACTCATCAATATTTTATAATCAAATATTTCATATAAAAAAAATATCTTTATATTGTGATCCATCATAATATATATATATATATATATATATATTAATACCATCACATAAACAATTTCCTAGGCTTTTCTCATGGTCAACGTTTACTCTCCGTTGGCAGGGTTGTGTTGTCCCCTTTTTGGGACTAGAACCTCGTTTTCATCCCCTTTCTTAAGGATGACTCCTTTCGAACCTAAATGTGCACTCCCTTACTAAAGAGCTTCCTTTTTGGATCCTCAAAAGTATACTCCCTTGCTAAGGAGCTATCAAATGTGAACTGTCCCCTTTTCTGGTATCGTTCATTGCTAAGGACTAGCTGTAATATGATGGTCCCTTGCTAAGGACTAAGTATAATACTGAGCTTTTAATCACGACTGACCATAGGTTTTCAAAACATATTCAATATGCTCACAAAAATAATCCATTCACAATTCTCAAAAATATAAAGATATATTCACACATACAATCAGTTTTCACACTTAAATAGTTGTAGGTTTCCACACACAGCCGTATAGAAGATCCATCAATACACAAATTTCCCACTTAACAATCTGTTTTCACAGTTAAATAGTTTAATGTATCAACATTAAAGCCTACGGAGGTGTTTAGTTTCTTTGAACTGTACTTTAGTTTTGTCAGTGGGCTTGGCTATTGAATTCGTGCCCATCACAGTTGGAATTGTAGTTGTTAAGTTGACAAATGGGAGCATTGAAATGCCCCGTTTGATGCCTGAACTTGCCAATCAGGCTTCCAAAATTTTCACAATTATTTTAAGTCTAGTCACTGCCTATGTCTGCCATCATAATTCCCTTGATGCCGTAAGACACAAGAATATTGCTAGGCACATATTTGGACAATGATAAGGGCGTAGGTGCATGAAAAATGGGTGGTGATATTTAGTGAGGCCATGTACGGAAATATGTATATATATATATATATATAAAACCACTAAGCAACCTTTTTCCTTTCATATGGTGACAAACTTGAATTGATAAGTCCAAACCTATTACTCTATTAGGTACAATTTCAAAGCCTGTGGCCCTTTCCTGACAAATTGACCATTCCTTATCTAATATAATACAATTATAGGAGCCCTTTTCTATTAGTATATATATATATATATATACATATATAAAACCACAAAGCAACCTTTTCCCTTTCATATGGTGACAAACTTGAATTGATAAGTCCAAACCTATTACTCTATTAGGTACAATTTCAAAGCCTGTGGCCCTTTCCTAACAAATTGACCATTCCTTATCTAATATAATACAATTATAGGAGCCCTTTTCTATTAGTATAATGATAATCTAGGTTCACGACAATTGCTAGCTATTGACTATTTAAACTTCTTAAATTTAGAGTATGAGAAAATCATACCTGTAGGTTTCCACGCACAGCCGTATAGAAGAAAAGAAAACCTTAATCGTGTGTTGCGGCTGAAACAAAAGGAACTTTTTTACGTACATACACATGTAACTTAAAAGGTAAAAAGTTAGGGTTATCAAGGCCCATATTTTTATTTATACCACCTCACTTGGGCTTTATATCCCATAGCATTTATCTTATTTTTAATATTTTAGGCCCAAATCAATTTAATCCATTTAATTTTAGGCCTCCTTTATAATTTACATATAATAACTAAATTGGTATCTCAAAATTATGGGGTGTTATTTCATAATTTATGTTAATTTGATACTTTGACTTCACTATTTTCACACTTATGAATGTTTCTTACACTTGTCTACAATTTTAAATCTATATTTTTAACTGTATTGTAACCAGATTATCTTGGCATGCACTTTATCTAAAAATCTTTACTCATTACAGAATGCTTAATCATTCATCTTTCAATTAATTTTCATACAATTATGTAAATATCTCAATTGTTTCCTTAAAGCTCACAACAAACAATTAAACCAATATTGTCTTACTTTTTTTTTTTTTTAATAAAAAAAAAGTTTTAAAAAATGGTTCGGGTTTGGGTTTGGTCGGGTTGACCCGCAAAAAACATGGGTCAGGTCACAGGTCAACCCGTTTTTACTTTGGGTCAAAAAAATCAGGTTCAGGTCAGGTATTTTTCAAGTCGGGTCAGAAAATTCTGACCTGTTTTGCCATGTCTAGGTATAATCAATGTCACCCATCGGCGTGGTCCTTTTCGACAACTTCATTGTGAAAGGGTCATTGAAGCTGCAATTGTTGTTTTGATAAGATTCATTGCATTTATATACACTCTTGTTCTAATTAGCAAATAATTGAAGCCCTCAATGATCTCTAATTATAAAATGAGTTAATGACACTTCATCGATTATAAAAAAATAAAATTGACACGTCATTTAAATGGAAGAGAGATTATTTAAGTGGCTTAGACGAGTAATTCTAGGACCACAAATTATTCCATAACTTTTTTATCATAACTCTGACGTGGCAGATTGTGAGTGGTTAACTATCACTTACACATGAACCCACAATTTTTTATTCACTAATCACACTTTGTCATGTCACAGTTGTGACAAGAAGTTATGAAAAATTACGTGGTTTTAGACTTTTCCGGCTTAGACATTTTGAGAATTAAATGAAACATTTTTTTTTCCCCTACTTTTATTTTTTTCAATATTTGTGAAAATTACTACTTTTGCTTTAAACATAATCTTGTCATATATTTAAACAAATTTAATAAAAAATAAAACTAATGAATTATATTTCAAATAGAGTACTACCTAAGTTCAGTGTGACAGTGCATTAGATCCCATACAATGCAAACACATCACATATTGGCATCAATTTTTTTTTTTTTTGGGAGAATCATGTTGGCATCATTTTGAGTCTTGTGTACTAGAGCATTGTTAAGCCCTAGCCTTGTAGTGGTTTACAAGTCCGATGAATCACCTAATTAAGGTTGGAAAAAAAACTTTTAGGAATTAAGGGTCAACAGGCACATGATGATAACCATCGTTGGCTGTGGTGGAAGCGGAAGAGCAAATCCTATTGAAACGCTATTTTTCTGGAAGTTGTGCAGAGACAAAACACATGGGTGTGGGGATTTGGTAGCAGTTTCTCTCTCTCTCTCTCTCTCTCTCTCTCAAATTAAAATAGAGAAAGACAGCACACATGAATGTACGTTTTACACTATATATTGTTATATTCTGTATTTAATTTAATTATTTTTTTTAATAAAGGAAGAAAATAAATAATGATTATGTATTTGAAAAAAGAGAAATAATTAACAAAATTAATATTTTAATACAGCATTATGTAAATTAAATAATCTAATGTGATATGTTTTAAAAATAAATACATAAAAAAAAAAAAAAGATTCTTATATTAAAATAAACATAAATTTTTCAATCTTCTAACCTTTTTTTTTTTTTTTTTTTTGAAAACAGCCTTACGGGCTAGTGGCTACTGGTTTCTGTCCTCCATGAGTTGAAGATTTCAATGCAGAGATTTTGGCTGAATCTCTCTATCTTTTATAGCGGACCAGATCTACACATTTCATTAAAATATAAAGTCTGCACAAAATGGCAACTACAAAAGGGTAAACCAAATAATTATATCTGCCAATAAATCATAGTAACTTAAAAAATATATATATATATATATTTCTTGATAGTTGAAGACTAGAATTATACTGAAAGAAATAGCCTACAATATACATACCATTTGAAAGTTCTATCTGTCAGTTAGTGGCATGATTTCAAGCAAGTCACAGGAATCAAAATATTTGCAAGTTTACATGACAACATTTGGACATTTGTTCTGTTACATATGTAGCCTAATCAATGGGGTACATGAGCTATTTGTGTGCAGTTTTTTGCATTACAGCTTTATGAATACGGAAATGCATTTCACAATTTTTAATTACACCTTAAATTATAACAATATCCATGTACACCAATTACATAATTTGGGATTTAATTAGCAAAAATTAGAGGAAAAGAATTATTAATCCACCCCAATTTATGAAATTGCAGATGTGGTCATGTATGCAAGTCCTCACTATGGTAAACAGTGTTTTCACACTATAATTATATGAAACAAGTACCCTTAGTGTCAGCATAACTTCTTGATATTCTAGACAATGACAAACACAAATGCCTCCACATCACACATGTTAACCTCATTTAGCATCTCCAAACAAGCATTTGCACTGCACGGAATGTCTAGTATGTCATGATATAAACAAAAATTTTATTGACACATGTATGCAGACCTTAACATGTAATAGGAACTAGTTCACACAAGTGCTCAGAGGCTCTTCTATTTTTTGGGTAAGGGTTAATTTAAAGCATTTATTATAATTTGAGATTACTTTATTTTTCAATCACCAAAAAAAAAAAAAAAAAAAAATCTAGAGGTGTGAAGAAAAAATTATTTCACCTGCTAGATTTTGTGATATCTTTAATTTTTTTATCACATCCCTAGATTTTTTTTGTGATTGGAAAATAAAGTAATCCCAAATTATAATAAATGCTCTAAATTAACTCTTACTCAGAAAGAGCCTCTGAGCACGTGCTCACAGGCTAGTATTCCGTAATTATTATCATTTTTTGCCAATTTTGTTTATGTAGTAATCAACGTGTTATTAATTGGAAGATGATGCTATAATTTAGTATTAACCTATAGGGGGAGGAAAAAAAGATCCATTGAATAAATCTTATAAATAGTGCATTTAATGAAAATGCATAATGAAATCGTAACAATAAAACTACTTACAAAGTACATGTGGTGACCTTTACAAAAGCTATTATGAGAAGTTGATGGATCAATGTAGAAAAGTGAAATATTTACATCAGGTAAAACTGTAAAATAATTCACTACATCTGAAACATGGAATACGTGAACTTATTAATATTATGCCAGCTACGGTGGAGAAGTTGGTGGAGCAATGTTATTTGTTCCACATTCTAATTGCTTTCTAGCAGCATTTGCCATGAACCTATGATACAAAATGTGTGTGTCTATGTTATTAATAGAGACTTTAAAACGTACACAATAATGATAAGTACAATAAACATTGAGCATAAACTTGTGAAATGAAATATTTAAACTGACCTTGTGATGATATTGCATAGCTCCATGTATGTGAAATGATCTACTTCAGCTTGGGACTTGAAGAACTATCATTTAATTACCTAATTTTTTTTAAAAAAAAATTATATCCAAACTATGTAATTAAGTATTTTTTTTATTTAAAAAAGTAGATGTTGTAATGATTTGTGCTTGCTTTATTATTGCATCGTCCTTCACTCTCATTTTCTGTTTGTCTTTACTGTTTTGGATGTTGAAAATTGCATCGTCCTTAGTTTTTTTTGTTCGTTTCTTTTTTTTTTTTTTTTCTCATGGATGTTGGAAATCACATTGTCCTTGATTTTAATTCTCCGCTTGTCTCTGTTGGCATGAGTGTTAGAGATCACTTCATCCTTCATTTTTCCTTTTTCTTTGTTCTTATGGATGTTGGAAACCTGATTGCTCTTGACATTGATTTGTTGTTTGTCTTTGTTCTTGGAACTTCAAAATAAAGAAAAAAAAATTGTTTGTATATTAAGACTATCAATTAGTTATTTTCCTATTTTAAAAAATAGCGTAACATACCTTTCCAATTCTTGTGACTCTAAAACGTTTCACTTCTTTCCAAAGCTCTTTCTTGCCAGCTCGAATAGTGAATCCCCAACCAGGTGAATAAATTTCCAATTTTCGAACCTAACCCATACGCAACATGACATTTTTTAAATATTAATTTTGGTAAAATAATAGAAAGGGATGTTGATTAAATATATCATTAAAAAGAAATATACCTTGTTATCAATGGCCTCCATCTTTAATATTGATTGATCATCCTTCCAATTCTCCCAATGAGCAATAGGAACAACATGCACTCCATTATTTAGCATAGTGGACTCGATCCTCACATTTGAGTTGGGCATCCTTCTTGTTACCAATTAATTGTATACATAAAAAATATCAAGAAATAAAATATTAAAATGTAGACTGCATAACCATTAAAATTTGTAAATTGTTAAAATAAATCTATATGTAAGACAGTTCTTTCCAATTGTTAATTAACACCTATGATGAAGGGAACAAAACATCTTTATACATAATATTTCGTGTGTGAACACCTTCCTCCTCAGGTATTGTTCCTTTTTGCACCAATAGTTTTGTGGTGGATTGGGAGACTCCCCTTGATAACGCCACATATAATTGGCCATGACTAAAAACATGATCAGGAAGATAAATTCCAATAATTGGAATTTTCTGACCTTGCACTTTGTTTATTGTAATTGCAAAGCTCAAACATACAGGAAATTGTCGTCTTGCATAAACATTAAGTTAGCATTGTTCTTGATATTGACATAAAACGAACATGCCTTAATTTATATTTTCCCCAAAATAATCATAGTCCAACCAATGAATATTTTTTAAAAGGTACAAAATTATGATCTCACCATTAGTTTCTTGCATAGCATTTCGCTCAACTGGCATATTTCTCGCCAAGTTACGAATATGTGTAAGACGACAATTTGGTGTAGCCTTGCGATTAGGTGGTATTAGTGATACACATGATGATGTTGAATTAGAATGCACAATGTCTTCATTTAAATTGGCTGGACTTCCCACTAAAGTAATATCACCACCCAAAGTTTGTTGTCTTCGTCTTGCATAATTGGCACAACGTCTTGCCAATCGAATTTGTTTGCTTTCATTGTCTTCTATTTGTCTACTACGCCGATCATAATATCTCTGTAGTTCTCGACGACGTTCTACGTCATTGGTATGAGTCATAGGTGTATTTTTCGAATTCACTTTTGCATTAAAATAGACAAAAAAAATAACCGTGTTAGTTGCACATATATACATATTTAGCGCAATAATTATTTAGCGCAATATTTAGTGGAAGCATGTGCTATGATAAAATTTTGTAGTCAAATTTGTTATATAAAAGTTTTGCAAAACAATATTGCACCCTTATTTTTGAGTTGCAATGGTTTGACACTAAAAATATGTAAACACAATATTTTAGCTATAATATAATTTTTTTTTAAATAATAGCTTAATTGGTTGAAATTTCCCTCCCCTAACTATTGAAGGATATTTATTTTTTGTATTAAAAAGGCTTCATGTTATTAATTGGTTGAAAATCTATAAAACGTGGTTTTTATTTTTATTTTTTTCCTCTTTTCTTTAAATATATAAGTATAAAATCATGGAAAAAAATTACTTCTAAGTAATATCTAAATAATAGGCAAAATTTTAGGAATAAAAATACTTAAAACATTTTTTTAAATGTAAAACAGTGCTGGCATATTATTAAAATACCTAAAATATCAGGATTTTTTTTTTTTTTTTTTGCTTGAAGTTGTAAAAAAATAGGAAACCAATGTTGAAGGACTCACCACCCTCAAAAAAAAAAAAAAAAAAAAAAAAAAAAAACGTTGATGCAAATTTATTAACTGAGAACACGTAACACTTGATGCAAATTCAAAAGGCATGGTTTGTTTGGAGTCTTTTTGTCTTTTCGTAAGTTATTTTGGATCAGATTCAATTTTACCAATTTTTAAAATTTTAAATGAAGTAACATTTTAAACTATCAAATATAAGATATATTTAAGGGTGTAAGTAATTAAACCCTAAAAGTTAGTCTATTATTTATTTAGAAGCAATTTTTAGCACAATTTTAAAATTTTATCTTTAAAGATAAGTTCTCCAGTATCATTCTTGCTTTAGTATCTAAATAATAGGCAAAATTTTAGGGAAAAAAAAAACTTAAAAACAAATTTTTTTTTTAAATATTTAAACATAAAACAGTGCTGGCATATTATTAAAATACCTAAAACATAGGGTTTTTTTTTTTTTTTTTTGGCTTGAAGTTGCAAAAAAATAGGAAACCAATGTTAAAGGACTCACCACCCTCCCAAGAAAAAAAAAAAAACTTTGA
This sequence comes from Quercus gilva, assembly GCA_023621385.1. NCBI lineage: Eukaryota > Viridiplantae > Streptophyta > Magnoliopsida > Fagales > Fagaceae > Quercus > Quercus gilva. The sequence goes on from CM042475.1 coordinate 50,590,215, forward strand.
TGCAAATTTATTAATTGAGGACACGTAACACTTGATACAAATTCAAAAGACATGGTTTGTTTGGAGTCTCTTTGTCTTTTGGTAAGTTATTTTGGATCAGATTAAATTTTACCAATTTTTAAAATTTTAAAATTTAAAATGAAGTAACATTTTAAACTATCAAATATAAGATATATTTAAAGGTGTAGGTTTTTACCCCTAAAAGTTAGTCTATTATTTAGAAGAAATTTTCACCACAATTTTAAAATTTTATCTTTAAAGATAAGTTCTCCATTATCATTCTTGCTTTGGCAAATTTGCGTATATAACAATTGCTTACAAAATCATCAAATGTGCAATGAAAGGCACAAAAAAGGACAATATTATATTTCATAACGTAGGATATTTACAAAAAATGTTTTTTAACAACTACTTGATAGAATGAGTACCACTTCGTTCACCCGAATACATCCAATGTATCTGCTATGCAATCTAACTAAATTGTTGATATGTCACCCTAAAAAAAATACAAAAAAATAGAGTAAGGCTTAAATGTAAGAAAAACAACAAACAAAAATAATAAGAGAAAGAGAGGGCACCACTTAGAACACATACTCTAAAATAATGAGTGAAGCCCGATAACCACAACCAAAAAAAAAAAAAAAAAGACAAATCAATATATATAATTCCTATTCTTTAAAAAATAGTCATTAATTAGAAAAAAATACTTAAACATCCATCAAACTGACCAAATAAAAGAAAAAAAAAAAAAAGATAAGATAAGATAATGATATGGAAAAGATAATGATAACAAAGTGTAGTCCTATTTTGTAGGCACTTTTTTACGTGGGAGTTATTTTTTTATTTTTTTATTTTTCCTTTTAGAATCTAAATCATGATAAAATAATAAGTTTTTGTTGGAGATAAAACAATCATTTTTTACAAATTAAGCAATAATTATCCTATTCCCGAAATCTACCACATAAATTTAATTTGTCATTGGTAAACCAACACATGGAGAAGAAAATTAACACATAATTTGATAACCCAAGAATTTTTTTTGCTAAACAATAATCCAAGACACAATATATTACTTGCTACAAAGAGAAAAATAACCTCATAATTCTTTAAGTTTTCATAACCTTTCCGGAGAAAAACTGTGCTAAAATCACCAATTAATTTATCTTCAATTCATCACACGTCCACTCACTTTATGTACTTTAAGTTAACAAAATTAAAGTTAAGAATATATGAAGAAGTGAAGAAGTGCTCGACAAAACATTAACATAACTTTTCCATCAAAAAAAAAAACTAAAGAAAGAAATCCCTCAAAAAAGTAAAAGACTACAAAAGGAAAAGATATAAGACTTAAGAAAAAAAAAACTGTAAAATCAACTATTAGGTCGCCTCTAATTGTTCGTTTATATATGTATGTTCTTCTCAAGAGGAAAAACACAAACGTACAGCACTACTATTTAGATCCCTCGTGAGATGACATTAAGGGGGGAAAAAAAATATCCCTCGTGAGATGAGATTAAGGAAAACAATAAGCAAAATATAGCCAAATAGAGAGAGAAATTAAAGTCAACAAGAGCTTACCTCAAATTTATCTGCTGTTGTTGTTGTTGTTGTTTGTAGTGAAATCTAAAGCAAAGAGGTGAGTGAGAGGAGTTTCTTAACAATGATGATAATGATGAAAAGAAGAATAACACAGAATTGAGAGAATTGGAGAATTGAAGAAAAAGCAATTTGAGTTTGAAAACCAACGTGAGCGTACTGGGAGTGTGTTCTTATTTTGTAGATATTGTTTTACGTGGAAGTTAAAGAAGCATTTTTACGAAGTTTTGCCCCTACTTAAATATAGGCTGTAGAGGTATTTTGGAACAAAAAAAAAAATCCGATCCAAACAGATGCAGCTCCTTAAATAGTGGTATAGATAATGAACAGACCTTAATTGCTCCTGAAACATGTGGTAGTAATCTTGTTGTTCCCATTGACCGAATATTGCAAAATCCACTGCAGTATTGTCAGATTAAAGTGGCATTGAAACAATTGACAAAACTAAAATATAAGATTTGTTACACAAGTGACCAAATACACATTTGAATCATAAGACAACCACCCTTAGATTTAGGTGAGGAATAGTTATTGCTTATATAGTCATTACCTTATCACTCTCCCAATATGTTAGAAAACTTGTTTGTTTGACTGCAAGCCCCTTACTGCACTCTCCATTGTTGGGCAAGCTCAACTGCTTAACTTAAGGTAACTTATCACTTTCTTCATCAATAGTCAAGTTATCCTATTGGAAATTTGGCCTTTTACATAGTATCGATTTCACAATTAGACAACCCTTCTTGCAGTTCATCGCTCACGCTGTAACTGAGCGTACATAGTGGACCCATCAAGGCCCCAAGACCTGTTGTGAAGTGATTGGTTAAATGCACAATAGCAGGAATGATGAATGGTTGCGAGGTTCAACCTACGAATAATGACATGGGGATTAAATGGCTAGAAGCCCACAACTCTTACATTATCTTATCTTCTAAGATAAATTGCATGTGAATTGCAAGATTAAGTTTTGCATTAAAATAATCTGCAATTTATTATGTTTAGGTTTTAGCAATATATAATCAAAACTCTTTACCTTTTTCTTATTATAGTTAGATAAATCACTTTAGTCTTCTTTTCTCTTTAGTCATCACCTTTGTATACCATTGCAAAATAATAGATAGAGGTGAGAAAGGAATGGAATATGAATCACTGACGAGGAAAAGAAAGCCACAGAATAGTCCATATTTATTCAATTTCCTAGTTTTGTTTCATAGGATACAAAACAGTGGGTAGAGGCAGAGACAGTAACAAATTAAGGCTTCACCTAGAAAGTAAAAACAGAGATTACATATAGTTTCATTTCTAATACCGCGCATCATTACAGTTACAAATCATGTTCTAATAGTTTCAATTGTCACAACAAATTCAGAGACAACAGAATAGGTGCAAGCAGCAATCCAGTCTTACTGACTAAGAATTGACAAGAAGACAACAAGTCAAAGTTTGCAGTGAGTAAAGCATTTAATATAGTAGTGATGAGTTGGGGATTTTTAGTTGAAATGGTCTTTATCACACATCCCCACCCAGTCTCCTTTTAATTTGTTAGAATTTTTGCCATATGTGGGTATATTTATCCACGCAGAAAACATGTATTTCGTTATGTGAACAATTAAGCTCCATTATTGTTGCCTAGTTAATGATTCAATAAGACTGGAGATGCCATTGTAGTTATTCCAAGTTTTGTACCTGTATAATAAAACATATCATGTTAGAGTTGACAATTGGGTTTGTATGATGTTACACAAGTTATTGATGCCACTACTACCAACGATCTAGAATTATGTTTGATGTGGTAAATGAGGATATCTTGACACTAGAAGACTTTGATTTTGAAGGAAATTCCACTTAGGCCATAAGCACAATACAACAACAACAACAACAATTTAGGGGTCTAAATCAGATTTGTTATTTAAAAAAAAATTAAAAATGCATGTAAATACAAGAATCACAGGATAAAGGAAAAGGAAGAACACACCAGAACTAGTGTTTGAGATATTGCCAAAAAAAATAAGGGAACTCTGAGATGCAAAACATATACAAATTCTATAGATTGAACAATCAATAAAGTAGAGTTTCAATTAACGATGTAAAAGGTTTACGATGTTGGGCTTTGTGGAGCTTAGTTGTGTTTGATTCGGATTATGACCCGACCCGAAATAATATTGTGTACTGCCGCACTCTATATTTTTTCCTGAAAATAGTGAAATCCCTGCAACTCTATGGACGTAGGCAAATTGCCGAACCATATAAATACTGTCTTGTATGTGATTATTTTTCTTTGGCATATATTTTTCTCTATTTTTGCATCTCATAGGTTTGAGAATTTCGTATATATTCCCATCATACAAAACTGTGTGTAAGCCAAAAAGTTATGACATGGTTACACATGAGAAAATAACCCTTCACACAATGCATTGGGGGAAGAGGCTGACCAAGCCTATTTAAATGCCTTCATACTTTTTATTTTTTTATTGAAGAAGTCTAATGAGTCATGAAGTACTAAATGAAAGTTATTGAAAAGAAATAATTTTGGACAGACAATAATATGCTAAAATGAAAGGCTTTATATAGGAGCAAAATGGTCTTCATATCCAAAGACTTTATTGATTATTAACATGAAAAAGTAACTGCAAGTCTGAATATTGACTGTTGTGTGCTTTTCCATTTTTTCCCCTAGTTTGGCAACTATTATTGCAAACAAATTTTCCTCTATATTTGTCACACTGTTGACTTCCCATATTATGGATGTAATTTCTTAGGACAAATATGAATAGGCTTATATCACTAGCATTTTGCTTGTTTACACTGTTAGTCATCTACAAGAAAATTCCTTGCACCATGATGTCTTAACTTTTCCAAACTCCTTTGTTAGACATTATGTCCGTGTCAATGCTCAACGTTCATGTCATTGCCTTAAAAATCATCACTTAGATGACTTTATACCTTTTCATAAGTTGTTCATACATTTATTCAAATATAATTAAGAAATCTTAACTTTATATGGTAGGTATTAAATTTTTTGGAGCCTATTTCTATCCATATGTTGAGAAGCTGAATGGGCATTATAATGCAGCTAAAACATTACAGTTCTAGCACCAAGGTAAATCATGATTTACGCAACTAGATACATAAGTATTTATCAGATAAGTAGATGACATCATTCGCCTGCATACCAGAGACACACCTGATAGCACATTGTAACAGCTACAATATCCTATTTCCATTAATGCTCAAGCTGCCAGCAGCTAACATGACATAGCAGATTGGCTAGCCCCTGAATGAATAGGCCATAAACTAGATGACAATTTGTAACAACATATATACAAAAGGCATACAAAACACACACAAGCAGGGAAAATAAGAACATCACAACAGAGAAAAGATAAATTACTGAATCAATTGCAAAATAAGACATGCTTCTCATCATGTGTAAGTTGCTTATTGAATATAGATGTTCAAGGCCCATCTACGCGTTGCAATGCTCACAAATAAAATTATAAAATTATTATAAGGAGTAATGATTATAGAATATTAAGCATCCAAAATCAAGATCTTTGTGTGTTTATCATTCATTATCCTACAGAGTTACTAAGCCAGACTAAATAAATTGCACCACAAATGCCTTATTAGGCAAACTATGGAAACACCCAAAGGTCATTCTTTGCAATTCAATTTTAAGCCTAATATCTCCAAGTTTTTCTTCTTCTATTCATAAGGCTTCAACGGAAGTATTACACCTGCTTTCACCTTGAAATTCCCCTCCTATTTAACCAAGTGTTAGCTTTCCCCAATTTTCAGAATATTCAAAGCAGAATAATAGGAATATATAAGACAAAATAGAACCAATTGGCACAGCAAAACTGTAAGGAACAATATTAACTGAAGGAGATCAATAAAAGGGTTTCAAATCCCATAAAATTTGGTTTCACTACCTCATAAAGGTATAACACTCAACTATTAAAAAATGAGTTTACATCAAAACATAATCAATTAATCTAAAATGAAAATATTCATTCATTCATTCCGATTTTCTTTACATTAATGTCTTTTCAAATTGGGTTTGTGCCCAATCGTAAGAATGAACCAATTAATTTAGAGGAGAAGGACCTTAAATGAAATAATAGTATCTTAAATTATGTTTGACATGGTAAGTGGGGATACCTGAACGCTAGAAGATTTTGATTTTGAAGCTCCTACCAATGGAGATTCTTCCACTTAGGCCATAAGCACAGGCCTAGACCTCCTAAATCAGATTTTGGAGAAACAATACAACAACAACAACATAGGGGTCTAAATCAGATTTGTCATAAAACAATTTAAAAAATGCTTAAAAATAAGAGAATCATAGGATAAAGGAAAATTTAGAACACACCAAACCTAGCATTTGAGATATTGCAAAAAAATAAGGGAACTCTGAGATGCAAAAATATTCAAATTGTGCAAAATGAACAATCAATAAAGTAATTATTTATCAGATGAATAAGACTTCACACAACGAATTAGGAAAAGAGGCTGAACAAGCCTACTGAAATGCCTTCAGACTTTTTTTTTTTTTTAATTGAAGTCTAATGAGTCATGAAGCACTAGATGAAAGCTCTTGAAAATAAATAATTTTGGAGAGACAATAATATGCTAAAAAAAAGGCTTTATAAAGGAGCAAAATGGTCTTCATATCCAAAGACTTTACTATTGACATGAAAAAGGAACTGCAATTCTAAATATCGATTGCCATGTGCTTTTCCATGTTTTCCCCTAGTTTGGCAGCTATTATTGCAAATAAATTTGCCTCTTTATTTGTAACACCGTAGACTTCCCATATTATGGATGTAATATTTTAGGACAGATACGAATAGGCTTATATTACTAGCATTTTGCTTGTTTACACTGTTAAACATCTACAAGATTGCCTTGTTAATTTTTCAAATTGCCTTGTTAGACATTATGTCCGTGTTGATACTCAACGTTCATGTCATTGCCTAAAAGTATTTTCTTAAATAAATTTATACCTCTTCGTAAGTTGTTAAAACATTTATTCAAACATAATTAAGAAATCTCAACTTTATATGGCAGGTATTATATTTGCTGGACTCTATTTCTATCCATATGCTGAGAAACTGAAGGGCTATTATAATGACAGCTAAAACATTATAATTCTAGCACCAAGGTACATCATAATGTAAACAACTAGATGCATAAATTATTTATCAGATAAGTAGATGACATCAATTTCTTGCATACCAGAGACACCCCTAATAGACACATTGAAACAGCTGCAATATCCTGTTTCCATGCTCAAGCTTCCAGCAGCTAACATGACATACCAGATTAGTTGGCCCCTGAATGTATTGGCCATAAACTAGATGAGCATTCGTAACAAATAGTTATCATTTCAAGAATATTAGCTTTTAGCAAGGCAAGAAGGCAATAACTAGGAGACCATTCTATAAACTAAACAGAATCATGAGGAGAATCTACAAAAGGTATTCAATGCAACCAATCAGTATTGGAAAAAGAAAAAGAAAAAAAAACGCCAATCTCCCCTTTCTCACCACACACACACACACACACACACACACAAAAAGACCGAAAACCTTGTAAAGCATAAAAAAACAATGGTTTGCAGTAAATTACAAGTATATATTATAAAGGAATCCTAAAATTTACCATATGATGAACAACTTAGACACTATTGCATGTGTATAGCAATGACAACAAAGATCATCACAACTGAGAAAAGATAAATTACAGAATCAATTGCAAAATAAGTCATGCTTCACATCGTGTCTAAGTTGCTTATCGCATAAAGAGGTTTAGGTCCATCTACGCATGGCAATGCTCACAAATAAAATTACAAAATTATTATAAGGAGTAATGATTATAGAATATTAAGCACCCAAAATCAAGATCTTTATTTGTTTATCATTAATTATCCTACAAAGTCACAAAGCCAGACTAAATAAATTGCCCCACAAATGCATATTGGGCAAACTATGGAGACAACCAAAAAATTAAATGGTTCTGAAAATAGAGTGTAAATATCTGTATCTCACGGAGGGAAAATGCCCATGATTCAGTGACACCAAAACCCGGGTCATTCTTCACAATTCAATTATAAGCCTAATATCTCCAAGTTTTTCTTCTTCTATTCATAAGGATTCAATGGAAGTATTACACCTTCTCTCACCTTGAAATTCCCCTCCTATTTAACCCAATGTTAGCTTTCCCCAATTTTCAGACTATTCAAAGCAAAACAATAGAATATATAAGTCAAAATAAAACTAACTGGCACAGCACAACTATAAGGAACAGCATTAACTAAAGGAGTTCAGTAAAGGAGTGTTAAATCCCATAAAATTTGGTTCCACTACCCCGTAAAGGTATTACACTCAACTATTAAGAAACGAATATACATCAAAACAAAATCAACTAATCTAAAATGACAAATTCATTCATTCAGATTTTCTTTGCATTAATGTCCTTTCAAATTGGATTTGTACCCAATCATATTAATGAACTGATTAATTTAGAGAAAAATGATCTTAAATGTAAAAATAGTACCTTCACTACCTTGGCATGTTTCTTTGAAGTTGAATCAAGAATCTTCCATAGCATAGCAGACATGGATTGAAGTCAGCATCTTGTTTACAAGGGGACAGTTTTACTTCTCCTTTCGTTTTGGCCCATTTTGCAAGGCTATGGCCTACATTATTACACAACATCTTGCCACAGAGTCAACACTAAGGTTTACCCATTGATTAGGTGGCCTCATCCAAACCCTTCCCTGTTTTGTTCTTCGGTTACCCACAGAATTCTAAGCTATCTCAAGTAAAACTCATATTGTTTGTTCAGACGATGGGCTAACTGGTTTATGCTGGCTTTAGTGGTAGGATTAATGCCTTAAATCCTATTGTTCGATGTTATGTATAACATGATGCATAACTTAATATTGTGATTAATAAAGTTGTTTTATTATTATCTGAAATAATAGTAACATGAATATTCAGATATTATCATATAGTCTATGAGATACATAGTATGTGATTTTTATAAAAAGTCACAAAATATATAAATTACAAGTTCTTTATAAACTCAGAATATTAGTTCGTAGTCGGTGATAAAATTGGGCATTTTATCTGCGAAGACTATAACATGTCAACTAAGATGATTTGTCTTGATCATGGAAGTAGAGACTTTTAGTTGATATGTTGATATATTTTAAGAGTTAAGATATATTGAACTGGACCGCTGTGAGACTTATTATTATCCTAACGACTATCAATTGAATAATAAATCTCACGACTTATATTTACATAAACTCTTAATCCTGAGAAAATAATGGACCTGATCATGAAGTGTAGATTGCTTTGATATATCAGGAGTGAAATCTAAAGTAACGTTCAAAACTTCAGTATGTTGGGCAGCCACATTTAGTGTTGATGGAACATGTATTCTCAAGATGGAATTCATAATCTCTTAACGGAGATACAAAATATTCTTTTGAGATCTAACCACTTTGGTAAGAAATTACTAAAGTATATATTTATGAAATTGGATTTCATAAATATATGATAAATAATTTAAAAGGATTAAACCAGGTACTCAAGGATTAAGATGTAATAATCTACGAAGTGGCAGTCTTCATTTATGACTTTGTATTACTACGAATATTTTATAAAGGGATTGCATGTACAATAAAGTCTTGAGATATAATTTATTAATAAGGCCTAGAGTGCAATTATATTTATATAGTGGTATTAAATATAATTAATGGTAACTTTGAACTTGTCAAGAGTTGACAGAAAAGCCCAAAGTCCATTAGAGCTAGTGTCTTATTTGTTCCCTTTTAGCCCCACTCCAAGCCCAATTGGAAAAGTCCAAAAGGCTAGCATAATTAGATAATCAATTATTATGAGAAAAACATACAGAATTTTTATGACTATAACAAGAACATAAAAGAGTATGTGTGTGAGTGTTAGACACTCTTGAATTCTCTCTAGAACATACACATATAACTGATTGAGAAACCACACTTCTTGGGCATCAAGTGGAATTGGAGCGAATATTAAAAGTGTTCCCAAGTACTTTTCATCTTTGGTTTTGAATTTCACCGTATCAAGGTACACTCTCTTGTTCTTATATTCTGAAACTTACTTAGCACATGTTATCAACAGCGAATGAAGTAAATCCATTAATTTTCCACTGCGCACATTCACTTTTCCATCAAATGGTATCAGAGCGGTCTTTAATTTTGAATCTGTATAACATGTTTTTGAGTTTTGGAATTAGAGATATTAGTTTCATGATGTTAGAAGATTATACATATTTAATTTTCTGCATTGTTGTTGAAACTATGATTTGATGAAAACTGATATTGATGTTATGATGTTGTTTAAATTTGAATTTAAGTATGTTAAATTGAACTTTAAGACTATCGCATCAATGGAATTCAGTTTAGATATCAAATATTATCTACCATGTTCATATGATGGTTGTTTGTTCATAAAAAACGGTTAAAAACTACCTTTCAAAATTTCTAGAAATTCAAAATTCACGAGGCTTGATCGATTGAGTAGCGATTGAGCAGCCAGAACTTTTCTCGATCGATCGAGATACACATTCAATCAATCGAGACTGAAAATTCAGAAGCTCGATCGATCGAGAAGCGATCGAGAATCGATCGAGAACCGGGAATTCAGAATTTTTCTAAGTGTTTTTTTATGTATAAGATGCAAGGCTAAGTGTAATTAGATTATGCATGTTTTATAATTTAAAAACCTTTATTTTAAAACATCTAGTGGGAGAGAGATACAAATGTTGCATCTCACGGCCTCTATTGTCAGTTTATAGTAGTGTGATTAAGCACTTCGCCTTGGCGTATATGCCTTACTCCCTTCAGAGAGTGTTTAATTCATGGTACTACAGGTTAAACTTATTAATGATGGATGAAGTGTGTTTTTACATTGAGAACGACTACGCTTACGCTTCTGTGGAGTTACTTGGTGACTCACATTGATTCTAGGCAATGGTGTACACTAGACTAAGTATAATGTTAACCTCCCTTCGGAGCTATGTCATTATTACTTAGAGGCTGAAGGAAAAGCGGCAACTTATTTTTGTTTGGTAAGAGTTACCATGATAGCATTAATAATGAGAATAATTCTCGCTTGATCATAGCGATTGGTATGACCTCGCTTCAAGGAATATTAATTGCGGGATTGGGTTTTTATTGCATATATTATATTATTGTTTTATTAAGGTTCCATACTATATGTTTATATGCTAAATTGATAATGTTCAGTTTACTTATTATATTCATGTTTATTATTTTCAAATTTGAACATGGCATCATTTAGCCCACTTGTTACTATACTTAATCAAAACAAACTGACTGGATCCAACTATGTTGACTGGAAAGAAACTTGGACATAGTTCTCATTGCTGAAGAGCACAAATATGTGCTTACTAAACCATGTCCTATCTTTCCTTCATTAGATGCTCCTCTTGAGGAAAAACAACAATATGATCGTTGGCGAAAATCTAATGAGATGGCCAAGTACTACATCCTAGCATCTATCTCAAATGTTCTACAGCATCAAATGCAGGATGTAGAACTAGTTTCAGACATTATTCTAAGTCTAAAGGAGATGTTTGGTGAGCAAGGCCATTATGCAAGGCAAGATACCATGAGGCAAATTTATAATACCAAAATGGCTGAAGGCAGTTCAGTAAGGGAGCATTGTCTTACAATGATCTCTAATCTGAATACATTGGAAATTTTAGGTGACGATATTGATGGAGAATTCCAAGTGGATATAATACTCCAGTCACTACCAGAATCATTCAAGGAATTCAAACTCAATTATAATATGAACAAAAAGATTTATTCATTGTCTGAATTAATGAATGAGTTGGTAGCGGCGGAAGGCATCCTTGGTACTTCTAGTGTTGAAGCCAATGTGGGTGAAGCTTCTACTTCTCAACCTAAGTCGAAAGGCAAGGGTAAGAAGAAGAAAGACTTCACCAAGTAAGAGGGTAAACAAATTGTCTTAGGGATTGCTGATAAAGGAAAGAAACTCAAAGGAAAATGTTTCCATTGTGATGAGAAAGGATATTGGAAGAGGAATTGTCCAAAATTCAAGGCTGCCAATAATAAAGGTATGAATAGTTAATTTCCTCCTTAAAATATGTTTGGTACAAAATCCCACAGATTCCCGGTGTATGGATTCAGTTTGTACTAATCATATCTACAATTCTTTGCAGGGTTCTAGGAGACCAGAAAACTTAATGAAGGGAAATTGTTTCTTACTTTGGCTAATAGAAGCAGGATTCTTGTTGTAGCTGTTGGTGTTTTTAATTTATGTTTTGAGTCTAGAGTTTTAACATTAGAAGACTGTCTGTATGTACTTAATGTTCGTAGGAATTTAATTTCTGCAACTTATTTGGATAAACATGGATATTGTGTTATCCTTAACGACAATGTTGTAATAAAGAAGGATAAAGTATTTATCTGTTATGGCAATATTGTGGATGGTCTTTATATTTTAACTCCTAATAAGCATGAATTATATAATTCTAAATTAGATAATAACTCTCATATAAAATTATTAAAGAGAAAGTTTCCTTCTACTAACGATGCATATCTTTGACACTTGCGTTTGGGTCGTATTAATCCAAACAGAATTCAAAGACTAATCAAAAATGGACTCTTAGAGCCATTAGACTTTGATGAACTTCCAATTTGTGAATCTTGTTTGGAGGGCAAAATGACCAAACGCCTTTTAATGTAAAAGGTAGAAGAGCCAAAGAGTTGCTTGAATTAGTTCATATGGATGTTTGTGGTCCTATGTCAACCCAAGCAAAAGGAGGTTATGAGTACTTCATCACTTTTACCGATGATTACTCAAGATATGGTTATTTGTACCTAATGAAATGGAAGTCCGAAGCCTTTAAAAAGTTCAAAGAGTTTAGGGTTGAAGTTGAGAATCAATTAGGTAAACGCATAAAAGTCATTCGATCTGATTGTGGTGGTGAATACTTTCTTGGGGATTTCAAGGATTATTTAACTCAAAATGGGATTGTATCCCAATTGACTGCACCTGGAACTCCCTAACAAAATGGTGTAGCAAAAAGAAGGAATATGACTCTTTTAGAAATAGTTAGGTCCATAATGAGTTACTCAACTTTACCAATTTCTTTTTGGGGTTATGCCTTAAATACAACAATACATTTTTTGAATTTAGTTCCATCAAAATCTATTCCCAAAACAGCTATAGAATTGTGGAGTGAGCGTAAGCCTAATATGAAATATCTCCACATTTGGGGTTGTCCTGCACATGTGTTAAAAGGGAAGCCTGATAAATTGGAACCAAAATTAGAAGTGTTTTTGCTTGTGGGTTATCCAAAAGAAAGTAGGGGTTATTTATTCTATAGTCGTAAGGATAACAAAGTATTTGTTAGTAAAAATACTAAATTCTTAGAAAATGACTATATGAATAATTTTACTCCTAGAAGTAGAGTTGTATTGGCTGAAATGAATGAAACTGTAAATGAACAACCAATAGATAAAACTAGGAATGATGTGGCTGTATTCGATACATCACAAGATACTACTCATGAGATGTCTAATACACAGTTACCTCGTCATAATGGGAGAATTGTTCGGCCTCCTATAAGATTTATAGGTTTGGGAGAAACTTATAAAGCTATCTCAAAAGAGGCTGAATTGGATTCCTACACTTATGAATAGGCAATGAATGATATAAATGCACATCATTGGGTCAAAGCTGTGAAATTTGAATTAGATTCTATGTATTCCAATCAAGTTATGATCTTGTAAAGGCGCCTAACGGCATTAAACATGTTGATTGCAAATGGGTTTACAAGAGGAAGAGAGGAATAGATGGAAAGGTTGAAACCTTTAAAGCAAGGTTAGTGGCGAAAAGGTACACACAAAAAGAAGATATTGATTATGAAGAAACATTTTCACCAATAGCAATGCTTAAATATATCAGAATTCTCTTATCCATTGTTGCTCATTATGATTATAAGATTTGGCAAATGGATGTTAAGACTGCTTTTCTAAATGGCAATCTTGAAGAAGAAATCTATATAATACAACCAGAAGGTTTCATAGTAAAGAACCAAGAGCATATGGTATGCAAATTGAAAAGGTCCATTTATGGACTTAAACAAGCATTTAGGTCAAGAAAATGATGTAGGGATAATGTCATCCGTAAAGGTTTGGTTGTCAAGCCAATTTGATATGAAGGACTTGGGTGAGGCTAACTTTATTTTAGGGATCAAGCTTTGGCGAGATCGCAAGAATAAGATGTTAGGCTTATCACAAGCTGGATACATAGATAAGGTTCTAGAACAGTTTAACATGCAAAACTCCAAGAAAGGATTGCTTCCTTTTAGACATGGAGTTCCTCTGTTTGATGACCAAAGGCCTAAGACTCAAGAGAATGTAGATATGATGAGACAAGTTCCTTATACTTTTGCAGTAGGAAGTCTCATGTATGCCAAGTTTTGTACTAGACCAGATATTTGTTCTTCAGTTGACATGGTCAGCCGATATCAATCAAATCCAGGACCAAAACATTGGCAAGCAGTAAAGCATATTCTCAAGTATCTACGAAGAACAAGAGATTATATGATTGTTTATCGATGTGAGGATTTGATTCTCATTGGCTATACAGATTCAGACTTTCAATCGGATCTAGATTTCAGAAAGTTCACTTCAAAATGTGTATTCACCTTGGGAGGTGAAACATAACTTGGAAGAGTGTTAAGCAATCTTGTATTGCGGACTCCACCATGGAAGCTGAGTACGTTGCTGCTTGTGAAGCAGCAAAAGAAGCTGTATGGCTCAAGAAATTCTTTTCTGACCTTGGTGTAGTAAGAATGGAGCAAGTTCCCATCACATTATTTTGCGACAATAGTGGAGCAGTTGCACAATCCAAAGATCCAAGAAATCATAAGAAAGGAAAGCACATTGAGAGAAAATATCACATCATTCAAGACATCATTGCTCGTGGAAATGTAGTGGTTGCAAAGATTGAAAGTGCAAATACTCTAGCAGATTCCTTTTCCAAAGTCTTGCCTCAAAGCACTTTCGAGTCTCATTTGGAAGGAATGGGAGTTAAATTAGTGCACAATAGTCTTTAGGGCAAGTGGGAGATTATTAAGATTAGTGCATTTAAATCCTATTGTATGACATTATGTACGACTTAATGTTGTGATTAATAAAGTTGTTTTATTATTATTTGAAATAATGGTAACATGAATATTCAGACATTATTATATAGTCCATGAGATGCATAGTATGTGATTTATGTGAAAAATAACAGAAGATATAAATCACAAGTTCTTTATAAACTCAGAATATTAGTTCGTAGTCGGTGATGAAATTTGGCATTTCATTTGCAAAGACTATAATATGTCAACTAAGATGATTTGTCGTGATCATGGAAGTGGAAACTTCTAGTTGATATATTGATATATTTTAAGAGTTAAGACATATTGAACTAGACTGCTGTGAGATTTATTATTCTCCTAATGACTGTCAATTGAATAATAAATCTCACGACTTTTATTTACATGAACTCTTAATTCTGAGAGAATAATAGACCTAATCATGAAGTGTAAGTTGTTTTGATATATCAGGAATGAGATCTAAAGTAATGGTCAAAACCTCAGTATGTTGGGCAGCCACATTTAGTGTTGATGGAACATATATTCTCAAAATGGAATTCATAATCTCTTAACGGAGATACAAAATATTTCCTTGAGATAAGTTTAATGAGTTCAGTTATTCAGAGAGTTAGACCTAACCACTTTGGTAAGAAATTACTAAAGTATATATTTATAAAATTGGATTTCATAAATATATGATGAATAATTTAAAATGATTAAACCAGGTACTCAAGAATTAAGATGTAGTAATCTACAAAGTGGCAATCTTCATTCATGACTTTGTATTACTACGAATATTTTATGAAGAACTTACATGTACAATAAAGTCTTGGGATATAATTTATTAATAATGCCTAAAGTACAATTATATTTATATAGTAGTATTAAATATAATTAATGGTAACTTTGAACTTGTCAAGAATTGACAAAAAAGCCCAAGACCCATTAGAGCTAGTGTCTTATTTGTTCCCTTTTGGTCCCACTCCAAACCACATACTAAAGCCCAATTGGAAATGCCCAAAATGCTAGCCCAATTAGATAATCAGTTATTAAGAGAGAAACATACAAAATTTTTTATAACTACAATAAGAACATGAAAGAGTATGTGTGTGAGTGTTAGACACTCTTGAATTCTCTCTAGAACATACACATATAACTGATTGAGAGACCACACTTCTTGGGCATCAAGTGCAATTGGAGTGAAGATTAAAAGTGTTTCCAAGTATTTTTCATCTTTGATTTTGAATTTCACCGTATCAAGGTACACTATTTTGTTCTTATATTCTGAAACTTACATAGCACATGTTATCAATTGCGAACAAAGAAGATCCATTAATTTTCCGCTGCGCACATTCGCTTTTCCATCATTTAGTGTTTGTTTAGATGATGGTCCATGACTTGTGCAAATGCATCATCAGGCTGCCATAGAACACTTCCCTCACCAGCCTCACCCTGCAATTGTGATCTTGATGCCAATAGATCTTTCATCTTTGTCTAATACTCACAAATAAACAAGACAACATATTAGCAATGATTACACTAACACACTTGACAACATGAGTAATGTATAATATCTCTCCATGTACCGTCTATATAATACTTACAATATTTGCTTCCGCTTTTGCTGTCACAGTAGTACCATCCTTGTGTGAGTACACCACTTCATAAAGCTTTACTTTCTCTATTTGCCTTCCTTTCTTTTTTTCCTATAACATGGTCATTACATTCAGTAAATTGGAGCAATGGTGTTGAAACGCATTTTGTTCTACTTAAAAACGCAAAATAATTTAAGTTTTGTTATTTTTTTTTACATACTACTAATATATAAAATTTTTTTCTCACAAGGAGATCCGTCGTTTGGGCATAGCTTCTGGATTCACAAGTATGTATCTCCTTTTGCTTCTTACGCCGTTTTTTGTTATCTCTAGACAATTCCTACGAACATTAGAACAAAGTTACTACAATTACAACAACAAGCTAATATATTCTTCAAATCCACTATATATAATACTCTTATACATAGATCATATAAAAACAAAACAAATATAATACTGAAAATATTAATATTATGCCTAGCTTAGAAAACTAGTACACCACCAATATGCAAAACTGATCGGCATCAGCCTCTGACAGTTTTAGCTAGAGTAACTCTTCCTTACTAACGCCCCCCATGCAGTACTTCACCTTCGATTCTACTTTGTTGCTCCTCCACATCTTCCCAATCCATGACAAAGCCCACTTCCTCTACTTGGTAGGTTCAATGCGGTTTGTAGGAATTATCCATCGCTCCTATCATGTGTAAAGTTGAGTTAACACACGTCACATTTTCAACATAATAACAAACTTGCATAATGCTTAAAAAAAAGTAATAAAGAAAGCCCTTTCAATGTTTCTTTTTAGTCTAATACCTAAATGGCTGCCCAACACAGATTCTTGTATTGTTGCGGCACTAAAGGCCAACGAACATAATTAATTGGGCACATGGTTGACATCTTAAACAATGTTCCCAACCACCTTGCCCAAGATCCAGCATTTTTTCCAATCAGCTAGCTCGCTTTATTTACTTCAAAGAAGAGTTTTTTCCCTAGGGGAAGATGCCAAATGTCATCAAACCTCTTAAGCTCGCATTTTTTACGTACATTGTTTGCTCCAGCTTTGGGTATGTCCTCAGTATCTAATACAACACCAACAAACAAAAAAATCAAATTACAATGATACCAAGACAATGAATTGTCAACAAAATCATCAATATATTCAGATGGTTCTTTGACCGCATCAAAGTTTTTGGCTGAAAGTTTTCAACTATCTTTAAAGGTGATCAAATAAGCCATTAGGTTTCCAATAATTTCTGCATGACAAAACTTGGGAATTTCAAAACATAATACACTATTGAACTTGAGAATTTGAAAATATAACAAAGTGGCAAATTTAGTTGTAATATGTACAAAAGAACTTTTGTTCATTACCCAACAACCAACCAATTTTATTTCAAACATGTTGAATATTACTATTTTTGCTTCATAGTGTGAATTGCAACTAGTTGCACGCATAACTCATTCTTCCAATTATTCAGCAAAAAAACTTAAAGCTCAATCTTCCAAGTAATATGAGTTGTATAATTTTTGAGGATGTTGGTTAGTCCTCCTATCTCCATCAATATGTTTTTTTGAGATCATACAAAATATGTTTTTTGAGATCCTATATGATTGGCTGTAAGTGGTGGATAAAAATTAATCAATCAAGGTGAAAATGATAGATAATAATTCACAGTCTGTCATATAAGATAGTTGTGGCAAAGTGTGTAAAATAGATTGTGATCCTAAAATTACTCCCAATTCTAATTTCTAACTCTCTAAACCTATATAGGTTTGATCAATGGTCCAAAAGTAGTCTAAATTTGAGTACCAGCTATAATATTTTAGGGCAACACTTAGATGTTATACCTTAGTTTCTTAATTAAATTCAACAAACATGATTGTATTGGCATAAAAGAGACATCTTTTCCAAAGATAATTAAATTTGGCACGTGGTTCATTGACTAATGCAACCATATAGTTGAATTTAATTGGGGAACTTTGTTGGTCCCAATAATCCCGTTTGGATGAGATCTATTAATCTTTATAGTAAAGATGGTAATCCTTTTTTTTTTTTTTTTTTTTTGTGAGAATAAGATGGTAATCCTCTTATTATGGTGGAAATCACCAACATAAATTGTTATGAAACTTAGTGCAGAACCAATCATTAATGATTTTTAGGATTTAAAGGAATATCGACTTATGTCTTCATATTTGATAAGGTTAAAATGAGTTAAAGAAACAATTATTATGGATTAACAAAAAAAAAATCATTCTAAAAAAAAAAAATATATATATATATATATATATTATGTCTTTTCTTTTATTTATGGTTTGTTGTTAACACTATACATTAGTTATATTATACATGTATTAATTTGTTGTTTGAATCTTTGCATAATTCTCATTTAATGTGAAATTTTTTCTTCAGACTCGGTTCTCCCAAAAGACCTTATCCCACCTCCATCCAAGGAGAAAGAAACCGAGCAACTATGTCAGCGTCTAAGCAGTAGTTGGCATGGGAGATGCAGATCCACAAGAAGTTGTGACAAGAATTGCAAGAAGAAGGATACTGCAATACATGGAGCATGTCATGGGTTTTGGCATTCAAAATGCTACTGTTATTACTTTGAGGAATGTGAAAGTAAAACAAAAGGAATACCTCTATAATGACTACTCATATCATGTTAAGACTCGAGTAGTCAAGTTTATGGCTTATTGGTTTAATTTCTCATAAGGATGAGCATGGGTTTAAAATTTTAAATCCCTTTTCCTAACTTATTGTTTTTGATTTTGGATTGTTAACAAATCTGATGTCAGTAGTTTTTTTCAGGAATGTTTTCCTGTCTACTTATAATGTTTATTCAATTCGATGATTCTCATATCCTTTTTAGAAAGAAGAAATTTTGAAAATAACTTGGATCAATAGTGTAAGGCATTAATGGTTTCTAATATATTATCTTCTTCTTTTTTTGGGTAAAAGGAAGATTGACATTAAAAATAAATAGTTCTAATACAAAAGAGCTTAGCCTTATCAAAGGATAGTAGATTAACCACCTCAAGCGGTGGAATATTATACAAAATGATGTTTTTAGTTTGAGAGGAGCCCTTTTTGGCCAATGCAGCAGCACATTAATTTGCTTCTTAAAAAACATGGTGAAGTGAAGTGTGCTTGAAATAGTTTCTAATATATAAACATAGAAAATACTACCTGAAAATGGCTGAAAAAAATAATAATAAATTAGAAAACACTAGAGGCACACTAATTTATTGCACCCTCATTCTTAATATATATATATATATATACGTCTTGCTTTTTAATATTCTCCAAAGGCTTTCAGCTAGTTTGAAGAGTTTTCATGGATATAATATTGTATCATGAATTAATTTTAGGTAAAATGTATGGATATATTTATGTATAATATTTATCGATATCTAAAATTTGGAGCGATATAATAGAACATACGTAGTCCATTTTATAGGAATCCGACAGTTGTCAATATATTGAGAAAACAAGTTTTTATCTTAGAATTTCAACCCACAGCACCGAACAGGTTCCATGGTGTAGTGGTTAGCACTCTGGACTTTGAATCCAGCGACCTGGGTTCGACTCCCGGTGGGACCTTTCTTTCTATACTTTTACGAAAGAAATCTAACTCTCAGATTTTTTATTTTAAAAAAACTTATCCAAACAAAAAGAGTCTGACCTCAACTATAAAACCTTATTCAAAATGAAATGTTAACATGACTAATGTCTAATCCTCCTAAGTGATAATTGATTTTAGATAGGAGAATAAGTTAAGAGATAAGATGAAAAAAAAAAAAAAAGTGATTTAATGGTGATTGATTATTAAGAAATGTTTTTAGACCCACTAAAAAAAAAAGAAGCTTTTAGAGAGAGGGAAAGTCCTGAGGGAAAAAAAAAATTTATATGGGTCTCTTGAATTTTTAGGTAGGCATTAACACTTTCACAAAAAAAAAAAAAAAAAAAAAAAAAAGAGAGAGAGAGAGAGAGAGAGAGAGAGAGAATAAATAATTAAATTAGGTGATAAATTTTCGTCTAAAAAAAGTATGTGATAAATTTCATTTTAAATTGTTACACAAATATAATTATATACTATTCTATTTTAACAAAATTATGAGACTTATTTTGTATTAGGGCCTTTGGAAATTGTCTTAATTGGCAATTGGTAGAGCCGTAGAGCCAGCTCTGGCACAAACTTGTTGTGAAGGGGCTTGATCAAGGCATCAATCGCCATTGAGGACTTATCAACAATGGTGTAGTTGGTGTGGTTCTCGAGATTGAGGAAATTAAGGTTGCAAAGGCTGACATCAACATCAATTGGAACGAGAAAGAAGTTGAGATAGTTGAGCGAGAGACCCATATTAGTAGTAGTGGTGGTGGTGGTCTAGCCCACGCCACCTTTGCCGGCGTGATCACCACCACACAAAGTGTTTTGTGAGCAATCCACGGAAGAGATTTGTGGTAAAATGTGTGGAATAAACTGTAGTCCTATAATTATTGGTGCATTTATGGGGGTTGATGTGCATGTCATCATGTGTGGGGTTGGGTAGTGGTTAGTTATATATGCTGGGTGATTTGGTTGCAGTTACAATACTATTTATAAGATAATTTTCCTTTTTAGACTAGATTTTTATGTAGTTCAAAAATACTCCTAAACGTTATGTCTAACAGCAAAAAAACTTGAGAGCAACCCGGTTAAAATATATCTCCAACTCTACTTAAAATGTTTATAAAATAAGATATTTTCTTACTAATCCATATATATATATATACACACACACACACACTAGTCCCACCGCATGTGTTTTGCGTGTGTGATTTTTTTTTTTTTTTGGTTTAGTTTCAAATTTTCCAAAAAAATAAAAGAGAAAAAAGCAACTAAAAATTATATAGAACAATCAAAATCATGTGAGCAATAAAACGATTAAAAAAAAGCACTATAAGAATTACTTTGTAAGAAATGATTACTCCTTCCTTTGAGAGAAAAAAAGAAAGTAGTTTTTTTTTTTTTAAAGATTAAAAGGAGGAAGAGAGGCATTTATTTATGATTGATTTTGGTAACTAACTTACCTTTCAAAAGGAATAAGGAGAGATGAAAATGCCTAATTTTAAGGGATATGGATAAGGGGTTATCATTAAATTAAAGAGAGATGCTACGTCTACACCAATTTTACAATATTTTTACAACAAATCACAGGTGGTTAGTTGTTATTGGTTCAAATTTGAAACTAACACTAAGATTACTTTTTTGTCCCAACAATAACAACCAATAACAACCTGCCACTTAGGAAATGTTGTAAAAATGTTGTAGAAATGTTGTAGACATAGTATTTCTCAAAATTAAAATAAGTTATAGACTTACGTGAGAGAGAAATAGAGTGAAAAAAAACTACTTTTTAAAATTTATCTAAAATTTAGGAGTGTTTAAATTAGTACTTTTACATATCTAACCTTACTTTTTAAGTTTTCTAAACATATGAATTTGAAAGTATTTTGGTACGCAACATGATGAAACCTAAACAGAAGAATCATATTATTATAAGATTTGTAGTAGGGGTAAGGGGTAAGATTTGAGTACGGAATAGAGCCCGTGGGCCCAATCCGAGGAGGTGGAAGGGCCCACCCACACATCAATCCTAACCCAACACATGGATGAGAATCCAAGGAGGAAGGACGAAAAGGCCGACTCCTCTAGGAGCCCGAAGATCAACAGTTCCTCGGGAAGCATCGAGCAAGCTACTTGCACTAGAAGACAAAATACCAAAGAAAACAGTAGAGACATGCAAACAAAGAAGAAGCGAAATATCCAAATAAAGTAGTCATCACCTCCGTATTCAATGCACTGCATCAATTCAGCTAGCAGCATTAATGGAGGAATGACCCCTAAACAGTACCCTCACAGCTTGCAACACATTTTACCACCCCTAGCAAAACCTTGATGGGACAAGCATCCAAAGGTAGGTCAATAATTGTACAAATGGAGGGCTAGGATGCAATCCAGCTAGCTATATAAAGAAATGAAGCCCTTCTAGAATGGGGGATGAAAAATTGAAAGAAAATACATACACTTTGTAGCATTATCCTGTAATTGAGACTTGAACATTACATGAACAATTGCTCCTCGGCCAAACTTGAGGAAGTGTTAATCCCAAGATCTGTTCTTCTCTTATGAATCACTTAACATTTTCTCCATTAATTTAAAAGCTTAACCATACAAGTGCATTCAAGTTGACCTTGAAAGCTCATTCTTTAACAAATTAATTGTATTGGGCCGTCTTACCTAAACTCTCCATTCTAAGTGGGCTTAGTCTGATAACTCCGCTTCCAAGACTATTGTGGAAAAAAATTTAGAACTTTGAAATTTGTATATGTAAAAAATAGAATAACTAACATTAGAGAAAAAAAAAAAGAAAAAAAAAAGGAAGGAGGCATTTTAATTTAGGGGTAATTACACATTTCATTCTAAATTATACCTCATTTCACACTTTGTCTCATAAACTATCAAAGTGCATGATTGACCCCCCAAAGTTATAGCTCTATAACACTTAACTCCATCTTGTTTGTTTTGATGTTAAGTCTAATGAAATATAGTACTAAAAGACCAATTTACCATTTACTATCTATTTCAGAGAAAGGTAAATTAGTCATTTGATACAAAATTCCTTTAGATTTAACCCCAAAACAAATAACAAAGGATTATGTGTTATATAGTTATAACTTTAGGGAGTCGATTGTGCATTTCCATAGTTCAGGAGACAAAGTGTAAAATGGTGGTTACAATTTTATATATATATATATATATATAGACAAAATTGGGGATATAGTTTATGATGGAAAAAGTGCAATTTCCCCGATTACAATAGTTTGACAAAAACTTTATTAAAGCTAGCAGATTTTCTTTAAGAAATACTACGTCCACAATATTTTTACAAAAAAACCATAGAAGATAAGTTATTACTAGTTCTAATTTAAATCCATTGTTGAAATTATTTTATGTCCACCTATAACAACCAACTATTTAGAATTTGTTGTGAAAATATTGTAAACATATCATTTCTCATTCTCTTTTATCACAATAATTAAGACACGTGATTAGTTTAATTTGGAGTATTTTCCATATATATATTTGCCAATTATTAGGTTTTTGTAGTTTAGGCTCCCAAGTTCCCAACCATAAACCCTTCAAATTGAGATCCCACAAACATGCATGAAACGTCAATATGTCGAACACACCTCCTTTATCGCATAGCCACATTCCTCTGCCCTCTAATAAAAGCCTAATGCCCAAACCATCCCTTGGTTCATGTATTCTAAACTTCTGAACTTCAGAAAAAGACGCACCCTCAAACATTCCATCCAATTTTTTTTTTTTTTTTTTTTCCAAAAAACCAAAAACAAAAAACAAAAAATCATGAAAAAACACAAAGATCCCACTAGGTTTATTCCCTTGTCCCATATCATTGTCACTAAATCCGTCACCATCACCAACAAATCACCATAGCCACCGCCATTGTTGAAACATATTTCTAATGTTATCTTCATCGCTACTGTTGCCACTGACACCACTGTTATTATGTCGCAATTCCATCTTTTGGAAATCAATTTGGTCTCAGCACAAGACCTCGAGCCAGTATCCAAGGTCATGAACACCTACGCGGTCACATGGCTTAACCCAGAACGCAAATTGCTGACAAGGGTCGATCAAGACGGCTATACAAACCCGACGTGGAACGAGAAATTCTTGTTCAGGGTCGACAATGAGTTCCTCAACTCCGACACCTCCGCCATCATGGTCGAGATACATGCGTCCTCGTGGATTCGCGACATTCTAATAGGCACTGTTCGCGTCCTCGTTAACAATCTCCTCCTCCCTCAAGCAACCTCGAGAAAAGGCAAATCGCGAATGCGAATCGTACCTTTACAAGTTCGACGCCCCTCGGGCCGCCCACAAGGGATTCTCAACGTTGGTGTCACACTTCTCGATAGCAACATAAGTAGCATGCCAATATATAGGCAGTTCAGCGCATCGGCAATAGGGTATTGGGATATAATGGCTGTGAATAAAGCAGGTCGAAAGAAAAGTGAGGAACAGTCCTCAAGCACAAACGATGTGGATGTGAAAACTAATAATAAAGCTACAAATATCAAAAGCGAGGTGTCTTCAAACTATACTGACAATAGAAGCGAACAACAAAGCAATGCCATGAGCTATCTCCAACGTTCACAAAGCGAAAGGTCAGAATTTATGAGCGATAAATTCGTTGTGGAAATGACCTCCGTTGATGAATTAGACTTTGATGCATTTATGAGAGGCAAGTTTAATATTCCTAAGAAGCCGCTTTCGTCCGTGGAGAGCTCTAAATTGGATGATTGGGCGACCGAGATCACTACCAGTGCCGAAGGGTTGAAGTCGAAGATAGCAAGGTGGCAGTATACGCTTCCCCCGATACAGGATAGTAAGCACCAGAAGCATGAGACGCCGGCGGTGCAGACAATAAGGCGAAGCAGGAGGCACAGGCGTAGACACTCCACCGGTGGCGGTGGGTTGTTTTCGTGCTTCGGAAAAGCTTGTGGACTCCGGTTTTCAATTATCTGTGGTGGTGGTTCGAGAAAGAAAAGGACTAATCAGGAAACTCGCGTTAATCTCCTTACTGATACAGACCATGATGATTCATATATTTAAGGGTATGTAACCTTGATTCAATTAAGGCCACATAAAATTTTGAGCGTGTACCATTTTTTTTTTTTCTTGTTTAAAACCAGACCTTGATTACTGTTAGTGCTCCTCTTTTTCATATATTTATTTTTGTATGAGGAGGTGTAGAAAATATGAGATAGGCATTAACCTTGAAGCAAATGTAAATAAACCTATTTTTTTAGTTTTATGACAATAATCTAGTACCTAGCTAGCTAGGTTTTGTATGATCCTTTTGAATAACCTGCTTTTTGTTTCGAAGAAAAAGATATTCTATGTTATAATTTTAATCTTCCAAAATCATGTGTGTTACTTTGAGTTTTTGATCTTAAAGTTTCCATGAATGCAATATCTTCCAATATAATTGTAGGCCTTAATTTCCCACTTCCATGTTGAAATTTGCCCAGGTAATTCAATGTCACTTGCTTCCATTGCAATTAGAATCACTTTGCATATGTATTTGTTGAGGGTTGTTATTTGGAAATCTAAAAGTATATATACTCCATCCCTCTTGCATAAGGGTGAGTTCCACCAACCATAGGATCCACTTCTATGCGAGAGAGATTGAATATACTTCCAAACTACCCAATAATCTTCCATCTGTTGAATATATATATATATATATATATACCAACATACTATTCATTTTGTACTTTGCAGTGATTTTTTTTTTTTTTTTTTTTTTGGATAGGATTTTGCAGTTATATTTAGATTAGCATATGGCTATTTTTCTTTATAACGTTAATCTGTTTGGATTGAGGAAGAGAGAATGAGAGTAGAGTAAAGTAAAGTAAAGTAAAATAACTCAAAATTAGCTTATTTTTACTCAGCTTCCCTCTACTTCCCTCTACTCCCTCCTTAATCCAAATAAGCCCTGTAAACATGAAATTCAACAAAAATGAGAGGTTCTTTTTTATTGATAACCGACTTTCATGAAGTTTCTCTCGTAGATGTGTTGAATAAGGTGTTTCTACTTGCCTTTATTTGGATCGTGCTTGAGATATATATATATATATATATATGACTTTCATATTTGCTTCTCTAGTATGCACATCATAATAGATACTAACATGAAATTAGTACAATAGCATGTGTTTCTTTTTCTTTGAATATTAATGATAGATATTATCATAAATTTAACTACTAATACTCATTGTTATGTCATGTAAGAATAAAGAATATCATGACCCTGTACTCTCGAAATGGTTTTTTTGCAACCCTAATGAGTTTTTTTGATTGAGCCAGTTTTGTGATTTTAAAATTTTACATTTATAGGTTCATTGCATTATTGTTTTTGAATTTGAAGCATAATAAAAATAAGAAATTTTATAATAAGGTTGATATTGAACTTTTCAATAAAGATAGAGTGTCAAGTTTTAGCTCAAAGCATAATCCATGGGAGAGCATCCTTACCAAGGATTGCAAAAAATTTAGCATTTACCCTCTCAAATCTCAATTTTATAACATATAACACTCCACTTTACAACATCCTTTCCATCAAAACTTCTATTTTTTTAACAATTCATTTAAATATTCTTTCTTTATCAATTTTTTATTCTTTTTTATTTTCCAGTCTCTTTCTCTGAGACTCTCTCCTCTGTCTCTCTTTCACACCCAGTGCCGCCAGCTACCATATCCACCCACCCATTTCACAACCACCATATCTACCCACCATCGACGCAACCACAAACAACAGCAGAGAAAAAAAAAAAAAAAAAAAAAAAAAAAAACCCTCCACATTCAAAGCCACAAAATCAAAAAATCATCCAAATCAAAGAATCACAACAAAGACCCAAAACCACCCCGATCAACCCACACCCATCTCTGAACCACCCCGGTCAACCCTTACCCAGCACCCAAAACCACCCTGATCAACCCACAAACCCAACCACCAAAATCAAGAACTCACCAAAATCAATCAAAACTACTGAAATTAAAACTCACCAATATTAAATTGCAAAATCCACTCACCGAACCACCGCAGAGACCCACCACGAACCATCGTAGAGACCCACGATCCACGAAAAACCACTGCAGCCCAACCACACCCAAGACCCACAAACTCGAGATGTAGAGAGAAAGGGAAACAGAGAGGCAGAGTGAAAATGAAAGAAAGAGTAAGAAGGAGTGGATGGAGAGCACGAGATCGGCGGCGGCATGTGGGTATGGAGATAGCGCAGAGATTGGAGGGTAATCGGATCGGACAGTGGGGATGGAGATAACGGCGATGATGATGACAAGGAGAGAGCATGTGGGTTTGGAGAATAACGGCAGTTTGGTGAGCTATGGAGGGCTTGCCTGAGAGAGAGACACCAGAAGGAGAGAGGGACGGAGAGCATCAGAGAGAGTGACAGAGGAGAAGTGAGAGAGGAGAGAGAAGAGACTTGAGACAACACGGAAGAGAGAGAGAAAGAAATTAATAAAAAATTATAGTATAGTGCTACAGTGCGGTCTTATTTTTGAGACCGCACTGTAGCAGTATTGCATTGCAAAACTTTTGGCATATACAATCTTTGATGGAGCACGTTTTTGGGTCAAAAATGCTAAAAAATAGCATCTTTTAGCATATACCATGTTTAATGAGAATGCTCTTAGAGTAGCTAGTGAAAATTGCAATACGCATAAAATGTAACTTAATTTAGACTTTGAGATATGCTTTTATTCCTAGAATTTTAAGAAATGTAATATAATTAAATTTTATTTAGCAAAGACTTATATACAATTTCATGAAATTTAATTTTATGTTTTCAAGTGTTGTTACTTTTGAAATCTTGAATTTGAATTATATTAGGTGGCTTTTTTTAGACATAATTTTAATTAGTAATTTAGGCATGCCTATACATATATTTTTTTTCCAATTTACATATTTATTTTAAAAATTTCTCAAACTTATTTTTATATTTATTTAATTTTTTTTATTTAACTCTACAATTTTGGTGGTGACCCACTAGTTGAATTAGTGATCCAATAACCCGACTCTTAGAACATGTTAATGTATGGTCCAAATTTAATAACTATGAATAGTATTGTTTGATTGGAACTCTCATAATATTAATAAGTAAGAGGGAAAATATATGTGAATGTGTGTTGGGGGGGGGGGGGGGGGGGGGGAATCATGTCAAGAAACTGCGATTGATGAAACATATAATAAAATGTTAAAACACCCCCCCCCCCCCCCCTCTCTCCCAAAATTAGCTAATGATGTTTAGGTCAAATGACATTTTTTAGTATTTTCAACAAATATGAAGGTTCAAATCTTTCTCCATAACTTAAAATATATCAAAAACAAACTAAAATTATATTAAGATGAATTAAATATTATCCCTGTCAAATTAACGCAAACATTAAATTCTAATATACAATTCAGCTCATGTGAAACAAGAAGAACAAGATTAATTCAAAAATTCTCTTCAAGATTGGGATTTAATTGTTTCAAACCTCTTAACAAAAACCCTAGTTGCCAAGCTTTCGCAACCAAAACTAGTAATAGAATAGCTTAAAGTCTCAAACACCATCTTGACGAGTGCATCAACCTTTGATTTATTATTATTATTATTATTATTATTATTTATTTATTTTTGGTGAGAAGAGCTTAATCAACTATGTTGATCAAGGCCCAATTGTCTCTAAGCCTTTGATCCTTGAACATATCGTAAATAAGAGGACCCACCTCCCCATCCCCATCCCATGGTTCATGGTTGTAATTGTTCCTTCAAAATCCTGAATCATCAATGTGTTGTAGCCTTGATCTCATTGAGTACTTGCTTTGGGTAGGAGTACTAGATTTTTAAGTAAATTTGCAATTTAGAGGACTAAATTTATAAAATCAAAACGTTATGGACCAAAATAATATAAGTGGATAGTTTTATCAATTATCACCTAATGAGTTGGAAAAGATTCATTTAAATTTTGTGTGATAAAATTTTACATGTCTAAAACTAAAAGGAGAACCTTAATCCTAAGTTCCAAACACTACCTTTCCGGGCAACTAGATGGGGCTGATGGGCCAAATTTGTTGTGGCTCTGGCTTGAAGATAAACGAAGACTGGGCCTAAACTTGACATACAGGATAGAGCCCAATTGTCAATCCAGGCTGAGGTGTACATAAGCCTTGTATCAAGGTTGTATCCTGGCAAAATTGGAATCAACGTTAATTGTCATTGCTGGTTCTTTTTTGTAGGATTTGCCCGCATATGATTGTTTGATTGATCCTAAGCAATAAAATACTTCTAAGAAAGGATAGCTAGATCGTTGTAAAACTTAGGGAGAGAAGAACCCAATATTATGTTAAAAATTTTGATCAAAGGTTTGTGTTGATGGCTAATATTATATTCAATTCAAAAGCCATCACAAGAATAAATGGACACCCCTTAAAACATATTAAGTACTTTGATAATTGGAAGCGAGTCTGAGCTTATGGATTCAAATAAAGTTACATTACCTATTTTTCAAGTAGTCTCATATCATGTGTAACAAAGTTTAAGTGGGTCAAGGGCAGTGAACATACTAATTTTTTTTTTCTTTTTCTTTTTTTAAAAGAAAAGACATTTTGATGGCATTTAATATACTGATAGTCGCATCTTTATTTTTCAGAGTATTCTATTTCTGATTTGTAACATGTTTTAGGCGTGGAACAAAGTCTTTGGGCATTTGTGTTATACGGAATGGTAAAAGTTTGAACTTTGAAGTCCAAATGGGGTAGCTCTGATATTTGTATTTGAAGCTTTGAACCTAGTCCTTTCGAGTCTCAACCTAAAAGACATTCATTTGACAAGGACACTTTGGTGGATGACCTATGGTTAGAGATAAAGGTGAAGTCGTGGATCCAAATGGATCGGAACATGACAAGGAAAAGCATTAGTGCAATAATTAGTACAAGCCACCAATCATTTTCAAGAAAGCATTTTTTTGAGATGTGTTACGAAGATGTCAAACCAAACTCGATCATTTAGCATAACGAAATGTGAGACTTATCGGAACACTATTGGTTCATTGATTGATTCACCAAAAATATTGTATTTTTAAAATGAGAAAGAAAGGGATAGGGAGCCACCAGTCTAATTGTAGTGATCTACCTAATCGAGTAAAAATTTGTACTTTTTTATTTTAAATATGAATGCTTAATTATTAACTCTAAATAACTTATATTTAATGATGAGATGCATGAAGAAAATAGCTAGAGCGTACTAACTGGGTCCCTTGGATGTGGTTTCATTGTCCCCATAAAATTCTCTGTCATTTCTCCTTAAAAAATAAGGATCATCGCTAATTTTTACTGTACTTGAGATATCAACTCACCATATCTATAAATCAAGTATAAACTAAGTTAAAAATTAAAATGCCTAAGCTCATTGTAATATTATTATGAGAATGATAGAGACAAGCTCATTGATTCATTGTTGTTTTTAATGAAATCAAATTGAGTAGAAGTGTAGAACCCATCTTAATCTTGTGCAATGGATTAGGGGTTTTGATTAAATTAATTAGTAATGTCTTTTGTTGTCTAATAAAGGACTTGAGATTGAGCATTGTCTACACAAAAATTAAATTTATTGATATCTTGACATGATGATACAAAACAACTATTATAAAATAAACACTACAACCTCAAATCCTTCGGTATTTAAAATAAATAAATAAATAAATCTTGTGCATATATGAACAACTCACAAAATTTGTAAAGTTTAATACTTTATTGTTGTGCATTTCTAGTGGTATATGGCGAGGGACTGCGAGCAATCCTTTCATTTTTAGGCCAATAGTATTATTTGAAAGCTTTTGTTAACGAGTATCCCAAATATACAAGTTAAAATGTATTAAATACTCTATTAAATGATGTTTGTATATATTTTTCAAAAAATAAAGGTAAATTGTACATAAATATCAATAAAAACACAGAACTATAATGTTTGTACCTACAAATGAATAAACTATTTACAAATGTATTTTTATTTTTACTTTAAAAAATTGTGCATTTCATCTTATAATTTAATATTTATGAATATTTCTTAACTTGTAGCCTTTTTTTAGAGCTCCCCTTGTTTGAAATAATAGTTGATGATAGCAGTCCATAACCAGAAAAGGGTAAATTAAGGATGGCAAGCATTGAAAAGTTAGGGTGCGCCATATTGCTCCTGCCAATGATGGTTTTTACTTTAAAATCATTAGGTCATAGACTTTGCTCGAATCACTTCCTAAAGAGTCATCAGGTCTTGCTAACTTACTTATTAACCACTTTTACAATGCTTTTAAGCTACTTTACCAAGATTAACATGATATTAATTCATGTACACGGAATTTCTCTTAAGTCTTGAACCCCACCCTTCCTCTTTTTTTTTTTTGGGGGGGAAAGAAATTTCATGAATAAAAATGCACAGAACCCCATGTAATTCCTCCATAAAACTTAGAATCCCTAGAAGTTTTTGAGTATGAATTTAGCCCTCAAAATTATTTTTTATGTGTAAACCGTTAGTTACGTCACACTTAACACGTAATATTTTTTAGAATAACACAAAATTCTCACGTGGTTTTTTTTTTTAAATGAAATAATATCATAAGGAAGTTTTGAGTTATACTAGGGTTTTTTTATTCCCATAATTACAAATTGTTTCTATACTGATGGAAGAAACCAAACATAAGTTGGATTGCGTTTCATTAGAAAATTGCAAATAAAGTATAAATTTTAATAAAATGATTTCAGCAAAATGAATTTTGATTCAAGATATTCTTTTGAAAAATAGTGATTAGTAATACTAGTTAGGGTGCAATCTAGTAGTTGAAAGCCTGGGATGAGTTATAGGCCTAGACATCTTAGATTCGATCCACACTAGAAGTTCTCCTAGATTATTTGATACATGGTTCTAGCGGGTACAATTGTGTATCCATGGTTTACTCCCCAAGGGTAGGCCAAAGGGCCCTACCTTGGTGAGGTTTTACATTGAAAAAAAAAATGCGTTAAGTATTATGTTAAAACTCTTTCTAAAAATTGATTATTTATGAAATTGAGTTTAGTTATGACATATTAGAAGTAATTTTTCATTGAATAAACATTTCTTTCTTAAAATAATAATATATTAATTCAATTAAATTATAAAATATTTTTTCTAGCCAAAACCATTGGTATTGGAAACTACTACCATATTTATGTTTCAAACCTAGGCCTATAAATGAATCAAATTTGTTATTTACTACATAGACTTAACTCGTGAAAAAAATTGTTTATGTTTGTTTGTTTAGAAAATAAGCCAAGTTCAAGTCTTAAGTTTAGGCTCAATTATTAAATGAGTTAAACTCAAATATAATAATGTATTCGTGAACAAGCTCATGAACATAAGAGCTCTATTTAACAATATAAAATATTTTTATTTTTATATGTATACTTGTCTAAAAATATATTTATATAGTCTTAAAATTAAATTGTATAAGTTTGTCAATAGATTTATATGATATTAAATTATTATTTGTATCTTATTGATGATATATATAGTCTACTCCTAGTAAAATTTTATAGAATTCTGAAAAGGTAAAATATTTTAGTCATGGTTTCACAATATATAGAAAAAAATAATCTAATCAAGTAACCCGTGAACAAGTTCAAGATTGCTCGATAAGAAAATAAGCCAAACTTGAATATAAAATCTTGTTTGGTGATGAGCTTGAGTTCAGTTCATTTTTATAAATTAAAAAAAAAAAATTAAATAAACAAGCTTAAACTTTAAACACTCGATTCAACTCAACTTGTTACAGCTCAAACCCCGACCACTCATAGCCAACCTCCAACCGATTGAAGCACAAAAAGGCAAAACTTACCAATTCAACCACTATCAAGCCATCCCCATATGTCACCAAGACTCAAAACATCCAAAACCCACTCAATTTGATCAAATTCCATCCACACACTGTCCTAAAATCCCATTCAAAAAATTTAATAGGGTCTCCTTTTTTTTAACTTTTTCTCTGCTGCCAACTATATTTGATTACATTATCTTTTGAAAGTTATTCCATTAGACTGCTATTTTGTTATGTCAAATTCTATCTTGTAGTATTGATCACCTTGATTGGGTAGCCCATGCCCTCGCTAAATCTGGGTTTGATTCTCATTTGTAATAATTTTTCCCTTTGTGTTTGGGATGCATGGAAGAAAAACTCTTATTGTTTCTTCGTGTTAATGCCAGTCTGATATTAGAAAATAAATAAAAAAACTCAACTAACATTTTTTTTTTTTTTTTCTAACGGAAATGTTGAGGATCCAAATCCCCTCATCATTGTAACTATCGAATTATCTAATTATACTTGACAATCTTATACTATAGTTGTTGATGTTCTAAGCACACGTAGCACATAATATGAGGTTAGCATAAAATATGTGTTACAAGATATGCCAACAATTTCAACATTTATCTATAACAAACATTTGCCACATCGTAGGAATTCAGAATAGAGTTCTGCATGTGAAAATGAGTGGCAACAAAACGGCTCATAAACTTAGAGTGGGGAAGGAGGTAGAGTGGAGGAAAATAGAGTAGAGTTGGCTAAAAATAAGTTAATTTTATGCTAAATTTACTCTATTTTACTCTACTCCTCCTCCTTCTCCCTCAATTCAAATGGACCATTAGGCATATACCCGAATCCCAATATGCATTTACATACAAGACAGTGTAACAAAAGATTCTTTACTCATTAGTGAATGAATCCAAATGCTTCGAATTAAAATTTAAACCAAAAAAAAAA
The DNA here is from genome assembly GCA_023621385.1 of Quercus gilva. NCBI lineage: Eukaryota > Viridiplantae > Streptophyta > Magnoliopsida > Fagales > Fagaceae > Quercus > Quercus gilva. The sequence continues at coordinate 50,624,026 of CM042475.1, forward strand.
AAAAGCAATGGCTTGTCCAATTATTATTTTTATATGTTTTTTTTTATATAAATCTATATATATAATAATAGGTGAAGTAGAAAGAAAATCCAATTAGATTTCAATTGGATTCTCAATTTTGAGCCACTTGTCCTAACTAAAACTCAAAAAAAAAAAAAAATCTAATTAGATTATAAATTTGACTCCAATTTTGTGTCATGTATCTTATCTAAATTTTATAATTTTTGTGCCCAAATAAATGATGCATTAACATTTAACACGGAAGCCAAGAAAACCATATACTCATTGGACTAAGCAGGAACATCTCACCTGCACACTTTTATAGGTGATCTCAATAGAGTCTGGAGCTCTTCTAATCCCACAACCAGAACCAAGGAGTCCAACGAGAAAGACTATAAAAGTAAAACATCATCTCCTCCTAATTTCATATCATCATCCCGTGTCTCCTCCTCTCTCAACATCTACCAACTAGATCCACACACTACCCTCTCCTCCTTACGGATTTCTCAGAGTAAGGCCAAGTTCAAACACAATGTTCAATCCCACTCTTCCTTGCTTCACACTCTCATACATTAGCGCTTCATTGGCACCTCCAAGAAGATTCCAAGCTCAATGATCAATTTTTATATTTTAATATCCCTTTATATATTTTAAATAATAAAATGCAATATTCTCCTTTTTCTTCACTGTAGCATCACTTAAATAATAAAATGCAATATTCTTTTTTTTTTTATTCATTGTTTTATCTAATGCTATCCTATGTATGATAAACCAAAAAAAAAAAAAGGCCAATAGCATTACTTAAATAATAAAATGCAATATATATTTTTCATTGTTTGATTTAATTTTATCATCCGTGTGATAAACCCACAAAAACAAAAACAAAACAAAAATAAAAAAATTGACCAATAGTATCATTACAATTAACCAGTCCTGTGCAGTAGCACGGGATTACATACTAGTTTAAATAATGAGTAATAGGTAAATTAAGCAACCATGACAAATGTTATAGTTTATACTTTTTTTTTTTGTTTTTTTTAGTCTATTTCCTTTCCAAAACCAAAATTGAGTTTGAAATACTGAAGTACAAATAGGTTATTTTTAAATTACAAGCCGAGTAGCCATGCCTTCTTTGACATTGATTCCCCCCCCCCCCCCCCCCCCCCCCCCTCTTTTTTCCCTTCTTTTTTCGCCTATTCCCTTTCCTTCCAATACCAAAATTGAGTTTGAAATACTCAAAAGTACAAATTGGCTTTTAAAATTACAAGCCAAGTAGCCAACCTTCTTTGACATTGATCTCTCGAATGAAGCCCAAGAATCCAAGAAATTGCTTTAGACACGACATCACAGTGGCAGTGTGGTCCTGAATCTGAGCGCAGAGTTAAATCCTAGCACAAGGAAAATAAGTAACAAATGAAAATGAAAGTCGCAGAATATGCTCTTCCATAGGCATCTGAAAAGAGTTTTATGGAGGAAGAGTTTTACTTGTAATGAAATTTTTTTTCAATCTTATAACCAGTCACTAGAAATGGACAGACCATTTCAATTGAAATTAAAAGAGTATCTTATATTCTTATTCCCTTATTACATCCTCTCTTTGGGCAATGAAAAACCCACATGGGGTGGATGTAGATATTTTCTCATTCTTAATTCCTAAGGTGATGTTGACACTAACGAGAGAGAGAGATGAGAGAAAGGAGAGGAATGTTGATGAGGATATTGAGAGACACATGAGGATTGATATATGGTTGATCTGATTAATTTGTTGAAGATTAATTTATAGTTGAACCCAAACTTTTACCAATCCTTCTTTACTTTTTACCCAATATTCCAAGAATTTGACTATATAAAAGTAGCTTTAGAGCTTTTTTTATAAGAGATAGAATCTTCTTTTAGGAATTTTGATTTGTACCCACACCAACTATTAGTTAACTATTAATTTTCTAAGAGTTTTATAATTCAATTAATATCTTTTGATTTGCACCAAAAAAATTTTTTTTAATATTTTTAATGAAGATGTCTAAAATTCAAATTCCATTTCTCCAAATTATCGAAATATTTTTTTAAAAAAAAGTTAAGTACAAATTGCCATTTACCATCAAGTAACTACGTTTTTGCAATTGCTTACAATTTGGTGCCAATGACTTGCTAGAGATATTCAGCTACCTTATTAAAAAGTTTATATACGCTACCTACCTTTCTTCATCTAAAATAAGCAGCAACAATTAGCGTTTAGATAAGACAAAAAACCATTATTTGATATTAATAAATATAACTTGGCTCTTTGAAGAACCTAACAGATTATTAGCAGACCAATGTTTTCCTAAAATATAAAGCATCACATGATTATACCATTAAAATTGAAGATGGTTTCACTTTTTAAAAACAAAACAACTTGGAGGCTTTTTTTTGGTGTGATCTATAAGGTTTTTTTTTTGGGTAAAAAATAATAAAATTTATTAAAAAGGGAAAAAGAGAGACCAAAGAGAATCCGATTATTAGCATCAACAAGAGCTCAAGAAGGGATAGAGCTAATGGATCAGAGTCTTTAAATCATATAAAATAAGACTTGATGAGACAAATTATGAACCACTCCATTAAAAGATCTGGGACCCAAAAAAAAAAATTACAAGATTGAATCTTGTATTCTAAAAACAATCCAAATTTGCGCCTTGGCTAAGATTTGAGTGTCATTTCTTAAAAAAAAAAAAAAAAAAAACAGTTGATTAAATGCCATTTTGGAGAATGATGCTATCATTTTATAATCTATATTTTTTTTTTTAAGAATTCAATAGTTGAAAGGGAGAATTTAATTTCGAGATATCTCTATTAAAAATATATAAATATATATTACATGATCCAATTCAAAAACCAATATAGACAACAAAATAGTACGCTATTTTATTTTTTCCTTTTTGGTCTTTCTTTGCTGAGGATGCTGCGAATAAAAATAAAAGTGAATAGGTGTAAGTGTAAAGATGGGAAAGAAGATGATGGAAGTGGTGTAGCAGTGGCAGTAGCATGGGGTGTGACTACACAGTATCTTTTCCTCTTTAATAAAATAAAGCAACAAAGGGCAAGTTGGGACCAACCGACGGCTTTTTTCCTTAAAGCTCAAAAAAAAAAAAAATTCAAACGATCATAAAATGACCCCTTGTACACAACCCTGTCTGGGCGCGTGAACACCACACTAACGTTGATATTTATTTATAATTTATAATTTTTTAAAACTATATAAAAATCTACCTTTTAAACACCTATAATTCAGCACTGAAGAACCCAGGGAGAGCAAATGGAGGAGGCATCATATGAGATAGCTCAAGAGAATGGATGTCAAGTTTTGCAAGCAGCTTCTAGCACCATAGCTAAACTTTGGGCTCTCAAAGATAGGTTTAATCTTACCTGATAGTTGGGAATTAGCCCTCTTAGTGTTAAATTCGACGTAAAAGTCACTGTTTATTTGTTAAAAATGTCTCACATCAATTAACCTTACGATGGAACTACTTTTATTTGATTGCAAAAACCTACTAAGAGCCTACCTTGATGCAATAATGGACCTCATCTTCATATTAGCAAATATGTGTGCATATATTTTAGCAAAAATTGGGTCAACATAACCCATAGACTTTGTCATTTTTATGAACTACCTCTAGTGGTGGGACATTTGATGGCTTTTGATAAAGCAAAGTTATTTTGAAATAGAATAGGATTTTAAATGGTAAAATTTTTACTTAAATTTTACTCAAGTCAATTGAAATAGTGTTTTAAAAACACAATTTTAAGAAAAATTCTACATTCCTAAATAATTTCAAAACAATGTCAATTTAAATAATTAATATTAAAAATATTATTATTCTGTAAATTTTGACAGGGATGTTAGGGTAATATTCTACATTCCTAAATAATTTCAAAACAATGTCAATTTAAATAATTAATATTAAAAAAATTATTATTCTGTAAATTTTGCCAGGGATGTTAGGGTAATATTTGTTTAGAATATATATTTTTATAGGACTTTAAATATATATATATATACACACACATGAAACTTTACCCCTTTTGTCACCATAAGATTGGATAAAATTGGTAAATTAAGGGTTTATTTTCATGATGGAAAAGAATGCAATAATTTTTGCTTGGATTTATACTTTTGAAGCTTTGAAATTGATTGCATCACTTTCCTGCGATAGCATTATATACACGTTGCCTATTTCTCTATAAAAATGCAAATTGATGAAAGTGACTTTACTTTTTTCATTTAATATATCAAAATTGAATGTCTGTTTTTGGGAGAATAAGATAGAAAAATAATATATATATATATATATATATAATTACAATTGAAAGAAAATTGCCAAAATAAATGAAATTATTATTTTTATTTAAGTTTAAAAAAAAAAAACTGTTTAAGTTAAAGTTATTTATCGATTGGGAAGTATCATTATCAAAAGTTTATAACAAATTTATGCGTGCAACTTAGAAAAATATTAAAAAAATATAAAATACTTACAAATTAAAGTAATAATGAATGTACTAAGAGCCTTTAAACCTTTTTGATATTTTCAATCGAGACACTAAGGTTCAATCTCTTCTATCCCAAATTATAAAAAATAAATAAATAGTAAAAAAATGTAATTAATATCATATCAATAACATAATATATAATTATTTTTTTGTTATGCGATTTAAAAGTTAATACATTAATTTTTAAAAATAAATCTGTAAAATTTATGTTGTAAAATTAAAAATAATTCTAACATATATATAAAGAAGCGATTTCCTAATTTTTGCTCAAACTATTTCACTCTTTGCTCATTAGATTTTCTCAAAAATTCCTTAAACCAATAATATGGTGGATGAAATTTAAGATCTTCAAATTTATGACACTATCTTTCAAAATTATTAAGCCCACCTCAAGTTACATATAAAAAAAAAAATCACTACATATAAATTTTTTGTTTGACTTGAACCTCACTCTTTTTTCCCACCTTATAAACATTTATATTTTATATTTATAAAGTAACCACCGCACTAAGGTTACGTAGAAGTCATTGTATATAAATAAATAGCATGAAACATGCATAATAAATAAATAAAACAAATAGAAACATTTATAAAGTAGAGCGTGGTTGCAATCCCCACAAAACGGAGAGTAAGGTAATCACTTTGTCTATAAATATTATTATGGTGGCATTCTCAATGAATAGACAAAAAGCACTCTTTAAAAAAAAAAAAAAAAAAAAAAATGAAGTCGGTAAAGAAAAATTGGACAAAGCAAAAA